>JANRMT010062834.1:16143517-16155242 GCA_026402145.1 Polypterus bichir lapradei
TATATATATATATATATATATATATATATATGCATATGCACACAGACACATATACAGAGGAAAAGTATGTGGAAAGTATTCAGACACCCTTCAATTTTTCACTATTTGTTATATTGCAGCCAATATAATTACACACAGCACCCCATATTGACAGACAAAAAAAGAATTTTTGAAATTGTTACAGATTTATTAAAAAAGAAAAACTGAAATATCACATGGTCCTAAGTATTCAGACCCTTTGCTCAGTATTTAGTAGAAGCACCCTTTTGAGCTAATACAGCCATGAGTCTTCTTGGGAAAGATGCAACAAGTTTTTCACACCTGGATTTGGGGATCCTCTGCCATTCCTCCATGGAGATCCTCTCCAGTTCTGTCAGGTTGGATGGTAAACTTTGGTGGACAGCCATTTTTAGGTCTCTCCAGAGATGCTCAATTGGGTTTAAGTCAAGGCTCTGGCTGGGCCATTCAAGAACAGTCAAAGAGTTGTTGTGAAGCCACTCCTTCATTATTTTAGCTGTGTGCTTATGGTCATTGCATTTTTGGAAGGTAAACCTTCGGCCCAGTCCAAGGTCCTTAGCACTCTGGAGAAGGTTTTTGTCCAGGATATCCCTCTACTTGGCTGCATTAATCTTTCCCTTGATTGCAACCAGTCGTCCTGTCCCTGCGGCTGAAAAACACCCCCACAGCATGATGCTGCCACCGCCATGCTTCACTGTGTGGACTGTATTGGACAAGTGATGAGCAGTGCCTGGTTGTCTCCACACATACCGCTTAGAATTAAGGCCAAAAAGTTCTATCTTCTATCTCCACTGCTTTATAAACGAAGCCAGTCCTCTCTCCTTGCTTCGCGGTTCTGTACTGTTTTATTGTTCGTTTATTACGATTGTTATAGTTATTGTGTACCTATTTGAGACTTACTTTACTGTTCAGGTACCCATCTCCTTTATTTAATCCGCGGCTTCAACGCTTTTTTTTGTTCATTTATTACGATTATAGATATTTATTGATTCCCTTCTTTAGCTGACTGCCTGCCCATATAAGGTGCTCCGCTGGTTTTTTGTGAAGCAGCCTTTACACAGCTTCTCCGCTGTTTTATAAACGAACGACATATAAGGCCATCCTTTTTCCTTGCTTCGCCAAGGAAGCTGCCTTTTTATTTTATCCACGGGTTCTCCGCTGTTTTATTGTTCGTTTATTACGATTGTTATAGTTCTCTTTGTATAGCACGTTGTCAGTTCAGCACTCCGGTTGTAATATGATGAAGCTGCGCGAGCTCACTCTTGAGAATGCAACGTATAGTTGTCCAGGAGAAAAGCAATCTTGCCTCAAATCAATGGCAATCTTTTGTAGGGTCTTTCCCTGAGACTTATTACTTGTCATCGCGAAGCAGAGCCTTACTGGAAATTGGAGGCACTTGAATTGAAATGGGAGATCAGAGGGTATAACGGGGATGCGAGGAATACATTGAGTGTGGAGAAACTCTAGAGACAGCGTGTGTATTAACTTGTGGATTTTTCTGTGAGTATTTGGTGGCAGCATGACGAAGTTGCTTCCGCAAGACCGCATTAGCTGTGGAGCTCAGCTCGGAGCATATTCTTTTCCTACCTTGTCAATCGTGTAATGCGTTTTTTGAACAGGTTTGATGCATGGAAGTGATCACTCGTACTGCGTTCAGTCAGTTGACGTAAGCTGCTCTCTTGTGTGATGTTGCAATGTCCACGGCTTTATTTAATGTTAGCTAAGACCCAGCACTTAAAAGTTTCTCGCTACAGCAATTTTAACTCCGTTACAAGGTGATCCAAAGTCTCGTTTATACCTCGTGTCTTCTCATTAAACTTGTATCTCGCGAATGAAGTATTCGTCGAAGGCATGACAAACGGCAGAGGGAGCGTGTCTATAAACTTAATTTAAACTTACGGTTTACACCGTGCTTTGTTTCCGCAGTAGCTGCACCTATGAATATGCTTGTATGGGTTTTTTCTTCAGCGCTCTTTGGAGCTCTTCCTTGTTTTCTACGTACCGCATTCACAGTCAGTTCACGTGATTACGTGGGAGGCGTGATGACGTGACACGTAACTCCGCCCCCCACGGCCATCGACCTGCAGTCCATTACAGTATATGGAGAAAAATAGGTTCCAGTTATGACCATTATGCGTAGAATTTCGAAATGAAACCTGCCCAACTTTTGTAAGTAAGCTGTAAAGAATGAGCCTGCCAAATTTCAGCCTTCTACCTACACGGGAAGTTGGAGAATTAGTGATGAGTGATTGAGTGAGTCAGTCAGTCAGTCAGTCAGTCAGTGAGGGCTTTGCCTTTTATTAGTATAGATATATAAACGTCTACACGTGGAAGTGTGTGTGTCTGTCTGTCCGGCCCTAAAGTGCGAGGCTACAGCATTAAGCTCAAACAGCCGGCAAGGCATCGGCAAGTTACCAAGATGGAAAAAACATAAGTACAAGGCCACAGCATGAAGCTGAAAGAAAGCGACTCTGTTGCCAAAGTGAAACCGCCGAGGAAAGACAAACAAGAGAGAAACTCGCTTAGCCACTGATAGACAAGGGGGGCAAACACATTCGCAAAATGAAACGGCTGACTCTGCATTTCAGTTATTTTTCTGACAATTTCAATAGTTTCTAGGAGCCCGGCCTTTTTACAGCATGGGCTTACACAGCCAATGATAATATAATACAGTCCAAAGACATGCAGGTTAGGTGCATTGGCAATTCTAAATTGTTCTTAGTGTGTGCTTGGTGTGTGTGTGTGTGCCCATTGAAGCTCAAATTTCAGTTCAGGGCAGCCAGTTCCCTGCTGAGTTGAATGGCCTGGTTCCAAGAAGTGGAAAGTCAAGATAAGCATAATATATACTTGATGCAAGTAGCAGGCAAATACAGGTTGCAGCTCATGATGTTTTCATGCTTCACCACTGACAGCCTCAGTTATCTTCATCTGACTTCTTGAGATCTCTTCCATGAAGTCAAATACACTCACTCCAGCAGCCAAAAGGTAGTCATCAAGATAGCACCAAGGCCATACAGTATACAAGGATACCTACCGCCTGTAATGACAATTGCAATTTTCAATGCTGTTTCATGATTTGCTGGCAACATCACTTCATGAGAGGCCCACCAAATCAACAAGCTAATAAAAAGGACAGTCTCAGTTCTGGGACTTACTCTGGACCCACTGGAGGTATTAGCAAAGGAGAGAATGAAAACAAAACTGAGTGTTATTATGAACAATGCTGCATATCCTCTCTTTGGTACTACCCTAACACTGAGGACTTCCAGCCAAAGAATAATTCAGCAGAAGTGTGTCAAGAAATGCTACTGTATTTATTGATTTAAAGAGCTTCTGTAAAAAAATAATTTCTCCCCTGGAAACAAATAAAGTTCTATCTATCTATCAATCATACTGTGACTCTATGGAAGCATCCCATGTATGGAAAATCATCAGAGAATCATGGGAGACAGGATGTCATAGAAACTGAGTAAATATCAGGAGGCAGGGAAGGTGCTAAAAGAATTAGTGCTATGTGCAGACTGGCAATTTGACGTGTTCTGGTGCCGACCCAGTCTCTTTGTCCAGGACCGCATAGACCTGTTTACAACAAAGGAACAGCTTTAAATTGCAGGTCAATACAAAAAAAGAAGTTATCCAACAGATCAATATCAAACATACAAAAATGAGGTGTAATACAAGACAACAGAGTGGAATATCATGAAACACCACCTAGCTAGAAGTGACAAATAGGAGGTTACCATTGTAGTGCTTGCACAATGATCAATATCACGCCTGTGAGTGCTCAAGGTGTAAACCGACAAATGGAATTTGACAACTTGATGTCTAACATGTAAAGAAAGCACTATAAACCATAATTACTTGAAAAATCCAGAAAGCTTCCCTACATAGGAGAGTGTTATCAATGTACCCTCCTCAATGATGTGGTTTCCCATCCTACAAAACTATAAACTTCAGATTAAAACTTGAATGGCGAAATTCTGAAAAATGTCTGGAAAACAGATGATTAGTGAATTTAGTTTGGAGAATGCTTTTATGTTATTAAAATCTTTGCACAAACCAATTAATATATTGTCTTTTCTCCTACATTGGCATGAAGTGTTGATATTTTCTTCATAATGATTATAAACTGTTACTCAACCTCCTCTATTCTGTTTTTCTGCTTGGTGTCTTGTTGTGGCACTTGGTGCCACTGTTCTACTGCCTAGCTGGTTACCTGCCCACGGAAAGACACCCGAGATACTGGCAGCATTGGAATTGTCTTATAGAAAGATTCTGCTATACAATTGGTCATCCCAGCACAGACTCTGTAATAAAATGCACAGGAGGGGTTGGACAGCTAGTTGGCCGAGTTCTATAGCATTCTGTCTGTGTCTGACTTTATTCGACTTCCTCTCTTACAATTGACCATTGACCCACTCAGAGTTTTATTTTTTCCAGGGATACTGCTGACTGAAGTTTTGGTTTACCTCTCCTCTGTTGTCAATAGTTCTACAATTAATTAACAAATGGACTGATATTATTGGTTTAATTTATCTCAAGTTCGAGTTCAAGCTACTTTATTTTCTTGTCTGTTAAACAAATCTGTATGTTACTTAATCTGTATTTATTAATACATAAAAATTGAAACTTGCATTTTACCGGAGTCAGTGAGAGGCACTATACAAAAAAAATAATAAAAAATTGAAAGAGTGTTTTTCCCCCTCTCTCTGTCTGGGCTATTCTCTTGTCCTGTGCCACACAGGTGTCACTTAAACCCCTGACAATTACCTAGGCAAACTGTATAACCAATCCATAAATGGAACTTTAAACAAATGTTACCACAAACCCATATACTAGATGAAAATCACAGTCAAACATGATTTAAGAGCATTCAGTTTAAAAGGGGTATAATCTGTTTAACAGCCTTTCCTGTTTAGGCTAAGGAGAGCTTTATTTTTTGTTTCATTTTTTTACCTGCAGGAGGCAGAATTATGAAGGACCTTTGATCGTTAAGGAGAAGAATTAAAGGACACCCACAGGGTACTGGAACAGAGAATCTTTGAAGCTCCAACAGGGCTGAAGAGCTATGCACTACTAGGCCTGGCTATTAATGTAATTGTTCTCAAATAAAATGAATTTGATGTGCTCTGCCAAATATAACTCTTCATGTTAGGTTATTGAGGGTCTAGGATCCCTGGCCCAATTCAATATCAATCAATCTACTTTACAGACAGATATCTGACAGGATAATTACACCATGTTTAACTTGATATCTAGAATTACAGAACACATTTACTAATATTAAGTGCATCCATTTTTAGTTAAGAAATTACCAAATGGCAGTGAAATTAAGAAACTAACTTAAAAGCAGTATTACTAATAGTAATATTTAATGAAAAATTACATCAAAGCCTCTAACATAAAAATCAGTAAGTAGCTGATGATTCAGAATTGCTGTAACTGATCAGCCTGTTTGAACAATGAATAATAATGTCTTTCCATGCTTGAAGAGTAGAGTAGAAAGTAAAACAAGGACAGACTGGTCACAGTTTCCCTAGGATCTTATAAATTAAGGTCAAAAAATCCAGCATTAATGCACACTGTCGATGAAAGGTCAACTTTTATGGGAAAAAGTAAGGGGTTGAAATAAATTTCCTAACCTTAGCATGACTTAAAGTAGCAAGTCTTATACAGCCTTTCAGTGGACAGATTCCTCCTTTTTTCTGACACTTTATCAAGCTGCTGAGTTGGTACTTTGTGATGCAGCTGTGTAAACATTGATAAAGCACTCAAATTGGCCACCCTAAAACCTGAAAAGGCTGCTAACTGACAACATTTGATCTAAGGGATCACAGTTATGGAGCTATTTGCCTTAATATGTCTTCTGTAAAGGTAAAACAGGCTACACCATACATTAAATTAAGAACAGCTGTTATATTGTTAATGGTTCTGCTTGTTTTGCAAGGTCTGTACTTTAAGAAAGGCTTTTGCATTTTTAGATCCTTATTTAGTATCACGTATATTATAGCTATCAAGTTATCAAGTTGGTTTTATCAGATTTGTAGGGACCTGGGCTCTACTCCCTTCCTGATCCCTGTCCTTGTATAGTTAATTTAATTGAAAATTGTATGTAAGATTTTTTTTTTGTTCTTAAAGGAACAAGGTTGTGGATATTAACTCCTTCTTGCAAGGTCGCTAGCATAAAGGTTAACCATATGTATCTCAATACGTTTAAATAATTACCAATGTGAACATCTAGAAGTCTGAAA
Source organism: Polypterus bichir lapradei (assembly GCA_026402145.1). Lineage (NCBI taxonomy): Eukaryota > Metazoa > Chordata > Cladistia > Polypteriformes > Polypteridae > Polypterus > Polypterus bichir. The sequence goes on from JANRMT010062834.1 coordinate 16,149,787, forward strand.
TGTTCAAATAGGGTATAAAGATAATTAGAAGAATACCCGGAAATAAGAAGAATTATTAAAGGAAATACAAGCATGTTGTCAAGATTGAGCTGGGGCTCAGTCCTGAAATTTAATTTTGTTTTCTTTTCTTATTTTCCTTCTTTGTTAATTGTTTCTTCCTTTTGTTATTGGAAATTTTATTTGGTAATTGTCATGTGGAGGGTAGACACAGACAAGAGGTCAACCAAGCAAAGCCTATGGTCAAACCCAAACCGTAAACGTAACTCGTAGTCAAAAATTCAGAAGAGAAAAGAAAGCCATGCCTTTCAAAACGAGGCTTTTCTTAACATGTTTACATTCATGTTTGTCTTCTACACTCTGACCTCAAGGTCTAAGTGTAATGATTTACTTTTTTGTTTAATGTTGAGTTGCTGATTCTATTATCAAACATGTTTTGTAATTTCCTTTTCATTTTGAGGATCATTTTCTTTATAATCATTTTAATTAGTATTTCCATTGCCATCACCTTTTTTGCTTTTGTTCACATGGATAGTTGTCATGGCATGATGTCAAGGGCCATTTCCTATTTAAGATTATTCACAGGATTGTGGATTGTGTACAAATCCTTTGTATGTTAGTTAATAAAAATATTTTTAGGGAGTTAGGACTTTATTATGAACTTAAACTTTGATTTTAAGTTAGCAGTTTGGCTCAGACATTATGGTATTATTGATTTTCTGGGTGGGACTCTTTGCTTGTATATCTACTCTCTCATCTCCTGATCCCTGTGACTTAACATTCACCTTACCACTTCACAATTTTAGCAAATATTGTGAGCCTTACAGAAATTGATTTAAAGGTAACACTGTCCGAGGATTTGGAGGTTTCATTACCATTTACCAGTGTGTTCATTTTTTCTGCAGTAGCAAAGACAACAGCCTGGAAGAGCTCAAGTGAACCTGCCTATTAACTTATTATCCCAAAGACACCTCTTATGACTAGCAACCGAAGAATAGGAGCATCTTTAATTGTGCTAGAGAATGCAGCTTCTTTACCTTTATTCTCCCAAACGTTGCCTTTTGGAAATTAAATGGGGTTTTCCCTAGGGGACCCTAACCCTTTTTATGTGTTGCGTTCACTCTTTTCACAGTCTTTATAATATAAGCTGATTTCTGTCAATGTGTCAGCCATAATTCAAGGAAATTTACTTTCAGGTCAAAATAGGTTTTCTAAAATTAAAGGAAGCTTAGCTGTCATTTCTCTTCTCAGATTTAAATGCTTGACTAATGCGTTGACTGTGTGCGTGTGTGTATTTGTGACCTGCAGAGGGTGCAACAGCTCCCCAAACCGGACACAAACAGATGCGGACACAAGTTCACAAGCTCAATACAGGCTTTATTCAGTTGTGGGAAACACCTTCTTTTCGTTTCCCACCTGCAGAGCACAATACAGCCAATGCAGCACCAAGCACAATTTATAAAGTACAGAAATTTTGTTTGCTTTTCTTATTTTCCTTTTTTGTTAATTGTTTCTTCCTTTTCTTCTTGGGAATTTTATTTGGGAATTGTCATGGGGAGAGTGCAAAGGCAAGGACTGGGAGATAAACAAGAGATCAACCAACCAATGGTGGAAAAGCCTAGTGTCAAAAGCCCAAAACATAAACGTAACTCATAGTCAAAAATTCAGAAGAGAGAAGAAAGCCATGCCTTTCAAAATGAGGCTTTTCTTAACATGTTCACATTCATGTTTGCCTTCTTCACTCTCTTATATTCACTCTTCTTTTCTTCCTCCTGCTCTCTTTCTGCCTCAACTCCTCGTTCAGCAAGCTTCGTCCTGGATACAATGAGGCTATTAGAAATAAACTGGATACATTAGGATTAAAGTCAAGACGGAGGTAAAAAGCTTAGGGGTAATTGTTGACTGTAATCTGAATTTTAAATCGCATATTCATCAGACCACTAGGACAGCATTTTTTCACTTAAGAAACATAGCTAAAGTTAGACCTCTTATATCACTGAAAGATGCTGAGAAATTAGTTCACACGTTTGTTTTCAGTCGACTAGATTACTGTAACGCACTCCTCTCAGGACCACCCAAAAAAGACATAAATCGTTTGCAACTAGTGCAGAATGCAGCTGCTAGAATCCTAACTAGGAAAAGAAAATCCGAGCACATTTCTCCAGTTTTAATGTCACTACACTGGTTACCTGTGTCATTCAGGATTGACTTTAAAATTCTGCTTATGGTTTATAAAGCCTTAAATAATCTCACCCCATCTTATATATTGGAATGTCTGACACCTTATATTCCAAATCGTAACCTCAGATCCTCAAATGAGTGTCTCCTTAGAATTCCAAGAACAAAACTTAAAAGTGGTGAGGCGGCCTTCTGCTGTTATGCACCTAAAATCTGGAATAGCCTGCCAATAGGAATTCGCTGGGCTGATACGGTGGAGCGCTTTAAAAAACTGCTGAAAACACATTACTTTAACATGGCCTTCTCATAACTTCACTGTAATCAAAATCCTGATACTCTGTATATCCAACTCATTATAATAACTATTTATGGTGGCTCTAAAATCTGTACTAACCCCTACTCTCTCTTCTGTTTCTTTTTCCGGTATCCTTTTGGTGGTGGTTTGTGCCACCATCATCTACTTAAAGCACCGTGATGTTCCAACAATGATGGATGGATTAAAAGCCACAAGTCTATATGACCATCAACATCAAGTGACTCCATGAGAACCCTAACTACAAAGAGGACTATTTCATTTATGTTAAGTAGAATGCCCAGAGGGGACTGGGTGGTCCCATGGCCTGGAACCCCTGCAGATTTTTTTTTTTCTCCAGACATCTGGAGTTTTTTTTTCTGTCCACCCTGGCCATCGGACCTTACTCCTTTTCTATGTTAACTAATGTTGTCTTATTTTAATTTCTTATTTTGTCTTTTATTTTTCTTTTCTTCATTATGTAAAGCACTTTGAGCTACTTTTTGTATGAAAATGTGCTATATAAATAAATGTTGTTGTCCCTCTTCCTCCCGACTCTCACTCCTGGAGCAGTGGCAGTGGGCTTCTTTTTTCCTGCACCCAGGAGTACTTCCTGTGGTCCATTAGCATGGTCCAGAAGCACTTCCAGGTGGGGCAGAAAGCCCAACAAAGTAGGGCTCCGCAGTCCCTTCAGCACCTCCTAGAGACACCCACGGAATCCAACAGGGCTCTGCTGAACTCCAACTCCCATGAAGCCCTGTGAGAATCCAAAGCACCGCTGCAATCTAGAGTTCCAGGGGAGACAGTGCCCTATGCACTTCCATTAAGAAGGTGTCCCAGCTGGTGTGAAGGGACCAACCGAAGATCCCTGCCTGGGCGAGAGGTCAGTCTAATGAAAGAACAGAGGGAGACAATCTGTCAGGACTGCATGCACCCCCAACACGTTAGATGGCAGCATCCCTGGGCCTCAGTTCCCATATGGACACCTATAGGGGATAATGAGAACTGTAATCCTGTGGGGCAGTCTTGTTGGCTTCCATTAGGGTGCGCTGCAGTAAGTGTAGTATCCCTGTTCTGTGGGGCTTCTACCTAATCAGGAAGTGCTTCCTATGGACCATGTCTTAGCACGGGAAGTACTCCCAGTTTATATATAAAAAATGATGCTCTGTCCCACCCAGACAAGTTAGAGTCAGGTGGAAGAGTATACAGCTCACCTGGGAGGAGCGGAGGAAGCAGAAGTGAAGAGAGAGAGGAGAGTCATTTTAATTGTGTTAATAAGAAAGTATTTATTGTAAGAAACCTTTCATTTGAACACGGGACTTGTGCCTGTGAGGTTGTGTCTTTGGTTTGGGGCTCTCTGACACCTCCTACAGTTAACTATACACAGTATCTTCTTCTTAAATATACAGTATGCACATATATACACTATAGGGTGCTCCAGATCTAATTATGCAACTTTTAATGCAAAGCAGGAAAACAATACAAGACAAAAGAATTGCTGTTCGACTGACAACCGCCTCACCGCCATTTTGGAATGCTATATATTGTTATATAACAATAAGGAACTAAATGTAGATGCCTTACCTGGCTGTTATAGATAGATAGATAGATAGATAGATTGATAGATAGAATTTTGTTTTCAAGGGGAAATAAAGACTTTACAGAAGCTCATGAAAAAATAGAACTATCATAACAAACAACAACACCACCACCACCCCCAAAAATACACAGAAAGACTTCTGGCATGGTTATTAATGATGAGAGTGCTGCTGACATCTAATAATGTAGCCAATCAAGAATTCCAATTTCCAAAATTGTTAATAGCAAAATTAAATTTTAGACTGCTATGGATAATTACCATATTTTGTAAATCAAGTCACAGAAGTGTAACCCTAGTGAAAGAGGCATAAAAAAAACTGCTTCAGGGTGTTCCCTTCTGTCCATTGCAGTGGGCTTTCCTGTTACCAACAAGAAGGCTCTGACATAAGGGGCTACCTTACTTGACAGGAAGGTCTTGTGAAGAATGTGCATGACAGAGAGAGAGAGAGAGAGAGATGAGGTGCCACAGGAGAGGCAGGATTTAACAGAGTAATAAAATGCTGGGCTTAAGTCCCTTATTATTGGGCTTGTTGCAACATTTAAACATGTCAGTAACCTCAAACGTGTTTTCTTTCTATTTGTATAACTGAAAATGCTAACTATAAATAATCCATATAATAGCAATATAAATTCCATTAGGGCTTATATTTTGGCTCAGTAATTTGAAATAAATGTTTTTTCTAATAAAGTCAACAATTTCATTGTAACTGATTAATCTAGGGCAATTTCAAGAATAAATTTGGTGAATAGATTCTATAAGAAAATTGATTAAATTCTCATGAGGTGCACAGTGTACAAGATTTGTCACAACAAGCTAGATTCATGGAGTATTAAGAGTCAGTTCCTTATTCATCATTCTGCCATCACCCACCCTTTGTCACGAAAGCATGTGACCTGACCCACAGTGAACAATTAACTCGACTTGAGGCAATTATTTGCAAGCAAAATAAGAAAGATAGCTAATCTGAGAATCCCTAAGGGTTAGATGACAGGCTCACAGGATGTAGACATCTAAGGATCCTAGACAGAAAATCGGCTTGCATTTCAAGAAGGATCATCATGTCCTCAGAGTGATAAAAGCATGGCAATGAGAGCAAATCATGCTGGTTAGAAAGTACAATCAAAGCTCTTTGGCTTAGTGGGTGGGGAATGATCTCAAAGTAAAACGATCAGTACAACAAATGGCATTGATAATTGCTGTAGTTATCATTTCCTGGTGACAACTGTGCTTATTACTTACTTGGCCTTTTCATTAAGAAGCCTTTCTCTTTGACATCCATTTTGATTATTTCTGTACAATATAGATTATGGAATTACTAAGCATACTTTTCTACATTTTATGTATATATATATATATATATATATATATATATATATATATATATATATA
>JANRMT010062834.1:16155252-16227752 GCA_026402145.1 Polypterus bichir lapradei
ATATATATATATATATATATATATATATATATATATATATATATATACACACATGCACCCACACACGTATATATAGTAGCCACTAGAGGTAGTCACAGATGCCCCCCACCCCCACCAAGCCTCAAACACAATTGCACCAAGTACAGTCCTGGGTTCAAAATTACCTTTTTATTAAGCAAAAAACATTTTTACATGTCTCACAGTAACCAAGACCCTTTGTTTTCTTTACTTCTGTTTTCCATGCCTTTCCCCATTCCTTCCTTCACTCCTCCAGGCAACCATTTCCTGACTCCACTCCCAGCTCTGACAGCTGGGTCGAGTGGAGGACTCTGTTAAAAACCTGACCCAGGAGTACTTACAGGTTCAAATCATTGATTCCAGGAAGCACTTCTTAGTCTGGCGAAACCACCCCGGAACAGCAGATTTACTTCCTGACAACTCTCTCTGTCTGCATGCTTCGAACCCAACAGAGAATAACCTATAGATCCACTAATCCCATGCTGCTCTGTGATGTCCAGACAGGTGCTCACCAAGAAGAATGCTACCACCCAGGGTATGGGGGAATGATATAAGCATAGGGTACAATATCTCATTGTTTGTCCTTATTCTGGTTTCCATTCCTTGCTGTTGGGGTGCCAGTATTAGTGTACCCTCTGTGCCAGTGGCCGTCCATGGTGATTTCCTGGCTGAGGCATGGAATGCCTTGCTTCACTTGTTTCACCATCCATTATATTGGACTCCAGGGCACCAGTCCACATATATATAGTAAGACATGAAAACAACAGAGAGATGGTAAAGGGTTGGGGACGAATTGGGTATGCCATTTAATACAACAACAACAAAAAAATATACCAAAACATTTTATCTCCATTGGATCCTATCATTTAAGAGCCCTGCAGATGCTCCCTATGTGCATACATGTGTAAGACACACATATACACACATATACTGTGAAGAAGCTGAATGCAGTCCCAAGGGGATATGGCTGTCCTCTGAAACCCCCTCTTAAGCAGTCATTCAATGGGAAACAAATACAGTTTTTTATCTCATCTTTGCTAGATCTGCTGCAGGCTTGCTGCTGCTGCCATGCCGCGTGATCTGCATCTCGCATTCCGCTTCAAACATTTAAAAGCCTGTACTGTAGCTGTCCTTTGGTTCGCTGCCTTGTCTATCTTCCCCCAGACATCATTGGCTTTATTCTTTATGCTTTATTATGCTGTTTATGAATAAAGCTTCTGTTTCTTAAAAACCCTAAAAACACCTGTGCAACTGTGTGACCCAAGTGTGACAAGTGGTACCAGAAGTTGTTGCACAGGTGGATCCTCAGGACGATGTGAATGTTCCGCTTCCTCCAGACACAGAGGTACTGCCTCCTATTCCTGCTGTTGCTCCTAAGAATCTGCTAGTAAAGATGGGTCCTACGAACAACCCTGAGATGTTCCTGCTAGCTTTTTGAACACTCTGTGACTTTGATGTGTTGGGATAGACGAACTTGGGCTGTCATTGTCATCCCATATTTGTCCAGGAATGCTCTGCTTGCGTTGTGAAATGTTCCTCTCGATAAGCTTGTTGATTATGATTTCTTGAAGCAACAAGTTATTCTACATAAAACTACAAGCTTCCTGGCTAAGGGCTCTGTGCTTCGCCAATGAAACCTGGACCTGGATCGCCCTGTTTGTGCTCAGTTGCAGGATTTAATTCATCTCCTTCACAGCTGGTTTGAGGGGAACCCGATCGAGCGGATTGTGAAGAAAGTAGCCAGTAATGTGGTACTTGCGGGAATTCCCGAAGTTCTCCGGGACAAATTTTTTCGTCATAATGTTGACTCGTTCTACACCTTGGAGAAATGATTGGGAGGCTCCCAGGCTGCTTGGAGACAGGGTGTTGCATTTGCTCCGCCAAGGGCACACTCTCAACCTGCACGAGATCATTACAATGAACAGCGGGCTCAGGGCCCTGAACATCCAGTTTCCTTGGAAAGGCCATCCCGGGCTGCCAATGTTACTGATGTGACCACATCTGGAGAGGCTCCTGGTCATGGACGCCGCCATGGGTATTTCTTCGGCAGTGGTGCCGAGCGCCGATGTTTCCAATGTGATCAGGTCGGCCACCTCGCCAGAGAATGTCAGCTCTCTCCTACTCGGTCCACTGAAGTAAGTTTAGATGAGGTGTGTTGCTCCCATGTTCCTTCTACATCACTAAAAAAGGACCGCTTAATGATTTTAGCGAGCCACGAGATCCCTGCCTTTTTGGATTCAGGTAGTGACCTTTGTGTTGTCAGACGTGACTGCCTCAGCAGTACGTCCCCTGTGTGGCACGGAGACTGTAAACATACGCTGTGTACTGTACATTGGGATGTTAAGGATTATGAGCTGATAAGGATAAGGGGATGTTAAGGACTATATGCTGCTAAAAACTATTAGACAATTTCCAGCAAGCCCCAAACCACAAACACAAACACACAAAGAGTCCTGGGCTCAAAAAATAGAAGGTTTGTTACAAAATACCTCCAAAAGTAGGAGAGGCACAGGTTTTCTTCTCTCTCTCCACAATTCAACTCACCTCCGCACTGCCCTCCTCCAATTGAGTGTTGCTTCACATCCTCCCAGTTCCAACTCGCCTGGATAAGGGAACGTGGTCCCTTTCACTATGGACCTGGGAGTACTTTCGGTGCCTGGCCCGATGGAAGTACTTCCGGGTCATTTGGAAGTCCCATAAATTGGGTAGTGCAACTCCTGACAGCTTCCCCTTGTGGCACCCATGGTCCCCAGCAGGGCCGTATTCCCAGAGTACATCTTCCAGCATTCCCTGCTGGTTCCCAAATGGGCATCGATATGGAGGGCTGCTGCCATCTTGTGTCTTGGGGGAATAATGTTTCCCCTGCGGGATCTTTTACAATTGGGCTTTCTGTCCATCCCTTTTGGCCATTTCTTCTGGGTCTGGCTCCTTCCTCCCTCCTGGCCAGGATTCCCATCTGACTGCTTGGAGCATCCCATTCGGGTAAGGAACCATCCCCTTTTCTGGTTGGGATGCCTGTCCAACCCAAGTAGTAGTAATAACATTAAATTACAAAATCTAATTTTAAACAAAGGGTGCTTGAGTGAACAAATAGCAGGTTTCTATTTAGGTTAGTTAAGGGAACAAACAATACCAAGACATTGAGCGTTCTTCAGGCTGTAACTGGGTTTGGCTTTTATGGGTACACAAAGAGTTACAGTATAAACATCTTTGTTATTCGCCAAACCAGAAATCATGGAACCAGAAAAGAACAACTAAGCACACCCTGTCTTCTTTATCTCCCACCTTTCCCATCTCTGAAACACATCACTCCAGAGCATCACTGTCCAATGTCTGGACCTCAAGTCTGCAGAACAAGATTGCTACACATGACTGAACCATTACAAGTTTGAAAGCAGTTTTCCAGCCCTCTTCCTTCAACAGTTACAGTAAATGGGGCTTTCCCTATTTCAAACCTTTCAAACCTCCCCCTTATCTCTTGTGTTGTTTTTAAAACACTCTTAATAGTTAATAACCAGTTGTGCCAAATTTATCTAAAACAACTGCAACCAAATGATAACTATAGTTTAAAACTAGTCTTTCATATCACTTTTAGTATGGGTTAATACCTGACCATTTTATTTTCTTTGTATTTATTAAGCTTTTTTTTAAATTGTTTTGTTTTTTATGTTATTGAATATGTTTTTTGATGTATTATTTTTTGAATTAATATTGTTAGTTATTGTTTGTTCTTGTTTATTATGAAGGCCATTGGTGCAGGGCCCCTGATATAGCAGCTGTGGGAATGCAGATCGGCCTTTATAAACACCTCAGTGGCCTCAGTCTAATCCCGTTGTTTTTGACTCCAGTCTTTGGAATTTTCCTTTGAAGTATTTTTGTAATTCATCCTTATTTATTCTCTGGTTAATGGACTTTTGGACTTAGTTTTGGTTACTTTTGGATTTTTATCTATGAACATTCTGTTTCTTTGCTCTTTTGTTATATAAGTTTTTTATTTAAAACATTTCTTTTTTTGTTGTTGTTTGGACCAGTGCGTTTTGTATGTTGACCTCTCCATTTTTGAATTTTCTGTCTTGAATTTTTTTTTGCATTTGTGTAGGCTGAAAGTCTGTCACAGAGCATCGGGGCATTCTTACGTTGTATTTCTAGGTCTCCTTAGAGTGTTAAAGCCTAGATTTTGACCTTTATTTTATTTTAAGGATTATATCCATCTCGAGGATATGTTTTGTGGGTCTGGCGATTATAAGAGCTGTAAAGAAATTTTATCCCATTCTTCATTGAGAAGTGCTTTAATTCAGAAGCATTCAATTGTTTTTGAGAATAGACTTCTCATTTACAGGTACTGCAACACTTTCTCTATTGGGTTTAGGTCTGAACTTTAAATAGGCCAGTACAAACTTTAAAATTTTCATCGCTTCAGCCATTCTTATGTGGACCTGCTTTTGTCTCTTGGGTAATTTTCTTGCTGCTATTCTGACACTGGAAGAAAAGTGCAGAGGTTGATTGTAAAAAGGCAAGGAAATGAAACAAGTCCCAATATCACAAACTGCACAGAACATTCACCACAATATCTTTGAACAATGACAGTTTCACGGCATGGGCTTATAAACCGTCATGCTGATGACATCACTGGGTGTGACATCTGAGTCGCTCTCCTATCAACTCTGTCTTATGGATTCTCAGAATGGTGATATATTGAAACATAATGGTGCTGTGGCAAAATAACAAAATGGTTAAAAATTTCAGCTAGAAGAAAATGCCAAACAGGCCAAGGCAAAAGTAAAAAGATGAAAAGCTAGCAGTGGAACTGAGTTGTAGCAAAGGCAAGCCCACTTGCTTTGTTAAACCCAGAGCTCTCTACTACAAAAGAACTGGCAAGAAAGGATGGATTAGAGAAGATGAATTGTAAACATTGATGTAGTGAAAGTTGATACCAGAAGAAACTAGAATCATACATCAAAACCAAAACGTTATTTAAACTCATAATCGTAATTAGATTGCAAAGAATTCTTAAACCATAATCCTCCCAAAACATACTAACATATTGCTAGAATAGAAGCATGTCCCTAGCGACCATATGATGCATCATAGCATTGGTTCCACAAAATGGTGGAGCCCCATGAAAAAACACAATGGCACCATGATAAAATGAAGAACATAATAGTAATAATAACAATAATAATGTGTTATTTGTAGCAATGCTGATAGAGATTTGGCCACAGTGTAGCATAATATCAGCCCATATGAGGTACAAATCAAAGGATCACTTATTTTCTTGTTGGGGTCGGAGGTTTCCTTAATTCAATTGGATGAACTAGCACTTCAGATTTGGAGGCCAAGGATTCACAGTGAACCTCTCTGTGTGACAACATGAAACGGAGCAGTGAAACACTGTGATAGATTCCTTACTGTTATGAAGGTCACTATTATTAAAATTAATATTCTGAACTTCCCTGTATCTTTCTCACATTTTTTACCATTTGTAAATGATATATTTCTCTATGAAGTACATTTGAGCTGTGATTATTTTATTTCTTTTTTATTGTAAAGCAATTTGTGTTTCAAAGTGTGCTACTATTTTATGAATTGGTCATTAAAACCAAAGTCCTGTTTGCCAGGTGTATGTTTTTGTGTGAAGTCATTTGCATGATACGTTATATACTGGGGTAACGTGTATTTTTTATGGGTAATTAAAAAAAAAATCACCATGTTGTGCTACTTTGTTCTGATTTTGGGGTTTCAATTTTCTTGCATGTCCTTTTCAACTACAAGTTTACCTGACAATTTTTGTCTTTGTTATTTTTGATTTCTCTGTCCTGCCAGTAATGACTGTAACCTGTGTTCATTTCCGGGTCTCAGTCTTCTCATTATTTCTTATGTTTGGCTCAGCTTTAACATTTACTGGTGACATAAGGCAAAAAAATTCTACTTGACATTAACAAAAAATGTGTTTGAGCTGTAAGAGGAAACCAGAATCCCTGGAGGACATCAGCACAAATGTAAGAGCAACATACAAATGCCACACAAAGGAGAGCCTAGCTGGGCTCCAGGTGCCAAGGGCTAAACACTGCTGCACCATGAAATTTAGTGAAATCTTGTAGTTTTGGAAAATGAGATCCTTATATCTTTGGACATATTGTAAGAGGCAACTTCAATTGGCTATTTACTAAATATGACACAATTCTCTTTCATAAATATAATTTATTTTCTTTTTTTTTACCTTTATGGTTTTAAAGTGGGTAGAGATGAAAGTACTGAAATCCCCCTCTTCTACACACATTTTTCTGATTGCTGTGTGCTGCAGTGATCAAATTCAGCTGTCAAACCTTAATTAATCCTTATTAAATGCTTTTGCTGGTGAGAGCCATCTTACAGCACTTCACATGTACAAGGAATGTTGATTGATTGTTCGAGTGTGTGATTGATCAATTGTCCAAGCTGTTTAACTGACTTTTTTGTTGAACCATTTATCTGTGTAGTTTCTCTCAGCCATGTTTTTAGTGCACAAGTAACAGAAGTCTATTTGCATCTGCTGTCAACACTCTGCAATGCAGATGAAATGTAGACAAGTCCACCATTTTAACAGAAGATGTCTCTTAGAATATATATATATATATATATATATATATATATATATACAGGTAAAATTCCATTACAACGAATATCTTTAAAATGAAATTTTCATTACAATGAAGTATTTTTATGGTCCCGACAGTTTCCCCATATAACATTAGTCTATAAAAATCTCATTACTACGAAGTACATTCAGCATATACTTTCATTACAACGAAGTGCCCAAAAGACCATGAAATGCCTGAATATATTATCCACAGAGCAGTTTTTTCTGTGGCCACAGCTCAGTTTTGCACAACAATCCCCAAACAGAAACATTGTAATTTTTTTTGTCTTTCTTCGAACCTTCCTTGTACTGTTTTTTTTTTTTGGGCCTTTTTATTTCCTGTGGCTTTCAGTAATACATTTTGCTTATTGCTCGTCAACATTTGAAAAACATTCATTGGAATTTAACTCTTTGTCACAATCCTATAGAAACGGCAGACTCGAAAAAACGATAACAGTTATTAGAAAAAAAACTTTACATTTTTGCAGCTCTCGATTGCGGCAAAAAGAAATAAGACATTGCCAGTGAATTCAGAATTTCACCATCAACACTGTCAACTTTCTTGAAAGACCGAGAAAAAAAAGTATGCGAACTGTTGCATTTGAAGACGCCGAAAAAGCTGTTTTTATGTGGTTCAGTGATGCTCATTCAAGAAACGTTCCTATTAATGCGGCACTCATTCAAGAAAATGTGAGGTTTCTAAACTCTCTTGGGACCTCCTCCAACTGGACGACACAACGAAGAACATCCCGAAGTGCGATCATCACGTCTGTGGAAGACTGTTTATCTGTTGCTGGGGCAACAGCAGGCTCACAGTGCTGGGGCAGCTTTTCACCAAAGCAAACAGAAAAGATCTGATGGGTGATGCAGGGAACAGTATTACTTGGCCACTAACCTGGTCACAACCCTGCCTGACTGCTGTGTCTGAGTATAGGAGAATGGCAGATCACGCTACAATAAATAACAGTGCTGTTCCTGTTTCAAGCTGAACAAAGCTGGTTTTGATAAAGTACTGAGACTAAGCCTCATGTTTTGGGATGCAAGACAGGGATTTATAGCATGCCCACAATCTTTAAGGATTCGCTTCTGAGGTGCCTCACTGCAGCGTTGTGAACCTGTAGTTGCCCTGCCCCTGCAACGGACAAACAATCTTCCACAGACGCGGCAATCGCGCTTCAGGACGCACTTCAGCGTGACGTTCCTGTTGAATGGGGGTGGAAACAGTTCAGAAACTTCACAATATGAAGAAGAAGAAAAGGATGATTCAGCTTCTGATTGATAACTGTGCTGCCCACAATAGGCTTCTGCATTTAGATAATGTTTGGGGTGAATTCCTCCCACCCAATTGCACAGCAGTGCTTCAGCCATTGGGTTTGGGCATCATTAGCACCCTGAAAGTGTATTATTGCAAGGAAATGCTGAGAGAAATTCTCGCCATCATAACTTGTAGACAGGAGAAGATTAAAATTAATGCGAAAGAAGCTATTGAAATGATTGCAAATACCTGGACACAAGTTAAAGATAGCACTATAGCAACACAAAATCTCATTACAACGAAATTTTCATTACAACAAAATATTTTTTAGGTCCCTGAAAGTTTGTTGTAATGGAATTTTACCTGTATATATATATATATATATATATACACATACATATACATATCTTATATATAAACGTCTACGCATGGAAGTGTATGTGTCTGTCTGTTCAGCCCTGGTGTGTGTGGCAGCCCGAAAGTGCAAGGCTACAACATGAAGCTCAAAGGAAGCGACTCTGTCACCAATACGAAACCGCCGCAGCTGATACACAAGTGAGGTGAGGACATCGGCAAAATGAAACTCGCTTAGTCACTGATAGACAACGGAGGCAAGAACGTCGGCAAAACGAAACTGATGAGGAGCCTTTAATTGACTGATTGAAGTGCCAGAATCCATGGTTTCTAGGAACCTGTGCTTTTTACAGCATATAAATATGCTGGGGAGGCTGGGGGACAGATCCAGCCGGGATGCCTGGAAGGACCGGGAGGTGGAATATATGTCCCCTGGGCCACGAGGGGGCAACCACCCTGGATCTTGAGACACCAGGAAGTGCTGCCGGAAGAGCATCATCAAGAACCTGGAGCACGTCCAGGTGAACATAAAAGGGGCCGCCTTCCTACAGTCTGAGAGCTAGAGTCGGGAGTGGGAGCAGGATGAAGCTCCCGTGGAGAGAGGAAAAGGTGGCCCATGGACAGTGTGAGAAAGGCCCGTATTAAGGGTGATTGGTGTTGGGAGCACTGTGTGCTGTGCGGAACTGTGTTAAATAAACGTGAGAGCTAGAGTCGGGAGTGGGAGCAGCACGAAGCTCGAAGCAATTGAACAATGATTGAACTTCATGGATGCCTACAAGCCTCCAGTTTTCTATAACCTTCAATTGGATTAAGCAGGTTTGAGGATATAATGATATGTTATGTTATGCTACTTCATATATAGCCACACTCAAATAATCAAATTGAATTTTATCAGCACTGAGTTCCCCAGACAGCTTATATTTGGGAAAGCTTGTGGATCTACAGACAAAGAGTATTCTGATTCAAGTGTAAGTTCACCATGACACTGAGAGTGAGGAAGCTATTACATTTGTTTACCCTCCATCATTTAAATGAGACATGAAAATAATGCAGTTCTATTGCAAATCATCCAGCAGCAGCTATGATTCACAGATTAAACTCTTGTAAAGTGCTTCAAGAACCCTTTGTAGATGACAGATGCTATTTAAATTCTGTCATTATAAATGTAATGTATCTCATATAAATATATCCAATTATTTATTGAAGTAATTGTTCCGTGGCAATGCATCAGGATCCCCTAATTGACACGGATTGTTAAATAAACACAGAAAGACAGCAGGCTAGGAAAACACAGTGGGTCATCCTTCTTTACCTTATTAAGAATTCATGGCATTATAGGTTTTGAAAGTGGCCATATAAAGAAGGGAAACCCCACAGGAGGGTGCCTGATGCAGAGTCACAGCGAGTGCTGTTTTGTTTTCTAATGAAGTCAGCTGCTATATATAGCTTGCCAGACTGATGGCTCACGAGATGAGCTGGCATCTGTGAAAGTGCAACACTAAACCATTATGGATTTATGGCTTCAAAAAAAAAAAAAAAAAATAGAGAGTGAAACAAATGTTTTTGATGCTCTTAAAATATCTGAAATGCACTTTCCCTTTCTCTTCACAGATACCTATCAACCAAGATGATGCTCTTATACAAAGCATAAAGTGAATTCATATTTATTTTATGCAGAATGCTATGAATTTATATGATAATAAAAACTGCATGTGGCTTCCATTTATTTATCTGCAATGCACCAGTACATTTCATTCGGAATCTGTTCTACAGAGAGGTTCGTAGAGAGTGCTACTCATGGAAAGAAAAAAAGAAAACTCTGTTTTTTAATATCCCTGCCACCAATAAATTAAATTTCTTTAATATAAAAAGAGAAAGCAAATTTCTAGACTTGTTATTAATATTGCAAGTTCAGAGGCTCCCTCACCACTGAGATAAATTGAAATAAGAATAAAAAGATTACAACCAAAATGTGGCCATAAATTGTGCAACTAAGGATGTTGCCTGTTATTAAAGATCACACTGAAATGGCTAATGTTGGGTTCAAGAATGGTTTGGCTTATAAAACAGTTTTGATGAAATACCAGGACACAGGCACTATAAAATAGTATTGTAAATTATTGTATTAGTTTAGGTTATATAACAATACAATACAATTTATTTTTGTATAGCCCAAAATCACACATGGAGTGCCACAATGGGCTTTAACAGTCCCTGCCATTTGACAGCCACCCAGCCTTGACTCTCTAAGAAGACAAGGAAGAGCTACCAAAAAAAAACCATTGTAGGGAAAAAATGGAAGAAACCTTGAGAAAGGCAGTTCAAAGAGAGACCCCTTTCCATGTAGGTTTGGCTTGCAGTGGGTGTCAAAAAAGGGGAGTAAATACAATACAATACACAGAACAGAACACAAGTAATCCTCAATACAATATAATAGAAATGCAATAGAAATATTACAAGTACAGAGCAGACTTCAACAGTAGATGATTTTACATAATACAATTTGGATCGGTTCAAAGTCCTGGAGACCTTGGCCATCAAGCTGCCTCCCCCTATTGGCCATTTCACAGCTGAGATAGCACTGGGCCTGCCAATCCGATGAAAGGACCCCTCTACCTGATGATTCCTGTGATCCTCATTCAGAGATGACTTTACCTTAGGCAGGCAAAACAACTTGGCAGTAGGCCCATGGCACAAAGTGCCACATTTGAATACTGAGAACAGAAACAGAATAGGTGAGGGTTAGTAACAAATTATAACAATCATATTTCTTATGTTTTAGTGCTAATGGCTAACAACAGAGATGCAGTCTGTACAGTTAATCAGCAGGTCTAGTCAGGATATGCTAAACTGAAGTTGTGAGTCTTCAGTCGGGATTTGAAAGCTGAGACAGAAGGGGCATCTCTTATAGTAGCAGGCAGACCATTCCACAGTTTAGGTGCACTGTAACTAAAAGCTCGATCTCCCACTGTTATTTTATTAATCCTTGAAGCCTGAGATCTTAATGTACGTTCTGGTTTGTAAGTTATGATAAGTTCAGATAAGTAAGTGGGACTTTGGCCATTTAAGGCTTTATATGTTAAAAGGAGGATTTTGAAATCTGCCCTAAACTTAACTGGGAGCCAGTGTAATGATTTAAGAATTGGAGTTATGTGTTCATATTTTCTTGTTCTTGTAGTAATTTATTTTGGATTAACTGGAGACTGTATAAAAACAATTTGAATATCCAGTGAACACCACATTACAGTAATCAATCCTACTAGAAATAAATGCATGAATTAATTTCTCAGTATCTTGCATATTTAGATAACACCTTAATTTCCCAACATTTTTAAGTTTGAAGAAACATGATTTGGGCAACTTTGTAATATGCGCTTTAAATGACATGCTAGAGTCAAAGATAACTCCTAGATTGCGGGCAGATTCAGTAAAATTAATTGGGATTCCAACTGAGTTAAATGATGACAGAATATTGTTGTGATCAGTGTCATTCCCTCCAGCAATTAACATCTCTGTTTTATTGGTGTTTAAAGCAAGTAGTTCCCATCCATCCACTCCTTTAATTCACTAACACAACTAATTAAAGACAATATTGGAGGAACTTCATTTGGCCTAAAAGAAAGGTATAACTGGGTGTCATCTGCTTAAAAGTGAATATTAACATGATGTTTTCTAATGATAGATGCCAGTGAAAGCGTGTAAACTGAAAACAGTAAAGGTCCCAGTACTGAGCCCTGCGGGACACCATATCTCACTTCTCTGTGTAATGACGGAGTACTGTCAGCACATTTCTGTACATATTGGAATCGATTTGATAATTAAGAACTAAGGACATTACCTATAAGCCCAACATTATTTTCTAGCCTGTGCAGTAAAATGGAATGGTCAATGGTGTCAAATGCTGTGCTTAAGTCTAACAACGTAATTAACACCTACAAGTACTTGGAGGTCCACATCAATGACAGGTTGGATTGGTCTCATAGCACAGGGGACCTATAGAAGAAAGGACAGATCAGTCTTGTTTTCCTTAGGAGACTGCATTCCTTTACTGTGGTTATTGAAGTCCTCTACATCATTTTTCTGACACACTGAGTATTTTCAGACAACAAATTATTCAACAGAAGTGTGTCAAGAAATGCTATATACACCTACATAATCACCCGCATAATGTCTCACTTGCAACTGGGACAGGCAAGTCAAACGTTTTCTTCATTTTTAAAATTGTCTTCCGTTTTAGTCAGCTTGGTGTGTGATCAGACCATAGTGTGTGTGTGCGTGTGTGTGTGTATATATATACTCAGCAAAAAAAGAAACGTCCCTTTTTCAGGACTGTGTATTTCAACAATAATGTTTTAAAAATCCAAATAACTTTACAGATCTTCATTGTAAAGGGTTTAAACAATGTTTTCCATGCATGTTCAATTAACCATAATCAATTAATTAACATGCACCTGTGGAATGGTCGTTAAGACCTTAACAGCTTACAGAAAGTAGGCATTTAAGGTCACAGTTCTAAAAACGCAGGACACTAAAGAGTCTTGTCTACCGACTGTGAAAAACACCCAAAGAAAGATGCCCAGGGTCCCTGCTCATCTGCGTGAACGTGCATTAGGCATGCTGCAGGGAGGCATGAGGACTGCTGATGTGGCTAGGGCAATAAATTGCCATGTCCGCACTGTGAGACGCCTAAGACAGCGCTACAGGGAGACAGGAAGGACGGCTGATCATCCTCGCAGTGGAAGACCACGTGTAACAACACCTGCACAGGATCGGTACATCCGAATATCACACCTGCGTGACAGGTACAGGATGGCCACAACAACTGCCCGAGTCACACCAGGAACACACAATCCCTCCATCAGTGCTCAGACTGTCCGCAATAGGCTGAGAGAGGCTGGACTGAGGGCTTGCAGGCCTGTTGTAAGGCAGGTCCTTACCAGACATCACCAGCCACAACGCCGCCTATGGGCACAAACCCACCTTCGCTGGACCAGACAGGAGTGGCAAAAAGTGCTCTTCACTGATGAGTCACGGTTTTGTCTCACCAGGGGTGATGGACAGATTCGTGTTTATCGTCGAAGGAATTGAGCACGTCTGGGACCTGTTGGATCGCAGGGTGAGGGCTAGGGCCATTCCCCCCAGAAATGTCCAGGAACTTGCAGGTGCCTTGGTGGAAGAGTGGGGTAACATCTCACAGCAAGAACTGACAAATCTGGTCCAGTCCATGAGGAGGAGATGCACTGCAGTACTTCAAGCAGCTGGTGGCCACACCAGATACTGACTGGTACTTTTGATTTTGAGCCTCCCTTCATTCAGGGACACATTGTGAAACATTTTTAGTTTATGTCTTATGGTGTTGACTCTTTTAGTGTTCATACAAATATTTACACATTAAGTTTACTGAAAGTAAAAACAGTTGAAAGTCAGAGGACGTTTCTTTTTTTTGCTGAGTATATATATATATATATATTGTAAGGGACAGTCGGCAGTTTATCCCGGCCGGGGCACCCCTGTGACGGAAGAATGGGGGAAGGCAGCTTTCCAGAGACACTGCCTCCCCCAGGATGATAAATGGCAGGTTCGCTGGACTGCAGCGGTGCCCCGGATGCCCGCAGGGCACTATGGGACTTGGAGTTCAGCAACACAGCCCTGCTGGATATCATGGGTACCGCCAGGAGACACTGCAGGAAGACTGGGGAGTCCCTACTGTTTGTATAGCCCAGAAGTACTCCAAAGTCACAAGGACAGAAGCACAGAAGTTCTTCCGGGCTGAAGAAAACCTCAAGTCCTATATATTTATCTATTTGTGTATTTATTTCTTTGAAGAGCTTCTGTCTACCTATATGATTTTCAAGGTAATTATATACATAGGTGGAGATATAAGGAATATCTCATGGTGTAAGAAAATGCAGGGTCGAAAAATCAGTGGTCATATTTTGAATATATTTGCAAAATGCAGTGGATGAGGTGTTCAATCTGAAATTGAAAATACAGTAGGTTCAAAGGTTGTTAGAGAATCTAGGATTACAAAAGGTGCAAATCCTTCTGCTTTTCCAGAACATTCATATTGAATGAAATTATGTGTCAAATACAAAGAAGGATTTACACACATTTATAAAATACAGAATAAAAGTCCCAATTTATAAAGCTAC
The DNA here is from genome assembly GCA_026402145.1 of Polypterus bichir lapradei. Lineage (NCBI taxonomy): Eukaryota > Metazoa > Chordata > Cladistia > Polypteriformes > Polypteridae > Polypterus > Polypterus bichir. The sequence continues at coordinate 16,169,651 of JANRMT010062834.1, forward strand.
ATGCATCACAGATGACAGCTTGGTGTTTAATAGATGGTCCTATGCAATTCCCAGTTTAAGCAGAATTGAAGGACTTAACTTTGTCTCAGCAGCTGAAGCTAAATAAACCAATGCACCAGGCAAATATGATATGCAGCGCAAGAGGGAAAGTATGTTGAATCAAAAATGTAAGATGAAATAGAAAGAAGTTAGAAGTTTAGTTTCAAGGGGGACACAGAAGGAAATGGCAGTAAAGTATGGTAAAAGTTAACTAATGTGCTTAATAACTGAGATTTAATAATGCATGGCTGAAATAGTAACACCTCCAGAGCCAGATTTGTACTGACCCAAAAAATAACTGGCACAACATATGGTACCTTCTAAAAAGAGATTTTTGTGAAATAAAAAATTAAGGTAAAATATACCCTCAAACTCTAACTGAGTGTTTGCCAACTGCCCGAACACATTGGTTAAATAATTTAAAAGAGCTAATACTTCAGTAGCATTTATAACAATTTTACAAACTTGTGGAGATCATTCATTCCATCAATTTTTTTAGCTAGCTCTTAGGTAACTTGCATCAATTACTTATCCAAATGCTCTTTCAAAGTTTCCACTTTAACCACATGACTCATTAGTTTTTTCCATATTCCCATGGCCCTTTGTACGAAGAAGTACTTCCTCCATCTTCTGTCTTGGGATTTATTCTGCATTTCAGTGTAACTCAAATAGTCTGCTGTTCAAATCAATTTTGTAAATTTCTTTTCTCCAATACAGGTATTTTAACACAACACAATATCAGAAAGTAATTGACTAAAGCAACAGAGCACAGTGGCTAATTAATCGTAAACATTCTTGTTGAGGAGCATGCAGGGAACTCAGATATTCCAAGTGAGAGTCTTCTATTTCCATCCATTCACTTTCCGACACTTATCTGGAATCTTTGATTTATTAGACACAAACAGTTAGGTTATTTTGCAACCTAGACCAAGCGTATTACTGTGCTCACCGACTGTTTGGTAGCTAACCCATGTAGCTAGTCCCCCCCAATATGACCTGCACCATAGGTGAATGTCTGATTCACCTTAATGGTGATGCCAACCCTGGACATAAAGCAAGACTATCCAAATGCTGAAATCTGATATGATGAAGGTCAAGGAGTGGCCTCGGTGGACTAAATATTTTGAGTGGCAAAGAGTGTTTATAGGGCTTAAAGTTACAGTCTATTGAAAACCAAGTGCACATTGGAATAAATCACTAAGTACAACTCCATTGTAACAAAGCAAGATGCACATTTTAAAGTTTGCAGAAAAACAATTTTTGATCAAGAACAATGTATCATTAGACAAGTAGCTACAAGTGTTATGGAAAGCTTGATACTGAATTAGCAAGACACAGAAGATAAAAAACACACAGAACAGCAGAACGCTTTGAGGAAAAACATTAAACAATCATGCAGAATTACAAATACTATGAAAAATGAATATTAGAGTTGTGATGACTAGCTGGAGTTTGTTAAGCATGAGTGCCAACAATGTTGTTGAAGGCAGGGAATATCCAAGAAAAGAACCCCAATGAAGAGAGGTTTCATATTGACAGTCAGAGAACAGGTTTACACAGCTTTCTTTGGGAAGACCATATACTTTGCCAGTGTGACAGGTACCTTCAAGGGCAAAAAGGTGGTAAAGAGATGTCGGTACCAAAGCTGAAAGATGCCCACTAGAGCACTGGCAGATGGCAAATCAAGCTGAGCAGTTTTGATATTGAAGAACAGGTGACCTAGCGAATGTCATGGTGCCTGACACTCTTAAATAAAAGAAGGTGAAGCAGAAACCAGTTCAAACTGATTGTTCACATTGAGCATTCAATTGACCCCCACTCCCCCATTGAAATGTCAGAAAAAACACATTACCTAACACATTACAAAACACACACATAAAGAAAGAACATTTAAACTCTACACAAGCAGTGACCAAACAGTATTCTAGCCTGCTCCCTTACAGCTGGATGGTAGTGTAATCAGCATGCCACCATACTTCCTAAACTGTTGTGATTAAACTGTAAATGAAATAGGCCTTTAATTAGCTAACATGTAATAGCTTGCATTTTGCTCAGTGGGTCAAAATTAAAAATCATAACATTCCCAGGATTGCAGGGGGTTGGAGTCTATTCTAGTAGTACTGTTTGCAAGGTAAGAACCAACCTTGGAGGTCTTACCATTTCATCAAAAAATCATCCATCATCATTAAAATTTAAAAATGGTAATTACCCTTTGCTATATTTTAACAATAGAGACCTGGGGCCTCATGTATAAATGGTGCGTACGTACAAAAATGTTGTGTACACCCGTTTCCACGCTCACATCACGATCTATAAAAACTAAACTTGGCGTAAAGCTAAGCACATTCTCATGCCAGGTCAAACGCACGTTTTGGCTCAGTTTTGCAAACTGCCGGCACCCAGTGGCAAAGCAGTGCCACTGTTCTTGTGTGGTTTCTCTTTATTTGCTAGATTCACATCCCTGACACAGCTTTATCAAATACACTGAAATTAACCGCACATTGTTCTTTAGTGTAAGGCATCACATTGTTTATTTTTAATTGTTTTTTATTGTACTATTATTATTACTTTTATTATTATTACTATTTTATCATTTTATAGGAAAATAAGTTTATGGAGGATTTGCATATTGAATCTCATTGTACTATACAATAACAATACAGAAATTCAATTCAGTTCAATAGAAGAGAGTGTGTATTTACATATTATGACGACTGTCTTCAAAGTCAAGTTAGATTTCCAAGTGCTATCTTCTTGGAGCTCCTGATAATCATTTTTAAGATGAAATGCAGTAAAGTATGTATATTACATTATACAGATACATTTTTAACTTCATTTAAATAATGTATATTGTTAATAATTAAACGTGTGGATACGGTCGGCAGCGGTAGCAATGAGCTAACAACCCGTTCAGGGATTGTTCCTGCCTCGCGCTGTATGCTTGCTGGGACTGGCGCGACCCTGGATGGATAGATGGATGGAATAATTAAACATGTACTATGAAGATATTTCAATGTTCCTTAAAAGTTTTGAAGAAACTGCGTTCTAAGCTTAGAGATGGTTTGACATTTATTAAAGAACTTATTGTTTGGCGATTGGCCAATAAAGCCCAATTAAGAAGTACGTATTGATTCACATACACAGAGTGCATAGAAGAACACATAGAATACGAAGCCTTTAACGTGCTACTTTAGTTACAATGCAATTGGAGAAACTAGTAAATTAAACAATTTTAACATGAAATTTATGATGTTCTACTTCAATGACAAAATATTCAACGTGATTAAAGAGGAAATTTCAAGATTAAAGTTGACATTTCAAGCTTTTTTTTCCACTTTGTCCCTATTTTTTTTATTTTCTCTGTACCCTGATAAGCTTCCACATGACACTCACCTTTTCACGGCAACTTTGATATCTGACCACTTCTTTTTTATTTTGGGCACTGTGCGACTTTCTAAACTCGAACTTTTGATCAGCTTCCTTTTGTTGTTTATACAACTGTTTAAACCAACAAATAGTACGTTTTCCTTGCCTCTACTTGGCATTCGCTTAAATTCTTCTTTTTTCCCCATGCATTTGCCATTCTCTTTTCATAGAACATTGTACTTAAGGGAATATTTATATTGATTTGCATATTCAAAGAGGCATAATTCTGGGAGCAGACAGGGTGGGGAAGCAGGCACGTACACAAACATTACATTTCACGCTGACCAGGATTTATGTACAGGAAATGTGTGGAAGTTGGCTTACACACGGTTTTCTGCATCTGAATTTTTTTGTGCATACGCACATTTTGCCTACACGCCATGTTTTAGTGTGAATTCTAAGCACACCGTTAAGCATGAGGCCCCTGGAGTTTCAAAATCAAGTCTTGAAATTATTTGGGGCTCCACCCACAGAACACAAGGCACATAATGTTTGAACATTTGAAGACATACTGCAGTACATAACTACTAAAATTCCAAGAAGTAACAGTAGCATATGACAAATAATTCATAATTAACAAAACCAATAAAACACAAAATATCCATAAATACTGTACCTAGCACTGCTACAAGTAACAGTATAGTGAACATTACATTTTCATTTATTTCTAAATGTCTTAATTAGTGTTATTTAGTATTTTATAGCAGTGCTTGAAAACTGAAACTTGCAAATGAATTTGCATTTGACCTCAACATATTCTTTCTTTTAAAGCTTGGGGTTGTACTGTATATAAGCAGTACCTCTCATTCAGAAATGGAATTGTCTAGCAATTTTCTCTGAATATATTATTGTAATGGAATTTACAAAATGTTCTGGGGGTTTTGGCACTTAGAAAACCAGAATTTACCTTTATTGCCTTACTAGAATTTTCCTTGATTATGTCAATATGATACCCATCCATCCATCCATCCATTAGCCAACCCGCTATATTCTAACTACAGGGTCACGGGGGTTTGCTGGAGCCAATCCCAGCCAACACAGGGTGAAAGGCAGGAAACAAACCCCGGGCAGTGCGCCAGTCCACTGCAGAAATATGATACCCATAAAATATGATTGCAACAACGCCATTTTGTTTTTACCTTCAATGCCACCATTTTGTGTTACCATCATAACGATTCGGTATTCAGGGGAGAGGCCTCAGAAGTTACATGACTGTGCATCACACAAGTGATTGCATAAGAGGTCATTGTAGTGATCTGACTGTCAACCTATATTTTGGATATTTTTTACATTATATTTTAAAAAACTTTCTGGCATATTGACTTTCTTCCTGCTTACTGACTATGTTTCCAGTTTGGTGACTTTTGCTTTGTTGCTAGTGGTTCTGACTTTTCTGTTTTGACTCTCACTAATCTTTTCACCACATTTATCTCCTGGTCCTTTTCCCTTTTTTCAGTCTCAACTGAGATTGCCTTATTTTCTCACAGTGGTAGAATAAGCAGTTATCTCCCCTTGAGGTGTCTGAGCTACTGCAATTCTTGTCAAGCCAAAAGCAAGCAATTACATTTTTTGTTTCAAAATCTCTCTAAATTTCCAATGGCTTAAACTGTGAGCCCAAACTCTTTCACAAAGAAAGAAGAAAAGAAAATACAAAATTGTGGCATTTACAAGTTATTAAGAAACTAATATGATTATTAAGAGACAATACAGACAGAGGATTGAGACTAGGTAATGAACAGCACAGATATAGAGAGAGCGGATCAGCGAGCGGAAGCAGAGAGCAGCGGCGTCTCCCACAGGCACGTAGCCCTTCGCAAGCACCCGAGCAAGTTCACCTGAGGTAAAGCCGGCAGCTGACCAGTAGAAATAACCGGCAGTGAAAAATTAAAGTCGATCGCTCAGCGGGTGGTGGAAACTTAAAGCGACGGTGATTCAGCTGAACAAGGAAAGCGCCGAAGCACCTATAAAAACACTTAATGTAAGTTCTATCTGCTCTCTGCCCATCGAGGGCACGTTTATATGTTGTGTGTCCTGCAGTATGTACAGCTCAGGTTTTCCGGCCGACGGTGCAGATAGCTTCACCTGCCAAAAATGTTTAGTTAATTTAGAGTTGGTCGGGAAAATACGCAAATTGGAGGACCGCGTTAGGAATCTAAAAGCGATTAGGCAAACCGAAAATTGGATCGACTCGGTTTGTTTAGACAATTCGGCTACTTCTGATTCGGCCTCAGTCTCTCCAGGTCCCACTGTAGTCAGTGCGCGGCCGAAATCAGCAGCACCAATTCTGCCACAGGGCGAGTGGGTAACAGTAAGATGGGGGTCTAAGAATCCAAAATTTAGTCCCCCAGCACCCAGGTCACCAATTCGGACCAGAACAGGTTCTCAGCTCTCCGCAGCGCGCCTGTGGAAACTGAGAATAAGAAAGTGCTCATAATTGGCGATTCCATAGTGCGGAATGTTAGAATTCCAAACTATGTTAAACCAGCAGTTAATGTTAAGTGCCTCGCAGGGGTCAAGATTTCTGGCATAGAGGCCGCATTGGACCGTGTCGCCGACGATGAAGTATCTACCTTATTGCTGCATGTCGGCACTAATGATATTTATTTACAGCAATCTGAGGTGTTAAAGCGGAACTTCATCTCTTTATGCACCAAAGCTAAAACAAAATGTCGGAATTTAATTGTATCTGGTCCCTTACCAAGATTATATAGAGGGGGTGTGATTTATAGCAGATTGCATTCCTTTCACTGCTGGCTAGAAACCTGGTGTGCAAATAAAAGCATAGCGTTTGTGAACAATTGGGATGATTTTTGGGAAAGGCCTGGATTTTTCAGAAGAGATGGTCTTCATCCTAACTGGAGGGGATCTTATGTATTATCCCAAAATATGGCAGCAAAACTGCCTGGTTTACTGATTAGAGCACCATCCAGGCCGCAGTCATGTGATCTTAAATCACAGGCTGTTGTTTATCCCACCTGTTATTTTCCTGAAGCTGTTATCCATAATCCCTGTTGTGGGGCATCCAGTAAATTTAGTCTTGATACAAACCTTAAATTAATTGATAACCAAAAAATAAGGTGTATAATTAGACCAAGGGATAAAACCAGACCCTCCACCAGGGGTATCTGTAATAGAAATTTACTTCAAATTAAAACAAAAAATATATCACCAGTTCAGAAAGAACCATGCAGTTTTAAATGCTGTTTATTGAACATCCGCTCTCTTGGCACTAAAGCTGTTTTGGTAAATGATATTATATTAAGTACAAAATCTGATCTGTGTCTTCTTACTGAAACCTGGCTTAGTAAATGTGACACTGTCCCCCTAGCAGAGGCGTCACCAGATGGATACTCGTTCCTTCATAAGTCTAGAGATTCTGGTCGAGGAGGAGGCCTTGGAATAATTCATTGTAATAAAATGCAAATCACTTCTAAAAATTTAGGCAACTTTACATCCTTCGAGGTATTCATTTTAAATATTAAAACAGATTCCAACACAATTATAGTGCTAGTCTACAGACCACCAGGGCCATATTCATTGTTCATGACTGAATTTAGCAACCTTCTGTCTGATTTGGCTATAAATTATGATCACGTAGTTCTGATGGGGGATTTTAATGTACACATTGATGTGGAAACTGACACTTTCAGCAAATGTTTTACTTATTTGTTAAATTCAGTAGGATTTTGTCAGGTTGTCAAAGGTCCAACTCATAATCATAACCACACATTAGATTTAATTATAACTTACAAAGTTGAAATTCAAAATTTAAATATTACTCCATTAAATGTAGTTATTTCTGATCACTTCTTAATTACATTTGATTTAGTTCTGCCCATGCCAACGCACTCACAGATTAAAACAAAGACAGTGCGACATCTAGATTGTAATTCTGCTTCAAAATTTATAGATACCTTGAGTAAGTCGAGTGTAATTGTGGAAAACCATTTAGATCAGTTAACATCAAATGTAAACATGGAAAACAATTTAGATCAGCTAATATCACATTATAATGTGACCTTGAGAGATGCTCTGGACACAGTGGCTCCCTTTAAAACAAAAGTAATCAAAGCGCATAGAAACTCTCCCTGGTTTAATGAAAATACTCGAGCTCTTAAATTAGAGTGTCGAAAACTGGAGCGCAGATGGAGAACAACAAAGCTACATGTCTTTCAAATTGCATGGACAAAGAGTGTTAATAAATATAAAAAAGCCCTCTTTAAAGCTCGCTCAGAATACTATTCTACATTAATAGATAGCAATAATAAAAATCCTCGGGTACTGTTTAGAACAGTGGCTAAATTAACAAATGGCAATTCAGATCAACAGTGCAAAATACCAACAGATATTAGCAGTACAGACTTTATGAACTTCTTCAATGAGAAAATTAAAAATATAAGATCCCAGATCTCAGCATCACAGTACAAACCAAATACTAGCTTAGCAGACCCTGCCACACATTGCATTCAGCACTTTAGTAATTTTAATCCTGTAACTGAGCAGGAAGTCTTAACTTTAATTACTAAAATGAAGCCCTCTACTTGTTCCCTAGATCCAGTGCCAACAAAACTAGTAAAAAGTGCAATGGATGTTCTTGCAGCACCTATTCTAACCCTTATCAATAGTTCATTACTGCATGGCACAGTACCTGATGCACTAAAAGTGTCAGTCATTAAACCTTTACTTAAAAAGTCAGACCTAGACCCACACATACTAAATAATTATAGGCCTATTTCAAATTTACCATTTCTCTCTAAAATACTAGAAAAAGTAGTCGCCAGTCAGCTTCAGTCACACCTTATGCATTACAATTTATTTGAGAAATTCCAGTCTGTTTTTCGCACTGGTCATAGTACAGAAACTGCACTAACACGGGTTGTAAATGACATTCTGATATTCTCTGATGAAGGAAACTCCACTGTAATTATGTTATTAGACTTAAGTGCAGCATTTGACACCATTGACCATTCTATTTTACTGCACAGGCTAGAAAATGATGTTGGTCTTACAGGCCCCGTGCTCGCTTGGTTCAGTTCTTATTTATCAAATCGATTCCAATATGTACAGAAATGTGCTGACAGTACTCCATCATTATACACAGAAGTTCAATATGGTGTCCCACAGGGCTCAGTACTGGGACCTTTGCTATTTTCACTTTACACGCTTCCACTGGGATCTCTCATTAGGAAAGATAATGTTAATTTTCACTCGTATGCAGATGACACCCAGTTATACCTTTCATTTAAATCAATTGAAGTTTCTCCGATGTTGTCTTTAATTAGTTGTGTTAGTGAATTAAAGGAGTGGATGAATGAGAACTACTTGTCTTTAAATACAGATAATACAGAGATGTTAATTGTTGGAGGGAATGACGCTGATCACAGCAATATTTTGTCGACATTTAACTCAGTTGGAATCCCAATTAAATTTACTGAATCAGCCCGCAATCTAGGAGTTATCTTTGATTCTAGCATGTCATTTAAAGCACATATTACAAAGTTGTCCAAAACATTTCTGTTTCTTCCATCTTAAAAATGTTAGGAAATTAAGGCGCTTTCTAAATAAACAGGATTGTGAGAAATTAATTCATGCATTTATCTCTAGTAGGATTGACTACTGCAATGTGGTGTTCACTGGCTGTTCAAACTGTTCTTTATACAGCCTCCAGTTAATCCAAAATGCGGCTGCAAGAATTATTACAAGAACAAGAAAATATGAACACATAAGTCCAATTCTTAAATCCTTACACTGGCTCCTGGTTAAGTTTAGGGCAGATTTCAAAATCCTCCTTTTAACATATAAAGCATTAAATGGCCAAGGTCAGGCTTACTTGTCTGAACTTATCATGACTTACAAACCTGAGCGCACATTAAGATCTCAAGATGCCGGTCTGCTTATGATTCCAAGGATTAATAAAATAACAGTGGGAGGTCGAGCCTTTAGTTACAGGGCCCCTAAACTGTGGAATGGTCTTCCTGCTTCTATAAGAGATGCCCCTTCCATCCCAGCCTTTAAATCCCGGCTGAAGACTCACTACTTCAGTTTAGCATATCCTGACTAGAGCTGCTGATTAACTGTACATACTGCATCTCTGTTGTTAGTCATTAGCACTAAAACATAAGTAACATGATAATTATAATTGAATACTAACCCTCACCTATTCTGTTTCTGTTCTCGGTACTCAAATGTGGCAATTGGTGCCACGGCCCACCTGCCAAGTTGTTTGCCTGCCTATGGTAAAGTCATCCCTGGTGGAGGATCACAGGAATCATGGGAAAGAGGGGCCCTTTCATCGGATTGGCTGGCCGAGCAACGTTTCAGCCGTGGAATGGCCAAATGGGGAGGCAGCTTGACGGATGAGGTCTCCAGCACTCTAAAAATATCAAAATCTTATTATGTGATATCATCTACTGTTAAATTCTGCTCTGTACTTCTAAAATTTTTATTATTATGCTGTATTAAGGATTTGTTCTGTTCTGTATACTTGAATTGAACCCCTTCTTTTGACACCCACTGCACGCCCAACCTACCTGGAAAGGGGTCTCTCTTTGAACTATCTTTCCCGAGGTTTCTTCCATTTTTCCCTACAAGGTTTTTTTGGGAGTTTTTCCTTGTCTTCTTAGAGAGTCAAGGCTGGGGGGCTGTCAAGAGGCAGGGCCTGTTAAAGCCCATTGTGGCACTTCCTGTGTGATTTTGGGCTATACAAAAATAAACTGTATTGTATTGTATTGTATATAGCAAAAAAACAAGCAGAAGTCAGAAACCAGAAATGCATACAAGAGTTAAAACAAGCCAAAACTAGAGATGCTAAACAAAAGTCCAAGAAGTAAAAGCAAGAGAGCCTAACATTAAATTCTACTCAGGATCGCCTTTTTAGTTTCCGCTAATTCTAAAGAAGAAATGTAATCGGTTTTTTAACAAAGAAATCTGATTCAAGGATGGCAGAAGCTGTTTGGGCCTCCATCTTATATCGGTAGACCATGATGACACAATATGTCTTGTGACCTCCTGTGTCACATGACCAGTAACAGGAATAGCAACTGTAAATGTCACAGCCATGCAAAAATTGTTTCAAAATGGCAATGACCATCCATCAAAAATGGCAACAACAGAACAATAAAAAAAATTGAGAAAAATTGTGTGCAAAATCAAATTGCATATACTGTATACATGTCCAAAGATAAGTGCTAGAGGCAGCAAAAAGCAGATTATAACACTAGTAAGGAGATGTTTTCACAAAACTTGGAATTGTTTATCATTAGTTAGGTGCTCCATCTCATAGCCTTGGCTTCAACTATGTGGATGGTTCTTAATATCAAATTGTGACCCTTTGTTGTATATTATGCCCAGGCAGGAGTGACAGTAGTAGATACTGGGCTTGGAAACAAATATAGATTATTCTGACTTGGTGGATTCCAAGTTTAGCTATATAAATGCAAAGAGTTATTATTATTAGTCCTAAGGGACCCCTGTAACCCTAAACAGTTTCAGAATCACTGAGTTCTTTTATTGTAGTTAATCTCATTGTTTAATTGGTGTGCCATTTTGTTTTCCTATTCTGCATTAAGAACGGAACAGCAGTGTTTGATTTTGTAAGAAATCTACACATATTCATATTTTTGAAATAATTCTTAACTGTTGTTTTTAATTTTCATATTACTTCAGCTTTTTTATTTTTTTTGAAGAATGTGCTCCTCTAATTTAGCCTAAAAATAACAACAAAGTACAATATAAACAACGGTAAATGCCTGAGAATGACAAATGGCTAGACATCAGAAACTTTAAAACTGAGTTTGCTAAATTTTATATTGTTATTATTATTTTGGGTTTACTCATCATCATTATGATTTTCATTCAGCTTTTCCAGGTGTTCTGGGGCCTCATGTGTAAACGGTGCGTACGCACAGAAATGTTGCATACGAACGTTTCCACATTCAAATCGCGATTTATAAAACCTAAACTTGCCGTAAAACCACACACATTTCCACGGTACCTCATACCCTGTTGTACGCAAGTTCTGTGCTCGATTTTGCAGACTGGCAGCACACAGCGTCAAAGCAGTGCTACTGTTCCTGTGTGGTTTATCTTACTTTTTCAGATCCACATTCCTGACGCGGCTTTATAAATACACTGAAACTAACCACATATTATTTATTAGTGTAATGCATCTGGATTGTAATTAACCTGTAACAATATAATGGTCCAGGGAATAGCCATAGTATTCTAAATACCATAGCTGCTTTAGCGTTGTTACTGTCATTGCACCTTCTTTTCTTCTTTCAGCTGCTCCCGTTAAGGGTTGCCACAACGGATCATCTTTTTCCATATTACTCTCACTGCACCACTCGGAGTATTTATATCAGCGTATCTGAGTGGGGAATCACAGCAGCAGCTGATCGGAAAGAGAATTATCGGGATACAGCACCAAGCACACGCTGCCTCAGCCAGAGCAAAATGCTTCAGACACTTCCCTGTATGGACCTCGCGGTTCAGAAACAGTTTCATTCCAAGAACTTTAAACACAGTCAATCAGTCCATCAAGTGCTCCTTGTAGAACTGTTTGTGCTTATAAGTACAATTACCTCACTGCAAACTTGCACTACAGTTATAATATTACACAACCTGCGCCACTTTATAAAGCGTGTATTTACATATAATGACAATATCATTTTTAAGATGAAATGAAGCAAAATATGTTGGTTATATTATACAGATAAAACTTTAACTTCATTTAAATAATCTGTACTGTTAATAATTAAACATGTGAGGACACGGTGCTGCAGCGCTAGCTAGTTCACATATTGATCCTACCTCGTGCTGTATGTATTTTTGCTGGGCTGGCGCGACACTGGAAGGATAGATGGATAGAATAATAAAACTCGTACTACGAAGATATTTCAATGTTCCTTAAATGTTTTGAAGAATCGTCGTTGTAAGCTTACAGATGGCTTAACGTCTATTACAAAGTTGATTGTGTGGCGATTGGGTATTTGGAGAAAGAAAAGTAAGGACAGGAATTGGAGGTTTGTATGTTTGAAAGAGACAGTACTGCTGCAATAATTTCATCGAAGGTCACGCACTATCACTGCGCCACCGTGGTCCCATTTTTAATAACATGCTATCATTCCTATCATCATGAAAAAGATATCATGTATACATCACAGTATTTTAATTATTCAGAGAGCTGTAATATTACGAATGTAATGGATTCTGTGTCCTGTCGTAGAAAGAGAAAGCCGGTTTAAGAAGCACGTAGTGATTCACACACATAAAACACATAGAAGATCAAATACAAAGCATGTTCTATGCTATGATGTTCTGCTTTAATGACAAAATAAACTACGTGATTAAAGTGAAAATTTCGAGATTAAAGTTGACATTTTGTGCTTTTTCCCCACTGTGTGCCTTTTTTTTCCTCTGTACCCTAATAAGCTTTCATATGACACTCAGACAGTGGGCTACGACTCGCCTTTTCATGGCAACTTTGATATGTGACTTCTTTTTTATTTCGGGCACTGTGCGACTTTGTGAACTTGAGCTTTCGAGTTTCTCCGACACGCTATGTCACTCGATCAGCTTCCTTTTCTTGTTTAGACCACTGTTTAAAACAACAAATAGAACACTTTTCCTTACCTCCACTTGGAATTCGCTGAAATTGTTCTATTTTTCCTCGTGGTTTTGCCATTGTCTTTTCACAGAATGCTGAGCTTAAGGGCTATTTATATTGATTTACATATTCAAAGAGGCGTAATTCTGGGAGGAGTTGGGGCGGGACACCAGGTGTGTGCGCGTGCGTTACTTTTCACACTGATCAGGATTTATGTAGCGGAAGAACGTGGAATTTTGCGTACACACAGATTCCTGCATCTGGATTATTTGTGCGTACACACATTCCCGCTTTTGTGCTTACGCCATGTTATAGTGTGAGTTCTACACACGGCATTATAAATGAGGCTCCTGGTTATTTAAGCCATTATTTACTAGTGACCACACTAGTGGATCTGTCCCTGAAGCAGATGCAGCCTCTCAGTATTTAGTGTAATTCACCCTTGTGACTTTTTCCGCTTGTTCTTAATGTATTTTATTAATATACAATTTAGGGTGTAACCTCCACTGTGTCATGGTTCGCCAGGGTTCTTTTCCTGGCTCAAGTGTTTTTTCAGTTTATTTAAATGTTTGTTGCATTTCAAATGTTATTTTGTAGGTGGATAGGTGGATTAGCAGGTAATTTGGAATCCATTATATCATTACAGATGGACTTGGATAGCATACAGGCTTGGGTAGATTTGTGGCAGATGAAATTTAATGTCAGTAAATGTAAAGTATTCAAGGAAGTAAAAATGTTAGGTTTGAATACACAATGGGCGGTTGGAAAATCGAGAGTACACCTTTTGAGAAGGACTTAGGAGTCATAGTGGACTCTAAGTTATCGACTTACAGACAGTGTTCAGAAGCCATTAAGAAGACAAACAGAATATTAGGTTATATAGCATGATGTGTGGAGTACAAGTTCAAGGAGGTTAAGCTCAAGCTTTATAATACACTGGTGAGACCTCATCTGGAGTACTGTGTGCAGTTTTGGTCTCCAGGCTACATAAAGGACATAGCAGTGCTAGAAAAGGTTCAGAGAAGAGCGACTAGGCCAGGGGTCTCCATTCTTTTCTCCCCCAGAGAGCTACTTTTACAAAATGAAAATGGCCAAGAGCTACTCATGTTTTCTAATGTTTATTCTCATAGCTTATTTCAACCCAAACTGAATAAGCTTGTTTTGCCTGAACATTTACAAATTGTTGGTGTCCACAACTCACATTTTGCATTAAAACATCAGAAAAAAATATTTTGTTCACCTGCAAGTGCATTTTGTATGTCTGTATGCATTTTCTAGTGTCACATACTTGAATTAAAACATGGATGCTGTCAAAACAAAATAATGCAATTACAAATACACAGATATTACTTATTTATTTGTCATTTTGTTACATATCACTGTTTCACTTCACAAGAATATTCACATGTCCAGTTGCATGTGTGATGTGTTTTTTAGTTAGTCAGATGACTGGCACTGCATGGAGTCAACAAGAGAGGCAGGTGTATGGTGGAGTGTAGCCACTTAGGTTCACTCTTATGGAGTCATTTAAATGTTCATCTGTCAGTCTTGTTCTGAACTTTGATTTCATGACATTCATGGGAGAAAAGGCAGAATCACAGAGGTATGTAGACCCAAACAAAGCAGACATTTTCAGAGCTGCTTGGTGAAGATGCTTATAGTTATCTGGCTCTACTACACTCCAGAAATGCTGAGAATGTTGCTGAGACTTAAACTACATATTATTTTGAAGGTTTACTAATATATAATATATAAAATCCAATGTCTGTCTGTCTGTATGTCTGTCCGTTTTTCACGAGCGACCTACTTAACGGATTTAGATCATTTTTTTTTCTATAATTTGCTTGAACATTCCGACTGATTTTGCGACTTCTCTCATTTGGCTATGTATCATAGTTCGCTTGTGGTACCAATTTATTTGCGCGAATCCAAGAAACACGCAGCAGGCTGTGTTCCTTAACTCCGCTTAGCTAGTGAACGAGAGAACAATTGAATTCAACTTTGTTTAATATTTAAAATAAAGTGTTACTTAGGTCTTGACGAGTTTGAGTCTGGATGTTCTCTTAAGTGCATGCCACATTGAAAAGATAGATTGAAATTGAGATAGTGGATCATATGATTTTTTGGAAAGATCGCCCACCCTTAATTTGACTAATCAACTTTTCAAATTTATGTACGATTCATTAACCCTTTGGCGAGCTACTTGGAAAGGGGTTGCAAGCTACGAGCGACGTGTTGGAGACCTCTGGACTAGGCCGATTGCAGGGCTACAGTGGTTGAATTATGAGGAAAGATTAAAAGAGCTGAGCCTTTACAGTTTAAGCAAAAGAAGATTAAGAGGTGACATGATTGAAGTGTTTAAAATTATGAAGGGAATTAGTACAGTGGATCGAGACTGTTATTTTAAAATGAGTTCATCAAGAACATGTGGACACATTTGAAAACTTGCTAAATGTAAATTTTGCACAAACATTAGGAAGTTTTTCTTTACACAAAGAACGATAGACACTTGGAATAAGCTATCAAGTAGCATAGTAGACAGTAAAACTTTAGGGACTTTCAAAACTCAACTTGATATTTTTTTTGGAAGAAATGAATGGATAGGACTGGCAAACTTTGTTGGGCCGAATGGCCTGTTCTTGTCTAGAGTGCTGTAATGTATATTTTGACATTAATTCTATTTCTGATGATGTTCTGTCTTTGTAATAATTATGTAAAATGTGTTTTCACTATATTGCTATGTTGTATTACGTTAAGAATTTATACAGTTTTATTTGTTCTCTGTTCTGTCTCATATTTGTGAATCCCAAGTAGGCAGGATTACCTGTTTATGTAGCTGGATGACTGCACCAAGCAGTATAAATGGAAAAGCTGCTGCTCTCAGAGCAGTTCTGCTGTTGATTTGGTTATATTCCTTTGTTTGACTTAGGATATTAGTTATGGATTGACTGGCTTTTGTTTATAAAGCACTGTCTTCTGTTTTGCAATATTTAGATTTGCTTGTTTTTTGCCTTTTTTTTACCTTTGTTAATCACTTGTTTTTAATGGAATATAGTCATGGAACTTAGGGCCAGTTTTTTTGTTTTTCAGTTTTCCCTCATTCCTTTTTGTTATTATGGACACATGAAGATTTTTTGATCTTTAAAAACCTTACCCCCATTTTGGTCTATGCAGGCCTGAAAACCTGCCTTTTGAGTTTGGGGCCAAGTAGCCTGAGCATAAAACTTTTCCACCAGGGTCAGACCAGAATTAAGGGCAAGTCTGGCCTTTCCTGTGGTTCTTTTTGATGGCAGGTTCTCCTTTGTGTTCTTCATTATGGTAGCTGATCAGAATTAAGCAAGCTTTAAAAATTGTATGGTATGGTATCCTTACACAAAGAATAAGTGAAATAACAGAAAATCAACAGAATAACTTAAAGAGCTAACTTTAACAATGAAGTCAGTTAGAGGAAAATGTCTCACTGGTTGGGAAACTGATTAGAATATAAACCTGCAGCCAGAGAGGAATTCCGGGACTGAACTTGGAAACCACTGTTCTAAGCCTTCGCAGGAATGAAAACCTGACTAACTCTTCCTTTTTCAGCAAAGTATGGTCAAGCATTTTGCCAACTATCCATATAAAAATGGGAAAAGCAAGCGAAATGGATTGATAAATTCAAAATATGAGACTCCACTATGAGCTCCACTACGAGCTGTTTACATTTATGTAGAACTGCAGATGTGTTTCAGTAAGAGGTGGATCTGATGGGTTTGGTTTCTTTTGTTCCCAGGACCATGACAAATCTTTCACCCTCAACCAGCTCTAAAGCTAGTCTCTGATATCATAAAACAGACAGTCCAAGAAAAGCCATACAAAATACAAATGTTGCTATATCTTTTGTGAAATAAGATATAAAATCCATCATGTTTTGAAAACAATTATCAAAGTAACCATATTTTGTTCAGTGTTACTGAAGAACGTGAAATCTTATACCTTAATTCATACTGTCCCTGCTTTGTAATGTCAGAGGCAGAATTTAAAGCTGATTAGTTTAAAATGAATGACTGTCCTGAACTGAAGACCTTGACATTGTTTGAAGAACAACAGAAACTCAGCGATCTAAGATTGACTTTCAAAATTAGCCCATGGGTTTTAATTGTAAGGTACCTCTAAGACTGCCAAAACAGCAATGTGTGTTTGTCTTTTATCCAAAAATATATATCATCAGCTTAGATCCAATGAAAAGTTCAAATTTTATTTCTCCAAAACAATAACATGTAGTAGTGATTAAGCTGGGGGGAAAAGCTCAACATTATGAGCTTGGCCACCTAAACTATAGTAACCATGCATATACATCTGTTTTAGGGGGTACAATACCTTTAAGAACAATATAAAAAACAGGCAGATGCAAGAAACAATATTGTACTTGTTGATTACTAAATGGAAATTTACTGTAGGAAAAAAAACTAGCTGCAGTAAAATAGATATTTGCAAAATTACACAAAAAGCCTCACTGAAAGGATTCTGGTTATAAATTGGATTTACACTGAAGTTTTGTTTGTTTTTTTCTTCTCTTTAATTGAAAAAAGTAAAAAAAAAATTGAGAGAGCGATATACTTGTATTAATTCAAAGTCTAATTTTATACATTTTATTTTTAGCTTTTGTCCACTGTATCTAAAATTGGAGTGTTTTTTTCTATACAAATTGGATGACAAGTACATCATTCTTTTAACTGATTGTGAAATAGTTTTTCCTTAAAAATATCAAAGTGTTTATTTATAAATGGATTATAAAATGAAATGCATCCCAAGGAATCAATACATTGTGGTTTATGTCTTTATATAGAAGACTTTACTGCCCTAGGTTAACAATATTTACAGCATAAATACTGTATGCCTCCTGCACACCAAACGGTAATCGACTCTATTTTTAATGCCATTAAAAGGCCCTCGGTTAACAATAAGGGGCATTTTATTGAGATCAATCTAAACGAACGGCCAACATGTGTTGAAGCTCTGTGGGCTGACAGCTGGTTTCGACTGAGATTATACACTTAAGGTTTTTTTTCTTCCCATTAGCAAGATGTACAGCAAAAGGCTTTTCTGGAAATGGTTACTTTTTTATTTAAAATGCACATCATGTAGGAATATATTTCAGTAGGACTGAGCAGTTATTGCAATCTGGAAAAACAAAAGCATGTGTGTTTGCCAAAAGCTGAACTTAGTAAACAGATTAGACTATAAAGTGCAATTTTTTACATTCAATTAAAACTGGGCTGCAAAAAAATACATATGCAAAAACTAGACAAAAACCTTTAAATGGGAATTGCTTTGCTTGTATTTAGCAAAATAAAATCTGCCAATGGTTTAAGCAAAATTTACTTGACAGAATTTCTTAATGTAACCTAAATTATTGTAAACACAAATTTTAGGATAAATCAGTAATTCCTACAATAAGAAAAACTAGACTTAATGTCATGATTTAAATGCATTTAATTTGGCTTAGATTTAATTTTTTATAGTGTCGGCATGACTAAGAAAATCTTAAATTAGTTTTACAAGTTTCAGTCATTTATAACATGTTACAGTATTAGAAACTGAAAATTTTTTGAAAGCAGTGAGAACAACTGGTGAGCATAAGTAACTATATTTCAGGTAGCTTGGTTATTTATTTAATATGGAGATATCTTTTGGTACAAAAGCTTTGGTCTTATTTAAAAAAAAAAATGTTATAATAAGTTTGTTATAATATTAAGTTTAATGTCACTGTCTCTGTGCAGACATTTTAAATCTGTTTTTCTTTTCTTTGTACATGCATAGCTGAGCCAGATTTAGTACAAAGGGGCTCAGCATTTAAAATTGCTGGGCCAAGCATAGGTCAAGATAGACAAAGATAGCTGGAGGAATGTATAGTCAGCCTAAAGACAGATGTATACTGTTTTGTCCTCTGTTAAAAGTCAGCACAAAATCTTCTTCCCTTGATTGGAACCGAAGAAAGGGCCTGCATGTGGAGAAACCAGTATAAAAGCTTTGAAGCCGACGGACGGACGGGTGATATCGTCATCGATCCTGAAAACCCTTCCAGCGCAGCGACGAAAATGGCAGGCTGTATACTGTAAATCAAGATCCCACCTTGGTAATGTCTTGCTATAGCTTCCCGTCTGTAATTCCGTGTAAATTGTCAGTAAAGAAAGCTAAGTTATTTTCTCTTATGTGATTTATTACCACCATATCACTATGGGAGGGATATCGCCTTTTAATATCATATCTATATAGTTTCCGGTTACTTAAAATGCCGCAATTACAAAAGAACTTATTCCAACTAGGGAGCTATCGCCCCCTACATGAACAAAAGTCAAACTTAATGTCCACCTTATTAAAAGGATAAGTGTCTTTCTGTGTTTTTGTCCTGTTGTTATGTCTCTGCTATTTTAAAAGATGGTGCGTCACAGACATTTTTAGTAATAAAATGCATTGCATTTGTCATTCCAACAGATGTCATATCACAGACATTAACTCTGCTTTAACTAATCACACATCAAATGGCATATAACAGAGACATATGCATTGCATGGTTCACTGAAAATGTTAACGCTGATGTCTGTGTTGATTACTTAGATTTCAATCCGTTTTAAACATGTTGCATAGCTAGCTTTTTATTATTATGGAGTTAGGGTAGCTACTGCATCAGTGTGCCTCTGCAAAAGGGAAAAAAAAGTTATTTCCACATTGAAAAGGAAAGAAGGTAAAGACACAGCCTTCATCAGGTGTGTCTTCTATTATTTTATTATACACATACTGTGTATTCTCATACAGAATTGCGCTTTTCCATTTAATTTATGAAGGCTATTATAAATCATTTATATTTTCCAAAATTTTCCGTTTTGTTAGCCAGTTTAAGTTTTAATAGTTATCCAAAAACAATACCACATGAACATTGTGATTATCTCCCGTCATTATTAACTTTAGAAAAGCAGACAGCACGCTAACTCTTATTCAGCCAATGTCAACGCCTCAAGGTGGATCAGCTTTTGCTAGAACCGCTGCTCACCATTTGACCTTCTCATTAATAAAAAGGCATTTTCAATTTTCAAGAGTGCATCTTGCCTTAAGTAACTCCCACTCATACTTTATGGTTTTATCGTAATCAAATGTATGTCCTCCTGTTTTACTCCACTGCACCTCTTAACCTATTACTCCATTTACAGCACCCCACAGGATTAAGCATTTGTCAAGTCAGCAGGAATTGTATGTGAACAAAGACAAGGGAAACGTAAAGGGTAGGTTCCATATTTTTGCAGTCGAAGTTATGTCTTCTAAATCATGGAATTTATTAATTTGCTACTTGAAACTGTGTTCTAAAATGAAGCATTTTTTTAACAATTAAAAAAATATTTTTTTGCAGTTTACAATGAGGAAGAGGGTGCCAAGTTCCAAACATGGAAAACAAAAGGCTTTAATCTTACCAAATATGTCCACTTTGATGCGGCAAAGGTTTCAATTTAATTTAATTCAATGAGGTATCTTTGTGACAACAAAAGGAAACTAGAAATAATTATTTTATTTTATCACAAATTCTTTTTTTGCTTGTCTGTTCACATGTCTGTCGTAAATGGAATTATAACCTATCCTCTGCTCATAACATTGTGCATGCATATGTTTTGATGTTTAGTGACAGCTAGAGAGGGGGGTTGAGCATGTGATAGTGTGCAATCAAGTGACAGGTTAAAGTTTAGTACAGATACTTTAACACAGGTAGAGTGGTAACACAGAGCTGTCATTCCTGCCTCACAGTGCCTGGGTCTGCATGGAGTTTTCAGATTCTCTGCATGTAATTACGAATTGATTGGTATCAGTCAGTATGTACAACTGTGGAAGCTTACCTGTTTTAACTTTTAATACAGGAAATGTGTGAATAAGGCTTATAAATTATTAAAAAAATGTTAGTTCTTCATATGCTGTGACATAAATTACATCCATTCCCATTTTTCCATGTATACTGCTTGTTGTGAAGGGAAGTGATCATGTGACAATTTTTCTGTGATTATTGTCTAGTTGTCTACAGCACAAAGACAGCAATTCACATCTGGGTATCAATATTCTATAATGTCAATAACTGTTATGACGAGGAGTCCCAAAGCATGCAAGTTCCAAAAACACTTCGAAAAATGCTCACTGGGTTGGATTTACCATCTTAACCCAGTTAGTAATGAGGGCAAACACAGGATCACAATAGCATAAAAAGTTTACTGTCACAAAAAAATGCTCTATCACATTATGCTAGCAGGCAATCCAAGGTGAACAAGGTCCCAACACAGAATTCAAAGAAAGATCAAAAATCCAGAAAATCACAATAAGCATAAGCACAGCAACAATCACAGGTAAACTCGCCACTTTCTAGCCTATCCAAAATGAACCCACAGCAGCTGTGGAAGACTCTCTGGATTTTTAATGCAGAGGACAGATTCTGGTGGTAACTGTCAGGTGTATTCCCCCCACCACTTCTTTGGAGACCTTCCACATAACACATTGAACAACTCACAGGCATGGAAAACAAAGCAGACAATAAACAAAAGTAACATTAACATACTCAGTGACTGTAAAATTCAACAAAAAAGGCATAAAACAAGACTTTGAACCCCAGCCACCCGGGATTTAACAATAGCAGCATTTGGAGATGACTTTTCGTGGTGAAAAGTATGTGCTACAGGAAACCACGTCCCTGGGGCTGCAAAGTTCCTGCCGTGGAAGACCAGTAGTGAGGCACACAGCTCATCACCTTTTGAAATGGCTGAATCTCACAAAAATGTTTTGCCTTTTGTTTTATTTTTCCTACATAAAATGACATGGATACTTCATTCTGCATTATGTGTGCAATCTCAGGACACAGATCAATACTCAATAACTCTCTTGGCTCTAAAAAAATGGCATATTTGGTTAATGTATAGTTCTGTTTTATTTTTTAACAGTAATAATGTTCTCCTCAGCATGATAAGCTCTGTATTTGGTAGAAGCAAAGAGCAGCACAAGTTGAAAAGTTCAAATTCTCCTCTTTGTGCCCAGTGACTTACTATCAGGTATGCCTGCCAAGTGAGTGCATTTCATGCTGGTTTTGTGCTTTTTTCATTTATGTTCCAAATTTTTCATTTGTAAATCATTTAACCACTGATCTTGCATTGTTAAAAGGTGGGCTAGATTGGTAAAATTTGATGACCTGATTTTATTTCCGGGGTGTGTGATTGGTTATGCAATCTTGGCATTTGCTTCCACTGTGAAAGAAAGCCTGTACAGTATTAAAAATTCTCATCTCTTCTGATCTTCTTGGAAATAACAGAGTTAATATTCTACTGATATTTTGGAAGAATTTTAGCACCCATGCCTCACTTTGTACTGAATATTTTTGAGGACTTTTTTTTTGTCTTTTGTTGTCAGGGTTTTATTTTGTCTGTTTATTCTTTTCTGTTTTTTGAAGTTGTGGTTTTTTTTTTTGCTTTTTAGCTCAGTTCAGCCAGGCACTTACATGTTTCCACATAAGAAGACATGAATGTAGAAAATACTTTGAGGTTCATCTGTATGTGTTTAAAATTTGGCTTCATTTTTAGAATATCATTACATCCTGTCAGGGCTTTAAACAACTTTACTTGTCTCCCTGTCTCAGCTAAATCCTCCTCAGAATTTATGACAGTATTTGTTGGTTTAAATATTTTACTTTTTAAAATTTGAAATGCATGCTGGATGTCGTGTCAACAAACCCAATTTAAATTTTTTTTTGATCTGTTAAGCTTAAGGAGGATGCAGAGAACTGCTAATATGTACATAGAGTTTTCCTCGTCTCAGTTATGAAATAACATAAGAACAGAAGTGATCTGGAGATGGAAATAAAAAGCAAAAGTGAGGTTCCAGAATCAGCTGATCAGTCCCTAGCTGATCGTGGTGCTGAACATGTTTGTTTAGCTGACGCACCTACAGCAATGTTGGCTTGGGAGGATCGCCACTTACGATAACAAGTGCTACAAACCAAATTGCCTCACTCTGTGACTGCAACCGCTGCACAAAGACAGCCAGGCAGCCAGCCTACCACGCATTACTGCTGGCCACGCAGCTGCTGCTTCCAGAGACGCTGAACAGGTGCTGACAGCCACCACAGCATGCAGCAACGGATATTTTATGTTGATTTATATGTGAAACTATTGCTTTGTGTGCTTTTCAGAAAACCAAATTTTTTGGAAAAAATATTCAGCTTTCAAAGAGTTAAGTCCTGAGATGTACTTATTTGCTCTCCTCTTGCATTGCCTCAAGTGCTGCTATGTCTTTCTTGTAGCATGGTGACCAGAACTGCACACAATACAATACCGCAGATGTAGTCTGACTAGTGCATTATATAAAATGAGCAAATGAACATCATTCACATGGAGGTTTTATAGGCCTCCTAGTGGCCTCCATGGCTCATGCTTGGTTTTGAATAAAATCCTGTTTTGTGCAAATATATTTTAAAGGACACAGGGTTGTGGCAGCCTGGTGGAGATTCCGAGAGGAAAATTCCCCCTCCCAGACAACTAAAGTTAGTTGGGGTGGTATTCTTATCCAAACTCCATTACAATCAAAGGTGATCACAGTACTGTGTCTTGACGGTGCAGATTCCAGCTAAATCTGGGAGATGCAGTTCCATTAGGCATCCTCAGTGACAATGATGCATGCAGGTATTGGAAAGGAAATGTTTTCCATACAGTTACAGGGTTCTGGCTCACCTGAATGTGGTTCCCGCTGTGTAAGACTTGTTCTATGAGTGCTCCCATGCCAGGCTTTAAAGATGAGTAGATCTGGGAGGAGGTCCAATTCAAGGGCTTATGTGATGGAAAAAGAGAAAACTACGGATGAAAGATGAATGTTGGAGGTGAGAAACAGAATAGTTAAGGCCAGACCAACCTTCAGGTATAGAATTTGTTATTTTTAGCTTGTCACATGCATTGTGTTGTGGACTGGTTATGCCTGGTTGTTGGTTTCAGTATGTCATACATCATGTTTACTTTCATTAATCTATATTTCTAAATTAGGGTACTCTACTTTTTCATAAATGGGTAACATCGTCAAACTTTTCACCTCCTTTTCAGCTACCTTCTCTCAAATTTGCATTGAATATTCCTTCATTTCCATTAAGTAGTTTTTGAAAAGAACTCCTGAAATAGAATTTGAAGCTTAAAGACATAAGTATATATATAATGAACCAGGTAATTCTGGCAAACTGATAAAAGAGTTAAAGGGTAAACCAGGAGAGAGATGCAAACAGAAAAAGGGTCAAAACCATGAAATCACAAAGAACCAAAATCATGTAGACAAAGTGCTGAATAAAAATCGAGGTCATAGGAACAAAGCAAAAGTCTGGGGCTTACAACATCAATTCAAAATCAAGGAATTCTCAAAGAACATTTAACAAGTTTGTTATCTGCAGTTCGGATATAGACACGGTGAAATGGGCAACCTTTTAAACGTATCACTGCAATTATTCATGGGTTATTCAATACAATTTATTTTTGTATAGCCCAAAATCACACAATTAGTGCCACAATGGGCTTAACAGGCCCTGCCTCTTGACAGCCCCCAGCCTTGACTCTCTAAGAAAACAAGGAAGAACTCCCAAAAACACCCTTTTAGGAAAAAAAAAAAATGGAAGAAACCTTGGGAAAGGCAGTTCAAAGAGAGACCCCTTTCCAGGTAGGATGGATGTGCAGTGGGTGTCAAAAAAAGGGGGTAAATACAATACAATACAATACACAGAACAGAACACAAGGAATCCTCAATATAACATAATAGTGCAATAGAAATATTACATGTACAGAGCAGAATTCAACAGTAGATGATATCACATAATATTATTTGGATTTCATTAGAGTCCTGGAAACCTCGGCCATCAAGCTGCCTCCCCCTTTTGACCATTCCACAGCTAAGTCTGTGCTGGGCCAGCCAATCCGATAAAAGATCCCCTCTACCTAATGATTCCTGCAATCTTCCATCAGAGATGACTTTACCTTAGGCAGGCACAACAACTTGGCAGGTGGACAGTGGCACAAAGTGCCACATTTGGGTGTCAAGAAGAGAAACAGAGCAGGTGAGGGTTAGTAACAAATTATAACTATCATGTTTTAGTTCTAATGACTAACAATAGAGATGCAGTCTGTACAGTTAATCAGCAGCTCTAGTCAGGATATGCTAAACTGAAGTATTGAGTCTTCAGCCGGGATTTGAAAGCTGAGACAGAAGGGGCATCTCTTATAGTAGCAGGCAGACCATTCCACAGTTTAGGGGCCCTGTAACTAAAAGCAGGACCTCCCACTGTTATTTTATTAATCCTTGGAATCATAAGTAGACCATTATCTTGAGATCTTAGTGTACATTCTGGTTTGTAAGTCATGATAATTTCAGACAAGTTGACTGGACCTTGGCCATTTAAGGCTTTATATGTTAAAAGGAGGATTTTGAAATCTGCCCTAAACTTAACCGGGAGCCAGTGTAATGTGGATTTGGACAACTTTGTAATGTTGTAATTTTTTAAATTATATGCTAGAGTCAAAATTAACTCCTAGATTGCGGGCTGATTCAGTAAAATTAATGGTGATTCCAACTGAGTTAAATGTTGAAAAAATATGGTTGCGATCAGCATCATTCCCTCCAATAATTAACATCTCTCTTTTATCAATGTTTGAAGACAAGTACTTCTCATCTATCCATTTCTTTACTTCACTAACACAACTAATTAAAGACAACATTGGAGAAGCTTCATTTGATCTAAATGAAAGGTATAACTGGGTGTCATCTGCTTATGAGTGAAATTAACATTGTTTCCTAGTGATAGATCCCAGTGGAAGCATGTAAAGTGAAAACAGTAAAGGTCCCAGTACTGAGCCCTGTGGGACACCGTATCTCACTTCTGTGTGTAATGACGGAGTACTGTCAGCACATTTCTATACATGTTGGAATCGATTTGATAAATAAGAACTAAACCAGGCAAGGACAGTGCCTGTAAGCCCAACATCATTTTCCAGCTTGTGCAGTAAAATAGAATGGTCAATGGTGTCAAATGCTGTGCTTAAGTCTAATAAGTTAATTACAGTGGAGTTTCATTCATCAGAGTATATCAGAATGAACGTGGGAGACATGCCCTCTAACAACAGGAGAAGCTACTTCCACAGCTCCTGTTAATTTTTATTTATTAGCAGCTGAAAAGGACGAGGGGATGGAGGAATTAAAAAACACTGCCCCACCCAAACTCCTCCCAGAATTACGCCTCTTTGAATATGCAAATCAATATAAATAGCCCTTAAGCTCAGCATTCTGTGAAAAGGCAATGGCAAAAGCATGGGGGAAACAGAAGAATTTCAGTGAATACCAAGTGGAGGCAAGGCAAAACGTACTATTTGTTGGTTTAAACAGTGATATAAACAACAAAAAGAAGTTGATCGAGTGACGTAGAGTGTCGGAGAAACTCGAAAGCTCAAGTTCACAAAGTCGCACAGTGCCTGAAATAAAAAAGAAGTTGTCAGATATCAAAGTCGCCGTGAAAGGCGAATCGTAGCCCACCATCTGAGTGTCATATGAAAGCTTATTAGGGTACAGAGAAAAGAAAAAAAATAGGGATACAGTGAGAAAAAAACTTGAACTGTCAACTTTAATCTCCAAATTTCCACTTTAATCACATAGTTTATTTTGTCATTAAAGTAGAACATCATAAACTTGATATTTAAATCGTTTAATTTACTAGTTTCTCAAATACCATTGTAACTAAAGTAGGACGTTAAATGCTTTGTTTTGTATGTGTTCTTCTGTGTGCTCTTTGTGTGTGAATCACTACGTGCTTCTTAAACGGACTTTTTCTTCCTCCGACTGGACAAAGAATCCATTACATTCGAGATATTACAGCTCTCTGAATAATTAAAATACTGAGATGTATACTTGATATCAATTTCATGATAATAGGAGTTAAAGTATGTTATTAAACATGGGAACATGGTGGCGCAGTGATAGTGACGAGCTGGCGCCCTGTCCAGAGATTGTTCCTGCCTTCCGCAAGATGCTTGCTGCACCATGCGCGACCTTGGATAAAATAATTTATTGCAGCAGTACTGTCTCTTTCAAACGTACTAACTCCCAATTCCTGTCCTTCCTTTTCTTTCTCCAAGTAACCAGTCGCCACACAATCAGCTCTGTAATAGATGTTAAGCCATCTGCTTAGAACGCTGATTCTTCAAAACTTTTAAGGAACATTGAAATATCTTCGTAGTACATGTTTAATTATTCCATCCATCTATCCATACAGTGTCACGCCAGCCCCAGCAAAAATACAGCGCCAACAACAACAACAACATTTATTTATATAGCACATATTCATACAAACAGTAGCTCAAAGCGCCAGGGAGGAACAATCCCTGAACGGGCACCAGCTCCTTGCTAGCACTGCAACACCGTGTCCTCACATGTTTAATTATTAACAATATAGATTATTTAAATGATGTTAACATTTTATCTGTATAATGTAATAAACATATTTTGCTGCATTTCATCTTAAAAATGATATCGTCATCAGATGTAAGTACACGCTTTATAAAGTGGCTGAGGTTGTGAAATATTATAATTGTATCGCAAGTTTACAGTGAGGTAATTGTACTTATAAGTACAAACAGTTCTACAAGGAGCACTTGATGGACTGATTGAGTCCCTTTATAGTTCTTGGGATGAAACTGTTTCTGAGACCGCGGTGTCCTTACAGGAAAGGCTCTGAAGTGTTTGCCATTTGAGAGCAGTTCAATAGACAGCATGGCTGAGGCAGTGTGTGCTTGATGCTGTATACTGGTAATTCTCTTTCCGAACAGATTACACACTCAGATACAATGGGATAAATAGTCTGAGTGGTGCATTGAAAGGAACAACACTAAAGCAGTTATGGTATTTGGAATAGTTTGGCTAATCCGTGGACCATTATATTGTTACAGGTTAATTATTATCATCCATCCATCCATCCATTATCCAACCCGCTGAGTCCGAACACAGGGTCACGGGGGTCTGCTGGAGCCAATCCCAACCAACACAGGGCACAAGGCAGGAATCAATCCCGGGCAAGGTGCCAACCCAGCGCAGTAATTATAATCAGATGCCTTAAACTAATAAACAATATGTGGTTAATTCCAGTCTATATGATGAAGCCACGTCAGGGATGAGGATCTCAAAAAGAAAGGGAAACCACACAAGAAAAGCACTGCTTTGACTCTGGGTGCCACCAGTTTGCAAAATCGAGCAGAGAACTTGCGTACACCAAGCATTAAACTAGCGTGAAAATGTGTGTGACTTTATGCCAAGTTTAGGTTTTATACATCGCGATTTGAGCGTCGAAACAGGCTTGCACAACATTTTTGTGTGTACGCATCATTTATTCATGAGGCCCCAGGACTGCAAATATTACTCAATGACCCAACCACCTTTTCTTTATGTATTTTCAGTTTGTACACAGACATCAGAATGCTCTTTCCATTTTGCATTATACCTTTGAAGAATGTGATAAATGATTAAAATATCTATGCTATCTCACATACAAAAACAATCATGCAAAAGCTTATATGTGGCGCTGAGCCTTGTCAATGTTGACAACATTGGAGAGTCAAAATGCAGAGACCAGCACAGTCTTGATGGGCCTTTTCACCAACCTGAAAAATAAAACACAAATCACAGAACCACTAACAGTGCCAAAGAGATTTCTTTGCTGCTTGCTTCTGTGCAATCAAAAGAGAACATGTCTACCTTAACTAGCTCCTAAGTGCCAGATAATGTCATGTCTCAGCCGAGGTTCCTTCCCTGGCTAGAGTTCAAATTCATGTTTTATGCCTCTTTTGTTCATTATTGATTCTTTGATTTCTGCTATGTTAATATTACATTTGTTGATCATGTGCATTGTTTTTTGTTTTTGATTTTATTTATATATTTAAGCTTTCTGTATTATGTTCCATGTGTGTTATGGGTGGTCCCCCAAAAGGCAGAGGTACCTGCCAATCACCTCCAAGAACTGCACTCTGCCCTATGAATCTAGGAGGTCTTCTGCAATCCCTGGTGGTTTATTGCGTTTTGGAATCGGTGAGCTAATTATGCTTTTGCAGTGCTTGTGCCCTGGTATATTTTTAGAATTTTGACCTTCATGCTCTATATTTGACTATGTTTTTGGATTTCTGTATTGGGACTTTGTTAGCATTGGATTGCTTTAGTGTTTTTGGACAGTCCCTTTGCTTTTTGTGCTCCATGGAGCTTCATTGTTATTAAAGAGCTTTTTGTGAGAATAAAATTTTATTTGAATTAGATTCAATGCTTGCCTTTATTACTAGCTGGGGTTTGACAGTGATATCTCCCTCTAACAGGAAATTTTTGGATATTTTTTGGAAGTGTGTTTAGAACTTATTCGGACTTATGTGCTTTAGGATGCCAAGGCTACAATAATTAAAGCACCTCAGTAGTGAAAATAATTAAAAAGGCAAATTTGTCTTGAATAACCATAATTAACAAGTGAGCAAAATAACAAAAATAAACAAAAGGTCAAATACATTAATGCGAAATGTATAGGTACAGTCAAAAAGTGCTTGAAAATATTGAAAATCAAATAATGTATCCAGGTCACATAACCAGATCTAGCAATCTTGTGATATAGTGGTCATCTTGGATTACAAGAAACCCTGGCAGATTACCAGGAAGTTAAGTAAAATGAAAATAAAAGGTAAAGAGAGGCACAAAAAAGTCAGTTGGCTTCAGGACATAACACAAAATGAAACTGTTACCATTTATAATTTAGATTCTTAAAATCTGTCCTAATAATCTCTATTCAAGGAATTACACATAAAATGTGAGAACTACAGAAATTGTTTTGTCATTTTGTATAATAACTGGTACGTTTGAAATAGAGTTGTAACTTCTTTATTTGTTTGATTTTGCTTATTGTTGATTAGATATTGTGTCATGACAATGTCATCATTCTAGCATTTCGGATTTTGTTTAATATAATGCCGCATATCACAAGGGGCCATGTCTACCAACACTTAGTTCTGTTCTTTCAAACTGACTGCAGCCAGCTGAGGTGGTTTAAGCTTGGAGTTCGGATACCATCTGATGAATTTCTACACTGGGTGTCTACATGGCAGTGCCCAGAAAGAGAATATTTGTAATTAAGAAATGAGATTCATCTTAGAACTGCTGCAGCTTTAGAATCCAGGTTGTATATTGTGTGTAAAATATCTGCCTTTTTTCTATTTATAGTATTAGATGTTTAGATTATACTGAATAGAAGAACAGTTTACCTACATTACTAATCTACCTCTGGTTTCTAGACTGGGTAATTAAGAGCTCAATACTTAATTTCAGGTTGGTAGAGTTCAGAGGGATGCCCTCAATGGACAGTCTGTGCATAGTGCAATTTTCAGTGAAACAGCACTGTATGAGCAATTGTACTGTAAGCTGATGTCACGTTACATGACGTCTAGCTATGGGGTATGTCAGATTAGCCAACCTCAGTTGCCGATTTTGCTGCTGGTCCAGTTCAATTTAAACAACTAGAAATCGTCACCCTTGTCACATTTAGACTGTGTGCCAACCTTCTAGC
Source organism: Polypterus bichir lapradei (assembly GCA_026402145.1). NCBI lineage: Eukaryota > Metazoa > Chordata > Cladistia > Polypteriformes > Polypteridae > Polypterus > Polypterus bichir. Next base: position 16,200,328 of record JANRMT010062834.1, read on the forward strand.
ATAGCCTTCTTGTCTCCTTTATTTACTTCCAATAGCGTGCTGCCTGACTGAGCGGGTGCTATGTGGAGAGCCAACACATACAGCAAGTTCAGCAGCAATCTCAGCCTTTTTATTACTTTTTATCACTTTGTTGTGGTACGTACAACATAATACTTCAGATAGATGAGCTTCTCCTCTGTTTATGAGGTTCAGAACACCTGTGTATTTTATTATGAATTCGGAGTTGTACTTCTTGATGAGCATTCATTTGTAGTCATCTCTCATGCACACAGCTCTACAACTAAAGATATCCTGGAGCAAGTCACAGACTAGTTGGATTACGTCAAATTATGTGACCAATTTAATGGTAGAGCTCTGCTGACTGCCTCCAACTCACTAAAATTATGTAAATGAAGGCTATGACTAAAAATTGCAGCAAATGTTAAATAGTATTACATAGCCCAACTGCTTAGTGGTCACTTTGTGGGTGGTGGTCCTCGAGTCTGGAAAGAAGAAACATAAACTCACAGAGGAGAAGACAGTTTATTATAATACAGTTTGGAATATTTATTACCATATACCAAAGAATCAAAACTTTAGCATAAAAGAGAAAATTAAAGTACTTCCCAAGATATGACACCTGCTCACTTGTCTTTTTCTCTGTTACCACCAAAGAACTCTCTGTCAATCAGTCTCACACCCTCTATCTTTCAATGATCTCTGGCCTCTTCCTACTGTCAGTGAGCCTGGGTCTCAAGCTATCCTCTTGACTTCAGATTCAGTTGGTCATAGGCTCAGTGTAGATTTAAACCATCACTTCCAATCACACTTCAAGAGCACCTCCAGGTTAATAGGTGGCTCTCTGTTGCATTGTAAAAGGAGGATTCAGAAAATAAAGCTGCATCTTCTTCCTGTTATCTTTGCCCACTTTCATATGGTGTCGATATGCCTGATCAAACTTCCCCCCAGTCAAACCCCTTTCCTTCAGGTCTTCTTTCACTTTATCCATCCACATCTCCTATGGCCTACCTCGCTTTCTCTTCCCCTGTACTTCCATTCCCATCACTCTTTTACCCGTATATTCATTGTCTCTCCTCATCACATGTCCACATTGTATACTGGGCTGTGAGTCTTGCATTTTTATAAACCTGAGTACTGTTGATCTAGGGTCTTGGGTTTATATCCCACACCTGATTCTTTTCTGTGCACATTCCACTATTATTTGCATGCTTTATTTCTCTGGGTACTCTGATTTTTCTCTGACAATATTGATCTAGTGAAATATGAAAAAACAGTTCTTATGAGCATATTATTTTGAGAAATGAATTTTCTAACTCGTGCATTTCTTAAGTGAGAAAAGGAGGATTAGTAACATGATTAATCTGGCTTTTAAAGCTCAGAGCAAACTCAGAGATAACACCAATGGTTTATTCCATTGTCCCAAGTTTCCAAGCTTGCACAACAGTCTTCCTCACTGTTTAAAACCATTCAGAGAAATAGAAGTCTTTTCCTAAAATTCCTAAATAAAAGATTTTTATTCACATCTGGTTTGACATTTATTGTGCAGCTAGTATTGATGCAGTGGCTTGGGTACAGAATTTAGGTAAAAAGGGATGCAGCTTCAATGTCTGAATCACTGTGCGAGTTTTCGTTAGACACTGAACCCACTCTTGATCTGATTACAAAATAGTGTATAAACAATTTAATATACATATCATATTCTTCTTCCTCCATTTTTTCCCCACTTCTATTTGGGGTCAGTGAGCTTGATCAATCATCTCCATATAGCTCGGCCCTTTACCCCCTCCCCAGGCAGTCCCTTTCCTTCAAATCATATTTACTTTATCCATCCACCTCCACTTTGGCTTCCCTCTATTTCTCTTCCCCTGTGGTTCCATTCCCATCACATTTGCCCATGTATTCATTGTCGGTCAGTCAGTCATTGTCCAACCCACTATATCCTAACACAGGGTCACGGGGGTCTGCTAAAGCCAATCCCAGCCAGCACAGGGCTAAAGGCGGGAACAAATCCCAGACAGGGGGCCAGCCCACCGCAGGTATTCATTGTTTCTTCTCATGAAAAGTATATACCACCTCAACTTACTTTCCTTTACTTTCTTAGATATCTCTCCCACTTTTGTTGTACCTCTGATTGTCTCATTTTTTATTTTGCTCTTTTTTATAATTCGGCATATTCTTCTTAACATTTTCATTTCTGTCACAACTTTAATTGTGATTTAATTTTAAAAAAGCCCCCAGCGACATCTTCCCCCTTTAGTGGGCTGTCAATCCATCCCTTCCGGTCTGTCCTTCTGGGTCTGATCCTTTTCTCCTTCCCGGCCAGGATGCCTGTCTGCCTGTTAAGGAGCCTCCTGTCCGGCTAAGGAACCATCCCCTCTTCTGCCGCGATGCCCGTCCAGCCCATGTGGCATCTATACTGGATATTTCAACTTAAGCCCTTATATTATTTTTTTTTTCAGTTAAATTTATGATAAACCTGTAGGTTGAAAATTTATCATCTTTTTATTATACTAATAAGTGGAGAAAGGGGTAATATGTCGCTGTATATTAAAGCATGGAATTCTGGTGAAAGTCTAATTTACAAGAACACAAGTAGGATCAGTTGAGAATTTCCAAAGTTGATTGGACTCATTCCATTATTAAGGTTTTGGCTTTGAACCCTTCTTGACTAATTAACCCTCTCTATTTATCTGGGCGTGGGACTGACACCAATTTGGGTTGGTCGGCCCCATTGGAGAATATGATATGTAAACTGAAGATGCTGCAAGGCAATGTTTTTGTCAGAAGAACATAACATAAAAATATTTTTGTAGCAATTTTTCATAGAAAAAAGCTGTTTTTTTGTTTCATTAATAGTCATGATATTGAAAATCATGAAGCACCCAGGAGACTGAACTGTTACTGCAGGCTTGGGACAGTATCTCATCTGAGAGTACCATTAAAAGCTGAAGTGCTGCATACCAAATGAAATGGACGGGAACAATGATAACATTATGTGGGAAGACAAATCTGTAGAGGAAAAAATGTCCGAAACAGTAATGAGCCATGAATGAGAAGTGCAATAAAAATGATATTTCTAAATATTCTGATACTTAAGTAATATCAGTGCACATTTCCTTTTAACTTTCCTGCTGCATTTCTTATCTAAAAGGGAGGAATGAGCATTATTTTAACTGCAAGTTACAATTAAAATTAATAGTGATTTTACTTCTTGTAAATAGGAATATTACATAACAAACAAATCTCACAGTTATGTATATATTGGATTATACATTTTCATTTTGTTGGTTTTTTCAAGCAGCTATTCTAGTTTTACTGATACAAAAATTGTTATCATTAGCCCTTCTCTTTGGCAAGTTAAGAAATTAAATTTTATGTTTAAATTATTTATGTATGTGTTTTCCAAAATGACTATATATTTGATTTTGTTTTATATGTATTTTATATTGTTTTATATTAATATTATGTTTTATATTTGGGTGGATGCAGTAAATTGTACAGAATAAATAAAATCATTTTCAAACAGATTCTCTGGAAAGAAACTATATTTTAGACCTTTCATTGAGTGAACTCTGAACCTGATCAAATCAAAACGTGTCACACTCTGCTGAACAGGGAAGCAATTAGAAGAAAGAGGCAGACAGAGAACAGGAGAGCAGGTTTCATTCATGTATTTGAAAGGTGAAATCTTGAACAATGCAGTCACTTGATATGAAGGAGAACTCCAGATAAATTATATTTAATATTTGTAAAATAGATAGATAGATAGATAGATAGATACTTCATTAATCCCAAGGGGAATAATGTCATGATATTAGTCTGGTAATATAAAGGAAAGGTTGTGGCATTGTAGTAAGAGGTACCGACTCTCAGCTCCAGGGGATAGAGAAATCCAATCCTAGCCTTGACATTGTCACTATGGAGTTTCCCATTCTATGTTTCCCCAAGGTAACAAGGTAAGACTGGCATCCAGTGATTGTTTTAGCTTTGTAACCAATACAGGTAGAAAAGGCTGTTGGCTAACTATGAATATGAAATGGTCTAAGTGGTTTCCAAAAAGGATGGATATGCATAACAAAAAAAATTACAGTTTAAGTAGTTGGATGTCTGTAGCTGCAATAAACTAAATTTAAATGGTTTATGGACTCTTAAATTTTCTTGTTTTATTTGTTCAATTGAGGAAACTAACTGCATTAGACTTTAATCTCTATCATCAATGGGAGTTGTTCACAGGTAACTGTGATGTAACTGGGATGAACACTTCCACATCTCTACAGGTTAAGGAGGTTTCTAACCCATGAAAACTGTGAAGGTGTGTTTGAATTTTATTGAATCAGATGAGACAGAGATGGAGTCAATTTGTTGAAGAAGATTTACTAAATTTTCTTTTGTGCTTTCAAGTGTGTTGTTTTGACTCCAGAATAAAGTTTGCTTTGTCTTTGATAGTTTTATTTGTGCAACACAAGTCTAGAATAACAGGTTGTACCAGAAGTGGGGTTGCACAAATGGGGCCACAATAATATTACACTAAACAAATACCTTATCTCCCCGATGCTGTAGAAAATCTATGCCCTCAGTATTCCTATACTTGCTATAAATATGCCTGAGAAAATGACTCCTACAGAAATGTTTTTACCTCCATTTGAGCGACTTTTAAGTCATTGCCATTTTCCCAGTTTCATTGTATGAACTCCATTTAGTCCTGACTATTCTTCTTCAAAGTCCTCATTAACCCGGCATCTCACTCAAACATTATTATACATTTAAATGTTTTCTTCTTCTTTTCTGAAGGTCAGATCAGTTATGGCTCATATGTTTCCCTCTAATGTCCAAAAGCAAATTGTTGATTTGAGTGAGTTTCTGAGGTGGAACAGAGTGAAATCCACTAACGATTATTGCCACATCCTCATTGACTCTTTCTACTTTTGTTTTTCTTTCCTTTTCATTCTGCCAAGTTGAAAAAAACAAGATACCTAGCTGCCAGCTTATAGGAATTGAATCCATTCATTATTCAGCTTGCTTAATTCAGTTAATGAGTACAGGAATTGAAATCTAGAAATCAACTGCAGATATGATTAGTGAACTTTGTTGGGTTTAGTGATTTGTTCTGGTCAAACTTTTTCTCATGTTCGTAAAAAGTAGAATGCAGTAATCAGTCCTTGGATGGCCAATACATCACAGGACACATTTAAGGAAACATTACTACAGGAAAATAATTTAGAGTCAACATCCTCCCAAACATTTACCACTTTTGGAAATGAGAAAAGAACCTTCACGAACATGAGGAGGAAATGTAGACTCAACATCAGATTAGAAATATAAGATCCCAGATATCAGAAACACAGTACAAACCGCATACTAGCTTAGCAGACCCTGCCTCACATTTCATTCAGCACTTTAGTAATTTGAATCCTGTAACTGAGCAGGAAGTCTTAACTTTAATTTCTAAAATGAAACCCACTACTTGTTCCCTAGATCCAGTGCCAACAAAACTAGTAAAAAGTGCAATGGATGTTCTTGCAGCGCCTATTCTAAACATTATCAGTAGTTCATTATTGCATGGCACAGTACCTGATGCACTAAAAGTGTCAGTCATTAAACCATTACTTAAAAAGTCAGACCTAGACCCACACATACTTAATAATTATAGACCTGTTTCAAATTTACCCTTTCTCTCTAAAATACTAGAAGAAGCAGTCACCAATCAGCTTCAGTCACACCTTACTCATTACAATTTTTATGAGAAATTCACGTCTGGTTTCCGCACTGGTCATAGTACAGAAACGGCACTAACACGGGTTGTAAACTACATTCTGATATCCTCTGATGAAGGAAACTTCACTGTAATTATGTTGTTAGACTTAAGCACAGCATTTGACACCATTGACCATTCTATTTTACTGGACAGGCTAGAAAATGATGGGCTTTTAGGCACTGTGCTCAATTGGTTTAGTTCTTATTTATCTAATCAATTCCAATATGTACAGTGTTACACACGTGTGTGTAGGAGACAACTAAAGGGCTTGAGTACATGTAATTCCACGCCGGAGCAGAGGGTGGCGAAGTGCACTAATTCTCTCTCTCAATCTCTTACAGACCATTCTAGGGAAATCCCACCTGGCTCTGGGGCAGCCATTGACATCACTTCCGGTTCCAGTCCTGATGACATCACTTCCCTTGCTGACGTTTAAAGCCGCCATCTTGTTTATACTAAATCAGTTCTGTTTTGGACTCAGTCATGTGAACATGTCTGTTCTCTTGAATCAATTTCGCAACTGGGAAAAATTATGTGGGTGGCTGCCCCAAACCTTCTCAATGTCTTATGATCATTCTTGTTACAGTGGCGTAGCCAGCAGGATGATAAAAGCCCAAAAGAAAACAGGACCGGACCTGAATCATGACCAGGTGGGAGAGTACCGGGGCAGAGCTCTTGGGTGGGGGTTTCGTCTCAGATTTCGGAAAGAACCGGTGCAGACTCCACTCCCTTTGTCTAATTCCGGGCCACATAAAATAAATAGGGAGAGTGTCGATGGGACAAACAGATGTGAGCTGGTCTCTATGGGGTAAGCGAAGGGGACTTATGCTGTCTCGGATGAGAGAGCTGTTCTCCCCACAGGGGCCAAGGCCCCAGAGCAAAGTGGGGATTCCCCAGACCAGCAGGTGAAGTCATTACAGGCTTGGAGGCTAGATCCTGAGCAGTCTACCCAAGAGCAGGCTGATGCTCTGTGGGAAACGGTGGCGGGTTGGTTAAAGCCCTGAGTGCACCAACTTCCAAATATTAAAAAAGTAGCCTGTTTTTTATTAATAAAAAATCTTCACGACCATTTCATATACTTTTCTAATATGACTTTTCTAATATTTTATATTTTATAATTTTACTTTTCTAATATGAACGATCTAGGACAGCCTCACAAATTGGGAGAGCAGAACGGTCCTTTAGCGGACGCTGTGAAGATTACGTCCCTCCTAATCTGCCCCCTCGGCATAAGCCAGAGTTTGTACCGGAGTCCCCGATTCCACAGGCACGGACCTCTCTTGGGAGCAAGGCAGAATGTAAGTGGAAAGAGGAGGGTGGATTGTCTGCGCTTTCAAACCCCTTGTCAATGGCTCATATGGGAGAGATAGTTGTTAATGGATTTAAAGTGGAAGCCCTTTTCGATTCCAGCAGCAACATTTCCATTGTTGATTGCCGGTATGTACTACCGCGACAGTGGATAAAAATAAAGACCAGTGTTATCTGTGTACACAGGGATATCTGATTCTGTAAATCCGTCCGATGTTTCATCAGCCACGGAGGATCAGTTAAAAGAATCACTGTAGCAGTCCTCCCAAATCCACCTTTCGCTGTGATTCTCAGGTGGGACTGGTCTGATAGTAAAAGCGGTTAAATACTGATCCCTCCTAAACCTAAATTGGGCCTAGTAACAGACGGGAATCTTCCATTGAAGGTTGTCTCCACACCATGTACTCAGCCAGCAGAGAGAGATATGGGAGGCCAAGAGGAGGATGGGGAGCTTCCTGAGCCGTTGCAGACCATTGCGTCATCTGTCCGCATCTCGGCAGAGCGGGATGACGACTGGACCCTCTCTCAGATTTAAGCTTCCAATTTATACAAACACTGGCATCGTTTAAAAGGGTACAATGGAATGATGATTTCCTTAAATTTGCAAAGAATGCAGTTACACTAGTCAACAGCCAAGGCACCCATCAGCCCATGCCACAGGGGCCCCACTTTGTTATTGAAAATAATTTATTATATCGGGTCAGTGAGCACAAGGGGCAAAGGCGGAAGCTGTTGCTAATCTCACAAACTTTCTGGCGACAGGTTTGTGAGTTAGCGCACACCCACCTCCTAGGAGGCCACCTGGGCACCAAGAAAACATTAGAGCGTATCAAGCTCTGATTTTATTGGCCGGGAATAAACGAGGAGGTTCGTCGCTTCTGTATCTCTTGTCTGGAGTGTCAGCTGCAGCAAATTCCTAGGAGGGACCGTGCTCCTCTTGTTCCTTTCTTTGGTTGATGTCCTGTTTGAAAGAATAGAGGTCAATGTAGTGGGACCCCTGGAACCCTGGAACCCTAGGCCCGAGGATATAAGTATATATTAGTCCTCGTGGATTATGCGACCCGGTAAACAGAAGCTGATCCGTTGCGCTAATTCTAAAGCCATTGCACGGGAACTGGTAGGGGTCTTTGCACGAGTTGGCATTGCTAAAGAAGACCTTATGGACCAAGGGACGCCGTTTACCTCGGAGACATTCAGGGAAACGGCTAAGTTACTTAAAATAAAGCACTTAAAAACCGCGGTGTATCATCCTCAAATCAACGGTCTAGTGGAGAGGTTTAATCAGACTCTCAAACAGATGCTTAGCAAGGTGGCCAGTAGGGACGGAAGGAATTGGGATCAACTCCTCCCCCTCGTACTCTTTGCCTACAGGGAAGTCCCACAAGCCTAGATGGGGTTCTCACCCTTTGAATTATTATATGAACGACAACTTCGGGGCATATTGGACATTTTAAAAGAAGGTTGGGAAGGAGAGGCTTTTCTTTCGACTAATATTTTAGAATATATCGTGCAGTTATGCGAAAGATTTGAGAAAATTCGACCCATATTAAAAAATCAAATGTAAAAGATGCAAGCAGCACAGGCCCACTATAATGACCATGGCACGACACTTCGGAAATTCCAACTGGGGGATCGGGTCATGGTGTTGGTTCCCACCTCTCATGCTAAACTACTTGCCCATTGGCAGGGAGCATACGAAATTAAGGAGAGGAAAAGGCTCGTCGACTATTTGGTGAAACAGCCAAATCGTCAGCCGAGTGAGCAAATATATCACGTGAATTTGCTGAAACCGTGGAAGGAAAGGGACCCTGATCCCTCCTCCGGCCAGCCCCGCTCATTCTTTGCTCAGACCAACACACCTAACTTTGGCTCTAACTTGAATACCCAACATAGACGAGAGCTCGAAACAGTTATCTCGTCTGTCCCGGAGGTGGTAGATGAAAAACCTGGAAAGACCTCTCTGATTGCCCACAACAATGTGACCAAACCCGGGGTTATAGTCCGTGAGCGCCCCTATCATCTTCCTGAGGCAAAGAAGGCTGAAGTGGAACTTGAAATGAAGCGCATGCTGGACTTGGGAGTTATAGAGGAAAGTCATAGTCCCTGGTCCAGCCCAATAGTCTTGGTTACTAAGCCCAACAGAAGTTGGAGGATTTGCAATGACTTCCATTGACTTAATCAGGTCTCACAATTTGATGCTTATCCTATGCCTCGACTGGACGACCTCCTTGAGAGGCTTGGACAGGCAGAATATCTGACCACACTTGACATGACCAAGGGGTACTGTCAGGGCCCTTTAACAGACTCTGCAAAGGCTAACACCACGTTTAGCACCCCTAGTGGGCAATGGCAGTATCGTGTTCTTCCATTCGGGTTACATGGGGCTCCTGCGATTTTCCAGCATCTGGTGGACAAAGTGCTGTGCCCCCATAACACGTATAGTGCTGCCTACCTGGATGACGTTGTCATCTATTCCAGCACATGGAAGGAACACCTACAGCATGTCCGAGCGTTATTACGGATGCTGGGTGAAGCCAGTCTTTGGATCAATCCAAAAAAATGTTTTTTTGGGTTGAAAGAAGCCAAATATTTGGGTTACCTGGTGGGTCGTGGTACTGTGACGCCACAGTGCTCTAAAATAGATGCTATTTTGGCCCCGTCCGCGAACCAAGCGGCATGTCCAAGCATTTCTCAGTTTAGCCGGGTACTACCGCTGGTTTGTAACACGGTTTCAGAGAGAGCTGCGCCCTTGAGTAATTTAACAAAGAAGAGGGCTAACAACATTGTGGTATGGACTGATACAATGGAAGCTGCATTCAGTGACTTAAAAAGCGCCCTGACGTCAGCACCTGTTTTGAAAGCACCTGACTTTTCGCTTCCTTTTATCCTCCAGGTGGACGCTTTGGACACAGGCCTAGGAGCAGTGCTGAACCAAAGCGTCAATGGTGCTGAACACCCCGTCATGTTCCTGAGCCAGAAACTGCTGGATCAGGAGACAGGTATGCAGCGGTGGAAAGAGAGGCTCTTGCGATTAAATGGGTGATTACAAAGTTGAGATACTACCATTTGGGTAGGGAGTTTACACTTGTCACGGACCATGCACTTTTACAGTGGCTCTGCATAAGGAGCCCAACCCTTGAGTCACTAGGTGGTTCCTTGATCTACAACCTTGTAAGTTCTCGCTCGTTCATTGGAAGGGTTCTCTCCACACCATGTTCTCTCAAGCATTCACGACCTCTTGGTGCAGGACGCCCGACTCGACGGGTCTGGGCTGAGGGGGAGCCCTGTCACACACACGTGTGTAGGAGACAACTAAAGGGCTTGAGTACATGTAATTTCATGCCGGACCAGTGGGTGGCGAAGTGCACTAATTCTCTCTCTCGATTTCTTACAGACCATTCTAGGGAAATCCTGCCCAGCTCTGGGGCAGCCAACGACGTCACTTCCGGTTCTGGTCCCGATGACATCACTTCCCTTACTGGCCTTTAAAGCCGCCGTCTTGTTTATACTAAATCAGTTTTGTTTTTGACTCAGTCGTGTGAACATGTCTGTTTTCTTGAATCAATTTTGCAGCCAGGAAAAATTATACGGGTGGCTGCCCCAAACCTTCTCAATGTCTTATGGTCATACTTGTTACAACAGAAATGTGCTACATCATTATACACAGAAGTGAGATATGGTGTCCCGCAGGGCTCAGTACTGGGACCTTTACTGTTTTCAATTTACATGCTCCACTTGGATCTATCATTAGAAAACATCATGTTAATGTTCACTCGTATGCAGATGACACCCACTTATACCTTTAATTTAGATCAAATGAAGTTCTTCCAATGTTGTCTTTAATTAGTTGTGTTAGTGAATTAAAGGAGTGGAAGGATGAGAACTATTTGTCTTCGACATCGATAAAACAGAGATGTTAATTGTTGGAGGGAATGACGCTGATCACAACAATATTCTGTCATCATTTAACTCAGTTGGAATCCCCATTAAGTTTACTGAATCAGCCCGCAATCTAGGAGTTATCTTTGACTCTAGCATGTTATTTAACGAGCACATTACAAAGTTTTCTAAATCATGTTTCTTCCATCTTAAAAATGTTGGGAAATGAAGGCGCTTTCTAAATAAACAGGATTCTGAGAAATTAATTCATGCATTTATTTCTAGTAGGATTGACTACTGCAATGCGGTGTTCACTGGATATTCAAACTGTTCTTTATACATCCTCCAGTTAATCCAAAATGCTGCTGCAAAAATTATTACAAGAACAAGAAAATACGAACACATAACTCCAGTTCTTAAATTCTTACACTGACTCCTGGTCACGTTTAGGGCAGATTTCAAAATCTTCCTTTTAACATATAAAACATTAAATGGCCAAGGTCCGGCTTACTTGTCTGATCTTATCATGACTTACAAACCAGAGTGCACATTAAGATCTCAAGATGCCAGTCTGCTTATGATTCCAAGTATTAATAAAATAACAGTGTGAGGTTGAGCTTTTAGTTACAGGGCCCCTAAACTGTGGAATGGTCTGCTTGCTACTATAAGAGATGCCCCTTCGGTCTCAGCTTTTAAATCCCGGCTGAAGACTCACTACTTCAGTTTAGCATATCCTGACTAGAGCTGCTGATTAACTGTACATACTGCATCTCTGTTGTTAGTCATTAGCACTAAAACATAAGTAATATGATAGTTATAATTTATTACTAACCCTCACCTGCTCTGTTTCTCTTGTCGGTACTCAAATGTGGCACTTGGTGCCACTGCCCACCTGCCACGTTGTTTTTCCTGCCTAAGGTAAAGTCATCCCTGATGGAGGATCGCAAGTATCATGGGGTAGAGGGGTCCTTTTATTGGATTGGCTGGCCCTGCGCTGTTTCAGCTGTGGAATGGCCAGTAGGGGGAGGCAGCTTGATGGCTGACATCTCCAGGACTCTAAACAAATCCAAATTATATTATGTGATATCATCTACTTTTAAATTCTGCTCCATACTAGTAAATTTTGAATTTTTTACTGTATTGAGGATTTGTTCTGTTCTGTGTATTTTATTGTATTGACTCCCATTTTTTCACACCCACTGCACACCCAACCTACTTGGAAAGGGGTCTCTCTTTGAGCTGCCTTTCCCAAGGTTTCTTCCATTTTTTCCTTTCAAGGGTTTTTTGGGAGTTTTTCCTTGTTTTCTTAGAGAGTCAAGGCTGGGGGGCTGTCAAGAGGCAGGGCCTGTTAAAGCCCATTGTGACACTTCTTGTGTGATTTTGAGCTATACAAAAATAAATTGTATTGTATTGTTTTATGACCCAGGATTGTGGAGCTGGGAGGAAGCAGCAGCTCTGTCCATTGTTGTCTTTAAATTGTTATGTTACTTTTGAAATGAATGCATTTAACAACTTTAAAACATATTTTTCTTCAGCCATTTATCTTAATAGTATGAGGTTGATTTACAACCTTCATCAAAATATCTAATGAATATATTAATGAGTCACAGAGTGGTTAAAGAAGCTCCTATGAATATAGAAATGTTTGGTGCCTTGATATTTTCCTATGTGAAAGATGTTAACAAGAAAATAACTTACATGTATGTTATTTTAAATTATAATTTTTAGATAACAGGTACTGTATCTACCTGAATTTTCTAGTTTTTTTTAACATTCAAGAAACACAAGATTAAATTCTATTAAATTAGCTGTGGCTCTGCAGGACATTGTGTCTTATTAACCCACCATTGTGAAGCAGGTGCACAATTAGCGCTAATTAAGGTCACAGTGTGCTCAGCTAGGCAAGGTGCTCCTTTATAAGGAGATCGTGAGATGTCGAGTAAAGCTACGCAATGCAACACAACCAAGAGGTTTGTTGAAAATGAAGGTGTAGATAGGGTTCCTAGACTAGAGGCTCTCAAAGTTGGTCTTGGGGGCCCACTGTGGCTTCAGGTTTTTGCTTCAACCCGATTCGTAATCGGTGACAACAGCTGGTAACACTGAGCTCAATTAATTAGCTGGTATTTGTTTTCTCTTATTCTACATTAAGAAAGCACAGCTGCATGTTTTTTACATTTATAAGACATTTAGGAATATATTCATTTTTTGTTAGGGATTTAAATGCTTAACTCCCTTTTGTTGATTTAATTATATTTTGCCCTTTCTCTGTGTAGTTTGCTCCCTCCATTGTATCTTAATAATGACAATTAAAAATAACAGCCAGGCAAACGACTCTGAATAATCAAAAGTTGCAACTGCTTTAGTGTCAGACCCACTAATTAAAAAATAATGAATTAATTAAACAATTAGAACACTTGGAAAAATAGAATAAAAATCAAGATGAAAATATTGTTAAAAACAAAATAAAAATACATTATTCCTGTATAACTGCATGGTAAATTTGTGTATATATATATATATATATATATATATATATATATATATATATATATATATAAACAAACAAACAAACTTAGTTTTCTACTTTCTATATTGTTCCCTAAACACATAATCTGGGACATAACAGTTCACTTAATTAGCCCAGGAGTCCAATTAAAAGCAGAAGTTGGTTGGACAAAAACCTGCAGCCACAGTGGTCCCCCAGGACCGACTTTGAGAATCCCTACTCTAGACAGACTATGGTCACACAGCCGCACTGTTATGAGAAATGTGCATTTCTATTTTCTACTTACAAGCAAGTCATTTTGACGTCCTCGCTGTTAATAGCCCTTTTTTCATGTAAAACAGAGTTTTAAGTGGAATTGAATTTTCAAATGAAAACTAGCTAAGTTTAGAATAAATAGTGCTAATTGCCAGAAAAACATAATAGTTTTTAAAGCATAGTTTAATTAAAAATTTGGACTGTTATTCTCCCTTGTGTTTTTATAGAGTTACCACTAATATGTTATATGGATATGGAAACCTTGGGTGCCTTTTGTTGTTGTGAACAAACAAAATCATGTAAAATTATGCTAGAGTTTTTTCACTTTTACCTAATAACCAGCACTATTTATGGGATTATTAAAGGATAAAAAAAGTTTTGTACCTTGGTTCCATAAGTGTATGTATCACTTAAAACTTCATGAAAACATTTTGCTTACAGCAGTAAGGCAGTTAAGATACAGTAGGCCTTCATTACTTTCATTCTGATCAAGATCTTTGTCCATGTTACATGCAGTGCAATTGGTCAATGATACCAGACTTGTTGACCATGGCACTCTTGAGGCTTTCCCTTAGAAAGTGATACAAATATGTTACATATAGTGAAGCATTTGTGCTAAACTGATATCGCATTACAAGACTTCTAGTCAGAGGCAAGGTCAAACTTGACAACTCATCGGAAATGACAATATCATATTATACAATTAGAGTTCAGAGGGAAGTCTGGGCCTCTCTGCTTAAGCTGCTGCCCCCGCGACCCGACCTCGGATAAGCGGAAGAGGATGGATGGATGGAGTTCAGAGGGTATATCAAATGAGATAACAGAAAAACAACTTTCCAACAGTCTCACATTTCCAAATTATCGTGAGGGTGCCCGTTTCTTCTCACAGTCAATAACTTGCTGCTTGGTGGAGCTGGTGCCTGTATGAAGGCTTTACAAGTGAAGCAATTTCAGCCACAATCTTGGTCCTTATTTTACATTCTGTTGTGGTATGTAAATCATGCTTTGTCAAGCCCAAAACCCCAGCATTCCTTATTCCTCATAGCTGCTTTACAGTAAATGTGTCGTACTTCCAGGTGAGCACTCACTGGTTGTCAGTTCCATCATACATACAACTTCAGAAGATTTTGTCAGGGCAAGTTGTAGACTAGTTGGATTGATTGACTGGTGTAGGTTTAGTTACAAGACTGGTGATGATGGGAATGTGCTGCAACTTCCCATAACTTGATAAATATTATGTAAATGAAGTCTGTGACTGAACAAAACATTGGAAAAGTCATATAATGTGATATGGCCTTTAGTCAGTTGTCACAGGATACACTAAAGGCAATTCTTTTTAACTTTAGACAATGCTGTTAAGACAAGTTACATAATTATTTGTTTTTCATCTGATTATGTGAATTCTGGCATAGCTATTCAGTAGCTTTACAAATTTTGAAAGCAGATGCCCTGGTAGACGTAGTTTTTGATTTGATATACTTTATTAATCTCTGAGAAGAAAATCTATTTTCACATGATCTTTGGGGGGTGACGTGAGAGTTCAGGTTCAGCCATTGTACAGCACCCCGAGATACAATTTTTCAGGTTAAGGGCCTTATTCAAGGGCCCAAAAAAGTAGGATTTATTCTGGCAGTAATGGGATTTGAGCTGGTATTATCTGACAAATGTTTTTTTTAACCTCGAACAGGCTGTAACTTGATGCACTTGGCCCTTGGTATTAAATTGACTGACATTTAAACTGGCAGTAAACCACCATTATCATTGTTGTCTTGAATCATGCAATGGGCTTTAAGTTAGTAGCCTATACTTTGAACTCTTTTGTAAGTCCTCTATGCAGTTGCTTCTTTTAGAGTGCATAAAATGAGGTCATTGTCCATGACCAAGATAATTATTTTAGTGCTGGTACATTCTTCTCAAGGAAAAAAGGGTCTTTGCCACTTGGTCTAGGGTGTGGTAAACCACCAAAGTGCACATTCAGCAAGGAAATGAATCATCGATCAGTAATGTTGCCATTTTTAACAGGATCTACCAATCTCATCCATTTTCCAACCTGCTATATCCTAACACAGGGTCATGGGGGTCTGCTGGAGCCAATCCCAGCCAGCACAGGGCGCAAGGCAGGGCGCCAGCCCACCGCAGGTCACACACTCACACCAAGCACACACTAGGGACAATTTAGGATCACCAGTGCACCTAACCTGCATGTCTTTGGACTCTGGGAGGAAACCCATGCAGACATGGGGAGAACAGGCAAACTCCACACAGGGAAGAACCGGGAAGCGAATCCAGGTCTCCTTAGTGTGAGGCAGCAGCACTACCACTGTGCCAACGTGCCGCCCTCTACCAATCTCACTTGTGGCAACCTGCTGTATGTTAAAGTAGAGTTCTGTTTGCTGGTGGCATTTCACAAGCAGTCCAATTCATTTGCACACTTTTTTGTTGTCTTAATTCTTCTTGAGGTAATGATTTGCATTAATGAAGTCTATTACTTTGTACTGGTTTATTAGCAATTTAAAGGCTTTTCACATACAGTATTTTTATTTTCATAAGTATGCATTGTGGCAGATATGCAGATGAGTAAGAGAACTGCAGGCAGGGGAATGTTATGGAAGACAGTGCTCATAGAAATGGAAAGAAAGTTACATTGGCAGGCAAATGGTATCCAATGCTATTGTGGAAAGGAGACCACTAGGGGGTGGTATTCCATATTTATGGAGAGTGTCCATCAGTCAGTCATTTTCCAACCCGCTATAT
Source organism: Polypterus bichir lapradei (assembly GCA_026402145.1). Taxonomy (NCBI): domain Eukaryota; kingdom Metazoa; phylum Chordata; class Cladistia; order Polypteriformes; family Polypteridae; genus Polypterus; species Polypterus bichir. Next base: position 16,216,785 of record JANRMT010062834.1, read on the forward strand.
CCTAACACAGGGTCACGGGGGGTCTGCTGGAGAGTGTCTCAGAAGTAATTATTCCATTCATACTGAGGTAAAGAAACAACAGAAAAGATGAGTAATTAAATGGCGGTGCTTGCTCTAGTTAACAGGCAGCAGTAGCATGATTCAGTAAAATGTAATTTTGCTGAATATTAATATTGGGTGGAGTGGTGACTCTGAGGCTAGGGATCTGCACTGGCAATCGGAAGGTTGCTGGTTCAAATCCCATAAATGCCAAAAGCGACTCTGCTCTGTTGGGCCCCTGAGCAAGGCCCTTAACCTGCAATTGCTCCGTCCTGGGTATGACGTCAATCTGCATCCAGCCCTGCATGAATGTCCTCTAACCTGCAGGGTAACTCCTGGGGGTTGGTGGAAGAATTGGTACTCTAGCCGCCATAAAAAAACTTCACACTAGTTCCACTCCATCTGAACTAGTGTAGTGATGAGGTGTCACCCATTGCATGGCTGCACTTGGGTCCTAATGTGGATCCTGATTTGTGCTCCTAACCCCTCTCTCTGTCTCTCTCTCTTCTGAATATTAAGGAGAACAGACCCCTTGGAGGCCATCAAATGAGTTGGGGCACTGAGGTATAAGGATACATAGTGCCACCAAAGGAAGCACTGAGGACTTTCAGAGAAACCGCCCCATCTCCCAATTGCCATCAATGTTGTGAGGTGACTAGGAACAAAAAACTGAATACTTAAAGGAAGTGTGACAGGTTGGGAGCTGGAAGGTGACAATTAAGTGCTTATTATAGCCTCTTCATGGGCAATTGAAATTCCCTGCTAGCCTTGTGTAGCAAGAGACGCAGCAGTTTGCTTTTTTTTTGGTTCCATTTGTACTTTGTGTTCTGCCTTTGTTCATCAATGTGTTTATTTTTGTACAATAAATGCAACTTTTTCTATTCCTTTGGCCCTTTTTGCATCATCCTGGGAATGGCAAATGGTGTAAGAGTGCCTGTATCGTTTACAGCATTCTGTCTGGCAAAGGGAGATAAGACTTATATACAGTATTGTTCCCTTCACATTATCACAGCAGCAAATGCTTCCACAAAACATTTCTGAAAATCTCCTTGAAATTCTAATTAAACATGTTTAGGGCAAAAACAACCATTTTCTTAAACAGCTTTTTCTATCACTTGTGATGTCAGAATAATAATGAATGTGCCACTTTCTCAAAGACTGTGACTGAGAATTAAACCCAGAACAAGTGAAAGAGAAGTAGTAATTATTGCTACCCATAAAAGAAGTTTAATATAATGGAGAAGTCACCAGTTAAACATTGTCAGTGCCAATGTATTTGTTGTAAATGAGATTGGGAGGCATCGTACAGTGGTATATCATCAAGGATGCACAAATCATTAAAAAGAAAAATGAATGTATCATCAGAAATCTATATGATTTTAAACAGACATATATTGAAAAAAAATATGCTGACTGTAAAAAGTAAAATGATATACGGCTTTAACATTATGACCCATTCATTTGTACTGTATGGGCTTAACCTTAACATATAACATGTTAAGAAGCTTCTTCAATAATTTGACATTATGTCTTTGTGTTAATTAAAAAGGTTGTTTTGGGGCTTTTATGATAGGATGTCCTTATGTTGTATGATTTCTATTAATGTTTGATTTGTATGAGTGCCATCACATGAAATGCAATGCAACTGATGTTATAGGAAAAAGTACAATAATATGGCAATTAAGTACATAAGAAATTTAATTGACATACCAGAGGAGACCATTCAGTCCATCAAGCTCGTTTGTTTAGGGAATAGCTGAGCTGCCCTAATTTCCATACACTTCTTAAAGGTTGTCTATGTTTTTCTTTCCACTACATACCTCGGTAGTTTGTTCTAGATTCCCACAAGAAGTGCTTCCTGGCTTCAGTCTTAAATGTGCTTTCCCTTAATTTCCCAACTGGTGTCCTCGACTATGTGATTCACCTTTAAAATGAAAGAATTATGGTGAGGGTATTTTACCAATAACTTTTGAGAATTTTGAAGACCTGGATTAATTTCCCACGCAGTGTCCTGAGGTGACTAAACAGGTTTAATTCTCCGAGTTTGTTACGGTACAACATGTTATTAAGTCCTGGAATTCACTTGGTTGCTCTCCTCTGCACAGCCTGAAGTGCTACTAAGTCCTTTTTGTAGCATGGTGACCAGAATAGCACCCAATACTCCAGATGCAGTTTCACTAATGCATTATATAGTCCTGTGATTTATATTCAACCGTTTTTTTATTATATAATCTAGCCATTTATTTGCCTTTTCAATTACTTCTGGACATTCCTTAGACAATGAAAATGTGTTAATATAAACCTCTAAATCCTTTTCAGAGGTTGCTTTCGGTGTCTCCCATCTTGTATTTATAATTGACTAGCCATTCCCCACAGCTCCGCCTGCGTAGTAGTGAAACAGTACAAACTTTAAAAGTCAATTAAAAAAAGGTAATCACTAGCTAAGCAGAGGCAAGTTACGCTCCAAATCACAGAGGTAGACCGACTCCCCACTCCTGACGTCACGCTTCCCCACTCCCCTCAGCCTGCAGTCTCTGTCTCGGATTAGCGTGAATAAATCGCTCCTGAAAGCGAACTATGATTCTTAGCGCAATGAGAGAAGTTGCAAAATCTGCCAGAATGTTCAGTCAAATTCTAGAAAAAAAACCTGATCTGAATCCATTAAATAGTTCTCTTGTTCGCAAGCTAAGTGAATGTATGATACATGCCGAAGCTGGCAAGTGAGTGAGGAGGGCCCCACACCCCTTCCCTCGGCCAGCAGCCTGTGTCTCAGATTAGCACGAATATATCACTCCTGCAAGCAAACTGTGATTCTTAGCGCAATGAGAGAAGTCGCAAAATCAACCAGAATGTTCAAGCAAATTCTAGAAAAAAAAACGATCTGAATCCATTAAGTAGTCCATTTCATTCGCCAGCTAAGTGAATGTATGATATGTGCCGAGGCTGGAAAGTGAGTGAGGAGGGCTCGGCCCCCTCCCCTCGGCCCGCTGCCTCTCTCTCGGATCTGCGCAAACAAATCGGTACCACAAGCGAACTATGATACTATGATTTTCCAAGTCTTCTCCCAACTTGTTTATCTTTCTTAACAGTTTTTGCTGCCTCATTAGTCTCTGCCATTCCTCCAATTTTTGTGTCATCTGTGAATTTCACACGTTTGCTAACTGTAGCAGAATCAATATCATTAATATAAATCAGAAAAAGTAACAATCCAAGGACAGACCCCTGGAAGACTCCACTGATGGCTTCACTCCAAGCAGAGCACTCTCCTCTTATCATGAGTACTTCTACAGGTTAACCATCCTAGATCCAGTTTTGTAGGTTTCCTTTGATTCCTACAGCTTCATACTTCCAAATTAATCTTTGGTGTGGAACTGAAAGTCTTAGAAAATTATGTCTTATGCTTTGTTTTTGTCAACTATTGAAGTTGTCTGCTCAAAAAAATCTAACACATTGGTTTGACAGGGTTTCCTTTCATAAACCCCTGCTGGCTGTAAATTTTTTTCATGTAAGGACTTTTCTAATTTTTTTTCTTATTAGATTTTCTATAATTTTGCATAGTATAAATTTAATAGGCAGTATAAAGGAAATACTAAATTGTATGTTTATTATAAAGACAAAGTGCTACTTGTATTAACTGTTAATAAATCATGTGGACCAGACATTACTTACACAAGAGTGCTCAATGAAGCTAGTAGTTTCATATATACTGATGGAAAAAAGGAAAACTTGTTGTTGGACTGAAAGATTAAATACCAATAAAAACAATCACAATAATAAAAAGACAAAACAACTGTGACTCAAGGGGTGTGTGTTCCAGTCACCAACTGGGTGCTTTTCAAAGCCTAACAATACTGAATGTTTGCTATGAAAGCCAAGGGACACCATTTTGGTAACTCACATGCCTCATGCTCTAGACACTGAGAGAGAAAGTCTAAGGCTCCATATGGCCTTTGACCTGCAATGGTTTTTGATATAGTAGAATGTCCATTGGGTGAAGGCAGTGAATCTACTGAAGTCAGCAAAAGTGTGACTGTAGTTACAGAATATGGACTCCATTGTGGTTTATTTTGCTCAGAAATGCTGTTAACTGTAGCTTTGTTTCTTCTACTTGTTGGTCATTTGGCCATTCATTAGTTAATAAATAATCATGATTAGTATGCTATTTATGTTAAGTTTAACCATCGATATACAGTCTGTATGTATGTTACAAAAAAAGTTGCATTTTATTGTCATTATATGTAGTGTAGTGGAAATAAGTGAGGCTGTCTGCTGTTCTTAGTGCTTTACATAAAACTCAAAGTACCATAAGAGATACAGGAGTTAGATACCACTTTATTTGTCCCCAGGAGGAAATTTAGCTTTTTAAGCTCAATAAACAGATATATAAATATTTTTAATTACAACAAACCATCTGTCAAATAAAGACCAGTATAGCTTTATAAAGGATCCAGAGTAGACTTTCTTGACACACTTCTGCTGAATAATCCATTGGCTGAAAGTCCTCAGTGCTAGAGTTTTACAGTGAGAATGTGCATCATTTCTCATGATGGCTACCAGTTTTATCTTTGTTCTCTCTTTTGTTACTACTTCCTGTGTATCAAGACTGCGTCCACAACTGACCACATCTTCTTCATCATCTTGTGTGTGTGAAATGCACCTTCTTAGATGCTCAAGATCACAGTGGGAGTAGCTGTTTACAAGAATAATTAATACACTCCACTTTCAGTTTCTCTGCTGTCTTTTACATTTCAGACCTAAGGTAGCCTTCAGATCCTGTTCATTTTCCTTGCGATGTCTCCTGAGCTTGCAGCTTGTTTAATGTCGTGGATTTTATATTTTATTTTATTTTTTGCTCAATCAAACAAAAATGAGCTTAATCTTAGAAGGACAGTTAACAAATTGTATCACTTTAAAACAAATATTTTGCTGAAATGGACAGGATAAATTTAACTCTTCTGTAGGCAGGACATCAAAGCATACCAGTCTCAATCTGTTTGTAATGGAGCAGAAACATCAGGAGATGCCTCAAGCTGTATTGATTACTTTATCTCCTGTGAACAGATTTGCACACAGGACTAAATTGGTTTACAATTTATGGAAAGGAAGACATACTGAGTCCTCAGCCTGCATAGATTACTTTATAACCTGTGAACAGAAGAAGATGCCGTGGGACTACAAATTGCCAAACCAGCTTACATCTTGGGAAAGGAAACTTCTTAAAACATCAAAAACGTTATTGTTTGGGAAACAGACTAATTAAACAGTTTGAGCAAATTCATCCATCATATTGAGAGCCCGCCAATAAGGTATATGGAACAATCACGTTTTGTGAAACACACGTGGAATTTAAACTATATATGATGGACTAACAATGAGAAGAGAGCGACATCAAGAGGAGAAGACAAAACGACGTTAGGAGAGGGCACCAGCAACGTGTGGCTGTTTTTATCTGATCGTCGGCTAAAGCATTCCATGAATATCGATTGCTATATCAACACTGCCCTGGGATATTCATCTTTGCAATCTTTAACTTGTAAGCTTTTTCTAAAGACTATATACTGTATATATCCAGACTTTGCTATCCACATTTTTTTCTTTGCTTTTCTCTACTGGTATTATTGTTCTTTAATAAATACCGCAGCTTTTAACTTTCTATACTTTGTCTTCATATCTAGAGAGATTGAAGTAATAAAGTAAATTTTTAGAGCACCCGGAGAAGTAAGGAAGTGCCATATGATCCGAGCTGCATGGTTTATTGGGCTGAGGACGAAGAGCTCTGTCCAATAATGAACAGTACATTAAAGTACAACATTCATAGGTTGGTAAATGGCCTATAGCCAAGGATGCTGAGCCTTTGTATGTTCAAATATTTTCTTGCAGACCAAAAGTAATATTTAGTTCTGAGATATATCTAAGACCATTGTATATTGTTCATGCCTGTGATAAGTCTTTTGAAGCACTAGAGAATGATGGACTGTGCATGTGTTATTCATACGGCACTTGTGTGGGTTAAAGCACTAGAGAATAACGGGCTGTGTATATGTCACTCATACAGTACTTTTGTGGTCCAACTCTGTGTGTATGCGTGTATCTATGTGTTAACCTTAACGTGTGACAGTACACCAACCTGGTAATGAACTTGATGAGTACATTTATCCCTGAAGAAAATAAGTAAGGGTAAGCTGACGGGAATTACAGCTTGCATGAAAAACAGTTGAGACAAGGCCAGTGCTTGGGTTTGCTATGTGAGCAGCACATCATTGCTAAATTTAAAATTCATTTGTAGAATTTCTAATGTTTGCTGTTAGTGACAAGGCAGATCAAATCTAATCCTAAAATTAATCAAAATAACTAGTGAAATAAATTCAGAAAAACAAAGGCAACACTTCTGTAAAAGCCTGCTGCCTGCACAGTGCCCAGAAATGGAAAAGCATTTAAAAAGACTGCAGGCCACAGGAGGTGATTTCAGGACACACTTGTTTACCTCATGAATTTAATAAAGAGGGAGTCAACCACCCCGATAACAAGTCACACCATCTTGGGATAAACACCATAACAAGCTAGTAAGCAGTAACATGACACCAAATATCAAATGTTCTAATGTTCTAAATGAAAGAAAAGATAATGATTTGACCAATGGGACTACTGATGTTTGTTTGTGTAACAATATTCTAACCAACAATAATTAATGTGAACAAGTGTGATACAACAATATAAGCTTATTTAAAAGAGGTGAGTACAGGCATCCTATGCAGAGACACATACTACAGCAGAGAGTATCATTATGGCTTCTAAAACTGTAAGATGCCAAACTAAAATAAGCAAAAATGGCTATGTCGCTGGACCATCCTGTCTGCCTGGCCTGTTCCTCCCTTGGTTGCTGTATATCCTTTTGGAGAGTATACTCAAACACATAAATGCTTTGTTAAATATGCTGTTGACTGGATAAAACAATTTCCGTTGATGATGTTTTATGATGACAAAAAAAAGTTGGCATTGCAGTAATTTAAAAATAAAGCAGTGTGCTGTTAAATGCCAATATGTCATGATCTGGGAGTCCTGAAAGCACAGGTACCAAATACACTTCCAAGGTTTCCAACTAGAGGGAGGAAACATCATCAGAATACCTCTGCTGGAAACAGCAAGGACCAAAATGAAACTTGATAAAATTAACAGTTAATTTTTACCAAAAGATTGTGCAAGCCCCAAAGCTCTAAAGACCACAAAGGAGATACTTGAAAAATCGAGGTTGAAAACAGAACAGAGGTTAAAAAATAACAATAAAGCACAGCAAACTCACAGTAACCCTCCATTCCTAGCTCATTCAATGAACCCGAAGGAACTTTGAGAGGACCTCTCTTTAATTGGGTGAAGGGCCTTTCCTGACAGTGATAGTCGGATGCCCCTGCCCCTTTTGGAGCCACCCACAAAACACAAGGGTTATGCCCCTTTCCCAACATGCACACAGTAAAAGAGAAACATTTCTGCAAATAAATTATGCAAAATTAAACAAAATAGACAAGAAACACAACTGTGAACTCCAGCCAGTGGGGGGAAATGCTGGCTGAAACATGATACAATAATAGTAATAATCATATTCAGTGTGTAAATGCTATATGAGTCAATCAGTTCAGCATAGGTGTGTATACATCATATTATAGTGTGTAAGTGTTAAAGAGATATGTGGACTATTGTGTATCATTCCTCTGTCCTCATTCATGTAGGGATGCATATACAGTACAGGCCAAACGTTTGGACACACCTCCTCATTCAATGTGTTTTCTTTATTTTCATGACTGAAGGCATCAAAACTATGAATGAACACATGTGGAGTTATGTACTTAACAAAAAAAGGTGAAATAACTGAAAACATGTTTTATATTCTAGTTTCTTCAAAATAGCCACCCTTTGCTCTGATTACTGCTTTGCACACTCTTGGCATTCTCTCGATGAGCTTCAACAGGTAGTCACCTGAAATGGTTTTCACTTCACAGGTGTGCCTTATCAGGGTTATTTAGTGGAATTTCTTGCTTTATCAATGGGGTTGGGACCAGCAGTTGTGTTGTGCAGAAGTCAGGTTAGTTGGACGATCATTTATTTTTCAACAGGAAAATGACCCCAAACACACCTCCAGGCTGTGTAAGGGCTATTTGACCAAGAAAGAGAGTGATGGAGTGCTGTAAATGGTCATGAAAATAAAGAAAACACATTGAATGAGGAGGTGTGTCCAAACTTTTGGCCTGTACTGTATGTATTGCTGTTTTTTTTCAGGTGTGTATTTATTTTCAGTTTTGTTGCTGTTTTATAATTTTTGCAGTATTATTATTCAGTTGTTGCCTCCATGCACTCTGAGGGTGGAGACCCAGGAGGCAGGCCCCCTGACATCACTGCTTCTGGGTTCTTCCTCTCATAAGTCTGGGAGGAGAGAAGGATGGAGAAGTAGTTCACTGAAGTTTGTAAGTATTGATTTCTCTTTGGATTTATTTATTTTTGTGACTTATTCTCAGTTTATAAAATGACCCTGTTTTGAGTTGTACAAACAAACCAGTCTCTTTTGGTTACCTCTCTCTTGTAAGGCATTTTTGCATATTTTTCTGAAATTTCTAGTATTTTGAACTTTAAATGTAAGTTTTCCATTGTTTAGCTCAATGTGAGCTACAGCCTGCTGGTTGCAGTTTGGGGACTTGCTGCCTTGAGGTGAGCCATTTCTGGGTTGGGCAATGAAGGTCTTAGCCTGATTTTGTGGTTTAATTCATGTTCCTTTCTTCACATTATAACAACACAAAAATTAAAATATACAGTGCTTCAGGTCAGGAAGTCTACTTTTCCTGTGTAGGGAATTAAAGAAGTGCAGAGGAGCTTTGGTGTTATGCAAACATTTCAGAGAAGGTTTAAATGTCTGGTAAGCAGGCCATGAGCTCTTCAGGGAGATAGCCAGAGAAAGCCATTGTTGCGACTCAATTACTGAAACTGAAAAGAACAGATCCACAATCCTACATCTTACTACATGCAGTAGTTTTTTAAATATGTATAAGCATTCTGAGACTGTACTTAGCAAGGAGCATTAAACAAGAATAACTGGTGTAATCTTCAGAGAATAAAAAACACTGCTTGAGAAATTATTCTTTTACCTGTTTTCCACAGCAAACAACCATGCTGTACTCACACCCAAGCAGACTTTAAATTTGGTTTCAGAACACACCTCCAAAGTTATTGAGGGAACAGTAAAGTGGCATATCATCATCAGAATGCACATCATCATCCATTTTAGGGAAGATGGCAAAATATTGGCACTCTGTCTTTTTATCTGCATGCACACCTCACCTGGCTCTTGTTTCTGTAGAAGTCCAATCAATGACTTACTGGCAGCACAGTGAAGGGGATTGAGCAGTTATTGTCAAACATTGATCCAGGTTCTGGTGGCTATTTTATGTTTTTGTCCAATATTTTGTTGAAAGGGTCCAATTAAAATATGTCCATTCTTCCACTAAATACAATTATTAACTGCACACAAGTAAATAAGACCTTCTCATAATCTTCACCCCTCTCTTTTCTGTTTATTTCTGAATTCTTCTAACCAAATCTTGATATTTGACAGTAGCTTTGAGAACTTTTATTATCTTCCCTTTGTTAATAATTTTTTTTTCATTTTTGTGCAGACTAAAACTATGCTATTTATTTGCCTTGTGTGTAATTTAATTAAATGTATAAAAGAAAAATTAATTATTGGAGTCAAAATCACAAAATTCTATAAATATATAAAATAAAAATGTATTATTTTCTAACAGAGTAAAAATCATACCGACTGGAGTATTCCCATTAAACTGAGGGTCCACTATGCTTGATTAGTATTTCTAAGAGACTAAATAAAAAAATGCATTAATTTCAACTGACATTCTTACAGATAAAAAAAAACTTTTTTTTAAAAAACGACTCATTTAAATAACAGGAAAAAATCATGTAAAAACTAAACTGGTATGCAATGGGTCATTGTAACTTGACCTTCCGCTAACTAAATCACCTAAATACAAACATTGATGTTATGAATATATACTGTATATATATATTTTTTAGTAGTTTATTCCTGTAAAAGAAAGTTTACTCGATTAAAAATAATGTAATTTATTGAATTAAATTATGGAAGTAATAATGATTTATTGTAATTAAAAACCATGACTTTTTTTAGTTTATATTTTAGTTTAAAATTTAAAAAAGGAACAAGAGTCTGAAAATCTAACAACATCACGTTAAAGTTTGATAAATTCTGAAAAGAATGATACCAAACATATATATGTAGGTTTTAAAATAAGCCCGATTTAAAGCGTGACAAAAAAATGTGACATAAAATCGTTGCACAAAGTCGTTGCACTTTTAGGCTTAGTATTTTATAAATATAGAGTACTGTAGGTATATAATATTGTGGAGTTTTAGCCCCCTTACCCAGACAGACACCAATTGTCCAAAAACCGCACACGTTTAATTATATTCACAGTCCCTTCTTCTCCTCTCTTCTCACAAGTCTTCTGCTGCCTCTACTCCTCTCCTTCACTCGCAAGCTCCATCCTCTTCCACTCGACTCCGGCTTGACTAATGGAGTGAGGCACCCCCTTTTAATAACACCCTGGATGTGCTCCAGGTGCTTTGCGATAATCTTCCGGCGGCACTTCCTGGTGTGGCGAAGTGCCGCATGAGCAACCCACAAGCATTTCAGGTGTTTATCTATTATAAAAAAAAAATCTTGGAAGGAGACAAGACGTGATTATCTCGGAGACACTTTAACGTCCCGCGAGACAAGGCAGTGAGACAAAAGGACAGCTGCTGTACAGGCTTTTAAATGTTCTAAGCGCTGTGCGACATGCAGATCATGCAGCACGGCAGCAGCAAGCAAATAAGCAAGCAGCTGATTGAGCAAAGAGGAGGTATAAAAAA
>JANRMT010062834.1:16249671-16334438 GCA_026402145.1 Polypterus bichir lapradei
CTATCTATCTATCTATCTATCTATCTATCTATCTATCTATCTATCTACCAATAATTTCCTTTTTATTTCCTTTTCACTTGAAGCAGCAGTTCTGTTTATGTTGCAATTAATAAGAAGGTGAAAAGCACACAATTTCCAATCTGTGCTGTATGTTTGCTGGCATTCCATTAAATGTAAACAGTTACTTCAGTAAATACACAAATATGAGTAATACGCATATATATTTATATATCATTAATCACAGGCAGGGTTGGTGGGCTCCCCAAATAGGATGGATGGACCTTTTCGTGCCCAAAAGACCCATGTAATGGAAGGAGAGGGAAAGATCACCTATCAGGGTTATGGATTCCCCCAGTGAGCTAAGGCTGCAGCTTCCATTTGTTGGATTGCCCTTGTGCATACCTGGGAAATCTAATTTCTCTGGGTAGTCCTGTGGGCTATTATGGGTGCCGCCAAAGGGAACTCCCAAGAGCAGGCATTTCTACTTTGAGTAGCTTCTGTCTGACCGTGAAGTGCTTCCTCTGTGCAATGATGTACTCCCAAGTCCAACATAAAGGGAGTCCACCTCATCCTACTCAGGGAGTCCTAGTTGGGAGGAGGTGGGCAGTGATTTTGTGGGCGAAGTAGAGAAAGGAAAGAGACAAATAATTGTGCTTTTGTGTGTGCTCTGGAAGACAAATCATCTGGTGAAAGGTATCTCCTTGAATAAAAAGTATTATTTGCAGCTTGATTTGACTTTGAGTAGTTGTGTCTGGGATTTGGGGGTCATCTCAGCAGCACTAAGTGCAAAGGCAGGAACCAATCCTAGATGCGGTGGCTCTCCATCCCTGGGCTGACTCATGTATATGCCCCACACTCACATGGGTCAATACAGAGTGACCAGCTAAACCGCTTGTCTTTGAGGATGTAGGAAGAACACCAGTGTACCCAGAGGAAGAAAAAAACATGTAGACATGGAAAAACATACCAACTCCATGTGATCAATAACTGACCCTAAGACCTGAAATCGAGAAAACTGGATTTGTAATCTCATGGGAATATCAAAGTCAACACACCCTTACAGATATTAAAACTTTGGATGATGTAAAGTCTGAAATTACAACATACTTATGCATGTCAGACTTTTTTTTCCTTTAATAAGATCTTTCTATTAACTGTAGCTGAAATTTCACTAAGCGTGTATAGAAGAGAAAGAACAAAAAAGAGCAATTTAAAAGGTGCGATTTACACAATTGCTTCTTATAATTAACATGATTTCAAGAACAGGTCATTATCATTTTGTTTTTTGTCCTCTTTACCATTTTCCTGCCTAACTGTAAAAACTTTCTTCAGAATTATGGAATGTTACTGTAGAAAAGACATCTCAAAGATTCCTAAATGGAGACCTAATAAATACCAGATACTTTTCCGTAGGTCAGGTTTTCATCCACACCACTAAACTCATCCTAAGATTAGTTTTCCGCACACACCATTGAACACGCACTCTTTCTTCTGTGTTGGAAGTACGCTATCTGCTTTTTTGCATGGGTTGACTAGCTGGGTGGGCGGCATCTCTGTCAGTACTGAAGAGTGTGCTTGTTGCAGTGAAGTCAAATGTACCCTTTTCACTGTGCTAGGGCATGGATGCAAGAACAACAACAACATTTATTTATATAGCAGATTTTCATACAAATGATGACGGCTGGAGAAAAAAAATAAAATAGGATTCCAAGGCCACGAGACCTCCCAGCCCCCTCTAGGCATTCTACCTAACATAAATGACCTCAATCAGTCCACATTGTGTTCAGGGTTCTCATGATAGAATTTGATGATGATGGTCATGTGGACTTCTGGCCTTTAATCCATCAATGTAGGGACATCATGGTGCTTTGATTAGGTGGTGGTGGTGCAGATCACCACCACAGAAAACCGGAAAAAGAACAGAAGAGAAAGAAGGGGTTAGTATGGATTTCTGAGCCACCATGAATGATAATGATAATTAATTGAATTTACAGAGCATCAGGATTAAACTAAAATGAAGTTATGAGAAAGCCATGTTAAAGTAATGTGTTTACATCACACAGCTTGGGTTTTTGAACTCTCTTGGATACTTTTTTAAAATTTACTCTCTCAGCAAAACAAATCAGACATTTCTGCCAAAAAAAAACTCTGATAAAATGGGATACACTTTAGTTTTCCTGCTTTTATACCAAAAAGCCATGTTTCCAGTTTAATTATGTCTTAAATTTTATAATGCATCTTTGGCAAAACATCTGTTAAAGTAATAACAGCATTATTAGAATAACATTCTGGAACTTGTATAATCTGACCTTAGTTTACTGGGGTCAAAACATTATATTAAAAAACATAATATTAATATCTGTTCTTTGTTTTTTTCATGGGATAATGAGCACATATGCAACACATCCATGTTGCAGATTACCTGCTACCTTAAAATGAGGTAAAGATTAGCATTGTGGTAGACATGTGAATGTGACAGCAAAATACAAAGTGACTATTAAAGCAGAGAGCTGCTTCAGGTTTATATTCATGTGGGAAAACCGCAGAGCAGATTGACGATTCTTTGGTGAGTGACATGAGAGCTGCCATGACTTGCATGAATCAAGGTTAGAAAATATATTGCTTGTATCCTCTTTTCCAGGAGAGAGCGAAGGTAAAAGGATACTTTCAAAGATTAAAAAGTGATTATGCCAAAGTAACATTATCAAAATGCGAGAGGCTATTGGTAATGCCTGTTATGCACCAGATTAATTGGCTTTCACTATTGCTTACCAATCACACATACACCAGTTTAAAATTTGTGTTTTCTGCATCACTGTGCTCAGAACGTCATTTGAGATGCAAGTAAATTTAATGTCTTAGACTCCCAAGTAAACTTCTTTTTCTACTTGAAAGAGACAAGTGTCCGATATGATTTGTTGGAGAAAAAGAGCGTTAAAAAAAATAATTGTAAATACAGGAAAGATTTATTGGGTACATTTGTACCGATTGAGGGGAGCAGGACTTTAACATTTGTACAATTAAATTGGAGTACAATTTTCACTTTGAGTGAGTTTAAAAGGAGGAGCAATATGGTTACACTAGTAGCAATTTTGGAAGCACACCATTAGGGTTTCTCTAGTTTTTTGGTTTACATCATTTGAACACTTGACAGTGTGAATGAATTCATAAATACATTTAAGTATAGTCCATGAACAAACAGCGAAAGAAGAAAGACTTTCATAACCCAATAGGAAAGTAAATTTATATTTGGGAAATATGTTTAAAACAAAACTGGAAAGCTGCTGCATTGTACCCGGAACCTATGCTCAGTTCACGGTCTAGCTGGCGTTTGCTCTGTTCACATGAGTTTGCAGTGGATGCTCAAATTTCTTTCCACTTTTCAAAGTGATGTGCTTCAAAGTAGGTAGTGACTTCAATTTGCCCCAGTATGAGTGAGTGCTGGTATGTGTGTGATAAACTGGACTAATGTACAGCAATGGTTTTCGCCTGGCTGGCACTATCAGTGTAGACTGTGGCTTTCAGTGCAGCTGTACTGAAAAAGATGGTGCAGAATACTGCTGAAGAGATGGACAGAAGTCTAGAGGACATGTGTCAAAGAGTTTTTAGCTGGTACAGCTGACCTGATCTATGGTAAATGTTTGCTTCGTTTTCATAAAATGTGTTTTTAATGAGTTGAATGGTCATTTCAAGATTATTATGAATGACATTTATTTCACTTGAGAAGTCAAGCAAAATGACACCTTTTATTGGCTGTGGGGGCTTTCGAGGCAGTTCAGGCCCCTTCTTCAGACAAGCTGTAGTCAACTACCTGGGCCCGAGTTGCCTCGAAAGCTTGCAAATTGTAATCCGTTCAGTTAGCAAATAAAAGGTGTCGTTTTGCTTGAATTCTCATTGCATCCATGATGGCTAACATGGTACAACACCCTGCTACTGTATTTTTTTCACTTAAAATCACTTAAGAACATAAGAAATTTAAGACATTTAACAAACAAGACGAAGCCATTCAGTCCATCGGGCTAATTTGCTCAACTAATTGCTAAACTGTCCCAGTATATCATCTTAGATTTTAAACACTTTTGTTTGGAAATGTAAGGTTTAAATATGATCCATGGCTCAAAACACAATAAATCAATGGGATTTTTAGGGCATTTTGAATGCAAAAATGTAAATTCTTAATGATGCCAATTACTCATTTAGAAATGGTTTATGGTATTGACACAGGCCATGAAAGGTTTTGGTATTAGGCAATACTGCATGTAGAAAAGCTGGAATGTCCCCTTTAAATCAAGCAACAAATTAAAAAAATGTAACTATGTTTAGTAGAATTAGCATAACTTATTTGTAAGTAAAATGTTGTTAGTTGGCCTTAGTGCTGCTGACAAATTTAAAAGAAAGACTGATGTATCAAATTACTGTTTTTTGTCAGAGTTGTAATGTAGGCAACAAAAGATGCTCAGCAGAAATGCTTACTGAATCATTTTGAAGTTTATACTTGATTTTGCTACTTTAGTCATGCTATTTTAACCCCAATCTGTATATTGCAAAATGAAACAAAATAAAATATGATACCTCAGTGCATTTAAAATAAAATGTAACTTACAGTGCCTATAAAAGTATTTACTCCTTGGAACTTTTCACATTTTATTGTTAGACAACACTGAATCACAGTGGATTTAATTTAGCTTTTTTGACATTGATCAAAAGAAAAAACACTCTGTATTGGCAAAGTGAAAACAAATCCCTGCAAAATGATCTGAGTTAATAACAAATATAACACACAAAATAATTGATCTCACAAGCTGTTCACACTTTAATCTTCACTGGTGTGGCCAATTGGCTTTAGAAGTCCCATAATTAGTTCAATGGAAGTCAACAGTCCGTAGTGAGGGACTTTCAGCTAACTGCAGAATAAATGTTCCTGTATGTAGAAGGTCCGGCTTTTGGTGATTCAGTATTGTGGCCTAACCTACACAAGAACACAGAAGAACACTTCAAGCAACTCCCTGAAAAGGTGATGGAGAAGCACAAATTAGAGGAAGGAAAGAAAATATCCAAGCCATTACATATTCCTTGAAGCCCAGTCCAAAAGCATGGAACATCTGTAAATCTGTCCCAAGCTGGCCATCCATAAAAACAGTGATTGTGCAAGAAGACGAATAGTGAGGGAGACCACAAAGATATGTCTGAAGGAATTAAAAGATACAGTAGATAAGATAGCAGAGACTGTGCAGACAGCAACTGTTGCCCAGGTGTTTCACCTGTCATAGTTTTATGGCAGAGTGGCAGAGAGAAAAGACACACATGAAAGTATTCCCATGGAAGACTCTGAAGTAAGCTGGAAGAAGGGTCTATGGTCTGATGAGACTAAATTAGAGCTTTCTGGCCATCAGACTATATGCTGCGTTGGAACATTATCAAAGCACACCATCCCCACCATGAAGCATGGTGTTGGCAGCATCATGTGGTGGGGATGCTTTTCTGCAGCAGGTTCTGGAAGGCTGAGGTTGAGGATAATATAAATGCAGCAAAATACAGGAATATCCTGGATGAAAACCTGATGCAGTCTGAAAGAAACCTGAACCTTGGGATAAATGTGTTTTCCAGCAAGACAATGACCCCAAGATTAAAGCCAGCCCTACACAGGAATGGCTTAACAACAACATTGTTCATGTCCTGAAGTGTTTGAGTCAGTGTCCATTTGAGAACTTGTGGCTGAACTTAAAAATAAAAAAAAACAAAACAGTAAAACAAACAACTGTTCACTCACGATCCCCGTACAGCCTGTAGTTCTGCAAAGGAGTGTGGGCGAAAATGGCAGTGTCTAGCTGTGTAAAGCTGATAAAGACCTTTGCACATAGTCAATGCTGTCATGACTGTCACATTTGGATCTACTGATTTGAAATGTTGAACACTTATGCAATCAAATATTTTGTGTATTATATTTGTAAATAATTTAAATCATTTTCCAGAGATTGGTTTTCAGTTTTCTGTTGATCTTTGTCCAAAAAGCCAAAATAAATCCACTGTGAATTAGTGTTGTATAATAATAAAATGTGAAAACTTCCAAGATGTGAACACTTTTTTAGACATTGTATATGAAGGAAATCAGCAAACACAGAAGTATTTGCATTATATTTACGTTATAAACTAGGGGGCTCCACCCCCTGCTCGCTTCGCTTGCCAACCCCTGTGTTTGGTTAATCGGATATACAATTTAAAAAAAAAAAAGTTTTCTTTGGAATTGTTTCAATTTTGTTATTTGCACCTTTACTTTAAAGTTTCATTAAAAACAATATTTTCTGGAGATACATTGTGACAATGCAATGTATAACTGCCTGTGAGTGACTATTGTTTCTGTTTCTCTAATAAATAATCAGACTTTTTCTAATGTTTGTCCCTGTGATTTATTGATTGTCATAGCAAAAGCTATTCTCATGGTAAACTGTAAACATTTTAATACAAATGGCATATCACAATCTCCTTTGGTGTCTAATGTTATTCGTGGAATATATACATTACCTTTCTTGTTGCCTGTTAAAATTTGCATTGCTTCTCCGTGATCATAAATATACACCTGACCAAATTGTGTATTCTTTGAAATTAAACTTGTCGTTGCTTTAACTGTTGTGGGACCACAGATTCTCATAGCGTATGGTCCATTATTGTGTAAATCCACGTTTTGTGCATTGAATGATGCAAATGCGAAAAAGACTTTGTTGTCTACTCTTTGCCTTTTATTTCTGACCTCGATTTGTCCTGCTGTTTTTTCAGTTACACCTGGTCCTGATGATTAATCACCTTTTGTTTGTGGTAATGCAATCTTTACTATCTTTTCTTTGATAATCTAGTGACTGATGTGAAAGTTTCAAAAGTTTTACTTGAACAATCACCGACTTCATAACCCCAAACACAACTTTCTAGCACCCTCACCAACCCCTCTTCCCCCGGTTCTAACAGTCACTTAAAACCAAAAAGGCTTCAACCTGACTGGGATGATACAATACTTTCGAATTTTACTGCTTTCATATTCTGTACCTTTCTCTGCATGTGTATCGCGCCATCATTTGTTTGAGCCTTTCGAATTCCACTGCTTTCATAATCTCTTATCTGCCCTTTCTTCTCTCCAACGACTTTGGGTCTCAATTCTCCGTATTGTCCTTATATGCTTTATATGTCCTGAGAGCACAGGATGTGTGTGTGCTATGCGCCTTTACTGCGACTGACTGTTTTTTGATGGGTGATATCTTTTGTAAGTAGGGCGTGTCTTGCAAGAATCTCATGTTCCATGTCCCCGCAAGACAGCCCTGGGACAATCTCTTGGCACCAAGTCTCATGTTTACGGTCCTCACGAGATGCTCCGTGGCCAGTCTCTTTTGTCTCGTGGGTCTTTTAAATGTCTTCCGAGAACTTCTGAGAAGACCTCTCATCGCCCTGCTTTTCCTTTCCAGGATTTTTTTTTATAACAGAGAGATATATAAGACTTTGCACTGCCCATTTCCCCAAAGTAGTCATGTTAATTATGTGGACTTCATGAGTGAGATGAACAACTGAAGTATTAATTACTGTGAAAAGTAAAAAAAAAATAATGACATAAAGCTAGTGTTGATAAGAATAAGCAATTTGTCTAAATATAGCTTATCATTTTCTGTTGATTTAACACTTTTAAATTATTAGGATGAAATTTGGTAGCTTCATGGTGCTGTTTTCTAGTGCACTCCTGCATTACTTGGTCTGCACATCTATAATTATTTGTGTGAAGTAAATATTTTATAACATTTACACAAAACATACTTTTAAACTACTTTAATCTTTGGGTCAATGTCTTTATTGAAAAGCAGATTGCAAAGTAACCATTTAATTATTCACCTCATAATTACAAGCACTTCTATTATGGCATCTGCATATCTTCATTTGCTGTAGTAAAAACAAATTAACTTTTTCAGTTTTTGTTCTTCGCTCATACTTTACTGTCCCAGAATACGTCTAGCAGCTTTGCTTTAAGTTTCATTGACACTGCAGTGCCTTTTCTGCATTATGGAGACCAGAATCATACTTAGTATTATAGACATGGCCTCAGATTAACATTAACTACCTTAAACAGATATGCTCTTCATTTCGTCCATCAATAATTTTAATTACTTTCTTAAATCTTCTAGGTGAGGCGAAGGATTAATCCACCACATGTGTTTCCTCTAGATCCAGACCCTCCATTGTGTAATTATGCAGATTATTTTTACTTCCTACATGTAAGACATTAATTCTCATTGCCTTTTCACATCTAACTTAATTTGCCACGTATCGACCACTTGAAAAATTTTGCTTAAGTCTTTGTAAAAAGTTTTGCAGGATCGAGAAATGGCTTACTGGCCACAATCAATTGTTTGATACTTGCCGAGAATTTGCCATGTGCACAATTAGCTAATCTCTGCCATTCAAAACTATAAACACATATGTAGCTTATGAGAAGCATGAAGCATTAGTTAAAGGAGTCACGGCCTTCCATAGTCAGCTGGCACCTTGAGGTTCTCCTCAACATTTAGCTCTAAAGATGTAATACTGATTATGCTAGAAGGGTACAAAAGTCTTCCTCATTGTTGCCAACATAGTAGTTTAAGGATGAAGAAGGTTGAGTAAACCTTGGTACAGTATTTTGGCCAATGGTTGGCTTAATCCTGATCTGTAGCTGTCTTGTATTGTGATTGACTTTACTAAGACCGCTTATTTTATGTATTTATTTATTTATTTTTGTATGTGACTGAAACTGTTCGGTGGAATGCCTGCCTAAACATCAGTTTATAGCCAAATCTGACACCAGGGTACCAATTAAAACTAAATAAAAGACACTGAAAAAGCTAAAACAATTGGCCTTTGCACTTTTTTAGCTGGAATTGAAAACTATTAACTCTAAATTAAACAAATGCTTGCTTTGATAAATGCTTGACCTGGCAACTTTTAACTCCACTTGTTACCACATATTGCCATATTTATTTGTGAGTAGGTTGTGAATAGATTTAATGTGTCATCTGTTCTTAAACCCATTACAAATGAAGGGGGCTGATATGAAACAAATCAAGCAAAGACATCCCATCAGCAATTATTCCAGAAACTAACAACATAGCACATAAAATGTGGACAGTACACTGCTCATCAATCACCAAAGCACATTCCTTAATTAACTAAAAGCCAATGGACGCTCTCTCCTGGCCTTTGAGCAGATGTAGAATGAAATGTCATGTCTCGAGTTTAACTGTAGGGCATTATTTGCAGAAGCATTGCTTTCTTTTATTTAATCTACAGATACAACTGAATGTATGTGCACAACTTATTTCTTCTTTATTTGCTTAATAACTAGAAATGCTATTTGTTTTCTAGTCTATCACAGTAGCTTGTAAACATATGAAATACAAACTGTCTGCTGGGTTTAGTTCTAACCAATTTATTAATCAGAAGCCTTTCATTTAGGTCATATGTAACATGATATATAGGCAGTGTGGGTTTACTATTAAAAAATGATTTTTTAGGTTAATTAAAGTATTCAACTTTAAATTGCAAGGTTGCTAAATCTTCTTTTCTGTGTTAATTTGTCTATGCTAGATCGTAACAAATTTAGCAATGTACACAAGGCATCACATTCAGGTGCTTTCAAGGGTTTAGTTAACTGATTTGAAAGTTGCAGCATTTAAATGTTTTTAGTTCATCAATTATCAAATTTTTATTTATTGAATATTTTTGTTATAATGAGTAGTATTCCAAAATAACCAATTACTGTATATGTCAGTAGACTACATTAAATACATGCTTTTTAACATCACTTACAAGGTTGCTGTATATATTGTCTAATTGGCTTATGCTGATTCTATTGCTTTCACAGACAGGAGAGTCTAATTTACGTGATATAAAAATGATTTTGATTGATGAGCTGGTGTTAGTTGTGGTTGTAGAGTGTCTGTAATATACTGCAATTTAAATTTCTTAAACATAACATTGTTTAAGAAAGTACTTGATAGAGGTTAAAACCTCTGTTAAAGTCCCAAACTGCTGGCTGCTTCAGACCATGATGAAGAGCAAAGGTCTCATTTATAAACTTTGTGTGTATTTGAGCATTCATGTGTGCGTACAGCAAAAACTGTCTAGTTTAGAAAACCCGTAGAAACAATAATATGCATTATACTCCTTATAAAACACAAATCATCTTGTAAATGTGCATACGTGAATGCATCTTGAACCCCACCAGGAGGCCATATTGAAATAACCATATATAGACTATGCTGATCAATCTCATGCTGCAAAAATTCATTGTCTTGTGGGGCAGCTTCCCATTTGTCACATCAAGACACCACCACTTGCATTTGAGGAGTCCTATTGTGCACTCCACAACTGAGCGTACAAGAACACGCACAGCATTATAGCACCTCTTGTCTGCATTCACAGGGTTGGGGAAAGGCCTAAGGTGCCAGTGTCTGAGCAGGTAGCCACAATCTCCTGGCACATGATTGCAATGCATAGTACTGGCCATAAGAAAAACTGGGGGTTCAGCCAGTTACCTTGCTAACATGCTAGCTATCATGTACAGCACCATCGGCAAGTTGCCTTCCAACACTACTTTTGCGTGGAAGGTTGTGTACGCATATTTCGAGCCTGTGTTTATGTGTTTTATAAATCTGACCCCAGGCCCAGAGCTTAGTGATAAATGACAATGTTGGAGAAATACTGAATCATTACAGTGTGCACATAATGCAGATGTGAGTTTTTTTACTGTAACATAAACAGTGAGAACCTATTTGTTGACTGTATGCTTATGGAGTAACACAAAATGCCTTTCATCTTACATTTATTTCTAGATAAGTGCCTGTTTTGTTTTGTTTTTTTTTTTTTTTAATTTTAAGGTTACAGTGTCAGGGGTCCCACCTCCTTGAGAACGACATATAAAAGACAAGGAACATCACAAACATAATAACCAACTGACTTAAAATTAAGGCAATATTCATTTAAGAATTATCACTCTATTATAAAAAATAATCTTGCGACAATACAAGACTTTTTTCCTGCGATGAGACATGATCTTTTGAAGAGAGACAGAGAGACACTTTCATTTCCTGCGAGATGGGCAAGTCACATCATACTTACAACCTTTGGAAGCAAGTCCCATGACACACATGCAGAGCAGGTTAGTGATAATAGAAGTAGGAAAAATTCGAAAGTCTCAAAAAATTTGAGTAAATATTGCATTAGTGCAAACAAACTGAAAATATTAATCAGTGAAATAATGGAACAGCGAAAAGAGATCGAATAGTGTTCGAGGATGTCTTGGGGAAAAGAGAAACAAGGCAGTGAGACAAAAGGGCAGGTTATGTACAGGCTTTTAAACGTTTGAAGTGCCGCACAAAATGCAGAACACATGGCACGGTAGTAGCAGCAAGCCAGCAGCTGATCGAGCAAAGAGGAGGTTAAAAAAAAAAAAACTATTTGTTTCTCATTGTATCACCTTTTTAAGAGGGGTTTCGGCGGAGCAACCATGTCCCCTTGGGGTGCATTCAGCCACCCGTTTCACAACAGCACATAGCGACGGCGGGGGGGGTGGGGGGCTCGGGGGGGGTCCTTTGTTGGTGAGCGAAGTAAGCAGGGAGCGAAGTCCCCTAGTACAAAGCAAAAATAAACCAACATATATTTAATAGCATAAAACACAAAGACTTTTTAATAAAAATGGCAAGTTATAAAAAGAAAAACTAAAGCCAAGGACAGAGTCCTGGTTGAACCATAGCAGTCTGGTTTTGATAATGATCTGAAATAAACTTGTCTAACGGACTCTTACTTTAACTCTTAATTTTTTTTTCTCCCTTAAAAAAAGATGCTACTCATCTCTGCTGTTCCAGATATTACAACTACTCAATTTACCACTCAGTCTAACAGTAGGGTGTCAATGGAAGAATGGGGTACTTGGAGAAATCCGTATAGGTAAATATGCAAGTGCTACAGAGACAGTGACCAGACAAAGATTCAAACCCATTCTTCTGGAGCTGAAATTCATATCCTAAACATGCATGTTTAATTTATATATGTTGAACCTTGCGTGCTTGTCATTAAGTCACCTTTTATAAAAAAAATTAAAAATCCTCTTTTCTTAAATGCACAGATTATTTTGCTGTGGGCTACAGTTACATATTAGACCTCTGTGGTTACTCCAGTTTGCCTATTCGTTCAGTTAAGTCACATTCCAACTTTAAGGCATATACACTTCACAAATGAAATATATTTGCACCCAGGACTACAGTTGACTAGATTTGACCCAGATTTGACTGTCACTTTAGCTTATGGCTTAACAGTGCTCTTTTTCTCTCATTCCCTTGATTGACCTAGCTGTTTACAGTCCTTAGTGATAAAATAAAGCAAAACATGCAAACAAGAAAACAGGATTAATATGGTTTAATATTGAAATAATATTTTTAAATAGCTAGTACCTTAAATAAAAAACAAACAAAATGTGGCAATCCAAATCATACAACCGAATAGGCTAGATGTTCAATCTCAGAGGCAGCACTTAGTTCTGTAGTCGCACAAAGTCTCGATTTGACTCCCTCTGCTCTCTCTCTGCTCAGTTCCCTCTCTGTTACTTTATAAAACTGATTTAGTGGCATTGTCCCTTTTGAAAACCTGTCTGTCATCCCCCGGAGAAGCCTCTGGAGAAGCTGGCTTAAGCCTTTCATCCTGTTGTCACTCCTGAAGTATACTTGTGTTGCTATGTACATAGAAGTGGCACTTGTGAAACCGAGAAACAGAACATACTCAGAACACTTCTAAAACCAGTCAGAAGCAGTTCCTACAACCTTGCATCCAGAAACAGACTGTAAAACCATAAAACTATCGGCAAGCTGCTGCCTTCCTTTAAAGACATTGTACAGACAATTATCACAAAATGCCAGATGTAACCAACACACAGCAATAAAGTGAAACAACAGTAAAAGTACATTAAGAAAGCACCTTTTAGAAAATAAATGCATTTTGTGCAGTCCTTAACTCAGTTCATCTCTCTTCATTCCTAAGGATACTTTTAATACCCATCACAGTAGAGAGAAGCCAGAAATCAGAACGAAAACCAGAAGTTTAAAATGTAAATTGTGGCATCAAAAAACAAGGAGAATGTTTTCAACAATCAGAAAGCAAGCATTTTATAATTTGAATTATAAAAAAGACAAGCCTAGGAAGCTGTGACAATCCGGACTGGTGATAAAATTTGGAAGCTGGGTCCACATCTGTGACCTCCCTCAAGAAATCAATACAATCCAGACATCCTATAGCCCAACTACCAGAATTCAACACTGTAGACAAACCTCAAGGCTTGGAAACTGGTCTCAGGATCATGTTCCTCTGTTCTGCTGTTCAATGGGAGGTTGGGCACATATACGTAAATATCCTAAACAGCAGTTTCTCAATGCATAGTGATTTTTGTCTACCTGCACTAGCACAAATATATAATTTATTAATGCCTGAATGTTTAAACTCTGGTTTCACTGACAGGTCCTGGATAGCCATCTCATAGTAAAGACAACCTGACCTTGCCATTCAAAATAGCCACTTCCAGTAAGTATTCCCTGCTTACTTAAATACCTTTTAGTATTTGGGCAACTGAAAGGGTTTAAGACTTCTTAGGACTGTGACACAAGTTGATTTAATGTGCAAAATAATGTAGCATGTGTCATTATGCTACCAAATGCTATACCTGCCCATGGTGATCACTAAACATGATACTTTCACTGAGAACAGGGAATCCGAAACTGTCTCACATGCACCTTTTGAACTAAAGCAGCAGCAAGACCTCCTCCACTGATGTTTTCCCCATGTTATAGAGGGAACTGTTTTCTCAGATTTCCTCTAGAAATCTCTTTTCATAAAGAAACATTAAGGTACATTTATATTAATAGTTATACCCCAGCTGACAGCTTGTTTGTGCCTTCAGTAACAGAAGCTAGTATAATGTTTCATAGTTGTCTCTTAGGAAGTCTTCTACCTTGTGGACAATAGAACAGCTGCTGTGTCACACAAACCCCTGCCAGTTCACAAGGAGTGTGTTATATTGTATTCATTAGAAAGAGAATCCTGAAAATCAGCAGTTGTGCTGTTCACACTATTAGATTTGCTAAGAGACAGGTAAGATTAATTTAGCCATTTGTGGGTAGCCGGTGCTTCATGCTGTGTGAGATGTGCCCAAAAAAACTACAGACATTCTGTCAAAAGCAATATGTAACACAGATGGACAAATTTACTACGTGCCATGGTAATAATTTAATTGTGGATGTTAAGACAAAAAGTATATACATCTCTTAGGGACAATATCTAATAAAAAAAAAGAATTTGAAAAAGAGGCATTTCATTTTTGCTCTTTATCACCAAAGCTCATTTTTCCAAAAGGAATGCTAAAATCCTGTTCATTGAGGCAGATTTAACAATTATGCAATAACTTTGTCTGCAACATTACAAGTACGAGTGACAAACTGGAGAAGTGGTTATCACTGCTGTGTTACTGATTCAGTTAATAGGTTCTGTGACAAATAGGGTGCACTATAGCTCCCTTGAACCCTTGTCCAAGACTACAGACACCAGGAAAAAGTCCAAATGTTGACTTTATTAATCTTCCACAGTGCACAAAGTACCCTCTCCTCCAATATACTCATATAAATCAATAATCACAAATACAAATACAATCCTCCTCTCCCAGACGCGTTGCCACCCTTCCACCCAGCTCAGCTCACCATCTGGGAGCTCCCACAATCCTTTTATATTCCCTGACCGGAAGTGTTCCAATCCCCAGTCCATGTGATAGGAGATCCCTTTCCCGGAAGCACGTCATTCCCCTTGTCCATGTGACTCGGACGTACTTTCGGGGCGTAAGGCAAATAACCATCGTTCCTCCCTGCAGCGTCTCCTAGTGTCCAGCAGGGCTGTGTATAAAAACTCCAATGTCCATGATGCTCTGCTGGTCTTCGGGGGACCTCCATACTGCAGGGAGGGCTCCACCTGGCGGCTTGGGGGTATTGGCCGGGATGAACGGCCGGCCATATTCCACAGTACTCCCTTCCCAGCGAAGAATTATAATTTGGAGCGGCCTGCCCCGAGAGGGAAGTCTTTCTCCAAGAGGACGTTCCGGTCGAGCCTTGGCTGATCCTCGTATCTTGTTCCCTGGAGAATCTAGGGGGAATATTAGTCCAATTTGACAGCTTGTCCCCCGCTCTCCAAGGACAGTTCCGCCAAATGTGGCCCAACCGTCGGCATCCATAGCACTGCCTCCGTCCTCCTGTTATTCTCCCCCTGTGGGACTGAAAACAATTCGGAAACATTAGTTCCGCCCCTTTCCTTGCTGGGAAAGAGACTCCTGCCGCCTCTGCTGGTTCTCTTTTGTCTTTCTTTTTCTTCTCAGGAGACCCCTGTTTTATTTTTAGGATCGCCTGTTTGCTTTGGGGTTTTTCCACAGTCTGAGTCTCTTTATTTAATAAAAAGAGACCCTTTCCTGTCTGCACCCCTCTAGACTTAATTTTTAAATGGTTCGGGGTCTTTAGGACCGACTCACACACGAAAGCCAGCACCATCCAGCTGCTCCGGCATGATCGGCCCTTCCCCTACCACTCGGTTACCGTTTTGGCCTCTCTTGTAGGGCACGCTGTGTATTGGCACCCCTATTCATTAAAAGTGGGCCCGGATCACACTGCGTTCCTATTTCATTATTTACAGTACTGGCTTGAGTCACCTGTACCACCACATCATGTATTACAGGAGGCTCCCCACCAAATCGCCGCATGTAGTTCCTCACCTTCTCTAACGGTGCTTTGGCTGCTGCTCCCAACTCCCCGACGATGCTCTCAATGTTCATCAGGACCTGCAAGAAACTTTGTACGGGCTCGATCAGCTTTTCGAGTTCCCGCAAGTCAACAATATTATTTACTTCGGCCGGCGGTAGACTTACTTCCTCGTTTGCCTTACCTGCCAGCCAGGAGCCAATGAGCACGCCCACTTCTGGCACGTGCTCTGACGGGACTCGTGGAGGCTTCTGGGAAATGGAGTTCTTTTTGGCTGAGGGCTGGGTCACTTTCTCCGGCGGACTGCAGTCTGTCTTTATTAATTTTTCGACATCCCAATCAGCCATTTCCCGGCCCTCCTTACCTTCTTTCAGGGTGAGCGGTGCTTCACTCGCCTCCCCCTTCCCCTTCGGAAAGTCCAAGTCCGTTTCTTCGGCTACGAAGGCGCAAACAGCGGGACGCATACCTCCTCCTTCCCAGAAAGCACCGGGGTTGATGCCGTGTCCCTCGCTGGCCGCCAACATGCGGAAGTCTTCTCCTATGCTCTCTGGCTCGAACAGGAGTGTGCCATTGTTTTCGGGACAGTCTCCTTTTTCCCGCGGAGCCTCCAGGTGATCATCTCCGAGATACATGCACGGGACAAAGTGAGTTATTTTAAATGGATTGTCAATAACGTTCCCGGCACAGACCTCAGAGCGATCGTTGGTCCCTGGATGTATCTCTGGACGTGTGAGGCCGCTCTGTGACTCCTCCCGAGCGTCGGCCATTACGAGCATGGCTCTCCCACTGGCGATACTGTTCTGTTTGCCCTTCTTTCTTCCTAATCCGGACTTGGTGAAGGTAGGTTCTGGCGATGTTGTGGTAAGTCTGTATGCCGTCTTCTCAGGGTTCTCTGCCCACAGAAATTTTTGATACAGGTCCTCCGCAATAGACGCTAGAGTATCCTGCCGGCTACACCACTGTGACAAATAGGGTGCACTATCACTCCCTTGAACCCTTGTCCAAGACTCCAGACACCAGGAAAAAGTCCAAATGTTGACTTTATTAATCTTCCACAGTGCACAAAGCACTCTCTCCTCCACTATACTCATATAAATAAATAATCACAAATATAAATACAATCTCCTCTCCCAGACACGTTGCCACCCTTCCTCCCAGCTCAGCTCGCCGTCTGGGAGCTCCCACAATCCTTTTGTATTCCCTGACCCGGAAGTGTTCCAGTCCCCAGTCCATGTGATCTCCTATCACTTCCGGGTCAGATAAAAAGTCCTTTTCTTCACCCCGGGAGCACGTCATTCCCCTTGTCCATGTGACTCAGACATACTTCCGGGGCGTAAGGCAAATAACCATCGTTCCTTCCTGCAGCGTCTCCAAGTGGCCCCCATGGTATCCAGCAGGGCTGTGTGTAAAAACTCCAATGTCCATGATGCCTTGCTGGTCTTCGGGAGACCTCCATACTGCAGGGAGGGCTCCACCTGGCGGCTTGGGGGTATTGGCCGGGTTGAACAGCCGGCCATATTCCACACTTCATACTAGGAAACATGCTCCTCAAATAAAGTTGGTACATATAGAGCAAGCTGAACATTTTAATTTTAGCCAAACATTCTTTGTTTTCAATATGGAAAAATAGCACCCTACAATGAGCACACCACTGATGTATCTTTTGAAAGTACTGCTCCTCAACCAAATATGCATTCTGTATCGTTGAGAATGTGTGGCATGTCCACGAGCCACGGTATTAGGCAGCAGCTCAATGGTTCTATATTCTGGCATACCTCTCGTTGTCTTTTTGTAACTGAAGCATCTTCTTGGTTTGGCTTGACACTCAGTAGATGTCATTTCTGGACTTCTTTCTGGTGCCATCACAGTATTTAGCACTGTATTTTGCGATTATAATGATCACTTTGGTGTAGGTACAGGAGCACATGTCATTTTCCACCAACATTTCATGCATGCTCAGCAGATGGCACTGCTGCTGTTCTTGTTATTCTTATGAGTAGCTTCAGTAATGCCCCTCACACTCAGCAGATGTTCCTATTGTTCTTTTCCTTTATTCCACGTTACCCCTTTCAGCAGTTTGCCATAAGAAAGGTGCAAACCCCGATAACTGTGCGGAGGTTGCCACTACACTAATGTATTACTTCATCAGTTCATTATCACCTCATAAGCTTTCGATCAAGATTGAGGTTCTAGCCCCAATGGTTTGGGAGTAATAGTGTGACAGAGAGACACAACGCTTAGCATTTTACATATATAGATACTTAAGCTAGTTTCAGTGGTCTTGTATTACTTAGAAGGATATAAAACAAGAATAGAAAAATATTTGCTGGCTCACAATGCACAATCACTTTGTTTAGCTTAACCAAAGCAGTATAAATTATTTAGTTTTGTGTTGTAATATTTATTCAAATAGAAAAACTTAACTTCAAGGTTATGTTTCTACAAAATTGTAACCTGTGTATTAGAATTTTTACTTGCCTTTGGTCTTTCAGTTAAAGTACAATAAAAAAGGAATCACATAAATAGAAATGTATACTATTTCTCCAGGAGGTTCAGATCCTTCTGCATTGTTGGCATAATTTTGCTGTCTGTGGTTGGAAGTGTGTTCTTTTAAAGAGTAGCATTTTGGGCAGTGACTTAGAACAGGAGATGCCAATTAACAATGAGTTAATCGGGAAAATCGGGGCTATTCAGGGACAAGCATGGACTCTCTGGATGGATGTTGGCTAATGTTTTGAATATTATTAACAGAGACTCACACTCTCAAATGACACTTCGGACAACCTGCAGGCCAAGATAAATTTTACAATGGTGCTTCTGGGAGTCTTACCAGTTGCCTCCAGACATTGCAACAAACCTTGGACCAGGGGAGTTTTTCAGACATTTGTGTATTTATTTTACTGTTTATACTGTAGAAGTGTATTCTGTGTAGTTTTGTTTAAAGGGGCTACTATAAAACTGCAGTTTGCACTTGAGATCGATTCAGTATTGTCATGCTTTTCTGTTTGACGTAGGTAAAAGCAGGTCCATGATGCAGAATTCTTTTAGGAAGCTTTTATTAATTAATAAAACAGTATTTAACAGTGCATGCTCATTGAAATAAGATAGATAGATGCTGCTTAACAGGTTGTGGCTCTAGCTCAGAGTATGAAGTGCTTTTAGTATGCGTCCACACACCAAGTGTGTGAGCAATCAATTAACCTGCGCTCCTACTGCACATGGCCACCAAAATAACTACAATGCAGGTAAAAGTCACCCTGGACATACAAATAGCTGAATGAAGACTTTGATCTTTCTGGTCACTGCGGCGTCTGTATGTCTGTCTATCTGTCTATCTTTATGTAGAATATAGGAAAAACAATACAGCAGTTTTTGCAGCAAGGTAAAAAAAATTCTATATGTACTGAAAAAATGTGGATATTTGATATTCATGTGGTTAAATAATAGTAGTTAAGAATAAATGCTACTTGGTGATGAAAATTGTTGTTTTACCTTCTGGTTTGAGTATTGAAGCCATTGTATTATCTTCTAAACTGCAGAGGTAAGAACAGTTTGGTCCTCAAATGGCTGGAATGTTATATTATAGCACAGGCTTTATTGTAGCAGCATTTAGTATTTAGTTTATATCAACAAGTAAAGTGAGCCACAGCCTGTGTGTGTTTGTGTAGATGGCATAGCACTTTGGATGACCTTTTTCATTTCAGTGATTGTGCCATCATGCATCAGGTTAATTTCATTGTTTTTCCACCAATTCCTGTCCTTCCTGTGGTAAAGAGATAAACATTCAAGAATATCATGGTATTTATCCTACACTTCCTCTTTCTCTTGAATGTAAAGCACCCTTGTACATCTTTTAGTATAGTTCTGAACCATTATATGAGGTGAGACACAAAAATAACCGGATTGGTAAAAAAATATATATTTATTGATGAATTACAGCATTCTAAACATTGTCACCTTCTATATACTCCCCTTCCAATCTCTACACCACTCCATACCTATCTTCCATTGATTGAAACAGAGCTGGAAGTCTTCTTGCTTGAGGCTCTTCAACAGGCTTGCCGTTTCTGTCTTCACTTCATCCATTGAAGAAAAATGTGCTCCCTTCAGGTCACTTTTGATTTTCAGGAACAAGTAAAAACCCCAGGGAGCTAAATCAGACGAATAGGGAGGATGATCGAAGACAGGAATGTTTTTGTCAGACAAAAACTGCTTTATGGAATAAGCAGTACGATCATTTTGAACCATCTGATTCATTGTTTTGATATTTTCATCTGTTCGAGACGAGCGTGGGCGACCTGGGCGTTGAACGTCTTCCACATTTTCTTGTCCTTCCTTGAAACGTTTGTGCCACTCAAAAACTTGTTTAATTTCGCGAGAAATTTGATGTTAATTTGCTGTTCGATTTTTTTTCACCCAACATTATAGCGGCAACTCGTGTAGCAATTGTTGTGCAAATACCAACTGGGCTATTCATAGGATATACCTAGCTGGTTGGCGGTTTGAGAGGGCGTGTAGAAGGGAATAAAGTTCTATGATTCACATTCAGCCGACCTCCAGACGGTTTCCCAGGAAAGCCCCAAGCCCAGTCTGGTTATTTGTGTGTCTCACCTCTATATCTGCATGTCAGAGAATGAGAGGCCACCAACACTCTCCACTTGATGTTAACATGGATTAGACACTGTCTTTGATTCTTAAAATATACAATGAGGATAATACAATATTAAACAATTTTGCAGTCATATCGGCCTTGTGGGATTGTGGATTCCTCACCACATCCAGGACTGGTTCCTACCTTGGGTTCCATCCTGCTGGGATAGGCTCCAGAATTGGCTTAAGCAGGTTAGAAAGTCGTATGTGTTATATCTGTGCTCACATGGACACTTTTTAAATAACAGAAACAAAAAAAATCAAAAACTGTTGAATTCTGTTATTTTTAACAAAGGTGTTAAAGTAATTTGTTTGAATAATGAGTAGTACCTTTTTAAACAATAAATATTTACAATTGGTGATTGTGCAAAGCAAGGATGTAATTGACATCATGCCCATTCCAGACATTATTCGCCTGGCACAATATTTATCCTTGTCCTGATTTACCAGCATATTCCCGACTGAGCACTACGCACTCAGTTTAAAACCTCCAGAGAAGGTTGCAAGCCCAGAAATGCTAAACGATTTCTACAGAGGTCTGTGCAAGTTGATTCAGACCCTCTTGAGTCAGATTTACTCCAGGCACAGAAGCAAAGGTAGCGCAAAGCTGCTTTTTTTCCCCCCCAAGTCCATTTCAAATTTCCTTTTTTTTTTTTTTTTTTTAAAGTGATTTACCAATGGAAACAAATCTGCTTCATAAATCTTACTTAGAGGTTTACTAACTGTAAATAAGGCATTTTCTATGCTTCCATTACGCATCATACCATTACAGATTGTTACTGTCATGTTAATGCAAATAATACATTCATATCAATAAGCATTTATGTCTTTTTAAAATTATCAGGAGGCTCAAAAGATTTTTAACAATCAGAAAATGTATTAAAAAAATCTGTCAATCTGCACTGTGCTTTCATGTAGTCTTGATACAAATAACAATAAGTATTTTACATATTGCTTTACCAGGACACTTTACAGGTACACATCTATAGTGCATTTTTTTATTGTACAATTTGAAGAAAAGCAAGTTAAGGGATGTGCATTTATTTATGTAGTGTGTCTGGAATGAAACCAGCAAAGCTGAGGTTTCAAGTCCCAGTGGCTTAGTCATCAATTCACACAGACACAGTAGCCAAAGTAGGGATTCCACAGGAGTCAGAGTGGTGTGTAATGGTGTCACAGACACTGCTAGGCCACTAAAAGACTGATATAGCTGACCAGGACCTGCCCAGAAGAGGTTCAAATAAACTCAGCCAGGCCCCAAACACTAAATGCTGAGTAGCTGGGGATCTAGTTTTAAAAGTACAAAATAAAAGGAAGGCCCCACAATGTATAAAAAATGTCTCATAAGGGAGAGAAAAACTGTCAAACCCTGACTTATATTCTGACAAGATTTACAGGAATTGTTGTAAATAAAGATGTATTAACAATAATCAAAAATAAAGCAAAAATGCTTATCAGAGCAAAAAAGGCAAAAATATTTATTTAACAAGAAAATACATAGAAAACGAGTTCCATTTTGTGATCCAGTAACAGCAAACCCAAAACTGTAGCAAACATCCAGAAACCAGGTAGAAAAAAGCAAGAAATGTTATAATCACACAAACCTCCAAATCCAATTTAATGTTCCACTGCTGAGGCTCTCTTTCATCACTGAATGCAAAGCCAAAAGGAGCACCCAGCTGGAATGATGTCAGGGTGGCCCTACCTCCTGAGGATTCAGCTAAAAAGTACTCAGAATGGGCACACATTTAAAGTTACAAAGCACAAGTACTAAACCAAATACAGGTATAAAAAAGAAAATGCATAAAAATATGAAAAATAAATAAAAAATGACAATAAAACATCAAATAAATACAAGATGGGAAATAGAGAGGATACCACTGGCAGTATTAGGGGTTTCAGTGTGTTAAAGTAACAAATGTTAGGAGAAGTCCTGGTAAGGCATCAGACTGGGATGCTAGTATGGAGAAGGGGAAGTTGCTGCTTGAGGAAAAATGTGCAATATTTATCCAAGAGGCTAGAGGGCAGACAACCATTCATTCAGGCATGAACTCTGTCTAAAAAGACAGAGAGAGAAAGAGCTCAGAAAGGGCAAGAAGCCACAAGATCTTTTGGCCAATAGATGCTTATATTTTGTCATGAGGTGGTGGCTCCAGATTGCCTTTACAAAAGTGAGGTAATAGAACAATGGCTGGAGGCAAGTTCTATAAGTGTCTAACTCCTATTTCTTGACTTAGATGCGATGGGATATGCTGCTTCTGGTGGTAAATGGCCATTTTATAAGCCTCCTTGGAGACCCTGATCTTTAAGCATAATTGAAGAGTCAGGGTGTGGGAACACTAGAAGAAGCTGGAGAAGGTAACCTGCTGTGTTTGTGGCAACAACAGGGCCACACCTGATGCCAAACGTGGTCCCAGGACTTGAATGGAATTGTCATAAGAAGGGCGTTTAAAAATGACATCAGCCAGATATACCATTGAATCTAGATTAAGGAGGAGAATAGGGAAAACGGTTCACTGGCCAGGGAAAGTGGCCAAAGTAACTTAAGGGGAGAGGCAGAGTGAGACACACACACACACTGACAGGTGAAAGAAGAAATAGCTGGTGGTACTTGATTGGCAGGGAAATGGGAAAACAATCTGGTGACTTGCACCTAACACGAAAGGTACCAACTAAACTCTTAGGTTCTGTTCTAGATGGAAGAAGAAATATCAAAAAACAGCTATGTAACTTGTTAACAGTAACCTCTTACCCGTCTCACTGTCTGTTCTGCACCTTATGTGTTTCAGCCTTGGGACCTCTGTGACAGGCTGCTTGCTAGCTGTGTCTGTCTTTACTTTCACTGCTTTACTTTAAACCAGTAGAAGATTTCACAAAGGCAACTACTTGTGCCTTTAAGGTACTTCAGCTAGACAAGAAATGAACAACCTAACCTCTTACCTGGCTAATATAATAATAATAATAATAATAATAAAGACAGAGAGACTGGCTTTAAGCCTTCACTTACAAACTACATTTATTTGCATTAAAACCAGACCAGTACCATCAAATACAAAGTGAAACATCGAATCATACAACCTGGGTGGGTTAAATCTTCTTGCAGTCCCAGCAGCAACAACAAGATGTTGGTAAACACTCCTAAGTGGCTCCTCTTCTTAGTTCTTGATTATGCATTCCCATAAAAACAAAGAAAGATTTCTTCCTAAGGAAGAGACAAGTTTCTTTGAAATGTGTCATTTAAAAAAAAAAAAAACAGCACTCTCAGTCCTGCTAGAAGGGCAGGCTGATATTTTACAGTTTCTCAAAATACATTCAAAGTATGTGCAAAAAATAAAATTAAGTTGCAGAAAATGTTAAGAGTGCATCACTATCGCTCAGCCCACTAATCTCGAACCCAGATCAAGATTAGTTCCCTGGGATTTAAAGCTTTCTAAGCAAGGCATTCTAAAGTCATACACCAAATCTCCCAGCATACACTGCATTCCTATTCAGTTTGACCAAGCTCAGGCTAAAGGCATAACACCTGATATTTGTCAGCTAAATTGTTTAAAAGATTCTCTTTACATTATCCAACCAAACAGATATTACCCTGAGACAGTGAGGTATTGGAAAAAGAGCCAACAGATGTTCTCATTTTGTGTTTTGAAGTTGTGTCTTCTCTGTGTACTGTTTCTATTAATAAAGATGCATACTTTGGCCCCATTACCAATTACAACTGAAACCAGGGGTTATTAGGTGGACCTAATTAGGTGGACAACAGCTATGGCCAGTTGTACATGTTTTCATAGTAAATAAGTTGCATGTGAAATGCAAAACATCCCTCCAACAACTAAAACTCATTTTCTGCATTTGTTTATGCCAACTATTTGCGGGTACATTTGAAAATAATTACAGCAGTTAATATTTTAGTTAGCACTCAATAGTCAGAAATGTTGTAACAACTTTGATATAAAAATCACAATCCTCTCTTATTTAAAAAAATTAAAAATAGGTCTAAATTCTTCCTGACACTTATAGTAATTAAACACCCTAATAAAAACAAAACAATACTTTCAAATTTTCTATTTTCCTGAGAGAACAAATAAGCTAAAGTCTTCAGTTTATGTGCAAGGATAGTACTTTTCAGCACATGAAAAGCACATGAAAAATGTCAAGTGACTATGTATTCATTTTGTACTGGCAACCAGGATACTGACCATTCAGAAACAGGCAAAGGGTAAAATTAGGTCAAGCACAGTTTAGAGAACGATTAAGAACAAATAGACGCAAATGGAGCAGTTAAAGGCAAAGTCGAAACAAACCTAAAGATTGAAGTAAGCAAGAAACACAATAAAATACAATGTCTCAAAAATCTGAAAACTCAATTACGATGCACTGAAACAAAGTTAGCTCATACATACTGTAAATATAAAGACGATAATTACAATTTAACACACAAAACAGAATTTGTTTAGCTTTAGGTTTAGTTGAATACTCTGCAAGCACATGAATAGGAACACTGTCTAAAAAGAGTACTTGTTATTTATTACTGCAGTATCCCAACCCCTAACCCCCCACAAGCAATGTGTCAAATGCTTTAATCATACACATTTTTTCCAAATGGGAAACAGAGTGAGTCAGTTATCGTAAGAAAATCTTCAGGGACGAAACTCTCACTGAGTAATCAAAAGGTAAAGTACTATCCAGTTGTTTTCAAGATGAAAAAGTAGCCTAACATAATAGTCTTCAGGTCTCTTAATGTAGGTCGGGGCTAATGTAGTGCTAGAGCCTGTCCTAGAAGTATTGAGTATAAGGTAGTTAGCGTAACAGGACAAAATAAGTTTATCAAAAGAGGAGACCATTCAGTCCATCAAGCTCATTTGGTTAGCTAATAGCTAAATTCCCTCAATATCTCATCCAAGTATAGTACTTTTAAAAGTGGTTTAGGTTTCCGCTTCAGTTACTTGACTCAGTAGTTTGCTCCAGACTCTGTGCTTTCAGTGATAAATGCACTTTCCAAAATTCTTCTGCCCTCACATGGGATATTGATGTCTCGTTAGTCTGCTGGTACCCACAAGTATATGGAAAGCCACTTTCTTCAATATGACAGGCTCCTTTAGCACCAGTGTCTACCAACAACACTTTGGTCACAGTTCCACTAATAAGGTATTGATCAAGGCTGCCTTCAGGTTGCAGTTTCTTGATCTCTCCTAGAATGCAGGGGAAGTCCTGCTGGTGGAAAAAAATGAACCTCCTCAACTCTAGCCATTCCCAAGGATAACTTGACTACCTGCTTGGTCTTCAAAGTCTGTTCAGGAGAGGAATGCATCTGCCTTATCCAGCTAACCACCAAATGTCGATCAATTCTCAGCTCACTACCTGTTTTTAACTAAGTTACCTTAGATCAGATTTCCAATCTACTTAGTCAATCATTGAGAGTTGCACCCTTTCAGGTATCCATGTTTTTCCCATCCTGTGCACTGAAGTCTTTAGTTAATACTGCAGAGTACCTTGTGACTCCTAGAGAGTTCTTATAGAACTCTTGGTGGCCTCCATCACTAGCCCTCTTCTTGCATTGTTTCTCAGAGTTTTACAGGTGTGCCATGCTATAAATGTATATTCACTGACTTGGATATTTTGTTGTATTTATTCCAGCTTGAGCTTTTCAATCACCTTTTCACAGAGTTGCCTGGAGTGTTCTTTTGTCTTCATTGTGTAGGTTATGACACTGTACTGACTCACCAGTAGTTGACCCTGTCGCACATTACCAAAGTTAAGAAGCCTTAAACCGAGCAGCGGTATTTATACGGTTAAAAGTATGGTAGCTTAAAGAAGGTGCACTTACTGTTTGTGTGTTGAAGGTGCTTCTGTGGGAACGCGGGTCTGTCTAGCATGTGAGTCTGGGCACATGTGGAGCCGGTATAATGGCCAGTACGGGCTCCTCCACACGTGTTCAATTTTACATGCCTGTGTCCTCACAGCCTGCCCAGCACAGGATGGTGTAAGGTGCAGAGCGCCTGAAAGAAAATGCTGCCATTTGCTTAGGTAACCAGGTTTGTGTCAGAGATAGGGATCCCCTACTGTGAATAAATTTAATTTACTGCAACTGGTGTGCTTGAGCTCAGCATAGCTGTGGGCAGTCCAATCTTGGGGGGTTGGCTTACGCACGCGACCGGCAGGGGTTCGAATTTAAATACAAAGTGGCTTGGGGCGCTTTTGCGGTGTGTGGTGTGAATGTGCTAGCATCTACCTGGATAGGTGCATGGGGTAGACAGGGTGGCAGATTGGCTGGATAATCTTACCAGTTATATTTAAGGAGTTGCTGGCCAGCAGGGGTTGTCAGTGGACCTAAAGGTGAGGTAGAAGTAAGCACTGCTGAGTAATTGGAGAAGCAGTTGTGATTTTGGTGGCTTTGTATATATTCTTTTGTACATACAGGGGGTCCTCAGGTTATGACACAGTTCCGTTCCTACAACAACAACAACAACATTTATTTAAATAGCACATTTTCATACAAACAATGTAGCTCAAAGTGCTTTACATGATGAAGAAAGAGGAAAAAGACAAAATAAATAATTAAAATTAGGGAACACTAATTAACATAGAATAAAAGTAAGGTCCGACGGCCAGGAAGGACAGAAGAAACAAAAAAAACTCCAGACGGCTGGAGAAAAAATAAAATCTGCAGGGGTTCCTAGGCCACAAGACCACCCAGCCCCCTCTAAGCATTCTACCTAACACAAATGACCTCAATCAGTCCTCATTGTATTCAGGGTTCTCATGGAAGGACTTGATGATGATGGTCACGTGGACTTCTGGCCTTTAATTCATCAATGCAAGGACATCATGGTGCTTTGATTAGGTGGTGGTGGCGCAGATTGCCACCACAGAAAACCGGAGAAAGAACAGAAGAGAAAGTAGAGGTTAGTATGGATTTTGGAGCCACCATGAATAATAATGATAATTAATTGAATATACAGAGCATCTGGATTTAACTAAGATGAAGCTATGAGAAAGCCATGTTAAAGTAATATGTTTTCAGTAGTGTTTTAAAGTGCTCCACTGTATTAGCCTGGCAAATTCCTATTGGAAAGCTATTCCAGATTTTAGGTGCATAACAGCAGAAGGCCGCCTCACCACTTCTTTTGTTTAGCTCTTGGAATTATAAGCAGATACTCATTTGAAGATCTAAGGTTACGATTTGAAGTGTAAGGTGTAAGACATTCCGAAATATAAGATGGAGCGAGATTATTTAAGGCTTTGTAAACCATAAGCAGTATTTTAAAGTCAATTCTAAATGACACAGGTAACCAGTGTAGTGACATCAAAACTGAGGTGATGTGTTTGGATTTTCTTTTCCTAGTTAGGATTCTAGCAGCTGCATTCTGCACTCGTTGCAATCGATTGATGTCTTTTTTGGGTAGTCCTGAGAGGAGTGCATTACAGTAATCTAGCCGACTGAAAACAAAAGCGTGAACTAATATTTCAGAATCTTGCAGTGTTATAAGGGGTCTAACTTTTGCTATATTTCTTAAGTGAAAAAATGCTGTCCTAGTGATCTGATTAATATGTGATTTAAAATTCAGGTCACAGTCAATAGTTACCCCTAAATTCTTTACCTCTGTCTTGACTTTTAATCCTAATGCATCAAGTTTATTTCTAATAACCTCATTATATCCATTAATGCCAATCACTAGAATTTCTGTTTTATCTTTATTTAAATTTAAGAAAATTACTATTCATCCAGTTGGAAACACAAGTGAGACATTGTGTCAGTGAATCAAGAGTCTTGGGGTTGTCAGGTGCTATTGATTGATAAATACAGCTGTGTGTCATCAGCATAGCTGTGGTAGCTCATGTTATGCCCCAAGATAATCTGACCTAACGGAAGCATGTAGATTGAAAACAGCAGCGGACACAGGATAGAGCCGTGTGGAACACCATATAGAATATCATGTGTCTTTAAAGTATAATTACCACAACTAACAAAGAATTTTCTATCTGCCAGGTAGGATTCAAACCAATTTAAGATACTGCCATAGAGGCCCACCCATTGACAAGGCGATTTCTAAGAATATTGTGATCAATGGTATCAAATGAGGCACTCAGATCTAAGAGGATGAGAACAGATAAATGGCCTCTGTCTGCATTTACACGCAAGTCATTTTCTACTTTAATGAGTGCAGTTTATGTACTGTGATTTGTTCTGAAACCCGACTGAAACTTATCAAGAATGGCATGTTTATTGAGGTGATCATTAAGCTACATAATGACTGTCTTCTCTAGAATTTTACTTAAGAAATGCAGGTTAGAAATAGGTCTAAAATTTTCAAGATTATTTTTCTTCAGCAGGGGTTTAACTACAGCAGTCTTAAGACAGTCTGGGAAGATCCCCGTATCTAATGACTTTACTATGTCAAGAATACTATCAATTAGCACGCCCGATACGTCTTTGAAAAAATTTGTTGGTATTGGGTCAAGGACATAGGTGGAAGGTCTCAGTTGAGAAATTATTTTATATAAATCAGGTAAATCTATCCTGGTGAAAGAATTGAATTTGTTTATAATAGAGTACTGGGGTTTAAGAGGATCAGTGTTGGGGAGATGTACTATATTACTACTATGACAGTGATGTAACCCGAATTTTGGTGTAAGTCGAAACACACCCTAGCCTAAGTCACTAACCTATCCTAACGCATTTGCAAAATCATAATCTAGAACATAAAAACAACAACTAAGCCACAGAAAAAGGAAAAGGACATAAATATACTGTACTGTAGTAACAGACAAAATGACAAAAAAATGAGTGTAAAAAAAAAAATTCCTTACCTTTATTACTTCTGATCTCTTTAAAATGTCTAATTTCACTTCCATCGTGATGGCTTTCCTCTTCTTCAAAGCACTAACATCTGAAGACTCTGACTTTCATTTAGGAGCCATGATAAGGGCCAAAAACTCGCCAAACAAAACAACACAAATAGAACACTTCCTCTGCGCACAACCAAACCAGTTCGCCAACTCCCTAACTCATACGCCATGTTACTGTGTATTCTTCCGCTGCAACAAACAAACAAGTTTGCCCATGTAGTCTGTAAGTATGACGCTAACTGCGTAAGGTGAAACACTCACATCTCAATTTTTTAAAGTTTTTATGGGAGTAAGCGTTGTAAACTCGAAACGTCGTATGTCGAGACGATGTAACCCGAGGACCCCCTGTATAGTTATATATCTCCTAGTAATAATTTTTGGTGGAGGTATATATACTTATTTGGTGTTGGGATAGTTTTGATTTTGGGTTTGGTGCAATCATTTTTTCTTTTTGTATATACAAACACTTGTTTTTTTTTCTTGTGCATTTTTTTTCTTTTTCTTTTTTCCTTTTTCCATTGGAGGAGCTTCTTGAACCCGAGCAAAAGAAAGAAGACTACCTTAATTTTTGTAGTGTGTGTGTTTTGTAGTTTTTGTTGGAGTGCACTGTTTTTGTAAATACACCATATTTTTCCTTTTTGTTTTTATTTATTTTTGAAGGAGTGTCAGTGCTGAAGGACTGCGCCTCAAAGCCCATGTGTCTCATCTCTCCGCTGATCCTGTTCAGTTCATAACTATCAAATGTCCAGAGTGTAGGCTGGGGCCACTTTCCCACTACACGGGATATCACAGGCCCTTCCAAAAAAAGGAGCATTTATACTACAGTCAATTAAAACCCCAGACAGATGGCCAGTATTGAACTAATGATGAGACTTCTAAAACCAAATGGATGCACCAGGGATGACTCATTTCATTTTTATTGTCCCAAGAGGAAAATTTGTAAAACTTGCTGACAAACCTGAGAGACAATGATGTAACAATAAAAACACATCACAAAGAACAAAAGTCATTAAACTAACGTTGTGTACAAATGAATAAAATATAGCAGTAAACATAATACTTATGATGTAATATCAGATTCTGCATATTACATGTAAAAATTAAACCACAATTTGAACCTGACTAATGATAGATGCAAATGATAACTGGTCAACCCATGATTTAAGGCTGTGAATGCTCACTAAAGTTAAGCTTAGAAGATTAGGAGCAGTTTGTATGACAGAGTATTTAGTGTGGTTGTGTTTTATTCTTGGGGCCTTGGGCCTGTGACCTAATGGCAACAACAAATTGAGAATGAAGCAGGTGAGTTCTGTCTGACAGAATATGCTCTGCTTTCTGGTATACTTGCTTATAAAACAGGTCTGTCAGACTGACCTCTTAAGACCTTGTTATTTTACTGCTCCGTTTTACAATTTGGTTTATTCTGTTTTTTGCTGCTGACATTAAAACTTACAAACAATTCCAGGAGAACATAAGTAAAGACGGACTCAAAACAAGATTTAGGTGTGTCACATTAAAATGAGTGAACACTTATGCAATCAATTATTTTGTGCTTTATATTTGCTTTTTAAGACATTTTTTTCACTTTGACACTGAAGGTATTTTTTCTTTTGATCAGTGTCAAAAGGCCAAATTAAATCCACTGTGATTTAATGTTGGTTACCAATAAAATGTAAAAGTTCCAAGGGGTTGAATACTTTATAGAGGCAATGTAAGTCTCTCTAAAAGAATCTTTTTGCTGAGTAAAGTCAGGCCTTTGTTTTAATGGTGTTTTGGAATTGTTTCCATAGAGCATGTCACACAAAAAAAAGCAAAATAATACCCACAAATTATTAAAACTGATAACACTCTGTGGGGATTACGCTATTTTTTTTTCAGAAGAAAAAAAAATTCAGACTCTCCCAGGAGTAAATAAATGTCCGAGAAATGATTTCTAAGGGAAAGTAATCTAATTTGGATACAGCCTTTGTCGCCTTTTCGTTTCATATGTAATAACAGCTTGAAACAATAATACAGCCTGACTGGCATAGTTTTTTTTCCACTGAAACTCTTGGAATACAGAAAAAGGGTTCTAAATCCTCTGTGGATTTGCAGAAATGAATTTAGGTTTCAGAAGAAGACTAATATTTACTAAGTGTCAGAGTCAGTTGGCTTATTCTGCAGATATGTAGGAAGAGAAAGCCACATGAACACTCCTAGTCTTCTTTGCCAAAACTAAGGTACTGATGATCTGAGGAAGAGAAGGTCACTATCTAATTCCTTATTATGACTAATACTTTTCAACCTGCATGCAAAGTAATTTCTTTTAAATTGTTAATATGTCTGAGCAATAATGCCTCCTGTAATTTATTATGTTGCCAGAAAACAGGTTTGAACTATAAGAGGATTGTGATCAGGGACTCTGTGATGGTCCTCAAACTGGGAGCATAGTAAACGATGAAGGAGGAAACAAACAATCTAAAGGCTACATATTTCTTCTTTTAAAAACCGATTTATCTGATTCCATTATCAGGTGGTGAAATAATTATGAGCTTCTGATATTTTGGTTGTCTGGCAATTTAATGCTTCATTCTCACTGCAATCTTGGTTACATGGAATTTGATTGGGAAAACCTCACACAAATAAAATATCAATGAAAATAAAAAACATAAGGACAACAGTAATTAGACAGATTTTTCCCCAAAGAAACTTTGGCTTTATATTATATATCTTTATATATAATACACTACCATGGCTGTTCATTTGTCTGTCCAGGATTTTAAATCGCCTGTAGCTCGCAAACCGTTTTACCAATTGACCTGAAATTTGGTACATATATACTATTTGATTTCTACTGTCCCCTTTCGGGGTGATGATTGATCTCCAAGGTTATTCCACTTTTTATTTTAATATTATTTTATTGTTGAAACAACTGTCAGCAGCGGCAATCGTGCGGCGTGTGCGTACGGTTGCCATTCTCATCCCTACCACCTTTGCCATCACTTCCCCTACCTCTGCATATCTTAAATAATTCCTGAGGCAGATTGAAGACTTAAGTGCCAGCTTAAGTGAAAAAATAATGAAAATGTACTAAGTAATTGCAACTCAAACACTGATATAATCAGTTTTAATGCGAAAAGATGCCAACGAAAGAAGAGAAGAAGTGGGCCACTAGGGTGGAGAAAAGAAGAGCTGCTCAAGAAACGAATGGTAAACAAACAGAGAAAGAGGATGAAAACTATCAAGTGTATTCACTGCACGTTATTGTGCCATTACTGGTATGTGTATATATACTCAGCAAAAAAAGAAACGTCCCTTTTTCAGGACTGTGTATTTCAACAATAATGTTTTAAAAATCCAAATAACTTTACAGATCTTCATTGTAAATTGTTTAAACAATGTTTTCCATGCATGTTCAATTAACCATAATCAATTAATTAACATGCACCTGTGGAATGGTCGTTAAGACCTTAACAGCTTACAGAAAGTAGGCATTTAAGGTCACAGTTCTAAAAACGCAGGACACTAAAGAGACTTGTCTACCGACTGTGAAAAACACCCAAAGAAAGATGCCCAGGGTCCCTGCTCATCTGCGTGAACGTGCATTAGGCATGCTGCAGGGAGGCATGAGGACTGCTGATGTGGCTAGGGCAATAAATTGCCATGTCCGCACTGTGAGACGCCTAAGACAGCGCTACAGGGAGACAGGAAGGACAGCTGATCATCCTCGCAGTGAAAGACCACGTGTAACAACACCTGCACAGGATCGGTACATCCGAATATCACACCTGCGTGACAGGTACAGGATGGCCACAACAACTGCCCGAGTCACACCAGGAACACACAATCCCTCCATCAGTGCTCAGACTGTCCGCAATAGGCTGAGAGAGGCTGGACTGAGGGCTTGCAGGCCTGTTGTAAGGCAGGTCCTTACCAGACATCACCAGCAACAACGCCGCCTATGGGCACAAACCCACCTTCGCTGGACCAGACAGGAGTGGCAAAAAGTGCGTGAGTTTCTGCATGACAGCAATGTCAGTGTTGTGCCATGGCCAGCGAAGAGCCCGGATCTCAATCCCATTGAGCACGTCTGGGACCTGTTGGATCGCAGGGTGAGGGCTAGGGCCATTCCCCCCAGAAATGTCCAGGAACTTGCAGGTGCATTGGTAGAAGAGTGGGGTAACATCTCACAGCAAGAACTGACAAATCTGGTCCAGTCCATGAGGAGGAGATGCACTGCAGTACTTCAAGCAGCTGGTGGCCACACCAGATACTGACTGGTACTTTTGATTTTGAGCCTCCCTTCATTCAGGGACACATTGTGAAACATTTTTAGTTTATGTCTTATGGTGTTGACTCTTTTAGTGTTCATACAAATATTTACACATTAAGTC
Organism: Polypterus bichir lapradei; assembly: GCA_026402145.1. Lineage (NCBI taxonomy): Eukaryota > Metazoa > Chordata > Cladistia > Polypteriformes > Polypteridae > Polypterus > Polypterus bichir. The sequence goes on from JANRMT010062834.1 coordinate 16,283,333, forward strand.
TACTGAAAGTAAAAACAGTTGAAAGTCAGGGGACGTTTCTTTTTTTGCTGAGTATATATATATATACACACACACACTATGGCCTCAATACACACAGAATGACTAAAAAGGAAGAACATTTTGAAAACAAAGAAAAGAAAACTTTTGATTTGGTACTCTATCACTGTGAGGCATTATGCCGGTGTATTGTTAGTATAATGGAGCCCCAGTAATGTTCTGCTGAATAATTTGTTGGCTGAAAGTCCTCAGTGTTAGTTTGTCAGAGAAAGGATGTGTAGCATTTTTCATAATGGCGCTCAGTTTTGTTTTAATTCTTTCCTTTGCCCCTACATCTACGGGGTCTAGCATCCCATAACTGAGCCTGCCCTTTTAATTAGTTTGTTGATTTAGTGGGTCTCTCTTGAAGTGATGCTACCATTCCAGCCCACCACAGCATAGAAAATTGCATTGGATTTCACTTCCCACAATAAGAAAGAAGACCCTGCTCTGACCTTTCTTCTATAGTTCCTTTGTGTTCTGAGACCAGTCTAGGCCATCATTAATGTAGACCCCATGTACTATGTAATAGTGGAACACCTTTGAATCCACTCCTTGAATAGTGACTGGACATAAAGACTCTTAGGTGCGGTGAAATTCAATAATCAGTTTGTTGGTTTTGCTTATATAAAGGTGCAAACAATTCTCTTTGCAGTAAGAAACAAACTTCTCCACCTATCTCCTGTACTCTGCCTCATCCCTCTTCTTCAGTTGTCTCCTTACTTGGTCTTTAGTTATGGACAGCCCATACTGATGGTCAGAGGTGGACTCGTCATTAGCTATTCTAGTTGATACGGTAGGAGTTGTTGATTTAGTAGTCATTACTCTTTAAAGTAAAGGTGGCATTTTGATTAGTACCAAGCAATACGTTACCAAGTGCCGTGCACATTCATTAAAAATGGCAGAGACACCATCAAATAGAAAGAAATAATGTTGACTTTCTTAATTTTATTATGCTTCTAAATTTCTCCTACTTTCTTTTATGTGAGTCCTCTTTATGTAATGTGTCATATTCAACACTGTCCCACACAATTTTTTGTACATATAAAATACAACTAACAGCTGCATTTCAGTACTCAAACAGAGCTTGGGCAGGTTGAGTGACTTGCTCATGATGTGACATTGAGGTAAGTACCTGTAGTCCTTCAGTCTAACACCAGTGATTAAAATATCTGCTAATCTGTGTTTAGAGTGTGTCTGCTGCATCACCCTTTTATGTGAACTTAGTTTACAGTCCTCATGACTAGCTGGGTTGGGTTGCTGCAGTATCATAAACACCAGTGATGAATAGTGGGGCTGTGAGTCTTGCATTGTTATAAACATGAGTACTGCTACGTTACTGATCTAGGGTCTTGGGTTCATATCCCATTCCTTGTTGTTTCCTGTGCACATTCCACTATTATTTGCATGTTTTATTTCCCTGGGTACTCTGATTTTCTTCTCACAACATTCATCTAATGAAATATAAAAATAAAAACCAAAACATTTCTTTTGAGTATTTTTTAAAAATTTTCTAACTCATGCATTTCTTAAGTGAAAAAAGAGGATTAGTGACATGATCAGTCTGTCTTTGAATGCTCAGACCAAACTCGATGATAACACCAGAGCTGTTTACTTACAGTTTATCCCTTTGTCCTAAGTTGCCAAGCTTGCACAACAGTTTTCCTCGGAGGTTCTTGAAACATGTGTCAGAGAAATAGAAGTCTGTTCCTAAAATTCCTAAATACATGGTTTTGATTCACTTCTGGTTAGACGTTTATTGTGCAAGTAGTATTTATGTGGTGGCTTAGGTGCAGAATTTAAGCCAAAAGCATACTGGTTCAATGTATGATCACCGTATGAGTTTTCATTAGTCACTGATCCCACTCATGATCTAATTATAAAATTATGTGTAAACAATTATATATACATATCATCATCTTCTTCTTTGTCATTTTCATCTTTTCCCATTTCTATGTGGATGATTAATCTTCTCTATACAGCTTGGACCTGTAACTCTTCCCCAGGCAAACCCTTTTCCTTCAAATCATCTTTTACTTTATCCATCCATCTCTGCTTTGGCCTCCTTCACTTTCTCTTCCCTTGTACTTCCATTGCCATCACCTTTGCCCACGTATTTCCTCTCCTCATCACCTGTCCATACCACCTCAAGTTACTGTTCTGTACTTTCTTAGATATCTCTCCCACTTTTGTTGTACCTCTGATCTGTCTTTGTTTGTCACTCCACACATCCATCCCAACTTTTTGATTTCTGCCACATCTAATCTCTTCTCTCACGCTCTGTTTACTGCCCATGTCTCAGCTCTATACATCATTGCTGGTTTTAGTACTGTCTTAAAAATCTTAACTTTAACCTTCACCTTAATTATTCGATCACACAATACTTCTGATACCTTCTTCCAATTGTTCCATCCACATTGCACTTTAAAAGTTTTCTCTGCATCTAATTTTTCATCTTGGGCTACCACTGATCCTTGATATTTATCTGTCTCTACTCTTTTCAATAGCTGTCCCTGCAGGCTAACTTATGAATCCTGATCACAATTAAACTTCATATATACTGTCTTTTTCCAATTTATCTTCAATTTTATATATTTTTAAACAGCTGGGCCTGTATCGTAAACTTGACATAGACCTAAGTCAAATTTCAAATAGTCAAGATATATGTTATACATAAGCACAAAATTGATGGCCCACAATCAAAGATAATTTGGGTTATAAATCACAATAAAAATCACACAATAAATCCATGTAGAACTGAACAAACAAGTTTGTCGTTTTAGAATCGTAGTCTCTGAGACTGACAAAATAAGGTGTGTGGTTGAAATCAATTTAAAGCACTACTGGAAGGATCACCCCAATTGTCATGGCAGTATATTAGTATGCTGTTGTCTATAATATCAAATAAAACACTGAGATCTAACAGGTGGCAGACTGAGAGACTAGCAGAGTTTATATTCATTCTCAGATAGTTCACCCCTTTTTTTTTTTGATGACTGCACCTTATCTATAATGTTGCTTTTGGTTAAGAAGACACTATTTGGATTAAAATCTATTTTTTAGGAGTGCTCCCAATTGAAGTAAGGTTAATGTTTTATAGGAAAAGTGCCTACTGTAGGTGACTTATCTGTAATGCAGGGTTAGGCAAAGCATTTTTGAAGGCTATAAAAAAAATCTAATATCAAAAAAAAAAAAAATTAACAGAGCCATCAATCTTTATATTAAATAATCTAGAAAATCAACAGCATGCCATTGAATGTCACTGTAAAACACTCTTCAAAAGTACATTTTCATTTATTTTGAAGGCAAAACCAGTGGAAACTTAAAGAAGAATATTTGTAATATTTGTCTCTGCAGCAGAACTCTGTGCAATTCGAGATCAGGTAATTGTACTCATTAGAAAAATTCAACAGAGGTTTCTACTGTGTACAGTATTTCTTTTTATGTAATCACTGAATTTCTGCCATCTTTCCAAATAAGCTTCTTTTATTACAGTAAATCTGCAGGATGACAGCAAGGAACTGGGCAGTTCTGCTTAAACTGTTCTGGGTAAACTTAAAAAGATAAAGAAACGCCATGATAGCTAGAGGGCAATTAATTATTTCATAAAGAGTGGAAAGTTACTGGATACCACAACATTTTAAAGAAAAGATGGTTTAACAATTTTAAAAAAGTTTGAGGGAAGACGGTGGTTCTCAACACATCTGAAGATAACAGTTCTTCTGAAATTACAGTGAACCATTTCTTCATCTACACTTGGCTCGGTTTTGTAGTTTGGACAGATTCATTTTTAAATGACATAGTAAGGATTGTTCTTTTTCACTTCTTCAGGGCAACCAGATAAAGGTTTTTTTTTTAATAATAAAGCATTTGTACAAAATTACATCTGACATGAAGCTTTTCTAAATTACTGAATTGTTAGAACACAACCAGCTGGTGTCAATTTCAAAAGAAGTAGGCAGAGAATTGTTACTTATCAGACAGGAGTAAGATATACTATTGTCACTATTGTTCTAAGTCAAAAAAAGAAGAATCAAAATTAGGAAAGCCTCTCAACTACTATGTTTGGTTCTCCTTGAAGTGCATTATACCAGACAAGTCCTAATGTTTAGACGCTTTGCTCTTCTCACCACCTTCCTTTAAAGTGCAAACATCACAACCTAGACAGGTGCATACTACATTGTCCAGCCTCATGCCACATCCATGGCCATGAAATGGCAGTGCCCATTGAACAATAAAATTATACAGCATTTTTTTGAGTTCTGGGCACATTTTCCAACTGTTTCCCTTTTTCTAAACTTTAAACATTTGTTTTATTTTTTGAATTGTAACATTTTTGGCATTGCACAATGTTTACATCATTGAGCATCTGCAGATAACATTTTTCCATACCCCAGGTGTCACTGCTACATTTATATTGATCTGTGATGTCAAAGTTACCTTACTATAAATTCACAAGGCACACACATCTCTGTTAGCTAAAACCATGAATAGTAAGGGAAGAAGTCAATAAGCAACTTCAGAATATAAATCTAGAAAAAATAAATGAAATATATTTCTTTTTTATTTTTGTTTGTGGCCTCTGGGATGAGTAGGAGCCTTTTATTTTAATTAAAAAAGACTAAGTTTATGTCTTGGGAAAGTGTTTACAGGGGCCTTTGTGGAACATTCATCATCTGAAGAGCTGGTGAGATTAATGCCATCCCAGGAGGGGCACCTACTTGCTCTTATTTGTTTCATTTTTTTGTTCTTTTTTTCTACCCATCAACCTACAAGGAGGCTATCATTTTACTGAAATTATTTCCCTTTGTTTTTGCTTGCTGGAACTCTTGTTTTGCTTTTTACCAATTTTTTTTTTATTAATTAGGCACTTAACATATGCCATATAAAAATAATCCAATAGGAAAAAGAAGAAATACTTTATTTTCCCTTTATTTAAGTTTACTGCAGAGTGACTATCTTAAATATAAAATCTAATTTTTATTTTTTATGTACTTTTTTTAACAAGTGCCATATATTCAAATGACCTTTCCTTAGACTAGGTTGTGCCCATACTGACATAAAATTGTAATATTTTAAAATATTTAAGTCTATATCTCCATACTAAAGGTTCAATATAATAACCTTTAGGGACATCTGCATGTACAGAAATGTGTATACTGCTGTATCCAGCAGGGGGTGTTAGCTCCCTTGTTGGAATGAGTTATTTTTTAATTGTGGCGTGTTACATAACCCGAAACTATATAGATATGATATTAAAGGTGATACCCCTCCCTTAGTGATACGGCAGTAAGAAATCACATAGGATAATTAACTTAGCTGTCTTTAATGACGGTTTACACTGCATAACAGATGAAGGAAGCAATGACAAGAACCCAGTTCGGGAGTGGGGTCCCGATGTGTAGAGTCTGCCATTTTCACTGCTGCGATGGAAGGATTTTCCAGATTGGATGACGTTATCTCCCATCCGTCCGTCAGCTTCAAGGGTGTGCCGGGCAATGTTCCAAGGCTTTATACCCTTTCTTCATGTGCAGGCCACATTTAGGTGAATCATGCCATTCCGAACAAGGCAAAGAGGATACAGTTTCATGCTGATTTTGACACACAGAAATAGTATACAGTGGTCATCAGTCTGATTGGCCATTTCGCAGTTGTCCCTAACTTGTCTTGTCTTAAAATGCTTGCCTAGCAGTTCTTATATGGTGAAATCCTGTGTGCTAAATCTGGCTTTGTGTTAGCTGTACATGTGAGTAGAATGAAAAGTAGATTTATTAAATATTTTTGTACAGAGCACTTTGACATATTAAACATATACACTTATTACAACTGCATAAAACATCTTGTTTAACAAAGCAAGTTACTTCATGTTAATGAATGTGCCATAAAGGTACAGTAGGTAATAATAATTGTGCTCTTTTCAGGTATATTTCTTTTACTCTGCTCATAGCAATTTCTTCATTTTGTACATCACCTTATTTGGCTTACTATCCCTTATATGTCTTATATAGTCATGTACATATGTTAATGCACCATACCATCCTGGATGGAGACAATGTCTTCTATAAAATGCCAAACTAGCCCAGTGGTCAGCTAAATTAGTATTTACTAGAGTGCCATGTACAGTGTTAAGTCTGTAATCGGGGTAAAGTGTCAGTGTCACTTTTGTTAATTGGGAGTGGTCCAGAAAAAGCAATTTGCTGGTCATTTTAGCTGAGTTTATTGTATAAAAATTAAAATGTTTAATGTGTTGATGTTTTAACATTATGCATACAGTGGTGTTTTGGAAAGATTTCAGGAGATTCATAGTCAACCACTCCAGAAACATAGGAAAAAAAGAATCATGAAATAAGCAATTTCCCTGAGCAATTAATTTTAGCTGCTGATGATGGTGGAGACAACAATAATGTAGTGTTTGTGCCCACAAGCAGGGTGAGATGAGACATCATATCTTAGGGTTTACTAAACCCAGTTGGTGAATCTGAAAGGATAATAGTGGGAACAGAGATCTGTGAATATGGTTGTCATTAGATTAGAAGCCTTTATTGTCATTATACCATGAAAAAGAAAATTACAGACCAGCTACTCCTACAGATGCAAAAAAAAAAAAAAGAAAACAGTCAGTCATTTATATCGCAACTTTAAAATACTACATATAAAAGTGCTAAATAAAAAGAATGAATAAAAAATGCTAATAGGTAATAATGCAGTATTGCTAAGCAACAAGTGTGGTATTACTAAACCAGATATACTATTGATCATGTGCACAATGAATTACCAATGATATGAATATTACACAAAGAATACTAATAACACAAAACATTACACATGGAACAAATAGAATAATGTTGCACTAGACTGTGATTTTTACACAGAGGATTACTGCATATCCAAATAAAAGGTGAGCAGGTAGAGAGAAGAAGAGAAAACAGGGAAGGATAGAGACAGAGACAGAGAGGGAGATGGTCAGTGCATGCTGAGATTCAATGTAGTTATGGCTCTGGGAAACCAACTGTCCGAGTCTGTTTGTCCTTGATTTGATGGACCTTACCCCTACCAGAGGGCAACAAGTCAAACAGGTGAAAACCGAGATGTGAGAGGTCCTTCAAAATGTTTTTTTTTTCCTGCCAAGGTAGCAATAGGTATACAAGTCTTGTAGGGAAGGCAGGGAGCAGCTGACAATCTTCTGCACTGCATCGATGAGATGCTGAAGCCCCCTCCTGTCTGCTGCAGTGCAGCTTCTGCACCAATCTGCAATACAGTATGTCAGCACGGTCTCTGTGGAGGAGCAGTAAAAGTTCACCAGCAGCTTTTGATCCAGATTACTCTTCCTAAGCAGTCTCAGGAAGAGAAGTCACTGCTGTGCCTTTTTAATGCCTGCTTTGGTGTTTGCAGTCCAAGACAGGCCAGCAGAGATGAAGGTACCTTTGAATTTGAAGGCTGGGACCCTCTTCACACAATCTCTGTTGATAAGGATTCACGTCTACAGTGTTTTTCTGGAAGTCAAAGATACTGTAATTTCCTTCATTTTCGTGGTTTTCAGTGCTTGGTTATTTGCTGAGCTCCAAGGTGACAATTTCAGGATCTCCTCTCTGTAGGCAGACTCGTTCCCCTCCGAGATGAGTCCAACCACTGTAGTGTCATTAACAAATGTGTTATTAGGATGTTATTAGGGTGGGCTGGACTGTTGTAGTGGGTGTATTAGGCAAACAGCAATGGACTTAGCACACAGCCTAGTGGAGAACTGATACTGCGCAAGCAAGTTGAGGAAAACTGGGGGCCGAGTTTCAATGTTAAGAACATTCATTATCCAGGCACATAAAAGTGAGAAGAATCCTAGGTTAGTCAGTTTACTGCCTAGAATATCCAGAATAATAGTATTAAAAGCTAAGCTACAGTCAATAAAACTCCTCACATAGCTGCCTAGGTGTTCCAAGTGGCTCAGTGCAGTATGGAGGGCTATGGGTTATAGCATTGTTAGTGGACCAGTTTGATCTGTAAGCAAACTGGTGTGTGTCAAATGTGGGAGGGAGACAGACTTTGATGTAGTGTGAAACCACCCTCTCGAAACACTTCATGAAGAAAGATATGCAGAAAGTGCTATTGGCAATAGTCATTGAGGCTGTCAGTGTCTGATTTCTTGGGTACAGGTATGATGGTCGCTGAATTCAGACAAGGTGGAATGAAGGCTTGTCTCAGGGAGTGATTAAAAATGCTGGTTGAAATGTGTGAGAGCTGGTCAGCACCTTCACATGTATCCTGTCGGGACCAGCAGCCTTCCTGGATCCTCACTTGATGCTCCTGTAAAGTAAATGTCTGGGCGCTAGAGTCTAAAGGGGGGCCGAGAGAATGAGACTCGGTGTTGATGTACCATCTCAAAACAGGCAAAGAAGCAATTCAGCTCCACTGCCAATAAGAACCCACAAGTGCTCAGATGTTGTACCGTGGTCTGTGTAGTTGGTGATGCCCTGTATTCCCTGCTACACCAGCCGAGGATCTTTTACTGCGACCTGGACTTCTATCCTCTTCTTATAGATCACCTTAGCTGTTTTATTCCTCTCTTCACTTCGACTCTAGCAGCACTATACAAAGCACTGTCACCTGATTTGAAGACTGATTCTCGGTCTTTGAAGAGGGACCTGACCAGGGTTTCTGATTGGGTAAGACACAGGTATGCTTCACTACAGTGACAATATCAGCACAGTATTTGATACAAGGCAAAACTGAACTCTGTATTCAGCTAAGTTCTGATGTTCAAATATGTCTCAAACAGTGTGTGCAAAACTGTCCTGTAGTCGACATAGTACATCATCAGATGATATTTAAACAGACTTCATGTATGGCCTTGTTTTTCTCCTAAGAGGGGTGTATTCTGCAATGAGGAGCAGAGAGAGGTGGTCTGACAGGCCTAGGTCGGGGAGGGGTGCATCTCTATATGCATGTTTAAAATTGGAGTAAACAAGATCAAGTGTATTTTCACCCCTTGCTAGACACTTCACATGTTGAAAAATTTAGGAAGTACCAACTTCAAGGTTTGCCTGATTAAAATTCCCTGCTATGAGATCAAAGCAATCAAGGTAAGCCTGCTTGTGGGTGTTTGTTTATGGCATTTAGCAGAAGATCGAGAGCTATACCAACTTTAGCATAGGGTGGTATTTAGATAGCAGTGATAATCACTATTGCTAGTTCTTTTGGAAGAAAGAATGGTCAGCATTTAACTGAAATAAACTTTAGATCAGGAGAACAATGGCGGTGTATGATTATACTGTTTTTTGACCAGTCATTATGCACATAGATGCAAAGACCTGCCAACCCTGCTGTTACCGGAGTCTATGCTTCTGTCCCCGTAGTGCCTTGCATGGCTTGCTAGCTGTACTGCTGCATCCAGAATCATCAGGTGAAGCCAGATTTCAGTTATTATAATTACATAGCAGTCACAAACGTAATGATTTCTAGCAATTAACAGTTCCAGTTCGTCCATTTTCTGAGTAATGGATCTTGCATTGGTAAGAAACATACTCAGTAAAAGAGGCTTATTGTATGAGATTGTTTTCTAAGCCATTTCTGCTTCCTCTCCCTCCGGCGTCTGCTGGACCACACCAACGATCCTGGTGGTTTCTCTGCAATGAAAATGGTCTGTGATAGGAAGTTTTAGTCGAAAACCAATATCCAGTAAAGTCTGGCAGCTATAGCAGCGATTTCCATAACTGTACGCAAAGATACTATACCAACATGCTGTGCAAAACAGAAAAATCACCCAAAAGAGAGCCACTGCATTTGTACATACTGCCATCATGCTTTCATTGTATTAAACTACTGTATATGAAATTTGTTGAGACAATGCTTTTAATTATGATGACAAAATAATAAAATAGCTGAAATGCTGCATTGGGACAATGACAAATAACAATAACGATTGGCTCAGCATATTCAGCATGCCTAACAACAGTTAATCTTAAACAAGTGTTTTGCAAAAAATGGTATGCAGAAAAGCATAATGCCTTTTCCTTTATTGAAATAGCAGAAATGATTTTATAACATTCAGCCCCTTTAAATGTGCATAATGGTATGCAGAGATGACACTAAATTTTAAGGCTGAGAATTTCTGAGAGATATGTAAAGCACTGTCACATCTCTACTCTACACTGCACTCTCAACCACATGAGCAAATGTCCAAGATGCAGGGGTATTCCTAAAGCAATGCTAGCAGTATTATTCTTACAAAATGAATGTGTGACATTCAGGCATTCACTTACCTCCTTCATCTTTATGGCATTTATAAGAAGCAATTGAAAAATACATTTGCAGGAGAAGCTCATCAGGCTAAATTTTCATGTACCTGACTGGTAATGCAGGAGGAAATTATCAAAAGGAACAAAGAAATAGTACAGTAGGTATCCCAACATCAGTGAGCATCCATGCAGTGTCATCTGAACAGGTGTCACAGAAATGCCAAAAGTTTGCTAATTGGTATTCATTTTTAAAAGTGTGGAAGGGAAATATAAACTCAAATAAGAGCAGAAAATGAAAGCAAAAACTACCAGGACAGGGTTTAATTTGAATTTAAACCTCAATGGGTTTAATGTAAATAAGAGAAAGAAGTTAAAATAAAACAAGTGAAAATAAGTAGTGCCTAAGTACTTAATGTAAACTTGTTAAGATCCCTGGTAAATGGTTGCAGACCCTCAGTAGAAGAAACAAGGCAAAAAGAAATTAAAGAAATGATTCAGGAAGTGAGGAATGGCTGAAATCTTGTAGACCAGTGCTCATATACAAGGGGGAGTCAAGCTAAAGTTAGAAAATGGGATTTATTAGAAAATGGAATGAACCTTAACAAAACCAATAATGCCATTTCTCAATGTAATCTCCAACCTCCTCAATGCACTTGTGCCACCTGCCTGGAAGTGCATGGATTCCAGCAGAATAAAAGGTTTTGTTTTGTCCTCGCAACCACTCGTGGTACTTTAATGTCGAACACTACATGCCGAGGGGTACTACAATCACTAGTGCAAGTTACTGTGACTTGCTGGAGACCAATGTGAAGCCTGCTATTTGATCCAAGCGGTGGGGACTGCTGTCTCAAGGAGTCCTTTTGCTGCAAGACAACAACACACTGCTAAGAGCACCAAGACTTGTCTGTAGAAACTGAGGTTTTTAGGTATTGCCACATCCTCCTTATTCACCAGATTTGGCACCATGTGATTTCCACCCTTTTGGAACCTTAAGAAAACATCTGGGTGGTTGTCAATTTAAGACAGATGACAACATGAAGAAAGCAGTGCACGAGTGGTTGTAAGAACAAGGCAAAACCTTTTATTCTGCGGGAATCCTGGAACTTCCACGCAGGTAGTGCAAGTGCATTGAGGAGGGTGGGGACTACATTGAGAAATGACGTTACCAGTTTGTTAAGGTTTGTTCCATTTTCTAATAAATCCCATTTTCTAACTTTAGCTTGACTCCCCCTCATATAGTATATATATATATATATATATATATATATATATATATATATATAGTGTCCCAGAATTACTCCTAGGAATTACAGTAAAATTCTGACTGATTCTGATTTGAGGTAGGAGAAGTAGTTATGAAGTGTCCTAATCCCAGTCCGAGCGAGTGATAGGAGGCCACATCTGAGAATGAAAGCGGTCATGATGTTACATCACCCCTTGTCTCAAATTGTCACTCATGATGATGTTTCCTAGTTTTTTGATACTAATGCCAAGGCTTCACCTCAAAGATGATGATAATGATAATAATAATACTAGGAAGAAAAGAAGAAGAAAGAAAATGTAAGGTTGGATACTGCACTAAGCTACATGTAATTGTTGCCACTTGACACAACAGCATCAAGAATAATTCTGTAACAAGCAACAGAATGTAAAGTCTGAGACATGCACATTGAATGAGAGTTATGCCCGATAACGGGCATGTCTATTTAACAATGAATGATCCACAGCCATGCTTTCTGTACTGTAGCCACAGGAAGCACTTCATAAAGCAACAATTCCTGAATAGCTATGGCTGCAAGTCACATTCATTCTTCCGGTGTTCCCAGACTTTCACTGTTGTGAGCCATGTCCCTCTATGTGAACCCAGTTAAGGATCTTGCCTTCTTGAACCATCATGGGCTTGTAAAACATGAATGTGCCAGATGTTCTTGGAATGCAAAGCTTAGCATGCCAGAGTGATGTTACACTGTCTATCACTCATCCAGCCCTACCTATCTTCAGAGTATTATGCTGACTACTAAATTACTAAATTATGTGTTGATACTGTGAAAATGCTTGCTATTCAAATATGCATGTTCATCCACACTTGGGGCAATGATATTTATGTATGTGCATGCCAATTTTGCATGAGTGCAGCTTGCTTTAATATTAACCCGCATGAAGTTGTGTGGAAATGTACAAATCTCCGTATTACCTCATGCGTTGTAAGGGTGTTCAATGTTTACTGTAAAACTTCAGAAATGGTTGGTTGCGACATACACAAATCATTTGCATTTTCCCTTTGGCCAAAAAAGTAATGTCATCAACACTTTCATTCTGACTATATCACTTAGGTTCTTTGTTTAGATGGATTGACCATGTAAAAAACAAGATTTATTACAAATATAATTTAACTGTGTCATATCAATACTTTTCTACAAGTTTATTGTTGTCCAGCATTTCCAAAACATTCAGCTTTTTGCAGGATGTACTTGTCGCTCTCTGCCTGAATGGCATCTTCTAGCAGCTCCTAGCAAGTTAGGAGAGCTCACAAACTCTGAGGTGAAGTTAGGAGTATGCTAAATCCTGGAAAAGGATCAAATGCATTTACTCCTACTGCTAAGAGTAGGACAATATATGCTTCACTCTTGAGATTTTTGAGGCAGTTTTTTACTCGAGATGCTTGATAAATACAAGCACTGTTTAAATAAGTAATCTGTTTAACTTGAGTAGCTTCAGGTAATACAGGGGTAATTGCCGTTTCCTGTAACTGTAGAAGAGAAGTTAGACAATAAGATGTAAAGTATGGCTGGTATATATCAAAGCAGGGCTGGTGCAGAAGTGAGGAAATGACGCGATCGCCTCAGGTAGCACGATATGAAGTAATTATACTAAAATTAATTAATGTTAATTATGAACTTTAAGAATTACATACACAATTCTTTCCTGACTACTTTCCTTACTACTGGTAATATTTATTTCATAACTTTACAGTGTGCTGAGATACTTAAGGAAGATTATTCATGCCAAAATTAAATGTAATCCAATGTGTTAACTATGTTGAAATGTGATGTGTATGCAAGTGGGACATTAGACTTTGGTACCATCTTTAAAAAGTGACGCATATTTTCATTTTGAAATTTTAAAATTTGTAATACTACAGTTTGCACAGTTTCGCTGGACTATGATTTCGTCGAAATCCAAAACAACAAATGTGCATTTCATGTCTGTTAATGCCTCTTATGTTCACAACATGTGTGTTTAGTTAAGAGGGCTTGGATAGAGTTTCAAAGTTCCAAGGTACAGAACTGTGCAGGATGAGTGAAACAGATAAGTTTCATTTTGCAATCAATTTCACAAGTGTGAAACTGAATAAAAAAAGAAATATATTTTAGGTGGATGAAGAATATTTACATTTTTATTGTACTTAATATACAGTACATTTTGAGTGTTTTATTGTTTTAGAGTTAATCATTTTTGTTTTTTCCAAAAATAATATGTATTATTTATTATTTTGTCCATTCTTACGAAAGTGCAATGTATTGTGGCAGTATTGTATTGTGAAGCATGTATTGCAATACATATTGTATGTGGATTTATGACTACTTAAGGATATTGGGGCATTATTTAAAGTGCCAGTCCTGTGCCATCCATTGTATTTACACAAGAAACTCCACTGAGCCACCTGATAGAGAGGACTTAACACACTTTGGAAAGCCCAGTGTTTCTCTTTTGTTCTCTTTCTGTATCTAGTAAGGGCTACAGAACTGTGTTCTCAGCTTTCCGAAAGAATGATTGAGTCCTTTTAAATATCAGCTTTGTTTTTTCATTTCTTTTTTTTTAAGTTTATAGGCTATGAAGTGCCAGGTGGGATATCCACTGTCTCAAGACACTACTAAATGTATCTTTGTTCATGGAAATTTCACACAAACAACAAACAATGATGCAGGTGTTTCAGCTTATGAATGCAACAAATTCTGGATACTTTCACGTCCAACCAACATGCAACATGCTGCCACTGCATAATGTATCAGCATTTGACACCTGCACATGGGCAACTACACAATGAAATGTCGATGACAACAAGTACAATAGTCGAAAACAGTGACCTCAAACAAATGCAATCAAAAATATATAAATATCAGCAACAAAAATGAATTACAAAGGAACAGAGCAGGTAAAAATGCTTGATACATATAAAAACATTCTTAAACTACTGGTAGTATTTATTTCATAACTTCACAGTGTGCTGAGATACTTAAGGCCTAAATTAAATGTAATCCAACACTTTAACTATGTTGAAATGCGATACATATTTAAGTGGGACATTTGATTTTGGTACTGTTTTATCGATCAAGAGCTTTTCGCTGGCAATTTTATTGTCAGTTTAAAATTCAATACAAAAGTGCATTGCATTTTTATTCATGTTCATAGATTGCATGTCATAACTGAAAGCAAAGCAGACATACTGCTTTTTACTTAGCAGTAGCTCTGCATTTGTTGGATTTTGATTCAAGACCACACTTTAATTGTGCAAAAACTAAAAGTAATCAAATGACCAATCAGTGTCAAAAGGTGGGGCAAAGGGCATCAACAGTTGGGGAAAGAGACATTCCATTTCTAAATGATTATGTATTCTGGTGGCGAGCATAAAGTTACCCAATATAGACTGCTGAGTAATTAACTGAAACGTTGAAAATGATGTCTTAGGTCTGGCTGAAAAAGTTTACTCTTATATTAAGTTGTCTAAAGTTGATTTATTTTTGTACATGCTAAATTAAGTAGTGCAGTACATTTTTGAGGTGTGGGTTGTCAGTGGTTTCAACTTGATACAGAATATAATGAAACATTTCTTATCGTCACTGAGCTTGGTTTCTTCATAGCTTTTTATTGATAGCCTCTGTGATAAACAGATACTATATAGTTTTCTGTTATTTTGACATGCAAGAGAATTAAGTCATCATTTAGAATGCCAGCTTCTACCCATTTAATGAGACAGCGGATCCCCAGTTTTTCAACACCATGTTCACCTTCTTTCCAAGTACAATGCACTCGTGATTGGAACGTCTTCCCCCCAACCCAACTGTCGATGCCCCTTGCCCCACCATTTGATGCTGATTGGAATTTATATATGGCACGATAAAATTGTGGCCTCAAATCGAAATGAAATATGCACAGAGGTACTGCTATGCAAAATGCAATATGTCGTCTTTGCTTTTATTTATGACATCGCTCTATGGACATGAATTAAAATGCAATGCACTTTTGAATTGCATTTTATACTAACATGAAAAATGTAAATTGTAGTGAGAAACGATCAATCATTTAGTTAATATGTTTATAATTATAACACGGAAAAACTGGCAAAATTAAATAGCCCACATAATTTCAAAGTAATTTACACATTTGATTCAATTTAATATTAGCACCAATAATCTTCCATAGTTAGTGAGTCAGTCAGATTAATTTATTAATTTTAGGTATGTCTTTCTGTTGGGAGTGTATGGAGCAGCCTCTCACTTAGAGTTCTGATGACATTTATGAAATAAGACAAGCTGCCCTTCTGCTGTTTGTTTCTCCTTTTATGTCTATCCCACTAAGGGATGCCTGAAAAGGGTGACAAAGTTGTTCCTACAGTGACATTCAGGAGCAGTACTCAGTTCCACAGACTTCTATTTACTCTCACAAAATAGTTGGCTTTCCTGGTTCCTTCCTAGAGGAAGAGGAGAACAGCTCTGAGGCATCCAGAGCTCTCAAACAGCCTTCCTGATGGTCGCCTCTGCCTTGGTTTAGACATAGGAAACTGTGACAATACAGTATGTGTACTTTTTAATAATGTACCATTCATGTGAAAAAGCTTAGAAATTGGTTGCTGTGAAGTTCCATCCATTCATTATATGAAGCATTTTTTTGCTTTTCAAACTTAGTGGAGGCCAGAGCCCATTTTGAAACGTCAGTGTCCAGTTGATTAAAATCTTCAAATTGTCCTAGTCTGAGTCTGTGAGGATAAGTGTGCATACAGTAGGTGCACCCAGTATGACAGTGGCATCCCATCACAGTTGGTTACCTGTTTCAGTCATGACAAGCCATGTCCTCTCTGATCCTGAAATCAAAAAAAAAAAAAAAAAAAAAAAAAATAGAGGGATTGTATCTCAGGAGATATTAAAATGTTTGCTCATTATAAGAGCTTGTTCAAAACTTTTATTGTACCACTTTATTAAAGAAGACATTTTAACAGATTTTAGAGGTTACTGTATATTCCTAGTTGTTAATAAATATACAAATCATATTAATATACATTTGCTTCACTGCCTTTTTGTATTTTGATCTGCCTTACATTCCAACAGAAAAAGAAAAAATAGCTAATTGCGCATTCTACTTTTGTGTACATACTTTTTTCATTAAAAAAAAAAAATAAAACAGGAAACTTTAAATAAATTCTGTCATTGCTGACATGCTGAAATGAAATTCTACAAAACCCCAACTGTTTAATTCTAGTATTGATTATTTCTGAGGAGTTTATTATTTTTTCAACAATCCAATACTTCCTAGATTTAAACTTTTTATTTTATATTTCTTTAGCAATATTTTGATAAATAAATTATTGTACCAATCTCATTCTGACAGGTTCGAAAAGAAAAAGAAAGGATTGCAGAACAGTTTACTCAAACAGTCAAAAAAAAAATACACAAATGTAAAAGAAAAACGAAAGACCTGAAGTATTCACAATTATCTATAAATCTCTCATTGTTATGGCCCTGAGAGACACCATCAACTGACCAAAAAATAGCCTCCCATTCCCACTTCTTAGCTGTCCCTTGAGCCATACAGAAATCCCTGCCTCTATTCCCCGCCCCTCTGTTTAGGGTGCCGCCTCTTTTCTTCCCTTTACTGTCAATCACATCCACGACATCAGTCCTCAGTGCTGTTCTCCACCCTCCCCACTAGTCCCAATAGTCAGTTTCCCTCCAGGCTTCAACCCAGCTGGGATGCTACAATATTATTATATGTTAGTATTATTTTTAAGTTTATAATAATTTCTAATAGAATTAAGTTGTTCCCCCTTTGGCACTTTATGGCAGATTACAAAGTATTTTATTGAGAAAAAGGTTTGGTTTCAGTGTAAACCATCTGTGCACATTTAACCTAATGGATATTGGTACTAATTGTAAGATAATACTCATATACTGTAGATTATATTAAATTACAAGAGCTCAGTTAACTGTGCAAATACTGCTACAGGCATCATTTAATATGGTTGTTAATTAAATAGATTTGCAGATAAGTTTGCATTACTGGAAACGCTTGAATTGCCTGTACTTTTTTCAGTTCCCCTTCTTTGTATGACAGCCCAGATATATTAATTATTGCATACACATTTATATTTTAAACGTATACAGTAATTATAACTTTTTCACTACAACTTTAAAACTGGAATTACATTTTTCCTCTTCCAAAGCACCATGCACTACTGCATATCTACTGTAGTATGAAAATGAAAATTGTGACCAGTCCTACCTGAGAGAAGGGCCTGTCCTTAATGTTAACAAAAGTAGAAAGAAAAGCCCTTTATTAAATATTAATTAGAAGTTATCATATTTTTTTTACAATTAATAATAATAATGATGAAATTATCATAATTTTTATACAAATAATAATAATGGTGGTGTAATAGGTAGCATGGCTGCCTCACAGACCTACAATTCGAATTCCTCACCCAGATCCATCACACTAATGTGTGTGCTTTCTGGCTTCCATCTGGAATACATGCCCATCCCAATATGCTACTTGTCCATCACAAAGATTCTGTCACTGGTGTCATCAAGTGTAGATTTTAAGAGGTTGATACATTTTGATAGATTAGCTGTTAAAAGATTGAAGAATTTTGAATCCTTGAATGCAATAAATAATCTACAGTTCAAAGACTGGCTCCCATTTTAGTTCAAATGCTTTCTCCAAAATATAATCCAGTTTTCAGTATAGAGCCTAATATTTCACAAGCCATTACATTTTTTTCCTTTAGGTAATGTTTGAAAACAACTATAATGGTTAACCATAACTTTTATCATTAAAAACATGTACAAAAGCTCAAGCATCATAATCTATAAATATAAAATAGAATGTCTGTCTGTATGTTCCCTATACAATCCTACACCCTTTAATGTCTGGTCCAAATTTTGCACATTTGATCTCTATGACCATACAACTAAGACAGAATATTTTAGAACCCAAAATGTTGACCCAGGTGGTCCCAGTGTTTTTCCCATGTTTGCTACAGTTTGCACACCATTGCCACCTACTGGCTTAGAGCAAGTAAAACATCTAAAGAGACTGAAGCCAGAGAAGCAGACACAATGACCAGAGCTTAACATTACTACCTGAGCAATGCTGCATGATGCTTCCATCTACTATAATATCAAAAGGAGTATTGTTCCTAGTTGTGTTGGGTGAGACTTGACCGAGCGTGGAAGTGCAGTACCGACACAAAGGGATGTTGTTTAATGTCTTCTTTGTTGGCTTTTTTTTTTTATAATTTAAGCACTATGAACTGTACACTTTGAACTAAGAGGATGAGTCAGACATGACAGCTGTTGTGATTTGAAATTTTGTATACAAGTTGATAAATATTTTGTATGTCTTTATTTGTAACTTAGACAAAGCAATGTAATATTAGTGTTACGTTATAGATAGTAACAGCAATGGTTTGATGGTTTAAGAACCCCTTCCCCCCTTTTAGGAATGAGTCTCTTTGTAATTTTACAACAGGGTTGGGGGGAAGTGCCTCAAACAAGTTTGGCTAATATTTCTCTGCTAAAGTCTCTCAGTCAACCCCCACAGGAAAGCCTGGCTGCCCATCTGCCAAGCTTTACCTTAACACATGGTTTTTGAGGGCAGGTGTCAAGGTATTCTGTCCCCCCATTGGTCTGAAGGATGGCTGTTTGGAACTGGCTTGTATCAGAAGCCTTTAAATACCACAACGCCCTATTGGCTTAAGGATTGGACAGAAAATCTATAAATTTGCTTGATTTACCCCCCTCTCTCTCTTACCAAACTGATGAAAGACCGTCACACGCCATGAACTGAAAAGGACAACACAATGAAGAGCACAGCTCGGCAGCCATATTGAGAGTGGCATGTGGCCTGTTCTGAAGAAAGCTGACCACAAATGATGCCTTAACTAGAGACATGTAAAAAAACTAACAAGTCTGTGTGCCGCCTGAAACTACACATTAACATTTATCAGGTTGTATGGTTACCAATATTCTAATGTACTTTGCATATTGTTATTATTTATGAATATTATTAATAATACATTATTTAAAGCGTAACATAACTCCTGCTTGTCTTTTACTCCACCTAATTGCCTCAGGTTATAGATGTAGAAGGGAAGGTGGGGAGAAGTTATATGGTACAATACTTATAAACAGCGGTAAGTCTGTGAGATTTGAGGCATTCTGACAAAGGCTACATATTAATAATACAAAATAGGAAAGTAGAATAATATATTACTCTACCAAGCTAAAACAACAGCTTTCATGGTTAGAACATATCTAGAAATCACCACAATTCTGGAATCCAATCAGATCCAAAAAGAACAAATTTTCCACTTATGAGAGTAGGGACATTGGTAGAGAGGTAGTGTGGATGATGGATAGGACAGCGGACATTAAGAACAGGGTCACCATTTAAAAAACAAGTAAATCTTTGCATTCATTCCTTAACCCATTCTACAAATATACATAGGGAACACCAGGTGCTTTGCTATTTAAATTATAATACATTAGTGAGACCACAGTTTGCAGGATGTGAAAATGACAGCATTTGAAGCCATGCAGCAAAATGAAACCGAGCACCTCTCCACACTAAAAGCCACATCCTTTTCTTTTGGCAACTATGGGACCTACATTTTCAAAGACTCTAACAAAGTTAATCCATCAGGATTCTTTCAGTTAAATAGTGAGTTATGTACAGGCCTGGCCTGATACCATGGGGCCAGAAATTGCAAAAGGGACAACTCCTTCTCAAAAGGAACTGTTGCTACCAGTCAGTTTTGGGTTAAAGGTTTTACTAACTTAATGTGTACCGCAGAAGTTTTGATTCATCATCTGAAATAACTATGCTAACAACAAAAACTAATTCACACCAAAAGTAATGATCTGTGCAACTCACGGCCACTCAAGCTCTTTTTCATATTTAAATTTTGCAAGAGGGAACAAAAACAGTAGTTTGAGAAAATGTTAAACTAGTTTTGTGGCAATTTCTCAACATTTTTGTGTCAGTTACAGAGTAAAGTGTATTACCTGCAATTTTATTTTCCCTTTGTGTCTGTATTGTTTGTTTAGTAAGAGAACTGAACTTCTTACGCACATAGGTTAAGTATAAGGCACATATAGAGTGTTTACCTTGCGTTAATATTTATAAACACATTGTCTTGCGGTGATCTTTCCAGGGTTTGTTCCTGCCTTGTGCACTATGCTAGCTGAGATGTGCTCCAGCACCCTGCGACCCTGTTCAAGAATAAGCAGGTCAGAAAATGATTGCCATTGTCTTGATTTATGAATATGTTAAGGAAGGTGAATGTCTGAGGAAGTCAAAGACTCAGCAATATTTTCTTTTGATTAAACGAAGGTTACTAAGAGAATGGTGAAATATCATTTAATTAAGTAAAGATTTTTTAATACCAAATTTCAGGAGTGAGTATTTGTATTTACTTCACTTCAGGACTGAAAATGAATGTAAAGTTTCACTTGGGGGTTGCAAAGGATTCATGTCAATCAAAACATTCCTGCTCTCTCTCAGAATTTCAGAATTTATCCCTCATGCCAGCTTTGAGAACACCACCAGGACCACAACATTTGGTGGAAGTGCAGTCAAGACAGAAAGTAGGAAGGATATTATTATGCAAAGGGCTGCAGATTTCTAGAACAGACTGCCAAGTAATATAATAAAAGGAAAGATCTAAATAGGTTGATGAACTGCTCTAAACTCTGCCAGTTTATAAAACTTCTCTGTTTATATGCATTAATGACAAACTCTGTCTTATCATAAACCTCTTAAATTCCTCTCAGAATATATTTCTTTCAACTCTGCAACTTCCACCTCGTGATAGTAATGCTTGTTCTTTTTATCCACAGCAGCTTTTTGCACTCACCTACCCTGAACTCCAGTTTCCAGTTTTTTGTCCATATTTAAAAATTGTCCAAATTTTCTTGAATTATTATTGCCTAATATGTATTTTCTATCTTCTTATCTTATCTTCTTACACTTCTCAAGTAACTGTATATGAATGTATACATTAGTATGAGTAGTGGATGCAGTAAAGAATTTGGACAGAAAACTGATAACAGATAAAGCACCTTATATTACCTTAACTCTGTTTTTTTCTGATAATTTACCATCTTGCCATCAAATGATTTATACTGGCACTGCTATTTATTGTTTTTAGTTTCAAATTCAAGTTGTTGACTGTCATATGCAACAATCCATTAACATACCCCCTTTCCCATGTTCAGAATTTATTGAACTCAGAATTGCGAAAAACTGGTGCCAATCCCAGCAGAATCAGGTGTACAATGGAAGCAGCCCTGCAAAGGACGTTCAAACACACAGCCACACTCACACCGCACTTCACTGTGCCCATTTAGAATTGCTAATAGGCATAAGAGTCACATCTATGGGATAAAGAGAAAAATGTATACAGGGCTAGAACTTGCATACTTCAGTCAGACTGTAACCAGATCCTGATTGGTCTGACAAGACAGCGGTACTGCACAAAAAGGGCCAGAGCAAACATTACTTCCTGAGGAGACTCAGGTCTTTTGATGTATGCAGCAAGTTGCTGGAAATGTTCCATCAGTCAGTAGTAGCCAGTGTTGTTCTATGCTGCAGTGTCCTGGGGAAGTAACTTGACCTGAAAAGATGCACAATGCTTGAACAAACTTATCAGGAAAGCCTGATCCATCAGTTAGTGAACCCTGGACATACTGGAAGCTGTGGTGGGATAGAGGATGGTGTGGAAATCCAGGAAGGGCTATCTTAGAGCTCTTTTAGCCAGGGGCTTACTTCAGCAGACAATTCAGTGCTTCCTCCCAATGACCAAAACTAAATACTGATACTCTTTCAGTTTTATTTTTCAATTTCTGCACAATATACATTATTGATTGATTGATTGATTGATTGTATTATTTGTCCTATGAGTCTGTATCCTTGTTTTTGATGTTTCTGCTGCTGTGTGCTTCTAAAGTTCCCCTTGGAACAAAGTTTATCTAATTTAACCTAATTTGAACCCAAAATCTTAAATCTTTAAGACAGTAACATTGTGTCATCCTACGTGTAACCATTCATCCACGTATCTATCAATGTTCTTTCTTTATCCATTAAAGGGTTTGGGTGCGCAGTGCCTATATCATATGTCACTATAAGATATATGTCATTATGAAAGATGATGACATGCTTAGTTCAGTGTTTTAGCTTTGGAACTTCTTACTAAAAACTGAATGTGGGAAATTCAGATAGAAAGGCTAACAGAAATCAAGAGGTTTTATTTTGTATTCTGAACCCAGCCTACAATTTCTGTCTGGTTTATCCCTAAAGTAAGATCTTAATTTCCTGCCCTAATAATTAAATATATCCTTGTGGACTTGTCTTAATTTTAAGCAAGTGCTAGAAGAGATTTAGATTTTAGATTTTAGTACTGCTGTTAAAATTCATTCGGGCCCTGCAGTAGTTTTAGTTTTACTGCAAAGTTTGCACCAAATTAAATATAATATTCATATAGTGCCATTAGCAAAAAAAAAATAGAAATATTTTGGTAAATATGAGTTGCAAAGTGAATGGAATTAAGAGGATTCACAAAGTTGCTCTGTGATTGTGAACATTAGTGCGGGGCTTTGATTTTTGCCTATACCTGTAACTAAAGTGAGTCAGATATGAGATCTTTGTAACTTTGACAGAAGAGGGATTTGCAAAGAATGTATGCAAGAAACCTCAGTTGCAAGCACGGTTCAAATGTATTAATGCTTCTTAAGGAGGAATGTCCAAGTTGATAATGACATAGAGCTAAGAGAGAAAGATTTATTCAAGTAAAAGGGTAATTGTGATTGGGAAATTAATCCGTGGGGTTGTCAAAGAAGGCTAAATAGCAGAGCACCTCCAAATTGTCACAATGGTTGGCTAATACTCCACAAAGCAGATTGGAGAGCAAAAATTACTCACAACATTTGGAAATCCATGTTCTGGAATTCAGTGGCACAAATGACATTGTTAGTAGACTATTAGATATTGTACATGCTGAACTATTCAGATAAGAGATGCTTTCCATAATAGGGATTTTCCTTTGTAAGGAGATATTAATCTGGTTTTCATACACAATGCATGCTAATCACTATTTAATATTTCTGAGTGGACACCTCTATTCTTGACATAAAGCCAGGTGTCTTATTCTCTGGAATTTATTTTCATTTATTTTTTGCTGATTTGATTTTTCTGATTATTATCAGTTTTTGTTATTTTATGACATCATTTGGCATCATGTTGTCACAATTCTTATTTATGTCCACAATTTTGTATTCATTTTTCATAGCTGTGGCCATATTATTTATGGTAATCACACTTGTTGGCGGTGATGAGAGTAACGGCAACATGTGGGTTTGGTTTGATATTGTGTTGATTCATAGTTTTCTTCTATTTTTTAAGAAAGGTTTGGTTGCAATTTTTTGTTTTTAATTATGTTTTCAGGTTTTTAACAATTGAATCTTTCCAGGAGGCACATCCAGAGCTGAAGATTCTTCTTCTCTGCAAACTGATTTTCAAAAGAGCAGCAAGGTTTCTGAGCAAAACCTGATTACTAACCTGCCCCTAATGAAAGAAACTAGCCATTCTCTTTAGTTCAATTGTTTTTAATATTTTTTTGGTAACACCAACCATCAACAATGGCCATTTCTTCTGCTTCTGCTGGAAACGATACTCGTTGGTAGTCATGTTGCCTGACACTGATGATGTGCATAATGTTATAGCTAAAGCTTTTATTAAGAAGGTCCCATACATTTATCAAAGTCCAAGATTCTGAATAAATGCAAGCAAACAATTTTTTTAACAAAAAGGGACAGTCTGGGGTTTTGCTATGTTTGTTGGAATCACAAGTTTTGTTTTGCATATTGAGTTGTTGCGATGCCTGTTAGTCTTTCCAGTTCAGAGCAGAGCTTGTTTTCACAACCCCTTATGCTTTATCCTCAATGTGCTGTCGTCACCCTTGCATAATAACTGATGTCATTATGCTGCTACTGTTTAACAAGGCAGTGCAGAGAACTCAGTATCCAAGCTTGGATATTTTTAAAACTCCAATAGATCTTTCAAGAATTATTATAGTCAGAGTTAAGGATTTCTAATAATGGTCATGATCTCTTTACAGCATTTTACTTGGCTTACATTTTTGGATCTTGCTTCTATTTTGACGATTGTTCCTTTGTTTCCTCTGGTTTCTGTAACTCCTGCCTACCCCCGACAATGATTTTATCCGCTTCCCTGTCTTTAAATCGACTCACTAATTTATTTGGTCACTTGGATTTCGTCAAGGTGCCCAGGGTAATGCCATGTTATTGTATTTGTTTGACATCAGCACAGGTGCCTTCCAACATGTGAGTCCTCCTGTTAATACAATATGTTGTAGGCACCCTTTGGTTTGAAGAAAATGATCAAAATTGCTATAGGCAATTACCTTGTCATTTAGCAGATATTAGGATTTAGGTTTCTGTGTAGTTTTTCTTAGGCTTCCCTGAAGCTAACAAAATCATCTGTGTCATTTTGAGATTCTTTGCACACTCAGGGAGTCATAATATTATTTTGTTTCACTTTGGACGTTGACTAAGTTTATCATCTTTCCTGACACCATTTTTTTTTTTAGCAACGGGTGTGGCTTTTGTGTTATTTGTTTCCATGAGGATTTTCCCATGCTGCACATTGACACACTGTTTTTGACTTCATCAGTGTACAGATGTAAAATCTACCCCAAAACAGTCATTAGTATACAAGCTTGGCCCAAACCTAGCAAATTGTGTGCTATGAATGTTAATTACTGGTTATTTGAATCTAAGCTCTGCCTTTTGACTTTGATTTTTGACATAGATAGATAGATAGATAGATAGATAGATAGATAGATAGATAGATAGATGCTTTATTAATCCTGGAAGGAATTTTTTGTTTTGCAGCTTTAACCCAATAAAGGCACAACTATACATATAACAAGAATAACAAAAAATGTAGGTATGGCAACAAGTTACATTACACCTTTAACATGAAATATCTATAAGTAGATAAACAAAGTATTTTTGTTTACTAAATGTTTACTAAATGTAAAGTGACTAGAATTGAACATACTTATAGGTATTTATAGGATACAATTATACCATACAGGATGATAGTCATTGTCATAGTTTGCTTTTGCAAACTGATGCCTTAAATCAAATGACCTAATGATCATAGAATATTAAATAAGGGATAAGCACAATCTAGACTGAATGATTTAGGCTTAATAGTTCATTTGTTTCTTCGTTAACTGTCAGTACTTTGCACTTGTTTTGAAATTCATCTTATTAGCTCCATTTCTTATTGTTTTAGCTTTTGAGTTTTGTTTTTTTGCTGTTTTTCTACTATAGCTCTTCTAAAACTTTTTCCGTTTCAGTGTTTACTTTCTCTTCTGTCCTTTAGTTTATTTAATGTGTATTAAATTAACATTCTAAACCTTGTTATTGTGTTTCTCTCGTATTAATTCTGTTCATTTAAATTGTTGAAAAACGTTAAGAATTGTGTTGGACAAGACATCTGGTAGTTTTAGCCTTTCTTTTTGGAAAAGATGATAAGGTTTTTAATGGTTTTCCTTTAGTTTTTCCTTTATCTGTGTGGCTTTGAGATGATTTTTGTATCCTGAGAATATCTTGACAGGTGGGCCTTTTCCCATCTGCACAATATTCATTCACAGTATATTACACACATATATTTTAAACTACACTCTGACCCTGATTTGGATTTGGAAATGGGTTTGAGAATATTTTGTGTGGTATGTGTATGTCTGGGGTGAGGAGGGTATGCATTTTCTTTTTTCTGGCAGCCCAAGTAGGCAAACCAAAAAATACTGTATATATATTTTTGGATGAACATGTGTATATATAAACCTGTAAGAGTTTAGTAATGTGAACATTGACCTCTACTTCGCTGTTCTTTCTCATGCTTACTTTACAGTTGCATACCTCCGTGACCAAGATTCAAGTGCACATGCTGGGTTTCAACTACACATTTGCGCATATTTGCATTTTGGACGATAATAAGAGTTGCATTGTTGATGAAATCATGCGTGTCCTGGAAGAGTTAAAAGCTTCAAGATCTTCAAACCGAACAAGCTTCACGATTCGGTATCCCATCACATACCTTAAGGATGGAAGGGAGGTCTATATTGGACATCAACTGGGAGGAGTCCTAACTCACAGCAAGGATCGGGTAAAGTCAGCTGAAGCAATTCAGTTAACCTACTATTTGCAAGCAATCAACGCATTGAATGACGTAGTCGCAAACAAGTGGGAAACCAAATTCTACGAAACAGTTGAACTTTTCCAGCAGGCACATCCGGAGCTGAAGATGTACCCCTTCATTTCTTCTTCTCTGCAAAGTGATTTTCAGAAGAGCAGCAAGGTTTCTGAGCAACACCTGATTACAAGCCTGACCCTTGTGGTAACACTAGCTATTCTCTTTAGTTCAATGTGGGACTGTGTCCGCAGCAAACCTTGGTTAGGCCTACTGGCTGTTCTGACAATTAGTCTTGCAACTTTGACTTCAGCAGGGATAATCAACCTTGCTGGTGGGAAATACAATTCAACTTTCCTAGGAATTCCCTTCATTGTACTAGGTAACTGAATTTTATTTCTTTCAGATGCTTGTTGCTTTAATGTAACTGTCAGTTTAAATCTGCCGATAAAAGCATGCAGAGCTAAATTTCAAACTGTGTCGTGGTTAAGATTCAGAGGTTAGGTTAAAAGTCTGGGACAAGAGAGAGAGAGAAAGTCAGAGATGTCAGATATACAACCAGTTAAAAAATAGAAGAAGGCAAAGCAATATGTTTGTTAAGATTAGGAGGGTGTAAAAGAGTGGAAAGAAAGGATCAAAGGGATTAATCCTGCCATGAAAGAAGCAGGTAGAGACATGGCAAGTTAGAGAGAAAGAAAAGTCTGCATTTTTTAGAGCTCACAATCTGCAGGTCACAAGTTAAAAATATTTCTTAGCCTATATCCCAGGTGTTTGCATGTGGTTGATAACAACTTTCCTGTCACTTTGTAGTAAAAGTGAGAAATCCTTCTAAAATGTTCTTTAATTCACTGTTAGAAAGATTCACTAGCGTTTACATACTTGAACAAAATGTTGTTATTGACAGATCATTAGGCTTTGGAAAAGGTCGTTCAGCAATGAAGCAAGAAGTACCGCGTACAATTACTGAGTTGGCAGTATCAGTACTGAACAATCGGTCAAGTTTATTGGTAGCTTGACAAAAATGTCTAGAATCTGCACACTGATGAAACACTTAAACAACTGATGTGTTTTTATCTTTCAAAGGTAGTTTTATTTTTATATTTTTTTTCCTTCGATTTGCTCTTATAGCTGAAAATTTCTGATACTGTGAAAATAATATGGTGCTAGAATTATGCTTTGAAGTATTTTTCCATTTCTTTCTCATTCCCCTTTTCTGTAAATAGATAGTTGAAGGATTCTACTTGCTTTGTTTTTAACATTTGACATGACATACTGTCTGTACTAAGGGATTATTTGCTGTTGTTGTGTTCAGACGGCTATCTAATATAATTTTAGGCTTTGACACTACATGCTCACTCTCCCTTATATATATTTATATATAGTATATATTGCTCATAATCTCAGGCATTTCTTTGGTGTTTGTGGCTTCCATGCACCTATTTCATGCATTGAAACGACTGGCTCTTCTTGTGTAGTGGCTATTCAATTTCAGGCAACTCATAATCTTTGACATTACATGCTAGTTTTCTCTTTAGTTCCCTCAGTATCACTTAGTGCAACCCAAACAATGATTCAAGCCCAAGGCTTCCCATGGCCCACTCTGATTTTAGCAAAGTGGAAATCCAATACTTACCCAAGAAATAGCAGAGCTAATAAAAAAAAACAGAACACCAGGTGAGTAAGCACAGTAGAGCACTGACAGTGACCCAGCCATTCTCCAAAGGATATACAATATGATACCATTGGGATTTTTGATTCAGCAAAATATTTTGAATAATTTTATAAGATAATCCAAAAACAAATTACCTGTAGATAGCAGGCTTCAGTATAAAGCTGATGGTAACCCATTGATAATCACCTTGGTGTTCAAAGACTCCACAGGAAAGCTGATGATACTGGAGTTTGGGTATCTGCACTGGCCGCATGGCATAGCAGCAGTCTAGAAAGAGAAATCAGGAAGAATCATGAGATGGTCATGGTTATATAAAGCTAGCCAAGTTCGAAACAGGGAGACCAAGACTCAAGTAAACAGAGCCCAGAAAGTGAAGCAATATCTGTTCTCCAGATTTAAAACAAAGGAATCAATACCAGGAATTTACAAGCAAACTGAGTTAAAACGTAAGTCGAAGATCATGGTCAAATGGACAGAAAAGATTTTTAACCAGAAATCAATTTTAAATTAAGAAAAATAACACTAGGCTTTTTAACTCATATTCACAAAGTTGTATAACCAGGAGGTGTGCAATGCTGACGTTTAAGCCTGGTGATGCCATGCACCACATATTTTGCCAAGAAACACCTCAGAAATGCTCTTCTTCTTCTTTAGTTTTCTGCCCTAAGGCATTTTTGATCGCCAGTTCCTCCATTGTACTCTGCCTTCTGCTCTTCTTTTCATCTCTTGGTATGATTTACCATCGTTCAGGTTATATGACACGTCCTGCCTTGGCCTTCCTCTTAATTTCTTTCCGTCCAGTTAATGCTCCAGCACTATTTTCAACAGTACGTCTCTTTTTAGTACATGTTCCATCCAGGTCTGTTTCCTTCTCCTCACTGTTTTTCAAGCTTGCTCCTTTCTTCACCAGTCCTTTGCTGCACTTTTCCATTAGATGGTGTATCCAAACTGATCTTTTACATTCTTCTTTACAGCCATAGAACAAATGCTTCCAATCTATTTATATAATGTTTCCTCATTGTCCTTGTCTCTTGTCCATACAATGCAACATTCCTTGATAACTGTTTTTATTATTCTTTTCTTCAGTGTTGCATTGAATGCTGATTTTCCAATAGCTATACATATTTTTATTCCTTATTCACTTCTTTCATCCCTTGACAGCATACTCCCCAAATATATAAACCTGTCCACTTCTTCCAAGATGTGTTCACCATTTTTTTTAATTTGGAGAACACAGAAATGATACAAACATAAAATGACATCACAGAAGAATGTAAATCATTTTTAACACCAGTAAAAATATACGAAAATAAAAAATAAATGAGATATTTGGATCCCTTGGTCTCTACAACCCCAAAATCACGTATTCATTATTTTTAGAGACACAGGAACTACAAGGGATGTTCAATACATTTCCACACTTTTTTAAAATTCTATTAAGAATTTCAAAAACAAATAATAATAATAATTCTTTGCATTTATATCACGCTTTTCTCACTACTCAAAGCGCTCAGCAATTGCAGGTTAAGGGCCTTGCTCAAGGGCCCGACAGAGCAGAGTCCCTATTGGCATTTACGGGATTCGAACCAGCAACCTTCCGATTGCCAGTACAGATCATGACATCATTTTTCTACATAGTAACCTTCCTTTGTGATGCAATTTTCCCAGCGTCTTACCAACTTTTTAATGCCATCAACAAAAATGTTTTTGGTTGAACGCGTAGCAACTGATGCACCATTACATTCACATCAGGGTTCTTTCTTCATTCCTCGTGGTCGTGGCTGTAGCTGGACGTCCAGAGAACTCTGCATCTGTCACACTAGTATGGCCATTTTCAAACATTTCAATCCACTCATAGACGACTCTACAGGAGAGAACTTTACCCCCATACTGACCACACATGCGGAAATGAATTTGTGCTCGCGATACACCTTCTGCCCACAAACAGCATATGACAGAACTCTGCTCCTCTTTGATGCAATTTATACATTTCACAGCCATCTCCACCACAGGGTGACAACTCTTGCACCAAACAGCAAGGGCAACCGGCTTGCCAGACATGACTAGTCACATGACTCAGACACAACAAATTACTGCTCATCCCGCCTTTTTGAAACTTTTTGAATGTCCCTCGTATATAGAAAAATGAAAAATCAAGGCCATCTCACAATAATACGGATCCATTCAAAAGTTCAGAAAAAAATCAAGTTGGCAGGGCTATGGCTTAAGTGACAGCACTGCTCCATGGGAAACGCAAGCAAATGGCTCTGGCAGTGGTGCAATACGTTGGAGAAAACACAGAATATTCCTAAAATTAGTTCCCTGTATTTTATTAAAAACAAAACTAGGCATCAAGCAGCAGCAAGCAATTAAAAATGTAATTCAGTGAACACCAAGAAGATTCATTCTACTAATCTTAAATGTTAGGATTTTAGCTGAAACACAATCTAAAACAAAATCCACAGCCAGGATGAAAAAGCTGCAAATTAGTCTTAAAAAGACAATAAAACATAAGTGAGAAACACCATGAAAGTGTAAAGATGTTTTATGTAGAGAGGAGGAGCGTCAGCGTGTGTGTAATAGCATACCCTTATTTTCTGTTAATTTTCTATTAATCTGTAACTAGAGTCTGTTTACATGGACTCCTAATAGAGTAAATCTTTCAGCCACTGCTCTTTGTTGTTGTCTATGTTTTTCAGCAGGATGTAAATTGGTAAATCTTTATTCTTTCACTACTTTTATTTTGTGAGAATCTGTTGTACCTAAACTTGTTTCAAGATGCAGACATATGTAAACTGATGTATAGTATGTATGTCTGAAGGATAGTTTTAAGTTCTTACACTATCAATGAATTCTGATTTATGTTTTTAATTTTTGTTACCACTCTGCTCTCTTTTTACTGTGTGCAGTTATTGGTAAGATTAGGAGCTTATCAAATGTAGTTTAGTAGCAGGAGACATTGAAGTTATCAATTTCAGACTATTTTTGCAGTGCAAATTACTTAGTTGTGTGATAGAATACTAATTAATTTTGTTAGAATTTGGTGCCTTTCACCAGGAATGTGTGATAAACGAACATTGACCAGTAATGTGTGATGTGAATGAATTAATGCAATTTAACTGCAGCTTTCCTTATGTGTTGTCAAACAAACATTTCTATGAGTATTTTAAACATTTATTTTCACTTTATATTCTATTTAAAACACATTGATATAAGTGCTTTAAAAAAATTAAGCTCCTGTCATGTCAGACCCTTTTTTCAACATCCAGGACTTGAAGCAAATTGCAGTACGCCATAATGTAAAACATCGCAAGACAGGAAAGGGTTAATAAGAGGGGATAAACCATTCTGTCAAACAAAGGCAATTATTCTTTTTTGGTCAAATGTTTAACAAATCTTTTAGAATAGAGTGAGCTCTCATTTCGTAGAATGGTCACCTGCCAATGTACAAAAATCCATGCCAGGTTTTGCTAGACTGATTGAGCCAGGAGCTATTCAGCATATATTTTAATCAAACATGAAAGATTTCCAGCCTACTTTTTACTTGAATTTTCCCTTTCAACCTTCATCTTATTCTTTCTCTGCCTTTTTCCATTTAACAATCATTCTTTTAAAACTCAGAGTGCTTAGTTTGATAAGAATAAGTGTCTAAATTTGTTAGCGTGATAAATCTCTGTGTGATATCACTTTTGAAACATCCCAAATAGCATGGTACAGATTCAGATCTTCTCTGATCATTCTAGCAATTCTAAAAATGCTTAGGTTTTGTTAAGTGATGTACTGTATCTATATTTGGCTAATCCCAAGACCGGCCACCACTTGCAGATATTTCAAGGAATGCATTCTCCAAATGATGATCAATAAAATGAAATGACTGATAATTTCCAGTTAACACCTTATTTTCCTACTCACTCCAGGTTATAATATTTATTTTACCACAATATATAGACCAAGACCCTCACTTAGGTGTAGAGACAGCTTATGTGAGTGTCATCTATCCACACCAAGCCCTTCCTGCTTCCAGCTCACTCATATCCCTCATTCTGCACTCCTTAAACTGACAACTGTTTTGTCTGGTCACTGTAAAGGTTGGACATCACTGTAATGCTCATTACACTTAGATCTGTAACAATGTGTTTGCTTTGCATTATTTAAATACTGTGAAAACTTTTTATTGCTACCTTTTTGACTAAAGATAATGTTGCAATGATTTTGATGAGCATTGCCAGTAGCACAATACTATCCACATAAAACACCTTACTGTATTCAATAAAATGAGGTGGACCCACAAACTTTCCTCACCTTTGGGTGAATGAGATTGACATGCAAATATATAAAGTTTTACTACACTAAAAACCTTTAAAAAGTAAAGCACATTATACCTCAAAAAATGTCTATGAAGCAACAACAATAGTCAAAGTACTATAAATGGTGCTCACATTGAGAACTATAATATTCATTTCTGAGGTGTTCTGCACATTTTTTGAAAAAATGTATTTAGTTTTGCATTTTACTTAAAGGGATTACATTTTATTAAAGTCTGACTATCTATTCCTATTACTGGATGTGAACCACCGAGGCGCGTACAGCCGCCCTAACCTAACACAGACAGGCAGACACAAGTTTTGCACACAACACACAGGTTTATTTGCAACTGGTGAGCTCTATTTCCCTGCTCTCCACAGCACAGTACGGTACATAAGCACCTCAGTACACAGTACACGGCACCCTTCTTCTCTTCTTCCTTCCGCCTCCACTACTCCAGGCAAGCTTCATCCACCTCTTCCCGACTCTGGCTCCTCGAATGGAGTGAGGCAGCCTTTTTTATAGGGCAGCCAGAAGTGTTCCAGGTGCCTAACAAGCTTCTTCTGGCAGCACTTCTGGGTATGGCAGAAGTACTGCCAAATAGGGCCCCGAAAACATCCATGTGCCCCCTGTTGGGAACCAAGGGGGCTGCCCTCATTTGGTCT
Organism: Polypterus bichir lapradei; assembly: GCA_026402145.1. Classification (NCBI taxonomy): domain Eukaryota; kingdom Metazoa; phylum Chordata; class Cladistia; order Polypteriformes; family Polypteridae; genus Polypterus; species Polypterus bichir. Next base: position 16,316,734 of record JANRMT010062834.1, read on the forward strand.
GGGTAAGAAACTGTCCTGGAACTACTCTCTCCCCTGGCCCTTCCATAATCAGGCCGTCCACTACATGGGTAATAGTAGGCTAAATCAACTGGAGTATATGAGTAGTACTCACACTCAGGTCCAGGCCCAGCCCTTAGGGAGGGCAACTGTAGCCACCAACCCCTCTTTTCAATACATCATTGAAGTTCAATTTTTGAAATTTGTGCTTTAATGATATCCCAAGGGGTTATTTGTAGTATTTTAATTCCTATGACCCCAGGTATACAAAACTTTCAAAATATTTGTCACCAGCAATTGATCCTCATGTATCTGTTTCTTGCGTTTGCTCAGCAAAAGGCTGTTCAAGTCCCTGGCCTCGAACTGAATTTAAATGCTGAAGGGACTGGTGCTATGTTACCACTGAAAAGGGATTAAGTGAGCTCAGTCTGCAAGAAATCCAAATGAAGATCTTAGGACGGATGCTGTTAATTTGGGCTTTTGCTGTTCTCTCCGCCATTGCCCATCAGTTTTGAAAAATTGATTTCGGACAAGGCTGAAGTTAGCTACTTATTGACAGCTGCTTATTTGTACATGTCTGCATTAACAAGAAGATGCAATGTTTTAAAAAGGTGCATAACAATTTATGTTATAAAAACATAATAAATAATTAAAAAGATGAAATTCCACATTTTAATTGTTTTTGAATTTTGCAATCTCCCAGTTTAAGGTATTTACATTTATAAATAAAATTTCCAAATGAATGTCTAACTTTCTGAACCTTTGTGCTGGTCTATACTGGACCTTAGTGAATCACTGATTGGATATGAGATGGCACGTTGTAAATGCTCTGTGAAGATGCTTAACCCCTCAACTCGGCACTATGAGGGTGTTGATGTTGAGTTATTCAGGAGTGCACTGGAGATCATGGCTTCAGAGAAAACTACGGTCCAGAGGGGAGATCCACAAGAATAGCCCCAAGAGTTTAAGAAGGCGTTCTTGACTCTGGAAGTAATTATGGCATGACCTAAGAAGTAGTACCTTGCTGAGGTTAAAAGGCTTCTTCCATGTAGACCTACATTGAAAATGGAATACTTAGGCAAGCAGACATGGTTTCAACTGGTAGGAGACGGAGAGGCCAGAGAACTGAGAAGGTACAGGAGGTGAGAGAAAATGTGATAAGGAGAGACAATGAATATGTGGGCTAAAGAGTGATAGGAATGGAAGCACAGGGGGAGAAAAAGCAAAGGAGGCCAAAGCAGAGGTAGGATAGATAATGTAAAAGAAGATCTGAAGTAAAGGCGTTTGACTGTCAAGAAGGTAAAGGAACAAGCAGTATGGAGAAGGTTGATCAAGCACATCGGCCACACATACAAGTGGAAAAAGATGAAGGGGAAGAAAAAGACAAAAGGTGAGAGAAAAGGGAAGCTCTCATGCAGTACTGCAGTGGCAGGTGGATACATGTCATAAAATAAGGGGTATTTTTCATTTATTACTTTTGCTAGTTAATTTTTTTTCTGTGTTCAGATGTGGCTCAGGGGTACCTCTTGTTTTCCACAATATGTCCTGAAGTGTGGAACTTAAATAAGATATAGATGTCAGAGAGGTGTGGAGATCACTGGAGAAAGAAAACCTAGGAAAGCAAAAGAATTAAAGACCAAAAGTAAGAAAGCAGTAAGAGAGTAAAACAGTGAGAGAGGCATCTGTCTCCACAGAAGATGGGTGAGATGATTGCTTTAGTCAGTTTTTGATGTACAAATCTGAGAATGAGCTTCTGTTATGTACAGTAGCTTTTCTGGGTGTCTCTGAACAAATGTGATGACTACACAGATGGGCAGAACAGTGAGGCTAAAAAAGTAAAATATGGAACAATATGCTTAGTGGTATCCATCTATCAATTTTGATACCTACATTATCCAATTCAGGGTCACAATGACCCTACTCAGCATATCTATTGTGACAGATATCTCTCCCTTGAACCCTTGTCCAAGACGTCAGACACCAGGTAAAAGTTCAATAATCTTCTTTATTTGGACAAATACAGTACACAAGCACCCTCCTCTACACAATACTCATATAATAAATACCAATAACAATACAATCCTCCACTCCCAGACGTGTTGCCACCCTTCCACCCAGCTCAGCTCGCCATCTGGGAGTTCCCTTAGTCCTTTTATAGTCCCTGACCCGGAAGTGTTCCTTCACCCGCAGTCCATGTACTCCTTATCACTTCAGGGCAGATCAAAACTCTTCTTTTCTTCATCAGCCCGGAAGCACTTTATTTCTTCCCTCCTCGTGACCTGTAAATACTTCTGGGCTGTATGAAAAACAAATGTCTCTGTTTCTGCCTGCAGCATCCCCTGGCAGCCCCGACGTTATCCAGCAGAGTTGTGTATTAAAACTCCATAGTCCATAATGCCCTGCTGGAATTCGGGGCCTCTCCACGTTGCAGGGATGGCTTCATCTGGCGGCCTGGGGGTATTGGCCGGGATGACTGGCCGGCCATATACTACACTATGTATGCATTTTTTACCAGATAGGAAATGGCCATTAATGAATCAGGAATCCAGTGCAGCTCACACCTATATTCACATGGGTGTAATCAATCTCAGACCTTCATTTTTGGGCCCTTCAGACTGTTATGGGGGTCCCATCACTATCAGCAACAAGTTCTAGATAACCACTGTTGATAAAAACAATAGGCCAAGGCTAATCTAGCACTATTTCACATTTATTTCTTACCTTACATTTTGAAATATAACATAGCATAAATATAACATTTTTTGAGTAGAGGTAATTAGAACATTGTATCCTTTTGAACACTTTTTATTGAAAAAACTTCTTGTCTATATCTCTGTTGTGCTATCACGTTGAAAACAACAACAACAACAACATTTATTTATATAGCACATACAAAAAAAATGTAGCTCAAAGTGCTTTACAAAATGAAGAATAGAAAAATAGAAGACACAATAAAAAATAAACATAAGTCAACATTAATTAACATAGAATAAGTAAGGTCCGATGGCCAGGGTGGACAGAAAAAAACAAAAAAAAAACTCCAGAGGCTGGAGAAAAAAAAATAAAATCTGTAGGGATTCCAGACCAAGAGACCGCCCAGTCCCCTCAGAGTAGATGACAGGCTGGAACTAAAAAGGGGAGTCATTGAAAAGACAATCACAATGTTAACGTGATTCTTGTTTGTATTGTGATTGCCTTTTCAATGACTCCCCTTTTCAGTTCCAGCCTGTCATCTACTCTTTGTATCTAGCAAAGAAGATATTTATATTACCTTTTAATTTTTACTATATTTTAATTGTCCATTAATAAAATTATTATTTATTTTATAATTATGTTAAGCATTATATGTTTAGTATATTTTAAGGCTTAATAAGATTATTCATGTAAATTAAAAGTTACTGAAATATTGTCTTTTACAATGACCACAAGCAATGAAATATGTTTTCATTTTTTCAATTACAGCCCTAAGATAAATAATTTTGATAAAAATTTTAATTTCTGTCATACATGTTATTAGAGTTTTAGATTATTTATAATTATTTTATGTTAAATATATTTAAAGTGAAGCATCTTTAACATTTTTTCATTTCTGGCTTTAATAACCTTTTAAATTTTATTTTAACTAGTTTTTGTATTAAATTACACTATAGTCTCAATATTATTATTTTTAAAAAACTTTTCTCTTACAATAGACTCCCCAAAATGTTAAGTAATGTGGAATAAAGTCACTATTGTCTCAATATTATAATTTTTTACAAACTCTTCTCATACAGTAGACTCCCCAAAATGTTAAGTAATGTGGGCTAAAGTCACTTCTGGTGCCTTTCCAGGATTAGGGACCCTGAAGCTCAAGCTTCATTAGTTTTATATTAGAGCTACCCTTGGTTTGTTAACCAGTTTATTAACCAAAAATATTGATCTTTCTAATGTAGGAAGTGGAGTAACTAATTAAAATATATACAGTATATAGTTTTACAGTGGGGATTGTACATATACCACGAAGACAGTGACCAGGGCAGCCTCCTGGACCTGTGATGTACCAATGTTGGCCACTGACCCCATTGTACTACTTTTGATCTACGTATGTTTTCTGACATTGTTTGCGAATTTTCTGCCTTTAAATTTATGGTCATTTTCATTATGAAATAACAGTACATGCAGTTAATGGACAAGCATGTGACCCCTACATCACAAGTGACCTTCAAATGATCAAAGAGGACAGACAGAGTAGGACTGTGCTGTTGAAGGTGTGAGTTTAATAATATAACAGCTTCTACTACACCGATAAACTGCTGATGTGGATAGAGGCTCTGGTCTGTGAAAGTACCATTATACAAGGTGGTTCTGCTTTTAGTGTTTTTCTCAAATACACAAAAATAGACATTAAGCTTATGATGCGAATGGGGACCATGGCAATGGAAAGATATGGAGCTGCAACACTATAGTTGGATATAATGAGTTATTGTATTTCCATGCTAACAGACACATTTACTAATCATCAGTGTTCAAAGCAACAACCTAGTCCAGGCATGTACTATAAAAAATATAGTGTCCAATACTGTTTTTTTTTTTTTATTTCAAACAACATTTTACACTTCTTACTTCTACACCATAAATATTGAAATACTCACCCAGTGCTCTTTGAGGAGATCCTGTGGTCTAATGGGAAAGAAATTAAGGTTTAAACTACAATAATAATGGGTCAGTCCAATCCTTCATCTCACGCTTTGACTCAGTAAGTTATTTAATGTGTGCCAGATTTTGTTAAGTAGTCAGAAAGACCTTAATTGTAAAAAGAAACTATGTAAAAAAAAGGATATCTGTTTATAATGTATATAAAGTATGCTGTATACTAGGTGTTTTACCTGGACTCACATGGTAAATTTCCTAAGACAGTGGAACTTGGTTATAGTGCTGTTGGTTAAATGGGTCTAAAAGTAATACTATACAGTACTGTATAACCAAACAAGAACCTTTCTGCATACAATATTTGTGTGTGTGGAGGGGTGGGGTTGTTTGTTTCTTTTTTTTCTGTTTTTAGTTCACTGGATCTCCTTTGTGTTGAGCGCACTACATACAACTGCACATGAGTAAATCATTCTTGCTTCAAGTAAGATCAAATCTTGCTTTTTGTTTTTCTTGTATTTGTTGTTGGTCTTTGCAAAATACAATTATAGAGGAAAGTGTATTCTTTTGAATTTAAATAAATAATTAGTAGAAATAATAGAAATTTTACGTATAAATATAATTTGACCATATAGCATATCCTGTAAAAATAGTAGCTTCAATCAGTTTTGAATGTAACACTTTAATCAGTAACCTTGTACATATTCAAAGTTTTGAATGGTTTAGATCAAAAGCAGTATGCACTGAATCATGATTTACTTTAACTTATTACATATAGCATTTATGGTATACAGGCTGCACATTTATATGGCCAAAGCAGTGAAAGTTATAAGCATTGTACAGAAAAGATTGGGTAAAAAGAAATAATATTGTGATCGATGTGCAAAGTCCATTTCAATTTGTGTTCCGTCTGTGGTAGACCCCTTTACTGAGTTGCTCAAGTATTTAAACTGACCAAGGCATGCCATCACTCCTGGCTTGTGTTCTACATAGGGCTTGAAGTGGGTGGGCTGGAATGCTGTATTGGCACTTGCCTGTTTGTGATTTGTGAAACGAAGTGTAGCGGCTCATCCCAGTCTGACCTCAAAAGGCACATTCCAGTTCGCTGCAATATTGCATGAATTTTATGTATATAAGAGAGCTTGGCAATACAATCTGACTTGAATTTGTATGTATTTTATACCACATCATGAAGAATAAGAGGAAGCTGACAGAACAGGGAGTACTAGGTGTACCTAAAGAGGCCGCTACGTCTTCATATCCCATTTTCTATGTTGCTCACTACCTAGTCTCCTTTTTCCTGGGCAGGACAGCTTCCCGTCTTCACTTTCAGCCAGCTGCATTTATCTGCGTGTTTACTACAGCTACAGCTTGTTCAGTGCCACACGTCTGCTTGTGGCATTCATTTGCATGAACTGCAAGCCCCATTCCTGTGTTTGATCACTGTGCTAAGTTGAAAAAAGGACGCGCTGCCTAAAAATAGCCTACTCACTATACCATTGTTACCAACAAGTATCAACAAATAAAAAATACGGGTGGGCTAAATTTTTTATTTCTATGTCACCAAATTTAACTCAAAGCAGTCAAAGCAATTTTGACAGTTTCAGGTATTTAGCTTTTCTATTGTGAGAAGATTATGGTTATACCTAAAAATTGATATATCAAAATGTTCTTTCTTATGTTCAGTCTTGCCCAATATTTCACTTTTTTTTGTGAAACACTCTAGCATTAAAAAGTTTGGAATCATCCACTAGAGTTAATGTTTCTGATAGAAATTTATATTATTTTTAATGGACCATTAAATTGATTTAAAAATGTATTTAAGAATATAACCAAGACATTATTATTGTTGCTAGTGGCTATTCCTACTTGAAAAGACTATTTTTAATTTATTATTCAGATATGAGTGCAATAAATAAGTAAATAGTCTTTCCTTGGGTTGCAAGGTACTGACATTCCTAAAGTTCAGTTCTGGGTTTAAAAGGAGCCAAAACTAAACACATGTCACTGGGTTTTTTGTTTTTTTTTGCAAAATTAAAGTAATTCCATATGATAGATTGCCAAGAAACCAAGCATTTCATACAAAGATGTCTATTACTGTCTTGGCAGAACAGGGCGAGCTGGAACTAACCGGGCTAGAAAAAGAAAGGAAGGGTCTAAATGGACAGCAGCACAACAGGAGAAAGAAATCCAAGTCTATAGTTTGAGAAACTAATATCTTACAGGACCTCAGTTGGCTTCCTCCTTAAATACATGCCAAACACCAGTGTTGTCTGCAACAGGGAAAAGACGAATCTGGGCTGCTGCACTTTTCCAGTTATCTTCTGTCTAACGTCTGTGTTCTTTTGTCCATTTAAACATTTTCTTTTTATTTGCCAGTTTTAGATATGTTTTTTTCTTTGAAACTGTGCCTCAAAGGCCAGCAACTCTAAATCATTTTTTTCTCTTTCAGGTGACAGATATTTGAATGTAGAATACTGTATGTTTTAATTCTTTAGTACCTTTAGATTACTTTCACCATATGTATTGTAGCATAGTTCAATGGTGGTCTTGTTTTTCCTGCTTTAAATTAAGATTATATGACAATGTGAAACCCTTCACTCTGCAAAGTTAGTCTTCTAATTAAATTTAAAAGTGACAAATTTTAATATACAATATTAAGAACCTTCTATCTATATAATACATAGACTACTACCTACCGTAAATTCATTCATAAAAATGCCTGCCAAAGGTATGTAACCTAAAAAATCATGAAATTGGGTCAGTTTGTCTCTGAATTTTTACATTACAAGTGAATGTGAACCTGTTTTTGGATCCTCTGCGATTTCCCTTCCCTTTCAAGGACAGATTCCTGTCTGGCACTCTAGGCTGTAGTTCAAATAAAATAAAATAGTTCAGGAAATTAATGGATAGAAACATACAGTAGCACAACAGGGAGAACTGCTTCCTTGCAGCTCGAGGGCCAAAAGCTTCAGTTCCAGCCCAGTCACTACCTGTATGGAGTTGCACCTTCTTCTTTCTCTGTCTATAGAAATTGTGAGAGAGAACGTGTGCGCTAAGTACCCTGTTATCGACTGCAATTCTCTCCTAGGTTGTTTCCTGTCTTGCACCCAGCACTTTTATGAAGGGCTGTGGCCAAGTGTATGTTTTCAACCAATGCTGTCTATTTAGCTTTAGAAATGCACCCAAAATCAATCCACCAGGTTCAGGACCACCTCAAGGAAACCTTTCTAATTCTGAACAATATGCCTGCTCTTTACAGTGCATTGTAAACTGTAACTTCAGTCCTAAACAGTCTGTCATAATACACTTCAACAACAACAACATTTATTTATATAGCACATTTTCATACAAAAAGTAGCTCAAAGTGCTTTACATAATGAAGACTAGAAAAATAAAAGACACAGTAAGAAAATAAAATAAGTCAACATTAATTAACATAGAATAAGAGTAAGGTCCAATGGCCAGGGTGGACAGAAAAAAAAAAAAAAAACTCCAGACGGCTGGAGAAAAAAATAAAATCTGTAGGGATTCCAGACCATGAGACCGCCCAGTCCCCTCTGGGCATTCTACCTAACATAAATGAAACAGTCCTCTTTGGATTTAGGGTTCTCACGGAAGGACTTGATGATGATGGTCACGTAGACTTCTGGCTTTTAATCCATCCATTATTGTTGGAGCACCATGATGCTTTGAGTAGGTGGTGGTGGCAGAAAGAAACAGGAAAAAGAAACAGAAGAGAGAGTAGGGGTTAGTACGGATTTTAGAGCCACCATGAATAGTTATTATGAGGAAATTGAATATACAGAGTATCAGGATTAAGTTAAAGTGAAGTTATGAAAAGGCCATGTTAAAGTAATGTGTTTTCAACAGTGTTTTAAAGTGCTCTGCTGTATTAGCCTGGCGAATTCCTATTGGCAGAAGGCCGCCTCACCACTTCTTTTAAGTTTTGTTCTTGGAATTCTAAGGAGATACTCATTTGAGGATCTGAGGTTATGATTTGGAATATAAGGTGTCAGACATTCCGATATATAAGATAGGGCAAGATTATTTAAGGCTTTATAAACCATAAGCAGAATTTTAAAGTCAATCCTGAATGACACAGGTAACCAGTGTAGTGACATCAAAACTGGAGAAATGTGCTCGGATTTTCTAGTTAGGATTCTAGCAGCTGCATTCTGCACTAGTTGCAAATGATTTATGTCTTTTTTTGGGTAGTCCTGAGAGGAGTGAGTTACAGTAATCTAGTCGACTGAAAACAAACGCGTGAACTAATTTCTCAGCATCTTTCAGTGATATAAGAGGGCTAACTTTTGCTATGTTTCTTAAGTGAAAAAATGCTGTCCTAGTGATCTGATTAATATGCGATTTAAAATTCAGATTACAGTCAACAATTACCCCTAAGCTTTTTACCTCCATCTTGACTTTTAATTCTAATATATCCAGTTTATTTCTAATAGCCTCATTGTATCCATTATTGCCAATCACTAAGATTTCAGTTTTCTCTTTATTTAACTTGAGAAAGTTACTATTCATCCATTCTGAGATACAAGTCAGACATTGTGCTAGTGAATCAAGAGAATCGGGGTCATCAGGTGCTATTGATAAATACAGCTGTGTGTCATCAGCATAGCTGTGGTAGCTCACGTTGTGCCCTGAGATAATCTGACCTAATGGAAGCATGTAGATTGAGAAGAGCAGCAGAAACATGATAGAGCCTTGTGGAACACCATATTGGACTTATATAAAATTCATTAGACATAATTATATCAGTTTGTAAATGCTTAGTATTCAGTCTGATTATTAACTCTGAACAGAATCATGATAATCAGAATCCCAATGTGTCAGGATATGGATTCTGTTCTAAACCACCCCTTCATAGCATATATATACTGCCAAATAAGCATATGAAGCTCTTTACTATACTTTATATAGTCTATACTTTATATACATTATATAAAAATCCTAAATGGAATTATCAAAAGACCTCTACCAAAACCAAGAAAAAGAGTGAAGGGAAGCAGAAGAACAAAGTTGGAACATAACTAACTAATGCCACTGCAACAATGCATCAGCTGAAAGAGCCTTAAATAGCCCTCAGATGCTACAGAGATGTAATTTAATTTAAGTACCCGAGGCCTGTTTCATGCACTGTCTCCCTGTCTCTCTTTTATATACAGTATATATTTGCGTTTTTGTGCTTATATATAGAAAACATACTTTCATACCAACACTAATCAAACAAAAGCAGGGTCAACTACATTCATGCACGAATTTCATATCTCACGGTAATAAAAAATTAAAAAAAAAACAAAAAAAAACAGGTCTTGTCAGGATGCCTTTGAATTCTTTTAATTTTAGGAAGTCACAAATGGACTTAAATCCCAGTTTTGCTTTTGTATTGAAAGACTCCAAGGACTGTTTCTACAGGTTCAAGAACAAATAGTGCTTTTAAAGAAGTGTTATACTATAATTTGTGCAACTATGGACCTGATATGCAACAAGTGGTTCGAGACGTAGAGCTGAACAAATGGATCACCAACAATAATAACAGCATTATGCTCAGCTTGTGCCTCTTACCCCGATCCAAAAGAGATCTTATGGCACAGGAACCCCATATGTCAGGCCGATTCAAATGGTGGCCTGTGGGTCACATGTGGCCCAGAAGCAACGTTCAAGTGGCCCAGCCCGTGGTCCCGCCAAGCCTTGGTGATAAACATTTCTACTTAGTTCTCCAGTGGTGAATGAAATCATTGAAACTTTAAACTATTATATTGTAACAGCTGCAAAAGGCCTTTTTTTATTGTTGAGTGGATGTACTGTTAACATATGTATCGGTACAGGTTTCCCCTTGCATATCCCTGAGCTGCAAAATGGCTGGTTTATATGCCACGCTGGGTGTGAGAGGGAATCGCAGGCAAAAATGGTGTTAGACTTGGAGACGCAGGCGAGAAAATATTTCTAATTACACAGTGCTGCTGACGGGACAGCCGTATGTTCCAAATGGTGAATTTCAACGAGAAGCTGGTTGTGCTTCTGCTAGAATAATGAAAGAAGGGCTGAACCGCTCATATAAACCTATTTGGTAGGCGTGCAAAACATTTGAAATTCCTCTGCCCATCATATAGGTTCCCTGTTATGAAGATTTCTGTGCCTCATGGAATACAGTTGTCTTTTCTGATATGGCGCGGCACACTAAGGTGTGATTGTCACCCAGCTCCTTGTGTCCACACATCTTTGCATGCCATTTCTCTTTTGATTTAATGTGTACTCCATGCAAAATGCCAGCCTTTCCTTCAGTAAACATGTACGAGCAGTCGCCTGCCCATTGTTTCGTCAGACACATCCACATGATGCATTGTAAGGTTGCAAGTGTATTACTGTCATTTTACTGGGCTGCTCTGTGATTAATGGCAGACAGCTAATTTTGTTAAAATGGTATCAAAAATGCCACTTTGTTAGTTGTTACTTTAGTCATTTTGGCGTGCTTCAATGGGATCTCATCAACAAAGAAACATGGGAAATAAGATTTAGTAAAACAAAAAACATAGTAGTAATTATAATTAATAATTCATTACTTGAAACCCAAGAACTCTGTACAAAGACATTTTAAAGACAAATCATTAAAATAAATGTACTAATCCACTTTCACGCCATATGTGGTGCCTTGCTCTTAAACATTTACTTAAATTGTTTTTTTCCGGGGGGAAAACAAAAACAATTTCCATGGGAAAAGTGTTGTTGTAGAACTCAAATTTAAACTCTGTCATATGAGTGATTAAAACCCTGTGCATGAAATAGTTTAAGTTCTATGAAGAAAAATGTCTTGCCTGTCATGAATACCCCTTTAAATTAGGAGAGGATCTCATATTTCAAAAGGAAAACCAAAGTTATTGCTAATACTGTGCACTTTTTTTTTTATTTTATGCACTTTGAGATGCCTGGGTCAGATGTGAGCAAAATGTTTATTCAGATGTGAGCAAAATGTTTATTTTTTTATTTGAAAAGTAGAAAAAAAGTATTGCTACTACCTCAGATTCCATTCAGTGTTATATATATATACTAGCCGTGTAAGCCCGTGCTGTAAAAAGCCTGGGGTCCTAGAAACTATTGAAATCGTCAGAAAAAAACTGAAATGTAAAGATGTCAGGTAATTTGAAAGGGACTACTCTCCTAGGAGGATTCATTTTGCCGATGTGCTCGCCTCGCTTGTGTACTGTATTAGCAGCGGGAGGAAAGGTAAAAGGGATACCGTTTTGCCGATGTTAGCGGGTAAGTGACTTTGTCTTTCTTATGAGGTTTTGTTTTGCTGACGTGCAGGCCTTGCTTGTGTCATTAGCAGTCAAGCGAGTTTTCTGTTTCCTCAGAGGTGGAGCCCTTACCCCGACTCCACCTCTCACTTCCGGGCCGGACAGACACACACACTTCCACATGTAGACATTTATATATAAGACTAGCTGATTACCCAGTGGCTTCGCTCACTGAGTGCAAAGGAAAAAAAATAAAATATAGTATCTATAAAATAAGTTATTAAGTAGTAAAACATTTTGATAAAAGAATTTGAAGAACATATAAGAAGCATATAAATTATTAAACAGTAAAACATTTCCATAAGAGAATTTGAATGATATATAAGAAGTGTATACATTATTAAACAGTAAAACATTAACATTTAAGAAGTAAAGATACATTAAGTACTACTGCAGTGGTTTCGGGTAAACTACCTGCTTGACAACCTTGCACTACGTGCCTGTGATTTAAGAGAAAAATTATTCCGAGAAATGTGGACGCTGCCCTTCTGTGCTTAACAGGCAGAAGGACCAAACAATTCCCAAGTTCAAAACTTAACATGAAGAGGTCGGTACATCTTCTTAGATGTAAACCCTCCATCTTCTTAAAAGAATTCATCACAAAAGCAATCTTGAATGTTGCAGGGTTTTAGTGACCCGAACTCACCTTAAGGGAGATTAAGGAGCCGTACACTGCAATTTACCAAGAGATTCATGTTTCGATGGCACCGATTACACTCATTCGCAAAGATTTCCACTGTCCAAAGAGCCGACGGTGCACCTGAAATGTCACAAACAGTGCAAGAAGAGAGGACGCTGCCCAAAACTGCAAAGCTGTTGACCCAGCGGAGCAGCCCGACATTCCGCGCCTCTCCGCGTCCATTTTGTTGTCACAACCCCAGCTGAAGGCGGTCTCGTCGTCACATTGTTTACAGCTTGGCGCAGTTAAAAAGTAGAAAGATGCAAAACTGTTTTCTTCATCTCTTCTACTATCAAGTACTGCCAATTAAAAAAAAGTTATAATGCGGCAGTTTCCGCGACAGTCACTTGGACAAATAAATAAAACTTCTCTGTCAGTCTGCGCCTGGTGGCGGACAGCTCAGCGCTGGAGTCCAGAGAGGTGGGCTGGGAGAGAGCGACGCGGGGCGCACTTCTGTGAGCGAGATCGGCATGTTTGTGTTTACTTCTTTTCAATATCAGTAAAATAACTCTCACACAAATAATAACGATTCATAAAGACGATATAAAAATGGCATCCACAAACAAAGTGATTAGTTCCTGTATTATAATATGTTCTGTGGTCATACGTAATTTCCGTTTCACGTGGTCATACGCAATTTCCGTTTCAAACGCGAAAAGAATTTTATATATATAGATTTTTTTATTATATACGGTATATTTTTGATGTGCCTGTGTCAGAGAGTGTGCACCTGGATTAGGACGTGAGTGCAAAGGGTGTCACCTCAGCACCACACAGGAAAAGTGTGGGTTTTTTATGGTGGTTGGGTTGCCAGTCCTGCCACCAATTCCCAAGTTTTTCCTGTAAATTGAAGGACCTGCTTGCAGGGCTGGATGCAGATTAATGTCATACCCAGGATGAAGCACTTGCAGGTTAAGGGCCTTGTTCAAGGATCCAACGTAGTAAAATCACTTCTGGCGCTTATGGGATTCAGACTGACAACCTTCCGATTGCCAGTGCAGATGTGACCAAATGGAAACATTGAATAAACATTATTTGTTTTTTAATACATTCATTTGTGTTGATATAAAATTTATCATTACCTGCTGCTTACTGGCCACTGAAGATGTCTGGCCCAGCTAAATTTCTTGGTCTGAAAATCTGGCCCAATTAAATTCATAATTGAATAGCCCTGCCATAGATGGTATGTTGAATGGAATTAGTGAGTAGCTGTGTGAAGAGGTGCTCAGAGCCAATGTTCAGACTCATATGGATTTAGTTAGAAGACTTCAAGGGGTGCAAGTCATTTGGAAGGAGAAAGGTTATCCTACACTGACACCAGGTCCCAAATTGCTGCCTCTACCTTGTTCACATTAGTGAGCAGAAATCTTTGCTCATCAAGGATTTATGTTGGACTTCCACCCTCAAAATTCTGCTCAAGACACACAAAGCACTGCTGCTCTAGCGGCTCCACCCTTTGTGGAGGGTGCAAGTCAGGCAAACAATCCAGTTAGAAGAGGATGCTGTTGCAACACTCCAGCCTGTAATGAATGCGGTTGCTTTGATAGTTGTCAGCTGTCAGCACATTGCTTGTGACTGTCATCTTTCCCTGCCACAATCTTTAGAAAATGGTACGGCAGAGGTTGGCTCTGCCAAACAGTTTCTACAAGTTCAAAGATAAAGAGTGCTTTTAATAAACAGTTTTCAATTTTTTGGGCAACTCTGGACACAAAGCGTGAGCTATATATGCTTTTGATATACTGTTTCAGAGCAATAAATAAAAGTTCAGGGCTTATTGATGACACACCAAAGGTGTGGAGTTATGGGTGGAGTCAGGGCTTGTCTTCTGGTCTCTGCTCTTCAAGAGTAAGGGTGGAAAAAGAAAATGGTTAGATGACTGTGTATCCTTAAAATCCTTCCCTGGAAGAGAAAAACGTGACTTGTGCCTTTGACAATATGTAGAGTATATACATACACTGTATACTGTATATATTTAGATCTGTTAACAGTGCAAGGATTAGTTTAGTGAATGTTCTAAAATATATTTTTTTCAAATAAAGTAAATTGTTTTTTCACATTGAAAATATAATTATCACTTGAGACATTCTGACAGTAGTCTGTTCACAATTTATTGCTGGCCACCCATATTTCATTTTTACCTTTTTTTTTCTTTGTGACTTTTTATGCTTGGCTCAGGTGACACTGAACAGTTTTTTACCCCATCAACCTTTGTGTCACAAAGGCAGCAAGAAGGTCACTGATTCAATCTCTAGACATATAAAGCATAGAAAGGAGAGACAGATCAGAGTAGGAAAGCTGTTTTTAAAGAAGACCTAATAAAATTACAGTATATATTCAATTTTAATGTAACAGCCACCCATTACTAGCAATATATTACAAAATTAGACATTTAAAGAAATCACTTACTGAATTAGTGAAAGAAACAAATAAAGAAAGTTCCCCTTTGCCACCACCATACTCTTCAGCTGCATTATTGTTTGCAGACATTTGTTTAGAAACAAAGGAATTTAAATTTTCCTTCCATGAATTATACAAATTCATTTTAAATTGTGTTTACTGTAGAAGAACAGAAGTCGAAAATAGAAGTGACACAAACTCTGCAGCTTTGCATATATCGCATAACATAGGCCTGAAATCCAGCCAATATGTTAGATCAGATTGCTTCAGTGTATGCTTATGTTTAACAGAAGATGCATGAATTAAAATAATCATGCAATGGTAATGACATGCTTTGCCACAGTGGTTGCCTTTTTTATTTCTGGAGAGCACTAACAATTACTGCTGGAAACTTCTCAATATAAACACTTTCAGGCACACTGTCAAAAAGTGCTTTACAGCTGCTGGGAGGATAAAACATTTCCGTACCTTATAATTTGATGAAACTAAAACATTAGGCATTCGGTTTTATTTCTGAAGTGCTAATCTATGAGATAAAATATATTCTAAAACCAGAAAGTAGAAAGCAGGTTTAAACAGACATCATGAAGTTTAACAAAACAAGCATACCTTATTATAGGTGCAGAATACAAATATCAAAATTGGAAGCAATGCGAAAAGTACTTGTAAAAAAATAAAAAAAGTTATTTTAAGCTATACTCCTTGTATATTATAATGTAATTCCCAGTAATTATTATATTTTAAGTTTGTTGTGCAGGGTCCTCTGGTGACCCTATTTTCCCTTTACATTCTTTATTGTGTAGACTTACCCAAAATGCCTCAAATCCCATAGTTACGGTTCTGTGGTCGGGTACACTACTTCAGTTCACCACTTCCACTCCCCTTTCCTTCATTATGTATAACTTTGTGCAATTAGAGTGAAAGGAAAGACACAAGAAAGAAATACACTTCTAACTACAGGTAGTTGTTGACTTACAACATATGCATGTTACGACCATTTGACTTCGCCATGCCAGCTCCATATACTGTGACTCATTCATCTCAATCTCAGTTTATTACCTGCAGCAGTTTCGACTACGTTCAGTTACATTTGTCTTGTAACCACAGGAGAAAAAGGCAATTGATCTCGACACAAAAGTGAAAACAGTATGAGGGAGGAAAGAAAGTGAATGCGATCGTATGTGACTTATCCCATTGTAAATGATATTTACTGCATGCGCTGTACTGCTGCACTCTGGCTTTGAATCCAGTTAACCTCCGAAGCTTCTGCATTGTGGCTCATAATGTGCTGCCACCATGAAGGGGTAATGAAACCACACTGAACTCCTTTATCTGTTAATGTTTATTATTAACAGGCTCAAATGTTAAAATAGAAAACATACGAGTGCTCCAAATCTGCTGGGGCAATTCTTTCACTCACAGTTAAGACAATGAACACTGGGAGAGGCTCACACTGATGATGTAACATCACACAGGCAACGAAAGGATTCGTGAAGGTGTTAAAAGTTCGGCACCCATGCAAGCAACAGAAAAAATTAAACAAAATTAATTAAATAAAATAAAAAATAATAGAAAATCTATGCAGTATGCTAAGAATAGCGATATAAAAGGATATAAAAAAAAACATTATGACTTAAGGGACTAATTATACAGTACTATACATAAGGCCAGGTTTGAATACGTATACCGGTACATCAGATGTCCAGATCAACTTACGACCAATCCGTCAGAACCGAACATGGCCGCAAGTCGATGACTACCTGTATACTGTATATTATAGGTTATGCATTTTATTATAACTATTGTGTCATACAAGCAAATAAAATGTGGCATTGTAAACCAACACCATACAACCTGGTAATGTTAGATATGTGGTTTCAGGTGGCACACTGACTTATAGTTGCATTCGAATTGTCCAGGTCAGCTCATTATCTGCACAGTAGCAAGTCATTAAGCAATAAAACTAGCCCTCTCTGTCACAGGTAACCAGCAATTCGGTCATAAAAAGCAGCAATCGTAAAGTTTTGATGGTAGAGAAAAAAAAAACTGGTTTGTCCATTTTCTTTGCTCTTTAAGCGTTATAACAAGTAAAATGCTAATTCTACAAATAAATGCAACATATTCTTATATGCAACATATCACTCTACCACAATTTTCAATCATACTTTTTTATTTCTTTTTCTATCAGACTACCATTAGAATGCACTTGATCTGTCTCATGTGAGTTCAATATCAGTAATTTAGAAGAGAAACCAATTTCTGATTGATATTAAAAGTAAAGCTGTCTCAAAGTATGTCATGGTACCAAGAACAACATTTTAAATACCTGAATATGATTTTATTAATAAAACTTACTTATATTTTTATTATAATGCATTTGAAATTCTTCAAGCAAAATAAACAGGTGTTGTGGTTTATGTAAAATAAACTCTGGTGGCTGCATGCTTTGTATAAACACAGCACTAAAAATTAATTACTGTAAAAGGACACAGCAGACTGCTAATATTGTGTTTCATTTGATCAAACATTTTTCAATCGGTGGAAGACTGATTATAGGCGAGAATCTCTTTGCAGCGCATTGAATTTCACCACAGAAACAAATACAAATTACTAGAACAGTTTGTGTTTTTCTGAAAGGAAGATGTTGCCATCTTAGGCAGATATTAAATTGGAGATTTAGCAAAACAAACAATATA
>JANRMT010062834.1:16334838-16345118 GCA_026402145.1 Polypterus bichir lapradei
AGGGGGAGAGAGAAAGAGGTTGTTTTTTGCTTGTATTATGCTTATAATAGGCAGAGTGCATCAGCCTTCTTAAACAGTATATTTTTAAAAACATATGGGAGAACATTACTGACAAATGTAAATGACATGGCTCAAGAGATACATACAGTACAGTAGAGTCAGAAAATATTCAAACCCTTTCACTTTCTGTACCGTTTATAGTGTTGTAGATTTAATTATAAATTAATGCATTTGCCATTTCTGCCCCTCGATCTGCACTTACCCGTAATGACAAAAGTGAAAACACATTTTCAGAAAGGTGTGCAAGTTTATTTAAAATCAGAAAAACTGAAATCTCTCATTCGTGTAAAGGTTTAGACCTTCAGTACTTTGTAGAATCCCCTTTGGCAGTAGTTACAACTTTGAGTCTTCTTGAATATGTCTGCACAAGCTTTGCACATCTGGATTTGGGAAGTTTATCCCACTCTTTCTAGCAGATGTTCTTAAGCTCCATTAAATTGGATGGGAGACATCTTTAGGTCTCTCCACAGATGTTCTATGGGGTTGAAGTCTGAGCTTTGGCTGGGCCACTCAAGGATAGTCAGAAACTTGTTCTGTAGCCACTCCAGCATTGTCCTGACTATCTGCTCCAGGTCATGGTCGTGATGAAAGCTGAACCTAGCCTGAGACTGAAGTTGTGTGCACCCTACAGCATGTTTTCTTCAGGGACTTCTCTCTGTTTTGCTGCATTCATCATTCCTGCAATTCTGACCAGTCTCCATGTTCTTGCCGATGGTGCCATAAGCATCGTGTAAAGCACGATGATGAGCCAAGCGCCTGGTCCTCTCTAGATGTAGTATTTACAGTTCTGCCAAAACAGCTAAATTTCTGTGTCATCAAACCAAAGAATCTATTTTCTTATGCTCTCAGGGTTCTTTAAATGCTATTTGGCATACTCCTTTTACTCAAGAGTGGCTTCTGTCTAGCCACTCTATAATACCTGATTGATGAAGTGTTGCTAACATGGTCATACTTCCGACAAATTCTCCCATCTCAGCAGAGGACGTTCAAAGTTCTAGACTGGCCATTAGGGTCTTGGTCACCTCCCTGACCAAGGCCCTTCTTGCCTGGTTGCTCGGTTTGGTTGGACTCTAGAAAGGGTCTTGGTTGTTCACAACTTCTTATATTTTAGTTAATTAATTATCAGCCTTACCTTTGGAATTGACAGTAATAAATGAAATAATATGATAAATTACCACTTTATTTTCCGTACCTTTCTGTATAAGAGGGGTTTCTGGCTGTTAGACTTAAATCAAGATATCAAAGAAACAGAATAATGAAATTTATTGATAAACCCAAGGATTATAGATATGATAACTGCATGTATATTGATATGGAAGACAGGATGAAACAAACAAACATGTAACACAGATGAGGCTGGCTGGTTATGGGCTGTTTAAAATTCTAATTTATCTTGGCACAGATAAACATCATTACAGTACCAGACCTTCAAGGATTTTGTTTGATGCTGTGTGGAGGTGAGCGCTGTTGCTTTGGCTTCAAGTGGATGACTCTGCTTACAATGAAATACATTCTTGGTTTTTGCTACATGGTCCTTTGTCCATGGTGTCCATGTGCTGCTGCCTTTCTTAGCTCACCGTTCGGCCCTTTGCTTCATCTTCTGCAACTTCATAGGGAAAAGTATTAGTCCTTATGGCACAAGAATGTGGGTGCTGAAGTTCCCATCTTGAATTAATTATGTTTCTCAGTCTTGTCAGACTGGGCTCAGTCACTGGCACAGAGCTTGGTGCAGTGGATCTTAGATCTAGTTTATGACATGCAGCTTCAAGGCTTTGTGGAGAAAAGCTCCCAGGCCAAAGTAAATCTGTGAGCTTTTTTGCTCAACAGACAGCTGGTTTTTTCTCACCCCAAAAAGAGCAGCTTGTCAGCCTTCAATCACAAAGAAATAAATCAGAAGCTTTCATCTACCGCCAAAGAGAGTGGCCCATCAACTTTCATGTCCCCAAAGACAATGGATCATATGAATGTAGCTAGTTTTGAAGGAAGGTGTAACCTCTGGTGATTGGATTAATGTCCTTTCCAGTGCCTGCTCGTAGGCATGTTATTTTGTCCATCACAGCCACACAGTTCAGTGTTCAGTTGCAAATGTAAAATGAATGTCTAATTGGGTGCCTTCTTGTCTAAAGGAGTCTATGCTAGTCAGCTCAACTCTGATTTACACCTGTTTTCAGATGAAGTACAGGGCTGAACAAGTTATTGGTATAAGCTACAGTTCAACCATTCCCTCAGGAATGTAGGGACGCAACTGTACAGTAAATCAGCTATTAACAGGCCTTATGTGCTGGCTAAAAAGCCTAGCAAACTGGGCAATGCCCACTTTGCCCTACACATTCAAGGCTTTAGACATGGTTATAAAACTTTGCTTTAATCTATGTTTGACCATAACTTGATCATGGAGGGCTACACAGAATTTCTTGTACTTCTTTACTTGGTCTTCTTCACATGCAGTGTGAATTTTGAAACCTTCTATATATAGGTGTGTGTCTTTCTAAACTGTGTCCAATCAATTGATTTTGCCACAGATGAACTCTAGTCAAGTTTTAAAAGCATCTCATTGAGAATTAAAGCAAACAGGAGGCACCAGACCACAAACGGGAGTGTCCCACCACAGGGTCTAAATATTTATATGAATGAGAGATTTCAGTTTTTTTATCTTTAATAAATCTGCAAACTTTCCTGAAAACATTTTTCATTTTATGGGTTACTGAGTGTAGATTGATGGGTACAAATGGGAAATGTATTCATTTAAAATTAAA
Source organism: Polypterus bichir lapradei (assembly GCA_026402145.1). NCBI lineage: Eukaryota > Metazoa > Chordata > Cladistia > Polypteriformes > Polypteridae > Polypterus > Polypterus bichir. The sequence continues at coordinate 16,337,655 of JANRMT010062834.1, forward strand.
TCTGCAACACAATAAAATGCAAAAAGTTAAGGGTATGAATACTTTCTGAATAATCCAGTGTAAGGTCATAATTTGCGATTTCCCTTTGTGACGGTCACCGATACCAAAGTAATGCATGTGCATATGCATTATACACACCTGGCTGTTGAAAGTGCCTTAGGGAAATATACACTTGGAAATTAATTATTATATGCCATATTATTATATAACAATTATATGCCATATTATATAAAAACGTTCATTGAAAGCTGAGAACAATGGCAAAATTGCATGATAATAGGTGTAAAATATAATATCCTTGAATTAATGGGTATAAGTTATATTTGGAACATCCATCCATCCATTTAATTCCAACCTGCTATATCCTAACTACAGGGTCACGGGGATATGCTGGAGCCAATCCCAGGGCACAAGGCAGGAAACAAACCCCAGGCAGGACACACACACCAAGGACAATTTAGAATTGCCAATGCAACTAACCTGCATGTCTTTGGACTGTGAGAGGGAACCGGAGTACCCAGAGGAAACCCATGCAGACACAGGGACCAGATGCAAACTCCACACAGGGAGGACCTGGGAAGCAAACCCGGGTCTCCTAACTGCGAGGCAGCAGTTCTACCCACTGTGCCACCCTATTTGGAGCATAAAGTGTACAATAATGAAGAGATTGATACATTTCTTTTAAAATAAAAAGTTTTTAATAAAATAATATCTACTTTATCTGATAATTTGTGTCAGAAATGTATATTGATGCTTACAATGGGCACCTAGTGCACATACCAAGTGTCTTTATAATACATAGCAGTTTCATTAATGTGGCATAACACACACATGTGGCATCAGACTGGCATGCCCATGAGTGATGCCCTTGTAGGCAGGCCACAGTACTCACTACTTTTATTTTCACAGTGCTAAAAGCGTCAATTAAGCATTGGTGTGATAACAACGGATGCAAAGACTAATACTGCTTTTGTCACAGAAGCTGGAATTTTTTTCACTAAAATAAATCATTATAGGTTTACTCATATTTAGTCATGCCATCTGTATTATATTAATCTCAATAAAAAGATAGAAAGCCAAAATCAGCACATTTGACATTAAAAGACTCTCTCTTTTAGTAATTTTTAGTCATAATGTTTGTCACATCATTTCTGTATATTTTGTACCTACGTATATTTTATTTTTATATTGCGATTTTGATAACACTTTAGTTTAGGTACCCATTATAAGGATCCATTATAAGTGTCTGCATGTTATAAAACATACTGCAAGCAGCTTAACATGATATAAAAAAAATGAAAAATATCAATAAAATTTTTAAAGTGTTATTGTTTTTAATTATAATTTATTATTGCTAGTGACCTCGTTAATAAAAATAATTGAGGATTATTAAGAGTGGATTTCAAATAGAAATCTAAACTAAAGTATGTCTTGGAGTTTTGCAAACAAAAGTGGCTTTTGGGACATAGCACATAACTTCACTTCTCTCATTATTTCCAGAATCAATAATAACATGAATGTTATAGCTGATGGTATGGGATGTTGCCTAAATGTCTGTAGGCCAAATCTTTACATGTCTAGTTCTGTTATTTTCACGTGCACAGTGCACTTTTTATGAACCTGAGACATTTTTTTGTGATGGATTGAAAAGTTATGACACGCACTGCTCAAAACTTGTCAACTTAATGTACCTGTGACTATGTATTAAAGTGTGAACTCTGTATTAAAAAGCTCTCCGATTACAGTTAAACCTGAGGTAAAGACTTTGAAGAGGCCATTTAAGAATTATTTTGGAAGACAGAATATCGACACATGTTATAGAAATGAATTTGAACAGGTATTTTTATACTGCAAGTAAAAACCACTTCTTTTATACTTGTTGAAGTATATTTTAAACAGGCTGGTATCTTTAAACACCACATATAAAATAAAAAGATGTATAGTTTAGTCAGCTAATTTGCTAAATTATTTTGTCACCATAATCCCTATAAAGCATTATCACCATGAAGTACATTCTGATACTATTTTCATAAAGCATGTCGTCAACATAATCTTCCATCTAAGTTTTAATTTTTAAAACAATTTTGAAAAAGGGGAGACACATTTTGATATTAACAAAATGCCAGCTTTGCCATATAATCTGTGGATATCCCAGTCAACCACACACCACAGCACAAAGAGAAAGTTTGAAAAGCATCACTCGACTGGCTTGGGTGTTATAAAAGTATTTTTCCTCTTTAAATTCCTAGATTTAAATTGCCTGTAAACTTTAAGTAAGAACCCATCCTAATAAAAGGACAAGTGTGTGTTTGTCTGTGTAGCTGTGTGTCTGTCCAGTTGCTATGTTTCTGTTACATGCCATTCGGTATTGGTATTGGATTCATAAAAGCAATGGTAATGTTTGTCTGGCAGCATCTGTTTGAATGAAAAATGCATTGCATTTTATTTCTATGTGCATTACAAAATGCTTTCAAATAGATTGTGCACTGCAAATGTTAACGTATTTCTGTCCAGTTGCTTAGCTTAGAAAGAAAAATTTTAAAATAGTCAAAACATGCAGAAGAAAAGTCAAAAAATGAAAAACAATAATTAAAATACCAAGTAAGGGTCTAAAAATAAGGAAATTGGTCTTATTGGCCTATTCTGTTATCTGACGTTACACATTAGCAACAGCAGTGTGATAGGAACTTGCACCTGCTTAGGCCAGATGAATGAGGTTTATAGCTGCTTAAGTCTGCTAATTTCACATGATGGGCAGTGGATGATAAATTAAAGTGCAAGTCGAGAAACTAAACTAGAGTAGCTAAACCAGACCTCCACTGCATTTTCCCAGAAAAATACTTTGAGTATAAGAATTGTCAGTTTGATGAACGACACCGAGGGGAAGTGGCAAAAATTGGCAGCTCTATGTGAAGAGGAAAAGGCTGCCACGGGGGAAAGGGGTCCAAATTGATAACCCATTTATCAAATAAAAAACATGAAGTCAACATTAATAACTTAGATTTCAAACCATTTCACAGCTAGTAGAATTAATAGTCTGAAGATATTTAAGTATTTTTTGGGAAGACTAAAGTTTTTCCTGAATGCTTGAACAAAAAATCTTATTATAACTTAAGGGGTCATCATTCTTGGTCCTGGAGAGTTGCAGTTGCCAGGTTCTTAAATAAGAAGCCATTACTATTGATATTGCAGCATACACTTTTGGCTTCATGATTGGCTTCACTTTCTTGTTAAAGTTATGGACTCTGCTTTAAATCCTAAACACCAGCATCCAAAGTTTTTAATTGCTTCTTGTTTTCTTAACCAGTTGCCAATTAACAATGAGAAGCAAATCAACAAGTAACCAACAGCTCACCAGCCAACTTGCCCCCATATACATTAGTTGTTCTTTTGTGGAAGGGTTTTTAGGGTGACCCTATCTGAAAACATTTATTACTTTATTTCTCACACCTAGATTGTTTTTTTTTTATGTACACCCACACATATCTCCTCCACTTCTGCTATGGCTCTCTTATTTTTGCACTCACCTGTGGCCTCATGCATAATGCTGTGTGTAGAACTCACATTAAAACATGACATACAGAAAAAAGTGGAAGTGTACGTACACACAAAAAAATTCAGATGCACAAAACCGTGTGTAAGCCAACTTCAACGTACTTCTGCTCCATAAATTCCAGTCGGTTTTAAAAGTAATGCACGTGCACGTGCCTGCCATCCCACCCTGATTCCTCCCATAATTTTGCATATTTTAATATGCACATCAATATAAATCCTTTCAGTGTTTGGTTAAAAGACAATGGCAATAGCACGTGAAAAAAATAATTTCAGTGAATGCTAAGTGGAAGCAAAGAAAAATGTACTATTTGTTGGCTTAAGCAGTGGTATAAACAACAAAAGGAAGTTGATCAAGTGATACAGAGTGACGGAGAAACTCGAAAGTCTCAGAGTGCCCAAAATAAAAATGAAGTGGTCAGATATCACAGTTGTCATGAAAGGGATAGTTGTAGCTCACTGTCTGAGTGTCATACGGGAAGCATATTAGGTTACAGAGAAAAGAAAAAAAGATAGGGACACAGTGGAAAAAAAGGTTGAAATGTCCACTTTAACCTCATAGTTTATGTTGTCATTAAAGTACAACTTAGTAAACTTAATCTTTAAATCGAAGTTTAATTTACTAGAGTTTCTCAGATCCCATCAAAACCAAAGTAGCATGTTAAATGCTTCTTATTCTATATGTTCTTCTGTGTGCTCTATGTGTGTGAATCACTACATGCTTCTTAAAAGGGCTTTCTCTTTCACCGACAGGACACAGAATACATTACATTCATGATATTACAGCTCTTTGAACAATTTAAATACTGAGATGCATACTTGATATCATTTCCATGATGAAATTAGTTAAAACTTGTATCAAACATGGGGGCATTATAGCGCAGTGGTAGTGAAGAGCTGGTACCCTATCCAGAGATTGTTTCCTGCTTCCCACAAGATGTGCTGGGGTGTGTGCAACCCTAAATGAAATAATTTATTACAGCAGTACTGTCTGTTTCAAACATACCAACCCCCAATTTCTGTCCTTCCTCTTCTTTCTCCATGTAACCAATCACCACACAATAAGCTCTGTAATAAATGTTAAACCATCTGTAAGCTTAGAATACTGACTCTTCAACACTTTTAAGGAACATTGAAATATCTCCATAGTACATATTTAATTATTTCATCCATCTATCCATCCAGGGTTGTGCCAGTCCCAGCAAACATACAGCACAAGGCAGGAACAATCCCTGGATGGGGCTCCAGCTCATTGCTACCGGTGCACCAATGTGCCCACACTTTTATTTAACAGTATATGTTATTTAAATGAAGTTAAAATGTATCCATAAAATGTAATATATGTAATTTAATACATTTCATCTTAAAATGATATCAAGAGCTCCAAGAAGATAGCTCTTGGAAATCTAAATTGACTTAGAAGCCAGTCGTCATCATCTGTAAATAAGTACTATCTTCTATTGAAATAAATTGAATTCCTTTATTGTTATTGTATGGTACAATGAGATTCAATATGCCTATCCTCCATAAAATAATTTTCCTATAAAATGATAAAATAATTATAATAATTATATGATAAAAAAATGAAAAATATGCAAAGTTTTTTTCCTATAAAATGATAAAATAATTATAATAATAATATGATAAAAAAAAATGAAAAATATGCAATGTGAAAGCATAAGTACAATATACATGTATATGTACTGCAAATAGTTCAAATGGTTCATAAATTGTGCAATGGCTCAAATTGTGCAATATTACACCTGCAGTGCAAGTTTACAATGGGGTAATTGTACTTATAAGTGCAAACACTTCTACCAGGAGCACTTGATGGACTGATTGAGTGCATTTAGAGCTCTTGGAATGAAACAGTTTCTGAACTTTAAGGTTCGTGTAGGAAAGGCTATGAAGCTTTTGAGGAATGGGAAGAGTTCAGATAGACTGTGTGCATGGCTGAGGCAGCATGGGCTATAAATGTTCTCCAGGGCAGATGCTGTATCCCGACACAAACCGCCATAGAGCTTTCTGATCAGCTGCTGTAGCAGTGATCCTATACTTTCCGATACAGTGGGTTAAAATACTCTGAGTGGTGCACTGACAGTAACAACTCTAAAGCAGCTATGGTGTTTGGAACAGTTTGGCCATTCCATGGACCATTATATTGTTACAGAATGATTACAGTCAGCTGCCTTAAATTTATAAATGATATGTGTTAATTTCAGTGTATTTGATAAAGCTGCATCAGGGGTGTGAATCTAAAAAAGAATGGGAAACATACATTGCAATGGGAGTGTGGAAGCGTGCATGAGGAAGATTTATGTGCATAAGCACCATTTATACATGAGGCACCTTGTCTGGAAGGAGACACAGCCTATAGTCCTAATGTGTTTACAACTGGGTCTGCAGATCTGTCTCTACCTGACAGATTAGCTACTGTGCTTCACCTTTCCTTTTAGACAACTTCTCTTCTTTTAATATATCGCAGATGGCAAGACAGACCAATGACTTATTCAGGCAAGGGGAGAAGGTAACAAACTTTTATTCGCTCATTATAAATTTAACATTTTTAATATGCCAAAAATCAGGAACAAAATAAAACAGCATTAAAGATGACAAAATCACACCATACGACCTGGATATTCTTAGGAGTTGTCACAGACATCTTATCTTTGGCACACCCAATGTGTGTCAGCATTCAGCACGGCTCTTCTGTTGCATTTCTGTATAGCATGAATCTTCTGATTTTTTATTCTTCTTTTTTCCATGTGAAGTTGATGACTTTTTAAACCTTATTAGGGCTAAAGTGAGACATCCCCAGCCCCTCCCTGTCCAATGTTATTTTGGACAAAGTACTGTTTGGTCTTGGTAGAGTCCTGTGTGACTCTTCTTTCCCTTTTTGTATCCTTTATTGTATAGACTTTATCAGAATGCCTCAAATCCTCTATACTCACTACTGTGTATAAGGTATTGTACTTTATAAAGTTTCCCCACTTTCCCTTCTACATTTATAACCTCAGAAAATTACATAGAGTAAAAGGACAAGCAGGAGTTAAGTTACAACTTTGAATAGCATTTTATTGCTAATATTCATACAATAATAATAACAAAGCAAAGTACATCTGAATATTGGCAACCATTGAACCTGATAAATGCTAGCTGTGTAGTTTCAGGCAGCAGACAGCCTTGAAGCTACTCAAATGTCTTTGGTCAAGTCATCATTTCTAGTCAGCTTTCTTCAGGACAGGCTGCATGCCTGTTTCAATATGGCTGATAGTTATGCTCATCATTGTGGTCTTCCTTGCATGGCCATGGTGTAAGAGAGAGAAAGGAAGGGGTAAAGCAACCAACTTTATACACTTCTCTAAAATCCTTGGAACAATAGGGCGGTGTGGTATAGAATGGCCTCTGATTCAAAACCAATCCCAAACAGCCAGCTTTAGACCAATAGAATTCCGGTACAACTCACCCCCCTAGTTGCTGGCTTATACACTCTTGTTAGTCCAACCACAGTCATCCTTGCCAAGCTAATTTGATGCTCATCACCCTCACTTTCTTTTTACACATGCCTTTAAGTAGTGGATGCCATTTGTTTAGCTACTGTAGGTAGTTTTATGGCCATCCTGTGAGGGTTGTGTCAAATGAGTGTTCTGCACAGAATTCCTTAAGAAACCAGTTTTTAGGCACCCCCTCAGCCCTGCAATAAAATTCACATCCTGGGTCAGTCCTAAAGACTCAGGGGTTGGTTAGACATTAGACATGAAAGTATTGCTGTTCTCATCAATATTCCTAATATTACATTTGCTTTTTCTGACTTACAAATAAAGACATACAAAATATTCATCAACTTACATGCAAAATATAGGAGCTTTATATATATATATATATATATATATATATATATATATATATATA
>JANRMT010062834.1:16348647-16385927 GCA_026402145.1 Polypterus bichir lapradei
GATAGATAGATAGATAGATAGATAGATAGATAGATAGATAGATAGATAGATAGATAGATAGATAGATACTGTATGTTGTTTCACTGCTAAACATACCACTGACATACTTAGACCTACTTTTTGTCCTCTTGATGTTGCTCCAAAACACCGCTTACTGGAAGCGTTTGATGTCCTGGGTCCAGTATTGTTGCTTATTATAAATGATTCTATTAGTGAGAGGGTTGTGCCCTCATATTTTTAAACATGCAGTGATGTGACCTTGTGTTAAAAAGGCAGAGTTAGATCTTGGAGTGTTAACTCATTTTTGTCCTATGTCCCAATTGCCACTTTGGTCTAAAAAATTAGAAAGAATTATTTATAATCAGTTGGTTGAGGCATCATGCATTATCATGGTGTTGAGACGGTCCTCCTGAAAGTATTTAATGACATCTCTCTTATTACTGACTCAGGCGGGGCAGCACTCCTTGTCCTTTTAGATCTTTGAACAGCTTTTGATGCTACTGACAATGACATCTTGCTGTTGCGGCTTGAGCATCTGGTGGGCTTAAAGGGGCTGCTCTTGACTTGTCCAGGTTATATCTGAATGGCAGACACTTTGCAGTGACTCAATTCCTCTTTTCCTTCTACTGCTCCTTTTAAATGAGGTGTTCTTCAGGGATCCATTTTGGCTAATATTTTTTTTCTAGATATTTTCATCCTATAGGAGCTATTTTTAGGGCGGCATGGTGGCGCAGTGGGTTCACTTCCCCGGTCCTCCCTGTGTGGAGTTTGCATGTTCTCCCTGTGTCTGCGTGGGTTTCCTCTGGGTGCTCCAGTTACCTCCCACAGTCCAAACACATGCAGGTTAGGTGCATTGGTGGTCCTAAACAAAATTGTCCCCATTGTGTGCTTGGTGTTTGTGTGTGTGTGCCCTGTGGTGGGCTGGCGCGCTGCCCGGGGTTTGTTTCCTGCCTTGCGCCCTGTTTTGGCTGGGATTGGCTCCAGGAGACCCCCCATGACCCTGCAGTTAGGATATAGCGGGTTGGATAATGGATGGATGGAGCTATTTTTATGAAGTTTAATGTTTCTTTTCACTGTTACGCTGATGACACACAGGCTTATATTCCTGTGTGCAATTCTGCAATGAATAGGTTACAAAATTGTCTTGGATGTCTAAGGTCCTGGATGGGTGACAATTTTCTCGAAATAAATCAAAATAAAATGGAAGTGCTGATAGCTGAGGAGTCACCTCCAATTGAACTCTTTTAAAAGAGATTGAAGACGCATTTCTGTTCTCTAGCTTTGCGTGAACTTCAGTGATACAGATGGTTTCCTCTTCTAAGTCATTTGTTTGTTTCAATTTATTGCTGGTTGTGTTTTATTGTATTTTATTTATATTTATTTTATTAATGTTTATTGTATGTTACTTTGGCTACAGCATTACTGATGTTGTTTTAAATGTTCTGTATAAATAAATTGGCATTGACATTGACCTTTATTGGTCCCCAGGGGGAAATTTGGCTTTTCACAGAAGTTTCTTAAATAAATGAGCATATAAATAGATAGATAAATATATATGTATACACACACACACACATACTAGGGTCTGAACACACACCCAAAAATTTAAAATGAAACAAAAGTTCTGACTTAGCTGTCACAGTCACGATGATGCATTATGCAGACTTACTGCTGTTGGTATAAAGGAGCCGCAGTAGCGTTTCTGTATACACTTTTGCTAAATAATTTTTTGGCTGAATGTCCTTAGTGTTAGTGTGTCAGAGAGAAGATGTGCAGCTTTGTTCATAATGGCATTCAGTTTTGTTTTAATTCTCTCCTTTGCTATGATCTCCAGGGGGTCCAGAGTGCATCCTGTAACTGAGCCTACCCTTTTAATTAGCTTGTTGATTCAGTTGGCCTTTCTTGAAGTGATGTTACCAGCCCAGCACACCATAGCATCAAAAATTGTACTTTCCAACACAGAGTTGGAGAGGATGTATAGGATTTCACTACTCAAATTAGAGAAACATATTCTCCTAAGAAAGTACAGTCTCTTCTGCCCTCTCTTGTATAGTTTCTCTGTGTTTTGAGATCAATGATGTAGACCCCCAAGTACTTGTAGGAGCACACCATCTCTACATCCACTCCATGAATAGTAACTGAACGTAGAGGCTGTTTGGTATGGTAAAAGTCAATAAGCAGTTTCTTGGTTTTGCTGATTTTAAGAAACAAGCTTCTCCACCTGACTCCTAGACTGTGCCTCATGCCCCTTATCAGTACATCTCATTCGTGCAGAATCATTTGAGAATTGCTGCAGGTTTTATATTTATAGTCTGAGGTGTACAGATTAATGAGGAAAGGAGATAAAGCAGTTCCTTGTGGTGCTCCAGTGTTGCTCACATCCATATCAGAGAAACAGTCCTTGAGTCTCACAAACTGTGGTCTGCCCAAAAGATTGAGCTTAGCTACATTTGGAAAGGGTATGCCTCACTTCTAGCATTTTGCTTATCATTACAATATCTCCATGCAAGCCATTCAATATTAGAATTTTTTGGCAAACCAGGAGGAAATTATTGTCAAGTCTTTAAAGTGAATTTCAGCTTTCATTAACAGCAACTGCTGTGTTCTGATTAAGCAACCGGTTGGGGCAAAAATCTTCAAGCACTTCCATTCTTGACATTAAAATTGGACACCCTAATATAAAGTAGTGTATCATACATTCTAAAATGCCCTTAGTCCAGTTAAGGTTTTGAATGTGTCAAAGACTATCACAACAGCATGACATTTAAGGCAAGAACCAAACCTGAGCAGGGCTGCAGGCCATTGCTGGTCCCTCTCATACAGAGCCAATTTCAATTCAGCAATCAATCTAACCTATACATTTTGCCATTATGGGAAAAACCCATACAGACACAGGAAGAACATGCAAACCTCACACAAACAGTGACCTCATGCAGCAGGAGCAGCAGTTCTACACAATCATTATTGACCAAAGTCTTAATTTAATTTTCATCCCATTAACAAAAGCCATAAACATTTCCACTACTGTTCACAGTTTCAGATTTTTTGTTTTATCAAAAAAAAAAAATTATGATGTGTGTATGTAAATAACTTTTCAAGCCAAAAAATAAAGTATTGAACATGTCAGCAAAATAAAAGAAATAAAGAAATGGTGCCAAAAAATATAAAGTATTAAATGTTTATGGCAAGCAGAACCAGTCTGAAAGTCATTACTGAAGAATTTCGCAGAACAATACATACAGTAAGTATATTTTAAAACAATAGGTACTGTCAATGCTGTAATATGCCAAAACAATAATAAAATATTAGATATAATAAAGAAGCCAAGTGTAGAGAGACTTAGTGATTTTATTCATGCTCCATCAATATAAATACACAGACACATAATAGAGATACATGATTTGATAAGAATATCTAATTATGTTCTGCAAACACTATGTATAATATAGACATCATTTCAATTTAAAAGCTCTTCTTTATTTGTCTTTTTAATCTTACATTTTGCTTTTATTCTGTTACCTGTTATTTGTTTCATTCATTCAATAGATAGATAGATAGATAGATAGATAGATAAAGTGGATACTTTATTAATAGTTAAGAAAATTGTAGCAAAAGAAACAAAAAGACACAGTTTTGTACCTATTATACTGCAAAAATTTATGTCAATATTCTCCTTTTGATGAACTACAAAGTAGCTTAAAGAACAAATAAACTGAAATATATGAATCAGATACTTATTAGCAAGACATACATAATATAATACAGATTACAGCATACGTCATGAGCAGCACACTTTGCTTATTCATGATGCTAATGCTGGTTTCTGAATTGCACCCAAAGCTGTCAGGATAGGTTCCAGCTCCGTAGGACCATTAACAGGAGAAACAGGTTCAGATATTGAATTGCTGCGTGGATTTGGACATTATATTTCAGTTTGGGTAAAATGTAGGAGATGCAACTTTGCAACTCAATCTTGTGACAAGTTGGTTCAGAGCACAAATCTTGATCCATACTTCGTGATTTTCAAAATATAAGCAGCCAAGTGTAAGCCACATGCCAAGGAATGCTTGCATTGTCTTGCCGTAAACATAACATTCAGTTTTGCCTTAAGTATAATTTTCAGAGGGCTTTCACTTGATAACATTTGCTGTTTCCTGGTCAGTGTCCCATTGTGAAAGTAATGAAAACCAGGTGTTTTCCCACCTGGCCACTTTCTTGTGTTGCCTTCCTGACACACAACAGAACCTTTATGCAAAATATGTGATGTGCAAAAAGGGAGTAATATGGTGTGAAGTAAGGAGTATTTTGGAGTTCACAGGGGACCCCTGCACCTTATTGCTTTGAAACAATCACAACATCACTGGTGGGGATTATTACAGTGCAAGGTGAGGTGCATCAGAGAGATGGCTACGAAGAGTGATGGTGGTGCGAAGTTCAGTCCTTCATTGATAACTATCCAAAGTCAAAACTACCAACATATTTGCAGGATGGCACCAGAGCTTGTGGTCAGCCGATCAGCAAAATTCATCCCCTAACCCCCACCCACGAAAGCTCCTCGTTGAATGAAAAGCCCATAACCTGGAGTAGAAGCTAAAAAAAGCACCAGAAACTACCTTCCAGAAACTTCAAATGGCCCAAGTTCCTGAGGTGGGAATGCTATAAAGGTACCTGAAGTTCTAAAAAGTCCCTGGTTCCTCAAAAAAGTTCCTGTAGTGGAAAAACACCTAATGTCGCAACGTGAACTGTAATATTTTGTGTACAGAGAAGACACTAAGTAGAAAGTGGAAGAACGTGGCTGAGTTTGTTCAGCTAGCACAGCAAATCACTTTTGAACTTTTTTCAACAACATTTTTAATAAAACACATGAATTAATACAACGACCAAACCTAAATTGGATAACTCAAGAAAATCATAAAGAACAAATGTAGAAAAGACACATGACGATATATTTTGGAATTAGGACAGACAAAATATAAGTGGTTGTTTGCACTGCATGGATAACTAATACTACTTTTTGAACTTTTTTTGTTCATGTTTTGTGTTGTTACCTAAAGATATGTTTATTTAATGTACAACTCAGTGATTTGTTGGTTGTCACTGCTTTCTTACAGCAGAGGAGGCCGAGATCACTGCCTGGAAATTGTCGCAGTGAAGTTTACATGTTCCCATGATGTTTGATTAAGTTTCCTGAGGGTACTCCAGTTTCCCCCATCATTCCATCATTCCAAAGACATACTTGGTAGGCTCATCGGTCACTTTGTTGAGTAAGAGAGTGGGTGCCCTGCAGTGGAGTCGGGGCCCATCCATGGTTGATTCTTGCCTAGCAACTGAGATATGCTTCAGTTCCCTGTCTCCTTCATTTGGATGAAGTGGGTTTGAAAATGTAATGTTATGATTTGCTAAGGGCTGGAAAAATTATTTCAATGGGGCAATGCATTCTTGAATCTGATTTAAATTATTTTTTGTTGTTGAAGAAAATAAAGAACTGGCCACACCTCATGAGTAACTTGCAAGGTGCAAATGCCTTCACTAAAACAGGTTTTAGTTTTTTCACACACAGCTTCAAAAAGCACTTTCATTGACTAAGCTAATATCTGAGAAATTATAAAATATGAATTTGAAAAGGCAATTACTTTGGAATCATCTCTGCTCACTACATTTAATCAGTGCTGATTCACAAACACTGTATACAGTAAGCCCTCTCACCTCAAGCTGAAAATTTGTGCTAGGTTGCCACATTAAATTTGTTAACAAGGAGATAAATGGCAGCATCCTGTTTGGCTTCCCCTGCTGCACAATTAGGCCAGAACTGAAGTGTGTGGCCATGTAAGAAGTGCTCCCAATGAGCCCGATTTCTCCTGACTCAATTACTTTCAGTATGGTAGATTAAATTTTAACTTTGCATCAACATGACTTAAAATGGTGCATTTATTGTTTTTTGTTTGTAGTTTTTTAGTGATCAGGGCTTTTTCATTTCAGTCTTCATATTCTTAATAACTAAGAAAATGCCAATCAGGTTGATGCAATTAAATATAAGTTTTCATGTTTCTGAAGAATGGCCTAGTAATTTATTTTTACAGTGAAAAGACAAGAAACTATTATAAGTATCTATCCATCCATTATCCAATCCGCTGAATCCGAACACAGGGTCACGGGGGTCTGCTGGAGCCAATCCCAGCCAACACAGGAACCAATCCCAGGCAGGGTGCCAACCCACCGCAGGACACACACAAACGGGCCAATTTAGAATCGCCAATCCACCTAACCTGCAAGTCTTTGGACTGTGGGAGGAAACCCACGCAGACACGGGGAGAACATGCAAACTCCACGCAGGGAGGACCCGGGAAGCAAACCCGGGTCTCCTAAGTGCGAGGCAGCAGCACTACCACTGCGCCACCATGCCGCCCTCTATTATAAGTAATTTAATGATAATAATATGAATATGAATAACAGATTTTATTTATATAGCATTCTTCCCATGCTCAAAGCACTCTACAGATATTCAAAAGGGCACAAAAGGAATAAAAGCACAGAAAGATCCCAATAAATAACACTGGATGTAAGGTGAGAATGCAATGTAAGTTAAATCAGTTAAGAAAGAAACAAAACACAGTTAAGTGTAACACTTTAGATTGGACAAAAATGCATCTATTACTCATTTACTATTATGTATAAACCTTTGAACTAAAAACAATTAAAAAAAAAAAGAATCAACATTTCACTGGACTAGTTTACATCTTTTGGCTTTTTAACTTAACTTCTGCCTTTTGTTTTGAAATTTGAATGCTTGTTTCTCTTCTTTTGCTTTTTGCATTTTTGTCTAGAGTAGTTGGTGTCAAATTCTGAATCTTGGGATCTGCACGTTTTCATTCCAACCACATTCTTAATTTGTAATCAATGAGTGCTGCTGATTAGCTGCTAATGGAACATGCATTTTTGATTTTAATTGACTTACATTTTAAGATTCAGTGATTTTAATTATTTCTTCACCACAATCCTCACCAGGAGAAGTGGTTTTGGAAGATTTTATGAGATAATTGATTCTTTATCTTAACCAGAAGCCAAACAATAAAGAGATGTAAACCAAACTAAATGAATCTCCTTTGTATTTATTATGCAATACTTAATTAACTAAAATATTTGAGTAGATCTCATAAATAAGATATGAGAAAATATTGGTTTGCACTGATAAACAAAACATTTTGATGATGCTTCCAGGACAAATAAACTAAACGGTTTTCAAAATATCTGGTATGGCAGAATGAAATCATCCATCCATCCATCCATCCATCCATTTTCCAACCCGCTGAATCCGAACACAGGGTCACGGGGGTCTGCTGGAGCCAATCCCAGCCAACACAGGGCACAAGGCAGGAACCAATCCTGGGCAGGGTGCCAACCCACCGCAGAGAATGAAATCATTGTTGCGTAATTTTTAAATGTCATGATAGCAGCAAACCTCAGAACTAAATAAATTGTCTGATTAACAGCAAATTGCTCTAGCATATTGGTTAGAGCAAAAATGATGGCCCTTCAGGACTGTTTGAGACCCCTGGCTTAACTGTTAAAGTGTTGGCGCACTTTGCATTGCATTATTGTATAGCTGCTTGTTAGGGAAATAAGAAAACAATTAAAGGTTCTGAATCTTAAAAGACATTTTGTTTCAAATGATTGTGAAGGAAGTCTCAGCCAGTTAGAAGGCGTAACTGGCTACTAATTAAGAAAATGGTTGGAATGAAAACCTGCAGGCTCTGTGGCAGTCTATGATCTGAGTTTGACACCCCTGATCTAGAGCCTCTTTAGACGATGATTATTTCAACATTTTTCAGCTGTTTTGGCTTTCCTATTCTCAACATGTTTTACAGTATTGCTAAAATCTGGCAGCTGGCAAGTTTTTGATGCACTTTCTGGAACAATTCCATCAACTGATTTCTGACTTTTCATTTACTATGTCAAAGAAAGCTGGAGTCTATCATTAAATGCAATGAAGGAACTAAATCATGTATGGATCTTTGATCCACCATAGCATATAACCATTGTGAACGCTAGGGGTCGCTGTTGCCCCTTTAAACCCAACAGACAGACACACAGGACACAGGGTAAAAGCACTGAGAAGTATTTTTTATTCTTTCTTCTCCGAAACAGTGTCCTTCAAGTACCACAGCCAACAATAAACAATTAAAAAACAAGCACAATATTCTTCTCTTTCTTCACCACACCTTCTAGCAAGCTTTGTCCACCTCCACCCGACTCTGGCTCACCTGCTGGGACTTTAGCAGTCCTTTAAATAGTCCTTGACACAGAAGTGCTTCTTTTTTTTCAACCACGTGACTTGCCAGCACTTCCATGTCAGATGGAGAAGTTGAGTTTTCTTCAGCCTGGAAGTACTTCTGGATTTCTGTCCCCATGTCTACTTCTAGGCTATGGGGAAAGGATGACTCCCCAGGTCCTCTGCAGCATCTCCTGGTGGCACCCACGGTACCCAGCAGGGTTTAGAAACCGAACTCCAAGCCCCTGGATGTCCAGCGGGAATCTACACTCCAGGGAAGCTGCCATCTACTGTTTTGGGGGAGGCAGTGTCCACAAGTAGCTGCCTTCCCCCGTCCTTCAATCTCAGAGGTGTCCCGGCTGGGTTGAGCTGCTGGCCATCTCTTACACCATGCAAATTCATATTTTATCACACTAGGTCAATTTAAAGTAGACATTCAATGTAACATGTAGGTTTTTTGGTCTCTGGGAAGTAAAATGAAAACTCCACTTCCCATAGTCAATGAGCAGCCCAAGAATTGAACCGAGGTCCAGGTGACGGAGAAATACTAACATTAATAACAAAAGTAATTAAAAAAATGACAAATTCTTGTAATGTCTTGTGATGTTTGCATTACAAGGCACTATGCACATGCAAAGTCAACACTGTAATTATTGTGTCTTAGACGGCTGCCACAATGCCACCATTGTTAATAGATTGCATAGATGACAATTCAATTATTCACCAGGTTGCAAAAACAATATTTCAGACATGGTTGAATTTAAGTCTGAAAATCAGAAAAATAAACATTAAAATAACAACATAATGCATAACAATTAAAGCTATCTTGTGTGCCTTTAATTTTATGAATCACCCCATCAGCTTTAATCAAGAATTATTAGCTTTGGCAAAAGCACTGTCACATGTGGCTTATTTTTATTTGAACAGATATGATCATATTTCTTGGTCAGGAGACCAATCAAAGGTGATAAATGTATGCAGATTTAGGCTGGATTTGGCAAACAAGCAAAAATGTTGCTTTATGTTTAGATGTAGAGGGTCCTCTCTTTTAATCTACAACCTTTTATGAGACTGTGGTGCTAAAACAGATAGAAGTATCGCCAGCAACGCATAGCCTTTCCAGATTTATTTCACAGTATGTAGTCTTTCATTAAATTTAGTATTTGCAACCTGAACCTGTCACTCTGCTAATTGTCTGCTCTGCAAAAATAGGTATCTTCTTACATGATGTAGTGATAGTGTATTTACACAAAATATAGTACAGTGGAAATAAAGCATGCTTCAGTGAAAGTAACATCCGAATACTGGATCAATATAATTCATTTCTATTTAATGAACACTTTAGTATTCCACTCCTGCCATAAAAATATCACTTTATGTAATGCTGCACCATAAATTTAGTAAGTGTAAAACCAGCTGGCCAGGTTAGAAGAAATAATTCTTGTGACTGAGGTGTAATGAAAAGTGAAATTTCTATTTATAGTGCTCAGGGCAGCTGTCAATAAACAGGAAATATTTCCTTTAGTAATGGGTCACAATTTTAAAAGAAATGGCAATAATAAATGTGGCATAAGAAAAAGAAACATAGCAGACAGAAATGGCATGGCGCTCAAAATGTCTGCTTAAAGTGTAGTCTATTGACAGCTTCCTAGATTTCTAATCCCTGACTTCTTTTCAGTTGCACTGCCAGGCATTTCTCAGATGCAAACAAACCAGCACCTTTCTTCTTTTCATAGCCAGCTCTGTCTCCACTTAAAGTACATCTTTTCAGTAAAAAGCAACAACCTTCAAAACATTTCACATTTCTGTTTCAGCGTCTGAAGTTACAAAATTGGGAAATAAGCACTGGGATCCCCGAGTAGTGGGCTTGGGTCTACCACTGAGCAGCACTTGATTAAGAATCCATTCTTGGCAGTTCTTCTGATTCACACACAATCAGTCATAGCTGCTTTCTTCTTTGTGTCTGTTTAATGAACTGGCTGGCCCTCGGCATTCTAGAATTCAAACTCTTCTGGGTTTTTAACATTAGCATATATAAAACAAATACTGCAGTAATAGAAGTAACAGCGGCTAAGTGACTTTGTCTTTCTTCAGAGGTTTTGCTGATATGATCTCCTCGCTTTTTTATTAGTGGTGAGAGAAAAAGTAAAAGGGATACCGTTATGCCGATGTTAGCAGCTAAGTAACTTTGTCTTTCTTCTGAGGTTTTGTTTTGCTGACATGCTGGCCCTGCTTGAGTTATTAGCGGTCCTTACCCCGACTCCACCTCTCACTTCTGGGCTGGACAGACACACACACTTCCATGCGCAGACATTTATATATAAGATAATGCAGTAATAGAAGAAATATTGCCAAATATACTTGTATATACTGTATAGAGATATAGATAATACATATAGAATTGCCAGCTCATCCCATTTGATTACTACACTTCAAAACAAAATCATGCCTCTTTGGTGATAAAGTAAATAGACCCTTGGGCACAACACCCAAGTATCTGGCTCTTGGCCATTGAGATCCATCTGGTGGGTCACTCTTAGTGGAAATGACTCCTCCTTCTGGGCAACCAGGCTTCTTATAACACACAAACAGGAAGGGGCGGGGCTACGTGTCCTCACTGGGCGGCTTCTTGGTGCTGCAGGGAAACAAGGAAAAGAGAATGTTAGCAACAGTACCGCTTTGCCCGGGCAGGTTATCACATACCTTAATCAAGCCCATGAGTAGATCCTCCAACGCACATGTGTGACTTTATATATACTACTAGCTGAAATACCCAGCATAGCCCAGGAGGAAAATAAAGTGTTGTTTTTTTAATTGTTTGAGAAAAACATAATTAAAAAAAAACACAACTTTAAAAATAAAAATAAATGAACAAACAATAAAGACTCACTAATGTCCTTGTCTTGTGGTCTTGTATGTATGTTATCATCCAGTTGATGCTTGGAACCGGACAACTTTATTTAATTTTAAAAGCAACAAGGGCGTGGTGGCGCTCAAACATAAAGAATGCTGGCAGTCACTTGCTATATACTAACCGTGTAAGCCCGTGTTGTTAAAAGCACAGGATCCTACAAAGTATTGAAATCGTCAGAACTACTCTGGGCATCTCTCTG
The DNA here is from genome assembly GCA_026402145.1 of Polypterus bichir lapradei. Classification (NCBI taxonomy): domain Eukaryota; kingdom Metazoa; phylum Chordata; class Cladistia; order Polypteriformes; family Polypteridae; genus Polypterus; species Polypterus bichir. The sequence continues at coordinate 16,360,030 of JANRMT010062834.1, forward strand.
CTATGAGGATTCATGTTGCCAACGTGCTCTCATCGTTTGTGCATTAGCAGCTAAGTGACTGTCTTTTTTAGGAAGTTTCCTTTTGTCGGTGTGCTGGCCTCACTTGTGTATCCTCGGAGCTGGAGCCCTCACCCCGACTCTACGTCTCACTTCCGGGCCAGACAAACACACACACTTACGCGCGTAGAACTCTATTTAATTTCAGAAGCAACAGGGGCGCGATGGTGCTCAAACATAAAGAATGCTGGCAGTCACCTCCAGTTCGCCCTCTGGTGGTCGTTCCGAGTGTCACCTGAATGATAACATGCATACAAGACCGTAAGATCACCCCACCAAGAAGGGGTTAGGTTAGGGTTGATTTTACCCTACAGTATTTTTAGTCAACCATTGAGAAACATTTGTACCAAGTTTCATGAAAATCGCTCCAGCCGTTCAGATGTGATGCTGGAACATACATACATACACACATTGACTTATACTGTATATATATAGATATAGTGTGACTATATACATACAGTATATTCAATACAAAGTTGACTGACTAACTTATCAACAAAAACACTATGTCACTAAAAAGTACATATAGGTTCAGTAGGTATCCACTAAGAAAAGTAATTTCCATTTATCAATATTTAGGGGTAACCCCACCACACTACAAAAGAGAAAAAATAAATACCTCAAAATCTTAAAAATGCCTTTATGGATTTGTTTGAAATTTGGTAATGCTGTAGAAAAACAAAATTTAGCGTATATGTGCTACTTTATTTGTTGATATTTCCCATTACTATTGCTGTAGCGAGAGGAACATTCTAACACCCCGTTTTTCCACAATGCTGTGCAACTGCATGGAGAAATGGGGTGGGCTGTTTTATGCAAATGAGGGCCATCTGTACAAACAAAGTGAAACAAGCAAAGTTTGGTGAAGTTTGAAGAAAACGCATTTAGCAAATGCTTGCCAGGTGCTATGTCTATGAGCATAATCAATTTCACTTAAGTGATCTAGTAAGAAAGGTATTTAATATGTATTACCGTACAGGTCTTGTCCCTTCATTATATCTGCAGCTTTGTGCAAATTCCAAAGTGAGGACTACAATTTTCATCAGCCAGGTCGCTGCTCCAGATGATTTCATCAGCACTTACAAAGTTTAAAAAACAGCATCAATAAAAGCGGCGTGACATCTTTTTTTTTTTTTGCTTAACAGCTTTAAGGTAATTCCATTGTCTCACTGGAGTAAAGTGTTTATCTTTGAGCAGTGTTTCTCAACCTTTTTTTTGCCACAGATAGCACTTGAAGAGTGGGGGGGGGGGGGGTTCCGCCTTCATCAATCGACCACGATTAGAAGAGAGAGAGGAAAGGCTTTCCCTTGGTGAATGAGCACATTTTACAAAAAGCAAAAAATATCGCACAGACATGTTGATTGGTTCGGCAGACTGGTAGTGAGTCACATGTGCCAGTAAGTCTGAGATTACGCTATTTATTTTTTAAGCAGTACATTGCCTTGTCTTTTTGGAAAATCCAACACTGCTGTTCATCTGTACAGCATCATTAAGTTCCCAGAATGGCAAAGCAAAAACAAGATTTTATAATTTCTTGCAAATTTATTAAAAATAAAAAGCTGAAATATCACACTGACCAAGATATTTAGACTCAGTACTTCATTGAAGCCCCTTTGGTAGTGATTACAGCCTGGAGTCTTCTTGGGTATAATGTATCAAGCTTTGCCTTCCTCGATTTGGGGATTCTCTGACATTCTTCTCTGCAGATCCTCTCAAGCTCTGCCAGGTCGGATGGAGACTGTCAGTGGACTGCTATTTTCAGGTCTCTCCAGGTATACTTGATTGGATTCAAGTCTTAGCTGTGGCTGGACCTTTCAAGATCATTCACAGAGTTATCTCTAACCCATTTCAGTGTTGTATTTGCTATGTGGCTAAGGATACTGTCCTGTTGCAAGGTAAACCTTCAGCCCAGTCTGAGGTCCAGAGTGCTCTGGAGCAGTTTTTAATTAAAGACATCTCGGTACTTTGCTTTGTTCAGCTTTCCCTCAGCCGTGACTAGTTTCTCAGTCACTGCTGCTGATAAACAGTCCCACAGCATGATGCTCCCACCACCAGTGCCTGGTTTCTTTCAGACATGACACTGAGGCCAGAAAGTTAAATTTTAGTGTCATCAGGCCGGAGTATCTTGTTTCTCACAGTCTGAGAGTCCTTTAGGTGACATTTCGCAAACTCAAAGCACACTTTCATGTTTCATCAGGCCACTCTTCCATAAAGCCCAGATTAGTGGAGTGTTGCAGTGACTTATTCTTCTACAAGCTTCTCTCATCTCCACACAGGTTCTCTGGAGTTCAGCCAAAGTGAGTCAGGTTCTTGGTCACAGCCTTTACCAAGGCCCTAAGCAGCCAGCTGTATGAAGAGTCATATTTATTTCATATAAAATTATGGAGGCCATTGAGATCTTGTGAGCTTTCAATTCTGCAGAATTTTTATAGCCTTCCCCAGATTTGTTCCTCGACACAATCCTATCTCTAAGCACTACAGGCAATTCCTTCAGCCTTGTGGTTTGTTTTTTTTGGCTCTGATACACAATGGTAACTGTGGGACCTTATATACATAAGAGTGTCCAATCGATTGAACTGACCACAGGTAGACTCTAAATACGGTGATGATCAACAGAATGGGATGCACCCAAGCCCAATTCCAAGTGTCATAGCAAAGGATCTAAATACTTGTGTCTTAGTGTTACTTCAGTTCTTTTCTTTTCAATAAATTTTCAAAAATCCCTAAAATCCTTTTTTCACTTTGTCATTCTGGAGTATTGAAGAGTTGTTTGATGAGGGAAAAAAATTAATTTAAATGATTTTAACCTAAGACTACAACATAACAAAATATGCAAAAAGTGAAGGGTTTGAATACTATCTGAAGGCACTTTATGTATAAACTTGTGCTAACATACAGTATATACAGTATATGTTTATAAGGTAAACTTAGGACACTGCAGAGCCAACAGAGTTATGAAGGCCATTTCACGTACTACAAAAAGCAGTATTTTTCTACATAAGAAATTACATTGATCATATGATAGTAAGTTGGAAAAAACTGCTTAAGAAAACAAAGTTGAGGGTTGTTAATAAGTTACATTTCTAGGGGACACGTACCACTTATTTTACACAACATCTGGTGGGGCTGTGCCTTACTGACTCTTAATGCCAATTCTTTTCCTGGCAGTTTATTAGCAGTAATCCAGTCATTTTTCTTTTCTTAATGGTGCATTTGTACCAGCTCTTTATGTTCATTCTTTGTTCAGTCTTTAAATTATCCGTAATTCCATTGTATTTTTTGTCTCTGTATTCCTATGTTTTTCCAGAAACGTTTGTATGTTAGTCAGCTTTGCCAAACAATATTACTTGTGTTTAACTTACTTCACTTTGAACTTGATTTTACAATTTTGATTATAGCCTCATCTGCTCTTTGATTTAGTTTATTTGTACTTTTTTGATGCTGACCTTTTCCTGCTTTCTCATTGCCTCCTTATCTCATTTATATAAATCATTAGCCATTGTGATCGCCTCAAGCACTAATTAAATTTATAAAGCACAGACATGCCATGTGTGTAATTTGTCAAGTAACAAACAGCATGCATAATAGTGAAATATATCCATGTTTTCACAATTTAAAAAGTATCTGTGATATTTAGTTTCAAAATTACAGTAGTGAAAAAAAACTAGCAGGCAATTATTGTGATATTTTTACAGTTTAATATTTTAAACATTTCTGCTTCTTTGAATGGCAGTGGTGGAAAGGACCGATCAACAGCAGGATACACTTGTGACAGCAAGCAGTGTGCAGCAGGAGCTGGTGGCATGGAATGACAAGGGACACAGCAGGCCAAGAAACAACTGTGACAGGGAATGAATGGCAGAATACATTGGGGGGCTTTAACAGGGAAACCAGGATAATATTTGAACTCCTTTGCAAGCAAAGCACCCACATGCGTATTGCTATTGTGTAGTGTATGATGGTCCATAAGTCCCAATTAAAATGAATAGATTATAAGGGTAGCCAGGCAGTCAGAATAGAGAATTAGACACTACCACGATGTGACGTTAGTTTAGTCATAAATGCCATCTTGAGCACTACTAGGATGAAGTTAATTTTCTCTCTGCTTCTTACTCATTTGTTATCAATCACCTGTCTATGCAATATGGTGGGTCACATACTTAGCAATGCCTCTATATGGCCAATGTACCATTGGAGAATGAAAGACGTGGGATTGGTGCAACAAGGGGCTCATAGCACTTTCCAAACATCTCCTCATGCCAGTGTATATATAGAAGTTAGTTCTCTAGAAACACTTCAAAGTAGAGAGGAGCCAGGTAAACTGAGGAGAACTTTAAGCTATTCCTCAAACATCATAGGTGGCAGTAGGTAAGACAGGACACTTGGCCTTACTATTTACAAAAACAGAATATAGCCATGTGGGCCTACCTCCTTTACAGAAAGCAGCATCAGAGGTGTACTGTACTGTAAGTTCTCAAGTGGATTAGCAGCTCTAGAGGTTATAGATTGCCAGTGACCCAGGAAGATGGGACTGAAAGATCTCTAAATGTCATTATTGTGTTGAGTCCAATGTCATAATGTGCATTGGGGTCAAAGGAAGAGGGATATTGGAGAGAGGGAGACAAGAAATGAAAAAATGTGGATGCTGATATTTGGACATTGGTAAGTGGGGATGTGAGCTCATACAGTGAGATGGAAAGCATTTACCCATGTCCTGATTTCTATTATTGTTTCAAATTTTCATCACTGAAAGTGTTTAGACCTTCACGAAAAATCTAATGCTAGATAAAGGGCATTTGCATGAACAAATAACCCTTTTTACATGTATTGAATAAACATAATTATGCAATACCAACTAGCACTAAGTGGAAAAGTATTTGCCCCCTTATACTTTGTACATTTGTAACTTTTTAACCAAACACCTCTTATAGTTCCATATCACATTTTCACATTGCTGTGGATGGATTTTTTTGCCACTCATCCTTGCAGAACTGCTTTAATTCAGAAACACTGCTAGGGTTTTGAGCATGAAGTTCTCATTTTGGCTCCTGCCACTACCTCTTTATTGGGTTTAGGTCTGGACATTAATCAGGCCAGTCTAAACTGTGATTTTGCTTATTTTCAGCATTTTTTGATGTGGGCTTGCTTTTGTGTTTTGAATCATTGTCTTGCTGCCTGACATAACTATGCCTCTGCTTTGGCTCATGGTAGAATGACCAGACATTCTCCTTAAGAATTTTCTGATACAAAGCAGGATTCATGGCTACTTCAATAATGGAAAGTCATTCAAGTCCAGAGGCAGCAAAGCATCCCCACAACATCATAACACTACCACCACCGCATTTGACTGTTGGTATGATGTTCATACCATGGAATACTGTGTTTGCCTTTTTCCAGACATAATGGAACCCATGTCATCCAGAAAGATCGACTTTCTCATCTATTTAACTAAAGTTCTAAAAACAGATATGAGGATCATCCAGGTGATTTGTGGTAAATGACAGACAGGTTTTTGTGTTCTTCTTGGTTAGTCTTTCTACTTTCAAATAAGACCATGTTTGCATAGTTTCTTTTTGGTGGTGGAATCATAAACATTGCCTTTGATGAGGTAAGAGAACCCAACAGATCTTCAGAATTTATTTTAATGTTGTTAGTTACTTTCTTGTTGATGTTATATTGCCCATTGGATGCTTTTTGTCTGACCACCCACTTCTAAGAAGGTTTTCTACTGGTTTAAGTGTATTGTATTTGGAGATTATGGTTCTCATCATGGTTAGATGGATAAGTCAGGGCTTGATTTTACCGTATAATTTCCAGTATTTTATAATGTCAGTCGTTTAAGTCGAATGCGGAAAACTCACGCTATTGAACCAAGAGATTATGATATGCTAGGGCCCACCTGAGAGAGTAACCATGGAGCACACTGCCTTTTTTTCTATGTATTGTGCCTACGTGACCACACGGTAATATCCGAACTCTTCCGAAGCGACATTTGCACTGTATTGTGTTTCTTGTATCTCACACCCTCATACACCTTTATCATAAGAACATTCTTCATCTACAATTGATTGTTTAATCAGAAGAAAATATGAAGCTGGTTTTAAATTAAAAGTATTTGAAGTGGTGAAAGAAATTGGTAACTACACTGCTGCAACAAAATTCGATGTGTCTGAGAAACTGGTGTGAGATTGGAGGAAGCAAGAAGATGGAAAAAAAAAATGTAAGTGTTGTATTTTTAAGCGGACATATAAGTTGGGATCTGATTTTATGATCAATTTTTTGGGTTTCAAGACCCAACTTATACACAAGTATATACGGTAATTAGCTAGCTCTAACGGCCCCTTTGAGAATTATATTTGACAAGGGGGCAATTATTTTTTCACAAAGACACAAAGAAATTGGTAACAACTGCACTGCTGCAACAAAGTTCGATGTGTCTGAGACTGTTGCATTCTCTTTCTCCTTATTTAACCCTTCCTTGTATTTTGGCTTCTACAGTATATTTGCATTTAGATTTATATATTGTAGAACTGCTCTTGACTAAAAAGGATGGAAGGATACCGGGCTTAAGTGGCACCTTTTCATTTTAATCCTAAAAATATTTATTCAGAAGCATTCCTAAACCTATAGTGAACTACAATATTTATAAAGTACAAATGTATTTTTTTGATCCTTTATATATACTGTAGTGTGGACTATGGCCGGCCATTCATCCCGGCCAATACCCCCAGGCTGCCAGGTGAGCCCTCCCTGCAGTATGAAGGTGCCCCGAATGCCAGCAGGGAAATATGGACAATGGAGTTTTTATCCACGGCACTGCTGGATACCACGGGGGCCGCTAGAAGGCGCTGCAGGGAGGAGCAATGAGAGTTTTGCCTACAACCCGGAAGTGCATCCTAGTCACATGGACAGAGGAAATGACGTGCTACTGGGTTGAAGAAAAGAAGACTTTTGATCTGACCCGGAAGTGCTAAGAAGTCACATGGACAGGGGTTCAGAAGCACTTCCGGGTCACAGACTATATAAAGGACTGTGGGAGATCCCAGAGTTGTGCTGAGCTGGGTGGAAGGGTGGCAAAGCGTCTGAAAGTGGAGGATTGATTATTGATTAGTGATTGTTTATTTATATGAGTATTGTGGAGAGGAGGGTGCTTTGTGCACATTGTTGTAATAATTAAGTTGAGTATTGGACTTTTTCCTGGTGTCTGACGTATTGTCTGAGGGTTCAAGGGGACGACAGCACCCCCTATCTGTCACAATAGAAAAAAATGCAAATTTTCTTTTAACGTTTGTCCAATTTGCATTGATTTTAAATGCATCAATGACATGATGCTACATTTTTTATATTCACAATTAAATGTTTTGTTGTCTTTCTTCCAAACACACACTTTTTTGCCAGATTCCTGAACATTTCTGAATAAATACAGGATTACCTGTTGCTTTATGAACATGTTGCAATATCAGGGATGACGTTGCAAATATACTCGTTTTAAAATATATTATAGACACCAGTGTTAGAAGCTTCTCTCGTCATGTGCTTTTTTTGGAGAGCTGGGAAAATGAAAACAAATAGCTTTTAAATGAGTTATTTCGAAAAAAAAAATACTGTACATACAGATTGCACGTTGCCTAGCAACGTATATGAAAAGGGCCCTTGTGCCACTGCATAGCCTGTGGGCTCTAGTTCAATACATTGATCCTTGAATACATGATTGAGAGCCGGACAAGACCACATCTTTTCTAGTCTAAAATCAATTAAATCAATTTAATGAAGTACTCCTGCTTGCAAACGTAAGCCAGGGGCTGTGTTCATCATCTTCAGTGAGTAATTCTATGGTCTGTCTTCCTGCTAATTATTGGTGCTGCTTAATAATAAGGACAGCAACCGAGGGGCAAAGGTTAAGATTCAAAGAACAGTCTTGCCATTTTACCTTAAGTAACCTCCAACTCCCTTTATGGATCTTATAAGGCAATGAACATGGAATAGCAGAACAAGCCACTGTAACAATGTACAGAAGTACTCATAACACAGATAAAGGCTGAACATTTTGGGTCCTTCTCCCCCTTGATCAAACCATTTAGCTTAGTGTATAGAGAACCAAACTTAATCAACTGGAACACATTTTATCATCATCATTAATAACATTTGAGGCACTTGATATCTTTGTATGAGAGAGTCAATGTGTAGGACACCAGTAGACTGTGTTAGTCTAGTAGTTCCTGTATTATTAGTAGTTACGAAATACAAGGTGTAGTGGCAGGACAGGCAAAGAAGGCTTACCCAGGCCTACCTGGGGCCCCAACCCGGGGGGGGGGGGGGGGGGGTCCTGACGGAGTTAATTTGCATAGGTACTCATTGCAACAATGGTGTCAATCATATTTTAGCCACTTGAAAATTCTAAAAATGACAAAAGATTTTTTTGAAAAGTAAAGTCACATAACACACTCTCAATTGAGCTTCATCCAAGTCAGGGTCTCAGGGGGGCAGCAGCACTGGGCACAAGGCAGGAAACAGACACGCAAATTGCACACTGATATTTTAGACTTTGAAGCATCAGATATGATGTCATCTTATTCATCAAACACAAACTTTTGACAGAAATAAATTTAGGAAATAGGCACTGAAGCATGTTAGCGAGCAAACAACAAGTTCAGATTTTAATTTCCTTATGTCTGATACTGCAAAAAAATTAATTACATTAATCCATCCATCGATTAATTTCTGAAATTGCTTAATCCAATTTAGGATCGCTGGAAAGCAGGAAACAATCCTTCCTGCACCAGCAGCAAAGCAGGAAGCAAACCTAACCAGGGTAGTCCACTGCACGGCACACTCATATACGCTGTCACTCACTCATGTGGGACAACTTTCATCACCAAATATCTTACTTTACTGGTCTTTTGTATTTGGAGGATAAACCTGAAAACAGAAAAAACACATGGCACCAGAGAAAGAAGACACACACTCCACACAGAGACTGATTACAGTTATATTACATTTACATTTATTGGCTTGGAAGATGCTTTTATCTAAAGAGGTTTACAAAAGAGGTGAAAATAATCGAGTAGCATTAGGCTTAGGCCCTGTTTCTCCAGCAAGTGTAATAGGACACATAACAAAGTTGATTGCCACAAGTGAAAAGATGTGATGACTAATAATTTACAATCATACAGTTGTGCTTGAAAGTTTGTGAACCCTTTAGAATTTTCTATATTTCTGCATAAATATGACCTAAAACATCATCAGATTTTCATTCAAGTCCTAAAAGTAGATAAAGAGAAACCAGTTAAAGAAATGAGACAAAAATATTATACTTGGTCATTTATTTATTAAGGAAAATGATCGAATATTACATATTTGTTAGTGACAAAAGTATGTGAACCTTTGCTTTCAGTATCTGGTGTGACCCCCCTTTGCAGCAATAACTGCAACTAAACGTTTCCGGGAACTTTTGAACATTCCTGCACACCGGCTTGGAGGAATTTTAGCCCATTCCTCCGTACAGAACAGCTTCAACTCTGGGATGTTGGTGGATTTCCTCACATTAACTGCTCGCTTCAGGTCCTTCCACAACATTTCGATTGGATTAAGATCAGGAATTTGACTTTGCCATTCCAAAACATTAACTTTATTCTTCTTTAACCATTCTTTGGTAGAATGACTTGTGTGTTTAGGGTCGTTGTCTTGCTTTGCCTTGTCTTGCCCATTCTCTTGAGATTCAGTTCATGGACAAATGTCCTGACATTTTCCTTTAGAATTCTCTGATATAATTCATAATTCATTGTTCCATCAATGAAGGCAAGCCGTCCTGGCCCAGATGCAGCAAAACAGGCCCAAACCATGATACTACCACCACCATGTTTCACAGATGAGATAATGTTCTTATGCTGGAATGTGTTTTCCTTTCTCCAAACATAACACTTTTCATTTAAACCAAAAAGTTCTATTTTGGTCTCATCTGTCCACAAAACATTCTTCCAATAGCCTTCTGGTTTGTCCGCGTGATCTTTAGCAAACTGCAGACGAGCAGCAATGTTTTTTTGGAGAGCAGTGGCTTTCTGCTTGCAACCCTGCCATGCACACCATTGTTGTTCAGTGTTCTCCTGATGGTGGATTAATGAACATGAACATTAGCTGATGTGAGAGAGGCCTTCAGTAGCTTAGAAGTTACCCTGGGGTCCTTTGTGACCTCGTCGACTATTACACGCCTTACTCTTGGAGTGATCTTTGTTGGTTGACCACTCCTGGGGAGGGTAACAATGGGCTTGAATTTCCTCCATTTGTACACAATCTGTCTGACTGTGGATTGGTGGAGTCCAAACTCTTTACAGATGGTTTTCTAACCTTTTCCAGCCTGATGAGCATCAACAGCTCTTTTTCTGAGGTCCTCAGAAATCTCCTTTGTTCGTGCCATGATACACTTCCACAAACATGTGTTGTGAAGAGCAGACTTTGATAGTTCCCTGTTCTTTAAATAACACAGGGTGCCCACTCACACCTGACTGTCATCTCATTGATTGAAAACACCTGACTCTAATTTCACCTTCAAACTAACTGCTAATCCTAGAGGTTCACATACTTTTGCCACTCACAAATATGTAATATTCGATCATTTTCCTCAATAAATAAATGACCAAGTATAATGTTTTTGTCTCATTTGTTTAACTGGTTTCTCTTTATCTACTTTTAGGACTTTATTGAAAATCTGATGATGTTTTAGGTCATATTTATGCAGATATATAGAAAATTCTAAAGGGTTCACAAACTTTCAAGCACAACTGTAGGTTATAATCCATCTATTATCCAACCCGCTATATCCTATCTACAGGGTCACGGGGGTCTGCTGGAGCCAATCCCAGCCAGCACAGGGCGCAAGGCAGGAAACAAACCCTGGGCAGGGCGCCAGCCCACCGCAATAGGTTATAATTGATAAAGCAATTACACTTAAACAACTTCTTCTTTCGGCTGCTCCCGTCAGGGATTGCCACGGCGGATCATTTTCTTCCATATCTTCCTGTCTTCTGAGGTTACGTCAGGAAGGACATCCGGTGTAAAATTTTGCCAAATCAGTATGCGGATAACAATACAAATTACACTTAAACAACAAATAACCAAATAATCACAGTGCATAGTTTTTTTCCTTCAATTAGAAAGATAGTCACAGAACAGATGAGACTTCAATTGCATCTTAAATACATTGAGGGAGCCAGAAGTTCAGATGGAGGTGGGCAGCCCATTCCACCAACTGGGAACTATGCATGAAAAGAGTCTGAATTAAGACTTGAAACCACGCAGAGGTGGCATCACAAGACACTGTTCACTGGCTCACCTGAGTGGGCAAGAAGGAGCATAGCACCTCACCAGTGTCTCCCTATACTCAGGTGCTCGGACCCAAATACACTGCAGGGAAACATCAGGGATTTAAATTTAAATGTGTGCTCCTACTAAGAGCCAATGTAGCGACCTGAAGAGAGGAGTGACAAGTGTCCATTTCAGCTGGTTATATATAAGATGAGCCACTGCATTCTGAATCATCTGCTGCGGCTTTATAGCTCATGTGGGTACTCCCTGCCAGAAGTAAGTTGCAGTAGTCCAGATGCGATAACACCAAAGCCTGGACCAGAAGTTGTGCTGCATAAACTGGACTTCTCTAGTGCCTTCAACACCATCCAACCTCTGCTTCTTAGGGACAAGCTGACAGAGATGGCAGTAGATTCATTCCTGGTGGCATGGATCGTGGACTATCTTTACTGACAGACCTCAATATGTGCGTCTCGGGAACTGCAGGTCTGACATTATGGTCAGCAACACAGGAGCGCCGCAGGGGACTGTACTTTTTCCGGTCCTGTTCAGCCTGTATACCTCGGATTTCCAATACAACTCAAAGTCCTGCCACGTGCAAAAGTTCCATGATGACACTGCTATTGTGGGCTGCATCAGGAGTGGGCAGGAGGAGGAGTATAGGAACCTAATCAAGGACTTTGTTAAATGGTGCGACTCAAACCGCCTGCACCTGAACACCAACAAAACTAAGGAGCTGGTGGTGGTTTTTAGGAGGACCAGGCCCCTCATGGACCCCGTGATCATCAGAGGTGACTGTGTGCAGAAGGTACAGACCTATAAATACCTGGGAGTGCAGCTGGATGAAAAATTGGACTGGACTGCCAATACTGATGCTCTGTGTAAAAAATGACAGAGCCAACTATATTTCCGTAGAAGGCTGGAGTCTTTCAACATCTGCAATATGATGCTGCAGATGTTCTATCAGACGGTTTTGGCGAGTGCCCTCTTCTACACGGTGATGTGCTTGGGAGGCAGCATAAAGAAGAGGGACGCCTAATGCCTGGAGAAACTGGTGAGGAAGGCAGTCTCTATTGTAGGCACAGAGTGGGTTAGAAGATGATATCGTATGACATATTATGATTTTCAAAGTAGCCTAGAAATTTGAATTGAAGCCTTATATCTCTTCCTATGTAAATGCACACGTATCATTTGGGACTTTGGTTTCTTTCCACTGTGTCAAATAATGATAATAGATTAACTTGTAACCCTAACAGGCCCCAAGGTGTTTGTGTGAATTCTATGCAATAGACTGTAGTTACTGCTATTCCCTCCTAGGCTCCATTTCCACTTTGCCACAACTGAGAGAAATGTAGTTATTAAAAATGGATGAATGAATAGATGTGCTCTTAATGTTTCAAAGGAAAATAATAAAGTCTATCACTAATGGATCCATTGTCAAAGCCAAAACTCTTGTTCTGACAAGGTAGAATATGATCCAAGAGGAATACAGGATCTTGTCTTCGAAGGAAAGTTTATCTATTAGAGGGCACACAGAAACACCCATATTGTAGAAATTAAGAAATGTTAGTAGACCTGACAACATGTTACATTGTCATTTACTATTTGAAAAGAACAAACCATTTTAGAATAAAAAACCTAGAGCACAATGTGCATACTTTACATAAAAGGCACCCCTGTGATAAAATAAAGCTCATGTACTGTATCCTCTACACATACTGCTCAAAAAATTAAAGGACAACTTTTTAATCAGAGTATAGCATCAAGTCAATGAAACTTCTGGGATATTGATCTGATCAGTTAAGTAGCAGAGGGGTTTTTTAATCAGTTTCAGCTGCTTTGGTGTTAACAAAATTATGTGGCTCTTCCGTGATTGGATTCTGCCCAATACAACGTCTCATCCCCTGATTGGTCACCCTTCACACAAGAAAAGCATTTTCCAACATAGCGGTAATACAGTAGAAGAGTTGCTTTGCATGGAGCTTGCTGTGTGACTTTACCTGTATGCATCTAAATTGTGTTTTATACAGTTTGAATGTGGCATACATACACAAAAAAAAATAATTTACCTATCGCTACAGTTTTGCTGTAAGTCCCATGGCTGCCAACATTACAGTCTTTTCAAGAAACACTGGTTTTTACGTAGGTACTGCTGAACATACACTGCGGGATTTTTAGAAATCATGGTCAAGCAGCTACTCATACTGCACAACAGAGTGATCATTATATGTGCTGAAATTGTATCAGCACGTTCATTCTGGTCTACATGCCACAACATGGGTGCTCAGACCATATGTATGAAATGCACACTTATTGCGCTTGTTGCACATTGCTGATGGCAACATCAGAAAATGAGGTTGTGAGACTGCTCACATTACAAGATAACTGAATGAAATTGTTCACATGACAAAAATCTTCTGATCTTACACCAGCCCAAATATAAGATGCAATTGGACATTGCAACCCCTCTCATACTACATATGACATGACGGCCAATTCAGAAATCAGTCAGCAACTGCAAATCAGGTTTAAAATTGTGCCAGAATTGTACAGTGTATACCTGGTTTAGGATGTCTATGTTGCATGCACGGCCAGTGTAGATGGATGAATATTTTATTATATTTTTGTTTGTTTCATTGTGGATGGAAATACTTTTGTAAACAATGTGAAAATACTACTGTAGACGGAGATCATTTTCATTTAAAAGGGGTGTTCTGTAGTAATTGTGTCCATGTGCCCCCAGTCTTGCTGCTGTCGTCGTATACTCTCACCTTCCACGAGTGAGCCCCTCCAAATGTCACCAGCAAGGAATCGTTCGTGGTCTTGCTCTTCACACGTCTTCTCACACAGAAAGGGTGGGAGCAAAACTCGGGCCTCTGGGTCATAAGCAAATACTTAGAAAGTTATGCTAGAGAATTTCAGTTTTCCAGTAATTGCTTGAATTCTTGCACCAGAACATAAAATGCACATCCCACTCACACACAAGGATCCAATTTTTATAATCACCAATGGACCTAACATGGCTGTCTTTGAGATGATGGAGCAAATAAGAGCACCCAGAGAAATATCTGCACAGGCATTGGGGGAACCAGCAGACCCCACACAGACAATGATCTTGTGCTGGTTATGACTGGACCTCTGAGACAGAAGTGCTAGCCATTGCATCATCATACTGTTTTGATTATTTTAACTGTTAAAAATAATATTCTTGGCAGGGCATGCAAATTCCTATGTTGTAGTAATTAATATTCACAGCTTTATCAAGGAATATTTTAGAGACCTGTTCTTTTGAATAGTTCTTAATTCTAAAGTCAGGCATACATACTAACAGTATGAATTATTTGTGCTTAATGACTAAGTTAAAGTTTAAATAATTTGAAATTGGCCAAAAGAGATCTTTCAAAGGCAGGGCAAATGTTAAATTCTGTACATTTTCACTTGATGATCAGAGTGTGCTGGAGATAATACAGACATGTCTAATGTGATCTGAAGTGCTTGCAGGATTGCACAAATTTTTCCTGATAAACAGGTAGACTGCTGGTCTAAAAGTAAGGGTCTTTTTATTAGATGAGGTTTAAAACTTTTAATGTTGGGAAGAATGATCTGCATGTGTTTTTGCTGCCAGTATGACTGACTGATCATTTTGATTTGAGGTATTCTTTATTTTTAATAATGGCATATTGTGCAGGATGGATTTTTATTTCTTGATCATCAGTAAGTGTTACTGGCCTGACACCTGTTTTGGCTCATTGGACAAAGAAAACTTCTTTATACTTACAACTTCTCTCACTTTGTGCTGGTTTTCATCTACAATACCTAGCTCAATTAACCTGACTGATTAATTAAATTATTATATAGATATTAGATATTATGCCAAATGCTCTACCATCTCCCGCAATGTTAGTATCTGATTGCCTAACACAAAATTCAGTGTACAGATAATACAGTGCCATTATAGCCTGTTAA
This sequence comes from Polypterus bichir lapradei, assembly GCA_026402145.1. Lineage (NCBI taxonomy): Eukaryota > Metazoa > Chordata > Cladistia > Polypteriformes > Polypteridae > Polypterus > Polypterus bichir. The sequence continues at coordinate 16,375,354 of JANRMT010062834.1, forward strand.
ACTGAGAATGACATGTTGTTGGCACAGCATTTCATTTCGTCATTCCAGGATTGCAGCACACTGTGTACTTTGAATAAATCTTTGTTTGTAAAAGATTATCTTGCACACAGGCAGCATTCACTTTGGAGCTTAGGGTGACTTCATCTAATATGCAACAGACCACAAATGACACCCAAACATGAGAATGCACTGAGTATACCAATACAAAAGAATAATACTCGATCATTGTCAAAATGCACAGAAATAAATATGGCAGTCTGCAAAGCAAACTGTATAATGGCCGTTCAGTACTTGATTAATCAGTGAAGAACTGCTTTGATCATTTTTTTTAGTTTATTTTTTTACTAGCTGTCTTACCCAGCTTCATATAGTAAATATTCTAAGACAATGGGCCACGGTTATAGTGCCATCGGCTATTTATTTATTAATTGATTGATTGGATGTATTCTTTGTCCTGTGAGTCCGTATTCTTGCTGCTGTATACATCTGAATTTTCCCATGGGATTAGTAATGTTTATCTAATCAAATCTAATATCTAACCGGGTGTTTCAAAAGTATACTATGTAACAAAGTACTTTTCAGTATGCAATATTCAAAGTTTTTTTTTTTTTTTTTTTAACCAGTGCCTAATATTATTAATTCACTGGAACTCCTTACTCTTGAACATGCTATATACAATTGCTCATATGAAAAACATTCCTGTCATTCATCTATTCTTGCTTTTTTTAGTGACATTTTTTTGTCGTTGGTTATTGCAAAACACAATTTTACAGGAAACTGCAAATTTTGGGTATAAACATAATTTCTACGGTAGGTCATCTTGTAAAAATGATAGCTTCAATCAAATTTGAATGTAACGCTTTGATCTGTAATCTTGTACCATTACAAAGTTTTGGAGGGTTTAGATCAAAGCAATAGACAAACTGAAACAGGCCCAGTGTATGGAAGTAACAGTTTACCTCAAAAAAAGTAGGGAACTACAAATTGCAGCCAATAATAACTGAAATAAATCCCAGATAAACTTACAAAATTTAAAATATTGGAAAGTCAAATAAAAAGTACAGCAGACCACAAATGTAACCTTGCAGTGTGCATGTAACACTCATCGGTAGAGAGGCAACTGAACTTGTTGGGTTTATATGTCGTTCAATCAACAATTTGTTCTTGAGTTTATCGCCAGTTATATCTTCAACTGGGTGGCGGTGGAGCACTATGGAATTATTTTTAATAACTATTATTATTATTAGATGTTTACGATTTATATTGTTCGCTTAATTATTTGTTTTAGTGTTTTTCATCAGTTGTATATTAAAACTTTTATTTTTTTTTATTACTTTATCCTGAAAGCCATAACCAGACAATAACGTTAAACGCTATATAATGTTATATTTTATCTTATTACGGAAAACCAATAATGTTTACAGCATACACATTTACATGGTTCTTGCAATGACTTGAACATTTTTCATTTTGGGGTTGTTTGTCCCTGTATATATATTTTAGTGACCTCTTTGTGGGTAAAGTAAAGAAGATAAATGAGTGGTTAATATACAGTAGATCAGATCAGTATCAGAAGAAAAGATGCAAAGAAATAAAATATTGTGAGCTATGTACTGTATAAACCCCCTTTCTGTTCTGGCCGTGGGGACCCTTTAATTTAGATGCACTGGCAGTTAAACTGACCAAGGGGCACCATTGCTTCCAGCTTGACTTGGACCCAAGCACGCACTTCCTCTTCTATTTGTCTCTCCATCTTATTTTGCTTCTAGCAAAGCAAGACCTACACATACAGGTACAGTGCCAGGCATCCAGACTTTATAGGGCACACGCTAACCAAATTTTACTTGATCTTCTCTGAACTTTCTTCCTTCTGCTTCACAGCTCACTCTCTTGTCCATGACATCTCACCTTTTTCCACTCAAACGTCCTCCGTACTAGTCAGTGCCGCTCTGTGTGTACCCTCCCCTTCGCTTCTGCTGGCAGCCTTTATTTGCCTAAACCAGATGTCCCAAATAACCGGCTGGCACTTTGTGTTTCCCAGTGTCAGTGCTGCACTGTCATTGTTTCAGTGTATGAAGCGCATTAGCATAGCACAGCATACTTCTTACAGTATTATTATCGATCAATGTACTTTTTTCTATAACATCACCAAAATCAAAGTGTTTTTTTGAATTTTGGGATATAATTTACAGTATATTGTGGAGGCTGTTTTCTACTTTAATGTCCTTTCTAAGCAGATACGTACTGCCCTAGATGTTTCATTATGCTAAATTTCAGGTTTTTAACTAAAGGGGAAATTGTGTTTTTTTCAGTCAGTCAGTCTAATTTTACTTTGTCATGATTAAGACTGTTGGCTTGAATTAACATAAATTTAAAATAAATCTACCATATATACTCATGTTTAAGTTTGACCACACAGTAATACCCAAACTATTCTGAAGCGACGTTTGCACTGTTTTGTGTTTTTTTTATCTCACATCCTCATATACCTTTATTGTAAGAGCATCCCTTATCTACGATGGAGCGTTCAATCAGAAGAAACTATGAAGCTGGTTTTAAATTAAAAGTCATTGAAGTAGCAAAAGAAATTGGTAACTGCACTGCTGCAAAAAAATTCCATGTGTCTGAGAAACTGATGTGAGTTTGAAGGAGGCAAGAAGAAAAAAAAAATAAAGTGTCATATTTTTGAACGGACGTATAAGTCGGGGTCTGATTTTATGATGTATTTTTTGGGTTTCAAGACCCAGCTTATATGCAAGTATATACAGTATTTCAAAAACCAATATCTAGTTGCCACATTGTAGCCAACTGAACACTGGAAATGTATAACTTTGTGTGAATTTTCATTTTATCATGTATACTGTATGTCAATATTATCAGAATGATTTCAGTATGATAGTTGCTATGTTAAATCATTAGAGATTCCCCAAAAAATTGACATTTTTTCATCTTACACTTGATACCGTGCTCGACAATGATATAAAATAAAAGTAAAATATCTTTATTGAAAAAAATTGATTACCAACATCATAACTAGCAATGTAGCTGAATAAAAAGTTGCACTTATTGGTGTATATAACATACTGTATTTCTTGTAAACACTAAAAGAATTTAATAATTAGATGTACATAACACTCATCACAAACAAAAACAATATATTATAAAATGAATATCTCACACAGTGGTGGGCTGGCGCTCTGCCCGGGGTTTGTTTCCTCCCTTGTGCCCTGTGTTGGCTGGGATTGGCTCCAGCAGACCCCCGTGACCCTGTAGTTAGGATATGGTGGGTTGGATAATGGATGGATGGATGGAATATCTCACAGGTATTGTGATGGACATAATGGATGGGATGGAGAGTGGTCTGTTAGGCGGAGTGGTGGCTCTGAGGCTAGTGACCTGCACTGGCAATCGGAAAGTTGGCAGTTCAAATCTTATAAATGCCAATAGGGACTCTGCTCTGTTGGGCCCTTGAGCAAGACCCTTAACCTGAAATTTCTAAGCGCTTTGAGTAGCGAGAAAGTGCTATATAAATGCAAAGAATTATTATTGTTATCCAGCCAGGAGGCCATTTTGGAAGGACAGTGTGTATGGATTTCCATCCTGGGTGGAGAAGTTAGTATTCCAATTCCCAATTTGGACAAAGATATAATGTATGGACAAAGGGAGGCTGCCTGCCAAGAATAGTTGTTCCCCTGATATGAAAGGTGGATGTTTGCAGGGCTACATAGGAGGTGTAGTTCTGTGGGGCAGCCCTGCTGGTTTCCCCAGGTGCCGCCAGGAGATGCTGCCATCAAAGATTTCATAATTGTGCAGTGTTACAAAAGCCAGACTAGAATAAAACAAAGGAATAAAAGTTAAAAACAAAGAACCAGTATAATCTTGATACCTTCCAAATTAACTAAAATGTGCATGTTAACTCATGAAGAGTACATCCTATAACTTTCAGAAGTACTGCAATACTAGATGCCGATTTATTTATGTCACCAATGACAGGCATTTAAAAAAGTATTAATATGCTGCTGAGTTATTAAGTTTTAGTAGTGACATGGAGACAAATGCAAAGGATAAAATTACGAATTCAGCATACAGTGTAACAGTCTTGACATGCTGTACAACTAGCCTGGAGTAGAGAGCTAAACAGAGGAGCTATGATGAGCTCAAAAGAGTGTGACCCTGTGCAGTCACCATGGGCACCTGCCATTTAACTAAGCCTTCTGGGCAAGAACTCCACTGCGAATTTCCTAATGAACAAACATACAAATGCAGCACAGAACTAGTGATCAAAAACAGCAAAATATGAGAAAAGCTTGCGCACAGATGGAAAAAGTGCTTTAAAAATATAAACAAACATAAAATGTCCAAAAGATCCTGCCTTTTCCAGTACAGATGATGAGCAGATGATCTCACTTTGTTTTCAGTCTACTTATATACCACCCCAAAATGGTTGCCTAAATGTAATCACAGTTTGCAATTTCCTACATCCACTATGTGACCACATGGCCCATGTCCCAGTGACAGCATTATATTTAGCAGTGATTTTGGATCTCTGGAAAACATAGAAGATTGTCAACAGGTCAGGTCAGGTGAGGTTGGGAAGCATGTATTGATAAGGTGTGTTACTGCACCCATCTCACGATGAAACAGCTTAGGATCCCAGTTGGCAACCCCCCAGGCAGACACACCCTCTGGAAATTACGCGTTACCATGGCATGGTCCAGCTGTTTGGGTCCTCAACAGTGAGAATCTTGCTAGCAGGATCACCCTTGGGGAAATCTCGCCACATGGCGGTAGTGCCGTAACTGATGTTCCCTTACAGTGCAGGTACTGTGCCTCATTTGGGACTCCATGATCAAAAGCTCATTCAACACAAAGTCAAACCAGCAGTACCCTGGGATTCTCCAAAGAGACACAGTACCAAAGGAGTCTAGTCTTCATCTCAAGTCACTGGATGAAGTCCATGTCTCGCAAACTTATAGCAAACAGGAAGCACCAGAACACTAAAGACTTGGACCTTGGTCATTTTGCAGAGCTCTCAGGAGCGCCACACACCCCTTCCAGCGACCTCATGACCCCCACGTTCTCCCAAATGACTTCATAAGAACAGTCACCAGAGACATGAATGGCAAGTTAAGTAAACTTCTCAGTGTGGTCAACACTCACTCCGCAGACAGGCACATTGCAGGTGGCTGTGCCAAAGAAGTCATTAAAGGCCTGGATCTTGGTTTTTATCTGGGACACTCGCAAACCCAGGCAATCAGACTCCTCACTCAGTCTCTCAAGGTGAATCAATCCGAGCCTCCATTGACTCTGTGAAGATCACAGCATCATCTGCAAAGTCAAGATCAGTGAATCTTTCTTCACCAACAGAGGCCCCGGAGCCACTAGACCCCACAATCCTGCCCAACACCCAGTCTATACAAGCACTGAACACAGTAGGATCAAGAAACACACCCCGACGAACCCCAGAATCAACTGGAAAAAACACAGATCTGATAAGACATGATCAATAATATCAATTTTCTACTTGAAACAGTATGTCCTCAATGCCAAAACATTTTCTTTGTAGGATGCCTTTGCCTTTTTTTCTTTCAAGATGCCTTTGAAACCCCATAAAACAACACAAAACAAGAGAGATCAGTGTAGCGATGAAGTAGTGTAAAACGTTCTTCAATACAGTAGGCCTTGTAAGGTCTTTGATCTCAATGACTCAAGCATCCTCCCTAAAAACAGTCTGCAAGATGAGTCCTGGATTCACATAAGTAGATAGCCAGACTCTTTCTACAGAAAATGAAGAAAATAAGATTGTCAATTAGATATTTCAGTTTCTTACTTTTAATAAATTAGCAAAGATTTGTAAACCCCTTTGTTTGCTTTGTTATTCTGGGGTATTTAGTGTTGTTTGATGTGGGGGAAACACTATTTAAATGATTGTAGAAGACTGCAACATAACAAAAATGTGATAAAGTGAAGGGGTCTGAATCCACTGCATTTAACTTATGCTTATACAGCTGAGCATCACTTATCAGTGAAACAGACCCATTTTTAGAACATGAAAGGAAAGCTAAATGTCTAGAAAAATACATGCATTGGCAGGGAGAATGCTTACATTTTACAAAGACAGTGAATTGACTGGAGGCCTCATATAAACGGTGCGTATGCACAAAAATGTTGCATTTGCCCATTTCCATGCACACTTCGAGATATGTGAAAACTAAACTTGGTGTAAAGCCATGCACATTTTCACAGCAGCCTCACACCATGCATATGCAAGTTTCTGCTTGGTTTTGCAAATAGGTGGCACCCAGCATCAAAGCAGTGCTACTGTTTCTGTGTGGTGTCCTTTTCTTTTTCACATTTGCATCAATGATGTGAGATTTATCAAATACACCGAAATTAACTGCATATTGTTTACAAACTTAATTCAGTTGATTGTAATCATTCTGTAATGATATATAATGGTGCACAAAATGCCATAGCTGCTTTAGTGTTGTTAGATGACATTGCAAATGGAAGAAGCAGAAGAGAGTGCATATTTACAGATGATGATGAGTGGCTTCTAAGTTGATTTCGATTTCCAAGAGCTATCCTCTTGGAGCTGTGTGCTGAACTGCAATTCACAGCAATGTCTGGTTTTCCAAATCTAATCGGAGAGGTCAACTGCACACACATTGCTATTGCAATGGCTCTGTAAAGTTACTAAAAGAATAAGCTAGCATTACATCATCAATAGCAGGACAGCCTATACAAAATGGTAACTCCGCACAGTCACACATGCTTTTTCCAACTAATGCAGAGAAAGAAAGCGGTCCTTTTAGTGAGTCATCTCAAAGAGCCATGTAAAGAGCAGAGAATCTATCTGTTGTGGCACTCGGCGCCGACACCACACTATGAAGGCACCTTCAGAGAATGAATTTGCTTTTGTAAATAAAGTCCTGGTCTATAGTCCACCAAATGTGTGCTGCATTGTTTGATAGGTCACTTCTACTACATTGTCTTCCATAGCTGTCACCATATCGAGTGCATCAGGAAGTATTAACTCTTCTGCTATTATGTGTATTTTTTATATCATGCCACATAATAGGTGACAGGATATAAAGCCATTCAAGCTTTAAGTTTCACAAATGTGGCTTTTATCATTTGAGTTTTCAGTACATGGTATTCCTTGAGTTTTCTCTGTAAAAATCCAAATGGCCTATCCACATGATTGGGACACAGTGTCTCAATGTGGCTTCATGATATCAGCTGCTAACACTTTCAGGCACAAGAAAGACAGGCATCTGTCCCCCTCATCTACTAAAGAACACAAAGAGTAAGATATCCAACCCGCTATATCCTAACCACAGGGTCACGGGGGTCTGCTGGAGCCAATCCCAACCAACACTGGGCACAAGGCAGGAAACAAACCCCGGGCAGGGCGCCAGCCCACTGCAGGGCACACCCACACACCAAGCACATACTATGGACAATTTAGGATCGCCAATGCACCTAACCTGCATGTCTTTGGACTGTGGGAGGAAACCCAAGCAGACACGGGGAGAACATGCAAACTCCACACAGGGAGGACCTGGGAAGCGAACCCGGGTCTCCTAACTGCAAGGCAGCAGCGCTACCCACTGCGCCACCCGTGGAGTAAGATATACGTTGTCATATTTTAGATTCCTTGGTTTCCACCTCCACCTGACTCAGCTGTCTATGTTGTTAAATTGTGCATTTTTCTTTTCATCCCTGTCAAAAAAGTATTTATACTTTCAGCAACCTCAGGTATAATAGCTTACGAGAGCACCCAACACAGTCCTCACACAGTTTGTTTGTTTTTTTCTCTGCATATAATATGCATAGTCTCATATTTATTCTGTTCTTCTCTTTTATCCTATTCTCCATTTAGTTTCTTTTTTTTTGTCACCTCTGTCATCCTAATTTTCGTCACCATTCCTGTAGGATTTAGGCACCCCTCCGCTGAGGGCTCCCCACACTTTTCAAACCATTGGGGTAAGGGATCAGGGAAAATGAAATGTACAATAAAATGTAAACAAATTGATAGATTGGGATTAGGGAAAATACAAAGAAAAAAAAATCAGTCCTAATGCCTTCAATGTAACCCAACATGCGCAAGGTCTGGACAAGATGGAGACCCAGCTCTCACTGCAATTTCACTTAACTAAAGCTGAACACATAACATGAATTCAATTAATTCAATAATTTTATTTAATTTCTTTGTTCTTGGTGGTTTCCCTCCATGTCTGATGTACCTCACAATATGTGAAATAACTGTGTGCAAACAGTGGAAACCAAATCACCCAGCTTATTTTAAATTGTGATGGAGAATTTTCAGCTTATGTGAACACTGCAATCAGTATTTTATTGTTGTTGTATACAAGAGGGGATAACACACTGGACAAGCAGCTCTGGGTGCCTCTGACCATGATGTCATTTACTTACTACAAATATACAAAATCAGTAGAAACTGAGAAAAGATAAACCATCCACACATAACTCACAGAAAGAGAGCACTAACATCGTAGCGGAGCCACAGCAGAGCATCACCTGCTCTGACTTGGGGGTGCACATCATTGACAGGTTATACAAGTCTTATAACACAGAGCAACTATTTAAGAAAGGGCAGAGCAGATTTTTCTTTTCTTCGGAGACTGCATTCCTTTAATGTGGGAAGTGTAATCCTTCAGTTCTTCTATGATTCTGTGATGGCCAGGGCGATTTTCCATGCTGTGGTGTGCTGGGTTGACCAAATCAACAAGCTGATTGAAAAAGTGCAGTCTCAGTTATGGGACACACTCTCGATCCTCTGGAGGTAGTAGTGGAGGACAGAATGAAGATGAAACTGATGGCCATTAAGAACAATGTTGCACATCCTCTCTCTGATACACTAACACTGAGAAACTTCAGCCAATAAATTATTCAACAGAAGTGTGTGAAGAAACACTCGTGGGGCTCCTTTATACCAATAGCAATACACTTTTATGATGCCTCATAGTGGCTGCTCTCCTGTATTTAGCAAAGTCAGACGTTTTCTTTATTTTTGTAATTCTGGGGGGGGATTGTATTTTTTGAATCTTCTCCCTTGTGACAAATAAATTACTATCTGCCTTTCTAATATGCAACACAAGGCAAGAACACAGTTTTACTGAGCAGTTAGCATGGGTTCAGATGATGGAGGTCATGTTTTACTAACATGCTAGAATTCTAAGAGGAAGAAACACAATGATATGATCAAAGTGAAGTATATGATATTATTTATCTTGACTTTCAGAAAGTATTTCATAAGATGCCACACGAGAGGTTGAGCAACAAACTAAAAGAAGTGGAAGTTCAGGGTGATGTTTGTAGATGGGTGTAGAATTGCCCCAGACACAGGAAGCAGAGGGTGAAGGTGCGAGGAAACTCATCAGAATTGGGTTAAGAGTGGTGTTCCCCAGGGGTCAGTGTTGGGGCCGCTGCTATTTTTAATATATATAAATGATTTGGATACGAATCTAAGTACCAAGCTGGTTAAGTTTGCAGATGATACCAAGATAGATTAACAGATAATCGGGAATACATTGAATCACTACAGTGGGACTTGGACAGCATACAGGCTTGGGAAAATTTGTGGCTGATGAAATTTCATGTAAGTAAATGAAAAGTAGTTCACGGAGTAAGAAAAATGTTAGGTTTGAATACACAATGGGAGGTCTGAAAATCAAGAGTACACCTTATAAGAAGGATTTGGTAGTCATAGTGGACTCGACACTATCAATTATCAGACAGTGTTCTGATTCCATTAAGAAGACTAACAGAATGTTATGTTATGTAGCATAATGTGTGGAGTGCAAGACCAAGGTTATGGTTATGCTTTATAATGCACTGGTGAGGTCTCATCTGGAGTACTCTGTGCAGTTTTGGTCTCCAGGCTACAAAAAGGATATAGCAGCACTGGAAAAGGTCCAAAGATCAGCAACTATGCTGATTCCACAGCTACAAGGGGATGAGTTATGAAGAAAGATTAAAAAGTCTTTTCACTTTAAGCAAAAGAAGATTTAGGGGAGACATGGCTGAAGTATTTAACATTATGCAGAAATTTTTTACAGTGGATCGAGTCTGTTATTTTAAAATTAGTTCATCAAGAACACACGGATACAGTTGGAAACCTGATAAAGGTATATATCATGCAAACATTAGGAAGTGTTTCTTCATACAGAGTACCACAGACACATGGAATAAGCTACCAAGTAATGTGGTAGATATTAGGATTTTAGGGACTTTCAAAACTCGACTTGATTTTAGAAGAATTAACTGAATAGGACTGACAAGCTTTGTTCTTGTCTAGATTGTTCTAATGTTCTATTATATAGTGACTTTCATATCTATCTATCTATCTTATTATTATACAATGTTATTGACTGTTATACCTGCCTTTGCACTCTCCACCTTGCATTTTTTAACTTGCAATGCATTTTTATTTCATTAATATTGTTTTTATCAGTATGCTGCTGCTGGAGTATGTGAATTTCCCCTTGGGGATTAATAAAGTATCTATCTATCTATCTATCTATCTATCTATCTATCTATCTATCTAT
>JANRMT010062834.1:16385937-16420434 GCA_026402145.1 Polypterus bichir lapradei
TATCTATCTATCTATCTATCTATCTATCTATCTATCTATCTATCTATCTATCTATCTATCTATCTGAGTTATTGTGAATTAATGATCTCTGACGAGAAAACTATCAAATTGTATGCTAATAGTAAGCCACAAATTACCAAAGATGTTAAAACACTACTTCTAGAAAAACAACATGCTCTTCAAAAAAATGTGGTAAAAAAGTGAATTTTAAAGAGAAGGATAAATGTGTCAAAAAAGGGTGGCTTTTCCAATAGACAAGGACTATGAGCTGTTTGTTAATGAACTAAATGATTGCAGTATTACAAGATTTGAGAGCAATGATTTCCATATCACAAATAAACAAGCAAAGGTGATGTTTTGTAAAATTGGCAGAATTGTAACAGGAATGGAGCACAGCATTGTGTCGCATCAAAACAAACATAGCAAAGAGCACAAATGGCACATCAGGATACACTGTGAAGTACTGTTTCAAGCAGTTTTGTTGAGTTTTTGATTTGCTTTTTAACTGATTTCTGAGCTGTATAATTACAGTATGTCTGGGCTCTGAAAACAGTTAATCATTAGCCAGTTTCCAGAGTTTTGAAGCCAGTAGTCCAAATGACAATAGCCCAGTGGCTCTCACTTCCATTCCAAGTAAAAACTTTGAACATCTGATCAAAAAACATCTTAATAAAACATCCAGCAATGCATAGAGGACACAGGTCCTGTTTTTTCTTTTTCTTTTTCTTTTACTGCTGTTTTCGTGATAAGCCCAGTTCCTTTGTCAGAAAACTATTTTTGGATTTTTCTATCTGTAGTTTATCCGTTTTCAATTACATTGGTTAAGTGACTCAAGAGTCCTATTAAAGTTGCATCATTGAAAAAATATTTGAAACTAATACATCATATAGTAATGGGCTGAGTCATTCAGATATCGCTATGCAAATACCTCTCCAGCTTTAATTAGTAAAACACATTTAAGCATCAGGGAGAATCCTATCTTTATTTCAGTTTCGACTTTTTTGGTGTCTGGAAAAGTGCTCACTATAATAAATATTTGTGTCCAATATAAGTGCAGCCCATCTGTTGTAAGTTAAAAATGCAAATATAAGTAAAAGGCAATGCAGATAATAGTTAACAGAGGGGTCCAAGCAGTTAAAAATAATACTTAATCACCCTTTGAGATTAAACTGACTGTTAAGTTTTAAGAAATGATGGGAGGCAGAGACGTTCCATTCCTATTATGACCAGAAAGCTAAAGGAGTGGGAAAAGTATAACATGATTTTGAGTGTTTTTTTCTAGATTTTTTGTGTTTTATACATTTTTTATAAGGGTTCTCTATGAACGTCTTCAGTTTTATAGCACAAGGCTTGGTTTTTTTTGTTGGCTCTCACGACGAGTAGTGTTACCGAATTCTCTGTATCTGACTGTTGTTTTGCATCTTCTTCTTGTTTCACCAAGACAAGAATTTCTTATGTCACCCAGGATTTTTTTCTATGAGTGCTTTCTGTTTGAAAGTATTTTCTGCTTAACCTTTCCTGTTTCAGAGTTCTGCAAGTTTGTTCAGTTGTTTCATTGTTAGTCTTATATAGTTTTCTTCCTAGCTAAGTAATTGCTGCTGCAAATAAGGACCTACATTTTACCAGCTTTAATAAATTTGTATCTAACTGATCATCAAAATGCCATTGTATTAGTTTCTTTAGCTTTACCTTCATTTTTGACATGAGAATATTATGTATGTCAGCCATTGGATATGTGTGAGCAGAGTTCCTAAACCTTATATGTATTAGTCTGGTTTCATTAAATGTTGTCAGGACTGTTCCAAGTAAATAAGATTTGTATTGGCTTTTGGAACCTTCTGCAGGTGATCATTAATTTGTATACTTCACAGAATTACACTAGTCTTCTCCCTCTTTTGTTTTTGATATCAAAACCATATTTACCCACCACATCCAGGTGCTCTTTACTGGCTTTTGTATTAGCATCACCCCTAACAATTATAATTTTACTATTTTTGTCATTGTCTGTTTTTCACCATCTTAGAATTTTTTTTCATTGCTATATTCTGTTATTGGTGCATAAATATGGAGAAGGTGAATATTAAACGATTGTTCCATTATCATTAATCAAGATCTGAATTTGGCTGACACCTAATAATGCTTGCTGCCACTAACTTTTTCATGAGAACTCCCCCTCCCTTTATATGCTCACTCCACCTGAGTATATCAATACACGATACATTCCTTTTTATTATGTCCACCTTGTTTTATTCAATCCTAAAATATTGAAAATAAAATTATGTAGTTTTTCAGGTTGATGCCTTGTGTGAACATTCCATGTAATAACTTTTAAGGCCTGGACCCTGGTTTCCAACCTTATAGTATCTAGGACTGTTTGCCTTCTTGAAGTTTTTAAGCAATCTTTTCCATCAATACTAGGTGTGCTTTCTAAACTACCAGACTCAACTTCTCTGTATTATGTACAGTAAGAGGGTCTTATTCAGTGGTCGCAAATTCACCTCTGTTACCAGCACTATGAACCATTCTACAAACTATAACTGGCTATGAGTAATTACTTGGTGACATTTCATTCTCTTCCAAGGCAATTGCCATTTGTCTCCTTCTGTCAGTAGAGTGCCCTGGATAGGTTGCTCATTTTTCTGACACAACCATTGACCTTTCTCTGTGATTATTCTGCTTCTCCAGCTGCTCCAAACTTCATTCACAAAAGGGGCATCATCCTTTAATACAGATAGCTCATACCAGAACAGTCTGATAGTTTAGAATGGTGGGTGAGATGAGACCCCATGGTGCAGCCACTGGTGTACACTACCAGCTATTTTGGAGCCATAAGTGACAGTTGTGTAGCACAAAAATACCAGTAAACAATGTTCACATCCAGGTTGTCTTGAATGTATGCTGACAGATATACAAGGATAATACTTACATTCTAACTGAATTATAGCGCATAACTACTATATTTAAGGAATTCAATAAGGTGTTTTGCACATTGGAATGTAATGAAAATAAGTAACTAACAATTTTAAATAAATTAGAATTACTACATATTGGTGTATAAGGATAGACAAGCTAGATTGACCTTAAATGATCCCCAATATCTTGAATGCAGTTAAATCATTACAAAGCGGAAAAGCTGCAGGCACAGACCTCCTTCCCCTAGAATTCTTTGTTAAGACAAATTCCACTAATAATACTTATATTTATCAAAGTTAGAAATGGATATCTCCTACCCAACACATCAAGTCCTTCCTGCTATTTTCTATTATTTTGAAAGATAAGACTGGATTTGCTCAATATTATATATACCAGAGCTGAGCTGCAACAGAGCTTCCTGAACTCTTGCAGTCTTTAGATGTAAAAAAATCTTAGAGTTCATCCTTTGAGTTGAAAAGGTTACTGAATCACTGCTTTCACAAAATTCTAAGATTGGACCCAATATATGTTCATGAATTATATTATTATTCCTTAAACGTATTTCAACAAACTTCAGCTATGAATTTAGATTTCCTCATTTTAGAACATGGAATCAGAGGGAGTTGTGTTTGAAAACAATTTTACTTGCCACCACCATTGAACCTTGCACCCTCTAGTTAAATAAACAACTAGTAGATTGGGGAATTGTAAGGGAATGACAAAAAAAAAAACATTTCTTTATGCAAAGAGTATGGTGTTTATTATAATTTACAGTATATTTATAATCCTCCACTCCAACTGTACAGAGTGTGTTGGAACAGTTATAAAAATTTGTTCATGCTTAGTCAGAATATGAACATATTATGGCCTGAGGAATAGCCTTGCACCGCAGGTTAAATATAATCAGTTTTGTTTAACTTCATCACAGCAGTTCATTTATCTAGAGTAGGAATCATAATTACATAATGATTTAAAAAAACTATTCAAATGTAACTTTAGCAGCTTAAAGAACTATATTAAAATATTGTAGAGGTTACAATAGGTTTTTCATTAGTGTTGAAGTGTTTTTTCGTAGGAAATTCACCTGTGACCTTGTTCAAAATTTGTCACACCATTTTCAGTGCTTCATATTATATAATTACAAAATCATCTTTATAAATCAGATGTAATTGTAACTGAAATTGTTTTGAAATAAAGAAAAATTGAAGGCACAACTGACATAATTAATTGATATGTAGCACATAAATGGGATTAATTTGTTCTCACCAACACCCCCCCCCCCCCCCCAGAGGGGGGGGAAAAAAAAAAAACAAATATTGATTGGAAAAAAATGTTTAAAGTTTCTGCTAAACTGGTTCACATCAGACTCATAACTAATTCAATCTTATCATAAAAGATAGGGCCTAAAAGGTCAAGTATTTGTTCTTTGAATGAAGCAGAAATTATTTTTGAAGACCAAAGAGAGAGAATAGGTCTGGTCAAGCAGTCCTCTTACCAACGGTGAGTATACTACCCAATCAAAAAGAGCAAAATGGGCTGGTAGTCAAGACAAAAATGAAAAGAAAAACCTCAAATGGAAACTGCCTGAGAAGCTTGTTTTCTCACAGTAGGATAATAGCCTTATCTTTATATCAAACAAAGTGCATTCCATGAACTTCTATAACAATGAATTTGTAACAAAAAAGGACATAACTCTTTCACTTCAACTGGAAGCAACGGCTCACTAAAATATTTAATCAGACTTAAAACCAATTTTCAACAATGAAAAATCAAATTGCTTCTGTTTCACATTATAGGTTCTGCATGTATTTTCTATTTTTGCAATGCATCAGAAAGTTTATGATGGGATCATTATTTATAGGGTCACAGATTTTCAGAAGGATTGTAAAAAAGTTACACATTATACTCCGTTTGGGATCAATGATGGAAAGCAGTTATGCCACAAAGTATTGATTGGAGTGGATTTGGTCTCCCTGGGGTTTTAAGCCTAGACCACTCAATGACCTTTCTCTTTGTCAGCTGATTGATTGCAGCTTTGATTTTGTGCTTTGAGTTGTTGTCATGCTGAAAGTCAAGCTTCCATATGAGCTTTATTGCAGAGGTCTCAAGGTTTTCCATAAAAACTTTGCTGTCTTCCTGTGTCGTGTTCGAATAGGGCGAAAGATGATTCTATCAAACAGTTTGTTTGTTACAAATGACAGAGATCAATGGAAATCTATCTTTTCAGTTTTTCCAAAGTATTGTTAAGGACGTAGAAGAAAGTCGGCAAGTCATTGGAAAGTTTAAAGGCCAAAGCCAAAGTCAAAAATAAACCTAAAGTTAAAAACTAAATCTTGTCCTCCTATTTATTGTTCTCCTGAGCACACGTCTCTTGCAATGTTTTTTTACTTAAATGAATAAAGCTTGGACACTGTTTTGTGTGTATGCCTTCTTTTATAGCACAACTGTTTAAGACTTTCACGTTTATTGCCATGTGTACATAGCACAATGAAATTCTTACTTGCATGTCTTATCAGAGTAGTAACATAATAAAATACCAACCAAAAAAACATATATGCACAATATGCTGTATATACATATACAATATGTGTACAGTATTGTTGATATGAATAATTGTTCTGTAACCTTTCATACAAGATCATGTACATTTATTTGTTATAATGACTGACTGTTTAATAATCTTTGCCCTTTGGATAGAAACTGCCTCTGAATTTACCTGTGTGTGTTAGTGGTCCTGTGCCAGGTGAGAGAAGTGAGAAAGCAACTGTGGATGGCTTATAGGAGTTGTCTTTGTAAGGCAGCAGGTATTGTGTAGGTCTTAAACAGAAGGATGCTGAGTGCTGGTAATATTCTGTGCCACCTTGGCCACCCTCTGCATTACTTTATGATCTTGAGCTGAGCAGATGTCATACCAGGGTGTCATGTAGCTAGTGGGGATGTACTTCACTGTCCACCTGTAGGAGTTCATAAAAACAGATGGAGAAATCTGACCCATTTTCAAATGTCTGCAGAAATAAATGTATTGGTGAGCCTTCTAGGTAAGAGCCAAAGATGTACAGTATATGTCCATAATGGTCACTCCAAGAAATTTAAAGCTACTTACCTCCTTTCAGCAACATCCCCATCAATTTAGATATCAGGGTGGTCCGTCATCTGATTTCTGAAGTCCATGACCAGCTCTTTGATTTTATTGACATTAATGGTGAGATTGTTGTCCTGCACCACTGTGTCAGCAGTTAAACCTCTTCTCTGTAATATTGTCATTGTTGATGATCAGGCCTATGATGGTGATGTCACCATCAGCAAAATGAATGATGCAGTTGGAGCTGTGTCTGACCATACAACCACAGGTGAACAAGGAGTACAGAAGGGGACTCAGCACCCTACCCTGTGGAGCGTCTATGTTAAGGATCAGTGTGGAGAATGTAATGCTGCCAAAAATAGCAAAACGGTGGAGTATGGAGTAAACTTGCCCAATGACGGTACTAATTACAAGCATTTAAATAACACTACAAATATAAACCATAATAAATAACATATTCTTGACCAGACATAAACATTGGAGGTTAATCAGTAACATATTCGTGACATCCTCTACCTTCTTTTAGGAAACTTCCTCATAGTATATTTCATTTTGTGTTATTACTTGTGTTTATTATGATTGGATCACTTTCAATAATTTCACATCATTTAAAATTATTTCAGTATAAAAGTTTGTTTTATTATTACACAGCAGTTGTCTATGTCCCTTTTAAAGCAGAATCCACCACAAACTGTCTTGTTATATTAAATTATAAAATACCGTAGGTGTGTTTAGTTGGACGTCGATGTCAGCAATGAGGTTGAAATTCTTCTCAAGATTTTTTTCTTACTTATCGTCCAAAAGTTGTTTTCGTTTACAGTTGTATCCATAAGTCCTATTCGCACAGGATTAGTTTTATACCAGGAGGTGGGATAAGTTCCGTTTTTGGAGTGGGCTGGTATGCACTGGCACTCTGGGATGGTATTTCCCCATTCTTGCTTTTTGAGTATTGGTAGTTAAAGTATGCTGACTAGTGCATAGTGTCAGTTTGGACCACTTTAGAAACCCTACTTTATGACAACAACAGTTCCATTCACACCTCCAAGGAGGATCTCTCAAACCTTTGTCGACATATTTGAGCATACCAGCACACTTTGGCAATATCTCACTACCCCATTATTTAGGACTTCCGGCACCAGATATAGTAAATATTACTGAAAGACGTCTCTAATTTTAGTCCCATCTAAATCACTTAAATAATAGAATTTTACTGGTACACCCATTTGAACAGGACTAGATTAACCTGGGGGTATTTTTAACAGAGTTTCTATAGCAATTAAAAAGGCTTTGTAATCTTCCCTGAGACACGCACGTGCAATCTGTTAAAAGTTACTGGCATGAGGGACTCGGACAGGACTAAAATTAGACGTTTTCCAGTAATTGTACTTTTTCCCACCTCCTGGTATAAAATGAGTCGCATCAGAATAGAGCTTAAGATACATTAACAGAGAGCTTGAGGCTCAGGTATCTTAAAAAATATTGTGATAATTAGTTTTGGAAAAAACTGTGATAATTTGTTTTGGAAAAAAAACAACGGTTATATCAAACTAATTGTCAATTAGATTTGAGTTGTGTTTCAACAAAATCCCTTTGTTATATGGGGAGTCTTTATGTTGTTTTTTTTTAATCACGTAGAATTCGCATTATAACATGACGTAAGCACAAAAGCCGAAATGTGCTTACACACAGAAAATTGCAGATGCAGAAATCTGTGCGTACTCCAACTTCCGCATTCTTCCGCTCCATAAATCCCGATCAGCGTGAAAACTAACGCACGTGCACGTGCCTTCTGTCCCGCCCCATCTCCTCCCAGAATTACGCCTCTTTGAATATGCAAATCAATATAAATAGACCTTAAGCGTTCTGTGAAAAGGCAATGGCAAAAGCAAGAGGGAAAATATAAGAATTTCAGCAGATACCAAGTGGAGGCAAAGAAAAACGTACTATTAGTTGGTTTATACAGTGGTATAATCAACAAAAGAAAGTTGATCGAGTGACATAGCGTGTTGGAGAAACAAGCTCAAGTTCACAAAGTCGCACAGTGCCCGACATAAAAAAGTGTTGTCAGACATCAAAGTCGCCGTGAAAAGGCGAGATGTAGCCCACCATCCGAGTGTCATATGGAAGCTTATTAGGGTACAGTGTTTGTAAAAAAGGCACAGAGTAGGAAAAAAGCACGAAATGTTAACTTCAATCTCGAAATATCCACTTTAATCACGTAGTTTATTTTGTCAATAAAGTAGAACATAAACTTCATCTTAAAATCATTTAATTTACTAGTTTCTCAAATCCCATCGTAACTAAAGTAGCACGTTAAATGCTTTGATTTGTATTTGATCTTCAATGTGCTCTATGTGTGTGAATCACTGCGTGCTTCCGTTCTTTCTCTTTCTCTGACAGGACACAGAATCCATTACATTCATGATATTACAGCTCTCTGAATAATTAAAATACTGAGATGTATACGTGATATCTTTTTCATGATGATAGGAGTTAAAGCACGTTATTAAACAGGGGAACACGGTGCGTGATTGTGCGCGACCTTCGATGAAATTACTGTAGCAGTACTGTCTCTTTCAAATGTACTAACCTCTAATTCCTGTCATTACTTTTCTTTCTCCAAATACCCAATCGCCACACAATCTGCTCTGTAATAGACGTTAAGCCATCTGTAAGCTTACAACGACGATTCTTCAAAACGTTTAAGGAACATTGAAATATCTTCATAGTACGTGTTTAATTAATCTATCCGTCTATCCTTCCAGTGCCGCGCCATCCTCAGCAAATATACAACGCGAGGCAGGAACAATCCATGAACTTGCTAGTGCTGTGGCACAGTGTCCTCACCTGTTTAAATATTAACAATACAGATTATTTAAATGAAGTTAAAGTTGTATCTGTATAATATAATCAACTTATTTTGCTGCATTTCATCTTAAAATGCTTGCTTTATAAGGTGGCACAGGTTGTGCAATATTATAACTGTAGTATTGTATTGTATTATAACTGTATACTTGTAAATACAAACAGTTCTACAAGGAGCAATTGATTGAGTGCATTTATAGTTCTTGGGATGAAACTGTTTCTGAACCGCGAGGTCCGTATAGGAAAGGCTTTGAAATGTTTTGCTGTGGCTGAGGCAGAGTGGGCTTGATGCTGTATACCGATAATTCTCTTTACGATCAGCTGCTGCTGTGATTCCCCACTCAGATACAGTCATATAAATACTCCGAGTGGTGCAGTGAGAGTAATATGGAAAAAGATGATCCACTGTGGTAACCCTTAACGGGATCAGCTGAAAGAAGGAAAAAAAAGGTGCAGTGAGAGTTACAACGCTAAAGCAGTTATGGTATTTGGTATGCTATGGCTATTCCCTGGACCATTATATTGTTACAGGTTAATTACAATCAGATGCATTACACTAATAAACAATATGCGGTTAGTTTCAGTGTGTTTATAAAGCCATGTCAGGAATGTGGTTCTAACAAATAAAGGGTAACCACACAGGAACAGTAGCACTGGTTTGATGCTGGGTGCCGCCAGTCTGCAAAACCAAGCGGAGAACTTGCGTACGACAAGGTATGAGGTACCGTGGAAAAGTGCGTGGCTTTACGCCAAGTGTAGGTTTTATACATCGCGATTTGAACATGGAAACGTTCTTACGCAACATTTCTGTGCGTATGCACCGTTTATACATGAGGCCCCAGGAGTGTCATTGTAATTGTCACCCTACATTTAATGTAAAAAAATACTTTAACTTCTAAGCCTACTTATTTGTAAAATTTCAGACTTATTTTCAAATATAAAAAATAAATTGTGAACACTAGAATGGGACTACCTTGGTGCATCTATAAGTCCTTTATTACTACAGTATCTAACAAGAACAGCAAATGCTTTGCTTGGTGTTAGAAAGACTAAAAAAAAGTGACAAGAATTTTGGGGAGAGTCATCACCTGCTAGTCACTTCCTGCTGTTTACTCAGAGTTTAGTAAGCCCCTAAAGCTCTTACTCTAAAGTCTTGCCATTTATACTAACTTTAAATACACACTGTACAGTATACAGCATCCAAACGATTTTTGACCTAACTCTAATTATTCACACATCACACATTTTTCACAGTTTTCAGATGCCATCGCTTATCATATCAGATCATTTACCTCATTTTAGATAAACAGGACTCTGAATGAAGAAACAGCATTTATAATCAATCCATTTGATTTTGAAAGAAAATTATGCAATACCCAAAGCTTGATCCCAAAAAATAATTACTGCTTTGGACTCACAAACTAGTCTGTGACACTTTCAACACCAACTGACACTTCCAACAGTTATCGATCAGTCACACACTTCAGTACTGTGGGGGAATATTTACCTCCTCCTTAAATGACTGCTTTAAATCAGTGACGTGTATAAAATGTTTATTCCTAGTCCTACCACAACATTCCAACAGCTGACTTTAGCTCTTTTTTTCTTGTTATACCCAATCTGATGGGGTCTTGCTTGAGTGTTTTGGATCAATGTCTTGTTGCATAGGCCAACAGCCATTCATTTTCAACTGACATTCAGCTCCTGCAAACACAGCATGATCAAAATGTGACTTGATTGGTGGTAACATGTTTTTCTTTTTAAATGCATTGTTATCTTTTCTACAGAAGTAACAGGGTTTGATTAGACTCCTGCTCACTAAATTGTGTTGACATCTGTAAATGAAAGAATTGATGAATAACTTGACAAGTCTGGCTAGAAGTTTCTCTTTGGACTCACCTGTCCACGAAACATTGTTTCTGAATTCCCAAAGGTCACTCAGGAATGTTTTATGCAATCCTGATGTGAGTTCTAATGTTCTTTTAGTTGGCCATTGTTTTAAGCTTTGACACTCTGCCATGCATCCCATTTTTGCAGAGTCGCTAGCTAGTGGTAGACTCATGGTCCCTGACGTAACCTGAGATAAGAACAGCCTGCTATTTCCCAGGTATCATTATAGAGGTCTTTGTGACTTCATGAAAATTATGCCATGGTGATGACTGGCAGAACAGCCACTCTTCGGAAGTTATGCTAATGGACAGGTTTGTTTTTATACAGTATTTGGGCAATATGAGCCTTGAGCTTTTTTCCTAGAGGTTTTCTTTCTTTTGATAATGGCATGACTAAACATGCTGGGCTCTATATACAGGTTGATTTATTTAATCAATCTTTTTAAGTTGACATTTACCTTTTTTGACATACAGGTTAATTTTAACTCTTAATGCAGCGGTTATCAAACTTTCATATTTCACGCCACTTAGATGAGAATAACCCCTGATACAACTAACAGAGGTATGATACTCGTGCGGTGTTGTGGTATCCTATCAGTTTTACTTCCATAAGATTTGCATGTGTTCAGCTAACTTTGATGAAATATTTGCAATTTATTTTTTTAAAGTGCTTTAATAACTGTCCAAATACCTTGTGTGGTTTTTGGTAGTAATTCTAATCCCAAAAACAAAGAATAAATTATTTATTCTTATTTAATTATTTTTTTAATGTAAAGAAACGATTAAATATGTTTTCATTTTTAAAAATCTCGTAAACAAGGACACCGATGAAGTCAATCTGCGCGAGACAAACGTATTTTCGTCCGACAACTATACCGCTGTTAGTTGTATCATGAAAATAACCCATTACAGAGTAAATTATTTAACTCGATATGGTAATATTGGCTACGCTGCCAATGTGGTGCAGTCGCGCTGCATTATCACCTCATCTACTGTTACCCAAATGTTTGCGACAGATACCGATACGTCTCGAACTGTCTGGATTGAAAATACCGACTATAAAAGCAGCAGCAGCGGCGCCGCTCGTCATAGAAACAAACTTCAAATAGAAAAGAAGCTCAGAGTGTCCATCTCGAATATCAAATCGAACCTGGACAGGCTGTGTACTTTAAAGCAGGCACATATTAGTCATTAGACTAACAACAATTTTAAACAGTTTAAAAAACAATTGAACTATTTAATGGAACTTGTCAAACAAATAGTACATTTCAAAAAAATATTTACATAATCCTTCAGTACAGATCAGATCTTTAAGTCACCCAGTCCCAGAACAACCATTCTTTGCCGCAAAAATGAAAATTCCTAAAACAAAAAATGTCCCTCTCACTGGCTGATAGACTTAAGGCAACCTGATCACCCTCAGGCTGAAGCTCCAGCCAAGGAATAGTGAAGGCAGTATGGCTTAAAGCACATTACTTCCATAGACCAAGGGCCAGGTGACTCCACAAATAGCAACAACATGCAAACACTTCCTTGTAGGGCAGCAGCAGCAGAAGTTATATTTCCCAAGGTGTATTTGTGGATGGTAGATGGAGCCTGCAGAAATGACACACAAAATAACAGAATTAGTCTTCTGAGCAATTAGTCGCTGTTACATTTCTTGTTTTTATGGATATGTTTTATGATAAACATCAGCTGTTCCTGCTATTTTTTGAGGTGTTTAGTTATCCTGAGGATACACCAAAGATCTAACACCAAAGCTACTGTATGTGCATGTACAGTAGGTAAACATAACACACTTCACAGTAAGAATCTGACTGAATTACAGTAGCTGCATCTCTTCCACATATAAAGAGTGGAGTACAAGAAGAGAGACTCTGTTGTCAAGATGGTGGGCTTTGTTCTCTATCATGCTTACTTCTTTTTACCAACTGCAGTCACTCTAAGATAGGAACAAGAGAAGAAAATACATTTAATAATGTACTGTGGCTAAATTTATTCTTTTAAACTTCATTACCAGAGCATCAACAGATGCCAAATACAATTAACCTGATAACCTGGCTGTATTGTGGAACTGGTAAACATGCTACTACTTAGACTTAACTCATTTAGCAGAGATCAGTATTTTTATATCTAATATATACTACACAAAATATAATGGTACATAGATGAATGTGAAGAAGACCAAGAGCACGCTGGCAATGAGATAATACTAACGATCAAGATCAAGACTGATAGAGAAGTCACAGAACAAGTTTGAAGATTTAAATACTTGGGTCATAGAATAGCAGAAGATTTGAAATATGATGTAGAAATTCACAAAGAAAAATCAAAATTGCTAGATGTGTAATTAATGGCATGCAAATTATTCCTACAGAAAAGTCCAGTCGTTAAACACCTAGAGCATTGAAAAGGCACCATATAAGTAAAATGTATAATTATTAGTTTAATAGCAGTTATTAAAAACTACATATGCCCAGCTTTATTATATGAATTTGAAACAATTATAACCACATTTGTTATGTGGATTTTAGACACTCACTCAAGGATGCATGAAGAAGATAGAAGCATTTGAAATGTAGGTGTATAGCAAGCTGATACCTTAGACCACGGATGTCGAACTCCAGGAAGGGAGGACCGCAGTGGCTGCAGGTTTTCATTCAAACCCTTTTCCTAATCAGTGACCAGGTTTCACTGTTGAATAACTTCTTTTCCCATCATTTTAACAGCCCTGTTTTTAAGGATTCAGTCCTCTGAATTGATTCTTTTCTTCATTAAATGGCAGCCAAACAGAAATAAGACATGAAATGAGCTGACAGCTAAATTAGGGCTTTGAACTCCAACCAGTTTCACTCCAACCAGGTTCTTAATGAGAAGCAAATTCTTGCTGTTAATTAAACCTGTTATTTAATTCTATGACCTGTCATTGCTCTCATTCTGGCACAGTACACATTTCCAAAACTGTTGATTTTCTGTTTTTTATAAAAACACCGTTAAAATATTTGGGTGACCTCAGAGATCAATCATACTGAGACCTTCACCTTTCTTTATTTTCACATATTGTGTGATGGGCACAGGTGAGCTGTTCATGTGGATTCTTGTTTTGTGTCTCATTATTGTTTGGATGCTAATTAAGGCAGAAGAAATAACTAAGGGGCCTGAGTCAAATTAATTAAAACTAAGGCAAATTTGGGTAATTAGCAGCAAGAACTGGTCACTAATGAAGAAGATGGTTAGAATGAAAACCTGTAGCTACTGTGGCCCTCCAGGACCAGAGTTTGACACCCCTACCTTAGACAGAGAAAATGAGTAATGTGGAAGTTCTAAATATCTAAATATTGTGAAAGCAAAGAGCTATGTAATAGCCATGATCAACAAGAAAAAAGTTGCATGTTTCGGCCATCTTGATATGTGGGACAACATGCAAAGGTGACGCTTGAAGGACATGTAAAGGTAAACGAATTAGAGGAAGAGCAGACTAGTTCACGAATATCAAGGAATGGACAGGAATCAACAAATGTGAAGACTGTTCACAGTGAATGAGCAGTAAAGCATGACAGTCATTCATATGGCAGACAACACTTAGTGATGTTGATGATATATGTTATAAACGAGTGAACAATATTTACTGAGATATCATTACATCTCTTTACATATATACAGAAGCTAAATATTTATCCATTTTCTGAACCCTCTTCATCTCATCACATTTAAGGAACACAGTGGCGTAGTAGGTAGGACTCACAGGCCCAAAGTGTACCTGAGTGAATTTGCATATTCTGTGTTTGATGCAGTTTTCTAACATTATTCTAGTTTTCCTCCAATACCCTAAAGAAGGTTTTGTGTGCAGGATAAAAGGCAAGTTTAAACTGACCTACTGAATGTGTGTGAACATGAGTGTGCACAGCAGTGACCTGGTGCTATGTCCATGGTACCAGTTCCTATCTTGAACCCTGTCCTCCTGGGTAATGTCACTGTTCCGGCACCCTCAAGCTGAATAAGTGGGCACAGAAAACAAATTCATAAATTCATTTTTTACTAAAAGTGTTGTTGTTGAGGTTAGCAGGAGCCACTACCCTGTGGTCTTTGTGTGGATCCCAGGGACGCTATCCTGCTTAAAATGGTGTCATCCTTCGAATGAGGTGTAAAACTGAGTTTTTAACTGTCTGTGGTCATAAAAGATCCATGGGCATTCTTGGAAAAGAGTAGTATGTACTTTGATGTATCTGTCCAATCTGACCCCTTAATCATCCCCAGTCTGTAACTGACTATCTATATTTCTCACCTCGTCACCACCTGATACCTCCAGTGGTGAGGTTACTCGCACAAAATGGCTGCTATCACATAATCCAGGTGGTTGCTGCATATTGGTGGGAGTCGAAGTTGCTCTCCACTGTCTATGTAAAGTGTTTTGAGTGTCTAGAAGAGTGCCATATAAATGTAACTATTTATCTATTTGTCTAAAATAGCATTAGACATGCCACATGTACAATATGGCTGTTATTATTACTAATAGACTTGTTTGTCTATTGTGATTGCATTGAACACTTTATGCAATAACTTGGTGAACATTCTCTAGTATAGTAACTGAATGTACTGTTATGAAAATATATGCTTTCAAGTAATACAGTTATACATGCAAGCATCCTAAATAACAACATTTTTTTCAGCCATATTATTTGAAAAAGAATTCATTAAATCCTTAACCAATCAAATTTTCATGAGTATGAAGTCAAAACTCAATGACCTACAAACATGTAGGAGATACTGTGAAGGAATTTAATTTGCTTCCAGTGTAAAGAATTTAGGACACCAAACTGACAATGACACACACACATTCTGAAATGTTTCTGAAGAAATAGAATAAAACAGGCATTCATGAAATCTAATTTTAGAGCATTAATCAAGCAAACTTTCAATGTAAAAGCGAAAAACGTAACTGAAAACCCTGCCTCAGATGTTTGAACATTAGTATGTTATGAACAATTTTAATGAGAGCACATCGCTTGTCTGTTATCAAGTAAATTTCTACTACTAGAAATGTTATAAACTAAAGAAACATGACAAGACTATCATACTGCAGAAATTGCTCCTTAGTTTAGATTTTCCTTTATTCATTCTGTGTTTATCAGTTAATATTCTTGTACTTCTAATTAGAAGTCTAAATTAAATGTCATTGCTTTGAAAAAATGTCACAGAGTTTATTTCATTAAGTGTTTTTAGAAATAGTTGGTGAAATATTGAAATCTTGCTTTAATTTTTTTAAATATTAAAACAATTGTAATGAGAACAAGGCCATTCAGTCCAAAAAGCTCATCCATCTTATTCACTTAGACTGTCCGAAATAACGTGAAGTCGAGATGTGATGGTCACAAAAGTCATACTCTCCACCACACTACTTGGTAATTTATTCCATATATCTGTAGTTCTCTGTGTGAAGAAAGATTTTCTAACATTTGTGTGAAATTTACCCTTAACAAGTGTCCAACTATGTCCCCATGTTCTTGTTGAAGTCATTGTAAAGTATCACCCTTGATCCACTTTCCTAATTCCCTTCATAATTTAAAACTCTTCAATCATGTCACCCCTTAATCTTTGTTTGCCTGTACTGAAAAGGTTCAGCTCCTTTAATCCTGCTTCATAGCTCATTCCTCTTAGTCCTGGAATCAGCCTATTTGATCTTCCCTGGAGTTTTTCTAGCATTGCTCTGTTTTTTTTGTAATACGGAGATAAAAATTGCACGCAGTACTCCAGGTAAGGTGTCAACGATGCATCATAAAGCTTTGTAAAGTTTGGTTAAGTATAACTCCAGTGTTCTGCTTTAACGCCTCAAGAACTAATGTAAATCATTGAGTTGTATAGAATTTAAAATGTTTCAGACTAGTCTTTATTTAGTAGCATGACTACTATAGTTAATATCAGTCAAAATGCAATATCAAACTTCAGCGAGGCAGACAAAAAAACAGACAATACATTATTTTGTTATACACAAGAGTATAAATGAGCTTTCCCAAATATACAGTAAACACTTTTCAATAGAAATATTAAAATATTGAAGTGGTAGAATACGGTAAAGAACAACAGATGGATAATGGTGGCCATGGACTCAGGCAGCTTGTGTCTAAATGAATTCCAGGGATTGGAATATATGTTGTGCCAAATTATACTGTACATTTTCTTTGGTGAAGATTAATATAACCGTTTTTGACTATGTAATAGATTCTGTCAAAAACAAAAAAAAAACACAGACGATAAGGCCATTTCACCATTAAATCAGGAGAAAGACTACTTATTGTACATCACATCTAGTTAGTTAATTTACTTTCTACAGCAATTCCATTGGTATACTGAGCATTGTAACATTGCAGCCAGGAATCCAGGAACTGGTTGACTTTGTTCTCATCACCCACTTATGGAGTGGCTAATCTAAAACAATGTTTCTGAATCCTGGGAAGCTATACCCCAGCTTATTGAGTGTAAGATGGTCACCGCTCAATGCATCAGGTTCAGTCCTTATCTCTACAACATTACTTTTGTTCTAATATTTCAGATTTGGGTAATGCAAAAACTTAACATTTTCCTTTATAAATCTGAGCAAAATGCTGTAAATAATATTGTTTCATTTTTTTTATTCTTTGGCAGGACATGGACTTTATGGCACTTTTGAAATGCTTGCATCCTGGAGGAAGACCAGAGAAGACCAGCATGTCAAGGAAAGAACAGCTACAGTTTATGCAGACTGCATGATCCCTTTCACACTCACCACCGCAATGTACATGGTTACCTTTGGCATCGGTGCCAGCCCCTTCACCAATATTGAGGCCGTACGCATTTTCTGCCACAACACATGCATCTCAGTGTTCTTTAACTACCTCTATATAATGACATTTTATGGCTCAAATCTGGTGTTTACTGGTTACCTAGAAAACAATTACCAGCATAACATTTTTTGCAAAAAGGTGCCAAAGCCTGAGGTCTTGCAGCAGAAGCCTGCCTGGTATCGATTTTTCATGTATACCCATTACAATGAAGAAAGCGGTGAATCTATAGAAATGAGCTCATATGACAGCCATCTTCTAGTTTGTTTCATGAAACGTTACTATTGTGACTTTATAACAAACACGTATGTGAAACCATTTGTGGTACTCTTCTACTTAGTTTATATCTCTTTTGCCTTAATGGGCTACTTGCAAGTTAGTGAAGGTTCAGACCTTAGTAACTTAGTAGCCACTGAATCAAGCACCATTGCATATACAACTGCGCAGCAGAAATACTTTAGTAATTATAGCCCAGTGATTGGATTCTACATTTATGAGTCAATTGAGTACTGGAATGTCAGCGTCCAGGAAGACGTCTTGGAATACACAAAGGGTTTTGTGAGGATATCCTGGTTTGAAAGTTATTTAAACTACCTTCGAAGGCTCAATGTGACCACCGGCTTGTCAAAAAAAAACTTCACGGATATCCTACGCAACTCCTTTCTGAGGTCACCTCAGTTTTCCCACTTCTCTGATGACATCATCTTTGCGAGAAAGTCCTTCAGCGAGGTGGAGGTTGTTGCGTCACGTATGTTTCTGGTCGCCAAAACCACCGAGAACAAGAGGAAGGAAATGTATATCCTTCTGGATACCTTGCAAAAACTATCACTGACATCCAAGGTGAAATTCATCATCTTCAACCCCTCCTTTGTATACATGGACCGTTATGCGTCCTCCGTGGGAGCACCACTGCAGAATTCCTGTATCAGTGCCCTGTTTCTTCTTTTTTTCTCTGCTTTTCTGGTGGCGGACTCGCTAATTAATGTTTGGGTGACCCTAACAGTAGCCTCAGTAGAGTTTGGGATTGTCGGCTTCATGACCTTGTGGAAGGTGGATTTAGACTGCATTTCAGTCCTCTGTTTGATTTATGGAATAAACCACACCATTGACAATTGCATCCCGCTCATCTCCACTTTTGTGTTGGGCAAAGATTTCACAAGAACTAAGTGGGTAAAGAACACCCTTGAACGACACGGGGTGGCCCTTTTACAAAACTACCTATGTTATACCGCCGGTCTCATTCCTCTTGCTGCTGTGCCTTCCAATATGACCCGCATACTGTTCAGGTGCTTGTTTTTGATAGCTTTTGTTACTTTTTTTCACTGCTTGGCCATCTTACCTGTCATGTTGACTTTTCTTCCCCCTTCGAAAAAGAAAAGGAAAGAAAAAAAGGGGCCAGAGAATCGTGAAGAGATTGAATGTGTAGAGATGGTGGACAGCATCAGAGTAGTTGATCAAATCACGTCTGTCTGAAGCTCTGAGGATACAAATTCAGGGGTAATGTGATGGTAAAATTACAAAACAAGTAAATGTGCACCCATACTGTGGGGCATTAAAGGAGAGCACCAAGACGTGGTGTTGTTAAGGCCATCTCCAGACATGAACAAATGAGAAGGAGATCTCCCATTAATTGAGAAAACAATGATAGAAGTATAAGAAGGCAGTCAGTGAGAATCTGATAGCCGGAGGCAAAGTGAACAGGAAATTAAGTTCAGTTAAAAAGAACATGCAAAAGACATCAGCATTGACAAAGCAGATAATAATACATTTGTGGTATTTTCAAATTTCTTTCCTGTCGATGATATTTAGGAGGTCAACTGCCTAGCAAATACAGAGGTGAACTTTATCAAATGGAAGGGAGAGTGTGGGGAATTTTATCTAGCAGTTTAAAATTGATTTGAATGAAAGGATTCAAATTTTACTTGAAGTGGACTAGCGTGAGGATACCGCTTGCAGTCAGAATTGTGATTCCAGAGATTTAACAAGCGTTAAGTTCTGTTGGGGCTTTACATTTTGTCAGCTGGCAGGCTAAAATCAACTATTTGCCATAATGGGTCCTAAGTAACAGTTGAAAACATAAAAGAGCCACAAATGACCAATTTTAATGGTTTTTATTCTGTTATCCAGCTGATAAGTGAACTGTGTTTATTTTATTTTTTTAAATTGCCAGACCCAGCATGCTACTGAAAAAAATCAATATGCAACTGAATTATATTACCTTCTGTTCATTTGCACCATGCAGTGTCTCATTAGGAACCTAATTCTCACCTTTTTCTGGCCAGACAATCTATTCTTAGACCACAGAGATAAGTTGTCAGTCACCCTTTTTGTTCAACATCTTCTATTTAGGGTGCCAACCCACTACAAGCCACCAAAGTACCAAGCAACCTCTACTCAGTACACTGTTAACATTTTTCATCATTTTGTATATTGTGCAGTTGAGAGAATTGATTTGTTGAAAAATTCCCATCATTCCTTTAGCACTCTATTGGTGAACTTAAAATGCTTTATGCCTTTTAATTTTTTGTAATCTTTTTCCATTGACAAGCAGTACATACATGGAATTGAGAGTCAATAAAATGTTTAAGTTCTTCCATGCAGGCTGTTCACTTGCAGTTTTTTTTAGCTTACATAAATTTGGTACAATTCTATGAATTTCTTTCACACAGTGTGATTTTAGTTTAATTTTAATTGAAAAACAGATAGTACTTTTGTATGATGCTAAACTAATGAAGGGTCTATCAAACAAAAAAAGTAAATACTGCCTAAAAGATTATGGAATCTGCTATTAGTCTACAGATGTAAAACACATAACCATAGAAAGCAAAAGGCTGAACTTACTTCTGAGTGATTATGAAATGCCCTTAAAGATTCAGCAAAAGTCATTCAGTACTTTTTTTCTAGCTGTGCTCCTATTAATACGACACGTTCAAAGTTTAAGTCATTAGTGCTATCCAATATGTATAGAAATTAAGCAGGTGCTCCAGAAGCTAAATACGTTTTTGAAGAATAAACATCAATCACTATATATAAATCTGTTATCAAATTAAAACTTCCCCACAATAGGTCTTTGCTTAATGTACTGCCTTTTCAAAAGTTTCTAACACTGAAGATGCTTTAGTGTTAGTCCAAGAAGTTATAATTTTCTTGAACAGCGTCGTTCTGGACACCTGAAGCTATAGGAAGGCTTTCAGAAGAGGATGACTGGCTATGTATTAAGTGCAGTTTTTAGTCCAAACGTACCTTTCACTGGCATGTCAACAATACTTTTTAATTTATCCCGTAAGTGGAAGGTGCTCATTCATAACGTGCATTCATCATGTGCATGTTTCATGAGAAGTGAAACTAACTATTTCTTCTTTTTTCCATTTCTTAACTCATTTACCTTGTTCAAGTTAAATGGGGCCATCGTTTGGCCACAAGGTAGCAGCTTGCTCTGGATGGACCACCAGTTCAACACATATAGGGTGGTCCAGATCTAATTATGCAATTTTGATTACGTTATAACTTATTAAGTTTATTACATAGAAAATCACCCAAAAAATCCCGGACCATCGAGAAGAGTGCGAACTGACGACATGAAGAATCGTCTTCGCGCCAAACTGGAAACGTCCCCACGTAAAGCAAAGTCATCCAGACAATCTGGATCTGCATAATTAGATCTGGACCACCCTGTACATATTTCTATCCAACAATTTTCTGAGCTTACTTTTCCTATGACATGGTTGAGGAGAATGTTTCATGCCATACATCCACATTCTGTCTGGTACAAGGATAATTTAGAGTTAGCAATCAATCTAATATGCACATTTTGAATAAATTGAAACTAAACCGAGAAAAAAAAAACAAGAATGTGAGGAGATGATGCAAATCAATAAAACCAGAATTCAAACCCAGGCTCTTAGAGATGTAAGGCAGCAGCACTAACTAGGTTCAAGGTGCAAGGTTGCTTTATTTAGTCATGTTTACACAAGAAAACATGAAATTTGCCTTCTTAGTTTCATTTAATAACAAGACAGAAAGAAATGAAACAAACAAATAGAGACAAGACAGGTTAAGGTGTGGCATAGTGCATCTTTACACACAAATTATTACAGGATAAATATCAAACCTTAATCATTTTCTCCAATATTCCTTATTAAAAAGTTGTATGGCACTAGGAAGAAAGGAATTTATAGAGAGATTTGTGTGGGTTTTCAAAGCAACTATCCATCCTGATTTGCTGAAGTTAAGCTCTACACATAACGGATGTCTGTCGTCAGTTGAGATTATTTCTAGTTTCTTTAGCATTGTCCTCTGACACACACTTGCCAGATCATCTACATCACTCCCAATAACTTTAGCTGCCTGCTTAGTAATCTGCTTTTTTAAATTTTGGTTTGTTAGACCACTAAACCAGGCAATGAAACTGAAAGTGATAACAGACTGAATCATACTGTAATAAAAGGACAACATGAGGCCATTGTCTACTTCAAATAGTGCATCATTGTGCCAATCCTTTGAAATGTGCATCCACATGAGATCAAGAGCTCTTTCACCGCTCTTAATTTAGAATCTTTTGACATCAGATGCTTAGCATAAACAATCAGAACAAGTGTTGAAACAAAAAGCAAAGATACAAACATTTCTTACACGATAAAATGAAGAAGGGTGCAGAAACTGATAGAAAAGAAAATATGACAAAAACAGCACACGAACACCCAAAACTTCTTTTAGAACATAGAAGCATAAGAAATTTCACAAATGAGAGGAGTCCATTTAATCTGACAGGCTTGTTTGTTTAGCTAATAGCTAAGCTGTCCCAATATCTTTTCCAGACACTTCTCAAAGGTTGTCAAGGTGTCTTCTTTGACTACATTCCCACAGCTCTTTGCATAAAGAAGTGCCTTCTAGTTTCAGTCCTAAATGCACTTCCCCTTATTTTCCACTGGTGTCCTCGAGTACGTCATTAACTGTTAAACTTAAAGAATTCTGATGGAGAAAAAACATGTTTGTCAAAAAAAAAAAACATTCATTATCAAACTCATATATTACACAGATCCTTATTTTGTCATGGTAGGTTCCTAAGGTGACCCTGTTTTCCCCTTTTTAGTTTTTATTATGTAGGCATGAACAAGATGCTCCAAATCCCATACTTTCTCTACACTGTCAGGGTTGACTGCTACTGTATTTCAACACTTCTCGTTTCCTTTACCATCTTTTATCCCAGGTAGATACCGTACCAGAACAGGCAGAAGAGAAAGTTACACATTTATACCCACACTATAGAAAATTTAACCAAACAAGCAGAGTACAATGAATGTTGGGAAAACAATACAACAGACAATAAGCTACCAGGTGGCTCTCTGTCTTATTATGTTGAATGGTCTGTGGTCTGGCTTGGACTTTGTTCCCAAATTGCCTTTGAATGGTGTGGTCAAAAATAGGCAACATGTCCTGACTGAATATAGCCCCTGAGGCAGACGGTTATCCTTAGGATGGAAAATGATTGATAGAGATAGTTCAGCTGACTTCATCAGCAAGCACTTCAATTGCAGTGTCTCTGCTTGGCTGACTAATGGAATTCTCCTATTAGCTCACACCACAAGGAGAAAGGTTCTGGCAGTCTTGGAACTGTGCTGCTTTCGAGGTGTGAGCCCATGGCAATTCAATCTTCCAAACAGGAAATATATAATAAATGGACATCAAAGATTAGTAAACTCTGGATCTTGCTATTTCAAGGATAAATGTGAAAATAGTGAAATGGTGAAAGTGCCGCTTGCAAAACAAGAGAAATATATACTTTTATTCCACTAATTTTTAATTAAATAATCCATCTATATATTTGTCAGCCTGTTCAGGGTATCAGGGGATTTTATTTTGATCAATATATATTTTCAGTCACGTATACAGCAAATACATGAAGCAACAATTTGTCCTTTTTAAGTCTTTTTAACTGAATAGAAATGAGGGACATTTCCATTGGTAATTCTTTATCCTGGTCCTGCTGCAGAATTTAGTTTAAATCAGCAAATACCAGCAGTTACCATAGCTTGTTATTCAGCTACTTGGCTTATTCTGGTTTAACTTAAGTAGCCATAACTGTATACTTTATTGGCTGTAACATGCATCCTCATTGCTAATTAGCTAAATGTACATAAAAACAATCTGTAAATAACAAAATACCTAAGAGAGGGGAAAACAACTTGGTACAGTTGTTTTTTTTTTACTTTATCATTAAATAATAAGTGACTATTTAAGAAACAATGCAGAAAACTTAATCTACATCAGTTCACAATTCACTGGCCGGAATCACTAACATGACAGAATGAGAGCAGAACCTTCATATCTAATTAAATGGCAAGTGCCATTAACAGGACAGTAAGAGCTGGCTTAGCATTAATAATGGCTTGAACGAAAATCAGTTGAACTATAATTGACTAACACCTATCCATCCATTTTTAGACCTGCTTAATCCAATTTTATGGCCAAGGGGTCCTAAGGCGTATCCCAGGCCATGGGTGAAAGAAAGAAACCAATCGTGAATGTGCCAACACAGGGACACTCACTCATACTTACTCATGAAGAACTAATTTACTTTGTCATTTGCTAATCCAAAATGAAAACCAAAATACCTGTAAATAAACTTGTGGCTGGAATAAGTGGAAGGGTTGAGATTTGAACCCTGTCTCCTGCAGATGTACAGCATCTGTGCTAAGCACTGCACCAATATGCTACACTAGAGTATAATGGGAGATGATAAAGGAAAACAAAGAAAACATGAGAGCTTAGGATGCCGTAATAAAAGAAGGGATCAACAAAATATCACAATGTCATAGTAAAAAAAAAGGCCTAAAGACAACCTCTGATCAACAAATGGGAAAATTTAAATGGTTAAGAGCCCCAAATCAAAACTGGTTAAAATAATGAAAAACAAAAGCATATCTCAGCTTTACCAAGTTTAGGAATTTCAAGATAATTTACTGACAAGCAGGTTCCTACTTGATGTGTTTGCCCTCTAGCCTTGTAGCTTTTAATTAAGTCTAGTATCTGCCTGACAACAATTCTTTCTTTTATTGTTAATCCCTCTTCACAGATTTATTTTCTAAAGCTGCTTTCTTAGGTCTGACAAAATCTAAATTCTAACTCTAGCATATCTCCCTGATATTAGCAACACATTCATTGTTCTTATCCATCCATTCTTTCCAGTGTTTGAACTTATTTTCCCATGACAAACTAACAAAGGACTTGCTATATGAATAAAACACATTCTATTCTTATTATTATTCCTATATTTATAATGCTGGGTAATAGCCAGAAATCAACCTTTAATAGCTTGTAATCATTGAAGGGGGTTAATGCCAGCATCTTATGAAGCTAATTGATGCCGAATATTTTGAATTTCAAAGTTAAATGATGATAGATTTTTCCAAGAAATCATTCATTAACTATCCAGTGCAAAGTCACCGGGCCTCAATGGACACAATGATAGGACCAGACTTGACGAGGAAGCTATTCCAAAGTGTGACCCGACATTTGTGCGATAGACATATGCGTACCGACAAAATAGCGCCAAATAAAACGCGCCGTCAAAATCGTGCCGACAAAATCGCGAAAGTTTCATTAAATATGAATTACTAGTTTAAAGCATATATAATAATGTTTATTTTTAGAAGTCAATATTATGAAACGCGGCATGCCATCAGCACGGCACGCAGATAGTCTTTAAGATCACGCCCTGCATATGTAGGAAGAATTGCAGCAAGGGTGTCTCACTCTCTTGGCCTCTCTCGCGATTTTGTCGTGGCGATTTTTGTCGGCGCGCATTTGTCGAAAACCATTTAGCAGGTTTGTCGGCTCTCATTTGTCCGTCGTGGTTTTGTCAGGGCGCATATGTCTATCACGCTTTTGTTGGTGAACCATTCCAAAGCAGGACACGCTCACATTCATTCACAGAGGGTCAATGTGGAGTTTAAGGTGAAGCCACTGTGTAGTATTGCATGTTTGTTGTAACGTACAGTAATATGATACAGTAAAATACTGTGAAAGTAAAGCAATTAGTAGCAAATAATTCAACAATCACAATTCTTTACAGTATGGTGGTGGCTTATAGGAGTTTGTAAATATTCCCAATGTACTTGTAGTTTTTTCCAACTAGTACTGCAGTTTATTCCAACATGCCTGACATCAGATTAAATAGTGAGTTTAGACAGGCTTGGTGTGCACTGCTGCTATATCATTAAATGTATGAATGAGAGTGCAGACATATATTTTTAACATTTTAACATACTATAAAGTTATACAAAAAGCAAATTCATTCATTTTTTTTCTGAATGCGTTTTTTCCATTACAGGACTGTGAGGGTCAGAAAGAAATTCTCTAATTGTTAAATTTATTTCTTTCAAAATGCAGGCTTATCTCTGTGGACCTAAAGGCATTCTTAATGAGGTGGGTGGCTGTCATCTTTTACCCTCAGTGGAAACGCAACAAAAAAGCCCCGTCCATCTTGAATATTTCCAATGACCATATGAGGTCCAAAGCTAAGGTTGCTGATTATCCGCTTTATGTTTCTGATCATCTCTACTGACATACTTACTGTATGATAAGCCTCTTTTAAGTAGACTTTTTACTTCAGAGATCATGTTTTTAGCTTCCGGCATGCTAAGAGTTTAATAGACCATTATTAAATTAAAACTGATAGGACAAGAAAAGCAATCTAGAAAGGGTAGCCCAGACTTAACCAATTTGAAGAAGATCGTTAGTCTTTTCGGTATTTAAAGGTCAAGAATGTCACACGACAGCTGTTAATGGATTGAAATGTGCAGCAAACCTCCAAGAGTCGACAGCTTTCTCTTAATTTGACTTTCATTTCAGCACTTTTATAATGAATTGGAATGTTAAAATCCGTAGTAGTTTGATTTTGCTTATAAGTGAGGCACATAACTTCTTGCTTTCATTTTCAGGCTTGATCTGGAATTGTAATGTAAACTGACTTGCATTTCTCTGCTGATCTTTCTCCCCCCGGCATTTTCAACATCATCTTTTACTGCAAACCGCAAGTCATCTTTGTGAAGTGAAATGCTGCACAATTAGTGGCTTCATGTAATTACTGGGGATAATGGAGGCAAAATAACTCATAGATTTTTTTAGGACCAAATAAAAGCCTTTAGCTTCTACAATGTGATGCACTTCAAGGAAAATAAACAAAAAATGGAAAGCACTCCGTTTGTGAAAAAAAAATGTAACTCAAGATGTACTCGTGATTTTCACATTAGAAATATTTTTTTTGATATAACGTGTGAACGAGTGGAAGGAACACAGGGTGAGTCCCAAGAAGTGTTAGAGTGCCACCCCTTTTAATTATAACATAAACTCTTAAAAAAAAATACTGCACAAGTGCACAAAAGGGAATTATCATAAACAGCCTTCCTGGCCTTTTAAAATGAGTGGCTCTTAAGAGCGGGTCTGCCGTGTGGAGCTCCATACTTTAGCAGGTCCGGGCCCAAATGAAACGGTGACATTCATGGTCGTTGGATTCTTATAGTCCTCTGACTGGAAGAGACAGGTTTATTGGCCTTCAAGGGGCATCCTCTTGTTGCTGTAGGGGAGTAAAAAGATGACACTCTTAGCGCTAGCGCCCCCTCTCGCTCTGGTTGGGTATCGTATATCTCTGTTCCTCTCACGTGCTTATGTGACATAATATATTTTAATATATTATTTTAAATCCCAGTGCTAGTATTAAATTAAGTTGTGAGGAAAAATGATCTCCCCCATTCTGTACACAGAACAATTAATTTTAATTCCATTAAAAAAACATTTTCATCTCTTTCTCAATCATTTTTAATATAACCATTCAAAAGAGCAACCATTGCTATTTGACATTAAGTGATTTGTTATAATACTGCTTTTTACTCCTTTTCTAGTTTAGAAATTAAATAACCAATGTTAAGTTGGGATGTGCAGTATTCCTAATGGCAGGAGAGCCCCTGACAAGCGAAATTCATTTTTAGGCCCCATCCCACAGGACTGAAAGCAACTAAAATGGCCTTACCTATTAGATTTTATCAAATTACGAGTTTTCCAGAATAGTTGTCTTAATAATAATAATAGACCTCCCTTATCTAAAAAAACAAATGTTAAGGGAGTTCAAATAAAGATACAATGCATAGCAGTACTGGGATATTGCAGTTTTCTAAGCTCTTATCTGCTCTCACTTTCACATAAAACATTTGCAAATCTTCATGAGAAAACAATTAGTCCTGCCATTTGTTATGATACAGATACAAAACTGCCTTGCGCCCTGTGTTGGCTCGGATTGGCTCCAGCAGACCCCCGTGACCTTGTAGTTAGGATATAGCGGGTTGGATAATGGATGAATGGATGGATGTATGATTGACACGGGTTAGCTGGTCATGTGTTGGGTTGTTTTGTACCTCATTATTGTTTGAATAAAAGAAACAAGTGGCAAGTCTATTAAAATTAAGGCAAAAGAAGTTATATTAATTTTAAAAAGAAGTTATATTAATTTAATTTTTAATTAAAGAAGGTATATTAATTAGTAACCAGCAATACAGTAACTGGTCGCTAATTAATAAAACAGAATGAAAACCTGCAGCCACGGTAGCCCTCCAAAATCAGAGTGGCACACCCCTGCTTTATATTGTATATATTGCAGAATGAAAAGCTATACTTATTTCAGTTAACTTACTTTAGCTATAACTTATTTTAGTTGTTTGTTTTATAGACATGCAGTCAGAAACTGCATGATGTGCCTCCTTGTCCTCCTGGTATCACATCCACTAGGCACATTTACTGTTTCCTGTATATTAACTACAGATCTCTGTATCTCCTACGGCTCTTTGTTATCCGCAGCAAAAAGAATTCCCTGAACAGGTGCTCTTTTTAACTGGGTGGGCATGCTGTTTAGCTGAAATGGTCAGTTTACGCTCTTAAAAATAAGGGTTCTTTAATGGCATTTTACTAGGTTGTGTGGTTTCTTGTAGAACTATTGAATGACAATGATGCATTTAATTCTGTGAAGGGTTCTTTGCATGTGAAACTGGTTCTTTGGGCTTTGAAAAGGTTCTCAATATGTTGACAAAACAGAAATCTGTAGGCTACCTAGCAGGATAGTGACAGATCAAGAAAAACTGAACTTAGTCTGTGTGATTGTGTGTAGCAAGAGTCCTTTTAAAATAAGGAACCCACTCATATTTTATAAATCCGTTTCCCTGTTATGGATATAAATAAATAAAGGTTCTTTCGAGAAATGTTCTTTTGGAAATCAAACATGGTTCCCCATTGGCATGACTCTGAAGAAACAGCATGGCACCTTTATGTTTAAAAGCATAGACTTCATCTCTTTGTGGACGTTACTGCTGCTTCTTGCAACCTCACATTTATTCCAAGTGAACTGATGTAAGTGTGAGCGACACACACACCACATACAGCCGGCAGCAAAGTATTATTCACTATTACCACTAGTCCAGTGATGTCTTCGACTCACAAAGTATAATCTGGGTTTACTGAATGGTTTTCCTCTCACTACAGGTAATATTTACTTAATATATTTAATGTGTTGTCTGGACAAAAGACACACATTTATATGTTAAACATGGATGTTTTTGGGAGACTGTTCAACCACAGATAGTTTATGCATCATACCATCAAGCTTGCTATCAGATGGCTGATGTTGCCAAGCGCACCATAACTCTTTGCTGTTTAAATCACCGCCCCTACTTTGAGCTCCTCCTACAGGAGGCATTGGATTGGTTCAGAAATGATATAATTAGTGAACCATCTTGATGGTTCCCACCCACATTTAGGCCAGCATTCATTCGCAGTTTTCTCCTCTCATATAATTTATACTAGATTCACAATACTAATAACAATACTTAAAGGAACAGGTTATTGTTTCACACAATAGACGGATTGTCATTTAGAGACAGTGGTGTTTACTAAGAAAATAAGACATTGCCCAACCACCTCCTGAAATAACCAGTTTCTGGTTTACTTTTGCATTTAATAATTTGTAGTCAAAGACTTCAGAGCAAAGTTTCTTCAGTGCCAAGGAGGCCTTGCATTGTTATACCCCAGCTAAATAAAGCAAGGTCATATTGATTAATACTGTTCTTACAGTACATTGATTGTAGGCCAGAATTCACAATGTAATGTTTCATTTAGATACGCCTTAGTGTAGTTAAGGGAATTCCTTTACAGGATTATTCATTATCTCTTGACTGCAGTCTGTGTCACCCTACAATAAATAAAATGAGAATTACACTAATAGGCTTTTAATGTAGCTCCTTAAAAAAGAAAGATTAATTGGGTCTTATCTTGCTTCTTTGTCAGTTGACCTCTTAATAGCAAAATGTTGCCAATTTTGTTGTGCATTTCCAAAAAGACCTTTGTCATTTGGTCTGTTGGAGGCAACAATGAGTTAGTAATATGTGTAACACCTAAGACATGGGAATATTGAAGTACTTTTTAAAATTAGGCTTTGCTTTCCTCACAACGCTGCGATTGACACTAATATCATTAAAGTGAACAGAATGTGCTAGTTATTCTAGAACGTTGATTCTGTTCATCTGGACATAGTTTTTGTCTGATACATTTCATCACTCATCCAAGTGACTTCTTCACAAAACTGCCTTAATCATGTGTACTAGGCTGGCTGTATTGAGGAATTTCTCAGTTCACTTTTAATTATGTTGATTTGGTATAATTTGCATTAAGAAAATGACTAATTACAGTGCATGTGTTATAAACAAACAAGAGACTGAGGAAGTCACATGGATGAGTGATGAAACGCATCGGAAAAAAACTACGTCCAGATGAACAGAATCACCTTTCTAGAATTTCCTTACCTGGATTATTGGGCATGCATCGAGACAATGTATTAGTTAGTTTGTAAGGCTTTGTAAAATTTATAGAAAATAATTATGCCACACTGATATTGTTCTCTAAGGTTCTTAAAACAATCAATAGCTTTCAATATGACCGTTCACTTGTGGAATATCACAACTTTATGTTTTATTGTTTTTTGAAGTACAGGTTTCCATATTGCCCTTGTAATGTGTTTTTTATATATATATTTTTTTTATCCTGCCACCTTCAAAATTAAAACTGTCTATGAGATCTGAGCTTGTAGTAATACTTACTGGTTAGTTAAAGTGCAAAACATAACATTAAAATTATAGTAATAATTTAATTGTTGTACCCTTTGCTGGTACCTACATCTGTTGATTTTCACTATTATTATTATTTATTATTTTCCTAATTATCCTACATTTTTGGCATATATTGTTCACTGTACAAGAGCCTGTATTTCCAAGAAAGTTCCTTTTATATGACTGTGATGTTCAAAATTCAATTTTCTTGTTTCACCATTCTCATCTTCTTCAGCAAAATTGTTGAGGAAATTAACGATACACTGTAGAAAAAGGAATGGAGTGGTCATTAGTTTTACCAAAGACGTCTGTCACAGAAGCAAAGATATTCGGCTGTATTTTTCTGAACAAACGTAGAGTGTTTGTATTTAAAATTTACGGAGAAACACATGATGTAGCTCTATAGGAACAAAAAACCAACACTTGTGCTTCTGTAACATCCAGGGGCAGAGCCTGCCACTGTCTGCTGTGCCACTGGGTGACAGGCTGATGGCAGAATGCCACTGAGAGGTACGAAACTGTCTTAATCATGTGTACTAGGCTGGCTGTATTGAGGAATTTCTCGGTTCACTTTTAATTATGTCTCAGCTGATTTGGTATAATTTGCATTAAGAAAATGACTAATTACAGTGCATGTGTTATAAACAAACAAGCAGCTGTAACAACATTAGCCTTTGGTATCTTGTGTTTGACATATATTTAATATTGATTACATTTTTTAAAGAGCAACACCAAAAATTAGAAATTACATCTCTTTCTATACCTCCAAATGAAAAAAATGTAATCATGGGTGATATCAGTGGAGGGTATCTGACAGTCAGCAGGCGTACAAACTTGATGGAAGGTTGTTGATTTGAACAATTCTACAATTGTACTTCAGAAGAAATAACGAACTGCAACCATACAATATGTGTAACAATATATTAGCCTCACAGCAGTAAGAGAATGATATTTGCAAACACAAACACGTGACTTAGAGATTAGATTTCAGAGATTAGAGATTGTTATTGTCACATATACTTCAAGAGCATAATGAGATTCTTGTGCCACAGATGAGGCTACTCGAGTGGACTGAGTGTTGAGACTCCTGTTGCTCTTTCCAGAAGGCAGAAATGAAAACAGGGTATTAGCTGAGGGGCTGGTGTCAGAGATGAAGGATTCAGCGCTCGTCAGACATCTGGTTGAGTAGATGGCATGAACCTATAGAAGGTCGGCCCCAATTATTTTCAAAGCTGTACGGGACAGTCCTTTGTAGGAGTTAGCGGTCCTGGCAAGTGAGGCTAAAGTGTATAAAGAAAAACTTTCTAACATGCTTGTAAATTTTGCCTTTAACAAGTTTCAAACTGTGTCCTCATATTCTTGTTGAAGAGTTTATTTTAAACTAACAGTTGGGATTGACTGTGGCAGTTTCTTTCATAATTTTAAATACTTTAATCATGTCACCTCTAAATCTCTATTTACTTAACATGTATAAAGTAGAAAAAACTATTCTTTACATTCATTATATGGTTTCATATAAATACATTATTTATTTTATACACAGTATAGTTTGCTATCTAATTCCCAGTTCAGTTTAAACAATTCTTTTCTTTTACAGTTTTGATTTTTTTTTTAAACTGGGGGCTGCACCCCATGCTCACTTTGCTCGCCCACCCCCAGGTTTGGTTTACCAGATATACAATTTAAAGATATTGTTATTTTCATGGGATTTGTTTTACATATGCATTATTTTCACTTTTACTTTAAAACTTTTGCAAAAACAATACTTGTCCTTTATTTCTGGCCCAGGGCGTAGTTGAATCTCTTTCTCGCAGGACGTATAACGCTACTCGCATTGTGAAGGGGTGGCGGCTGAACGCACGCTAAGGAGTTGCAGTCGGATCATCTACTGGCTTGTTTCTGCTGGCGAGCTGCATTTTCTGCTTGTCACGCTGCACATCAATCATTTAAAAGCCTGTACAGCAGCTGTCCTTTTGCCATTTCGTGTCTCTACCGCTCGCATTGTGAAGGGGGGCGGGGGGCTAAACGCACGCTAAGGAAAAGCGTTCGGATCATCTGCTGGCTTCCTGCTGCTGCTGCTGGCAAGCTGCGTGTTCTGCTTGTCGCTTGTCATTGTTTTAAGAGCTGGGAGCACATGATGTTTGTCTGCCAAAGGCATTCTAAAAACTGCTTGGTTAGATGTCCATGAACTTGTTTTAAATGTGGTCTCACTGCCTTGTCTCACGTGACGTTAAAGTATCTCTTGCGGGACATCAAATTGTCTTCCAAGAAGATCACGTCTCATCTCCCTAGTCTCCCTCCCAGGATTTGTTTTATAATAGAGAGACTATTGTCTAAAATAAGTTAATTCTGTTTAAGCCGATTAGAACCATCACTTCCATACTCATCAGTTAAAACCAGTGGAAGGCTAATAAAATGGTTAAAAGCATGTTATTCAGTTTTCTACTTTGCTTCTTATAAATACTGGCAGATTT
This sequence comes from Polypterus bichir lapradei, assembly GCA_026402145.1. Lineage (NCBI taxonomy): Eukaryota > Metazoa > Chordata > Cladistia > Polypteriformes > Polypteridae > Polypterus > Polypterus bichir. The sequence continues at coordinate 16,419,127 of JANRMT010062834.1, forward strand.
CTGTTAAATAGTGTATATGGCATTTAACAGGCATTGCCCATTAAAAAAAACCCTGTAATTCTACAGGGAAGCAACAAATGTTGCTGATCACATCCCTGCACAAATTTATTTCATTTATTATAAAACCTGTTCGATCATGTTCAGGCTTGAAGAGGGCACAGACTGTATCCATTAGCCTTAGACAGAAGACGGGAGTCAATCCTGGATGCAGGTCGCACTCAAAAACAAATAATTTAAAGTCACCCTTTACCTATCAAAAATGTCTTTGAGATGTGAGAAGAAAACAGGAGTACCACAAAAGCCTATACAGTATACTGTACTTACACTCTCCTTTTTCATTTCTTTTCACGTAATGTCTAATACTGTTATCTGAGAGAGGTGGATGGCTGCTGATTTGCATGTAAATAATGTGATGAAGGATGGCTTCAGACATGGAAGTATATTAGCTTGACAACTGCAAACTTTTATACAGCCAGCTAATGTCTGCATTAATATAAAGATATATAAATTATTAGTCAGAATTCCTAGAAACCTCCAGAAGTGTCTAATGAGCTATTGAACTGTTGATGGAGTACCTGCTGCTTTAAACTGTCTTTGCACCAAGAGCTCCACTAATCCTGAAGAAGTATGCAGGGAGCTACTGTTTTATTTATCATGTCCCTCATTAGCACACCATGTATCTGGAGCAAATATTGTAGGTGAGATCAGGTTTGTCCTTTTGCCATCAGCAACTTACTCCCCTTTATAGGCTTGTTGTCTAGCAGTTATGCTCTCAGCATCTACGCCCGTCTGCAAAATCTCTAATGCAGGTCACTATTTTAAAACCATGAGCTTCCATTATAAAGAAATCAGTTGCCAGAGTAAAATATGAATTCTCAATAATAAACTATTCTCCTAAATTTACGTGCAAGCTGTTAACTTAAGAAAACTTTAGGTAGATGTTAGTATTTTAACAGAATATGTGAGGGAGTGGGTCAAATTAAAAGGCAAATATACCTACAGTAGATAATGCAGAACACGTGAAATATAATAAAGTAAAAGCATAGCAAAGGGTTCATTCACTTTGTCACCCATTTTTCTTTGTGCACTTTGAAAGCCTGACTGCCCAGGCTGAAATGCTAGCTTACATTTCAACTGTCAAAATTTTATATAATGTAGGCACATTATATAACACTTATAAAAAGTGAGTAATAAAATGTGTGAAATGCTACTTTCATTTTTTACCCCATTGTATCGTAAAAAAACTGAAGATTCACAAGATAATTTGCAATTCGTTTTTTCTTTTCAGGGTGACACGGTGGCACCCTG
>JANRMT010062834.1:16425690-16464157 GCA_026402145.1 Polypterus bichir lapradei
ATATATATATATATATATATATATATATATATATATATATATATATACACACAAATACTGTATAGAGGCACAGTACTGCAGTGACAAGCATGACAATGACTGCCTCACAGCTCCAAACACATGGATTCATTCACTCTTTTAGTGAAGTCTGCATGTTAACACAGGCTAATTGGCATGTGTGTGAATATTCTTCATCCTGTATTCGTTCCTGCCTCATACTAACTACTGCCAGAATGGTCTCTAGTTCCTAGTGCTATAACAGATAGACAGGTTCAGAAACTTAATATATGGATGGATACACATATTCCTGGGTGTTTATATGTAATACTTGCAATACCAAGACAATGAATATACAGTGTATATATGTATTTGTACATATATACTGTATATATAACACAAAAATATAACATTGACAAAAGAGATCATGAAGCATTGAGGCACCAAATGGTGAACCCTGTATAATAGTTGACAAAATAATAAACACAAATTCACAGTAATTGTAAGAATGTCTTTTCAGATGCAAGTCCAAGAGTGAACTGACTCAAGATGTCGGATCTTCCAGTTTTAGGTCCCACTGTCAGGAAGAGACAAGTCCGGGTGGATGGACATTGGAAGTGACATCAGTGGTGGTATAGCCATCAATCTTCTTGTCTGCAGATGTAGTAAGAGAAAATGCATTAGCACACAGCGTCAACCCCTGGAGCGGCGGGTAAATACCAGACGCGTGTGAAAAAATAAGAAATTATATATATATATAGTCTTGGTCTTACTCTTTAATTTCAATGTTCAACAAGCAAAATGATTCCTAACAAGGCAATAGGCAACATAACACTGTATGTTTTGTGAAATTAGCATTCAAATTCATTTGAACATCATGAATAAAACACAGATAGAAAGAATAAAATTGAGTTTGCCACTCTCAATTTATTTTGAACTTTGCAAAATTAAATCAAGTTCAGTTGATTCCGGTTTTGTCCAGATTGACTGCTCCAGTAGCTTTTATCACTGTTAAGAGCCGTTTTTCAAAGAGTTACTCAATTTCGAAGTTGTTTTTCATTGGCATGGATCAGTACTTAAAAAAAATAAAACTTCATATAGTGGGACATTCTCTGCCATAACTGATCAAACAATAGTGGCAGTATTTGCTTATTTCTAAGTCTGTACTAATATATAAAATAAAAAACAGAATTTACAAAAAGTAAGAGTTTAATACAAAGTGCTCTGTTTCAATATGATATGGAATTTTTGTTGAATCTTCAGATATTTCATAATTCAAAGGTGTATGAATATACAGTAAATCTCTTAAAGCTATAGCCACTGTCTAGTTTCATTCCCACTCAAAAGTGAAATGAGGCCTGCTTTTAAATGATGTTTGTTTTTTCTTTTCTTTGCTTTTCTTTTAAATGTATATTATTGGCGGGATGCATGTGAAGTATGAGCTAAAGTTCAGACTCTGTGTCAGTGTACGTTTTCTTCCATCACAACAACAAACTGGATTTGCTACTGCATGAGAGGAAATTCTTTGCAATGTCAAGCAGTAATGCCTAGCCTGCCTCTTAAGTGACTGTTATTACTGTCATTAAGGTAATATTTAGTAACCGAAGGGTTTGAAAACGTCAAGCATACTCTTATAATGGAGACGTGTTTATCCAGTGTAGCTTTGTCCATACTTCTCCTTGAATTTCTAAAACACCTCAAGCCAGTGGGCACAGATTTTAACCTGAAAATTAGCTGTTTAACTTTTCCCAATATAAATGCATGAATTTAAACACCTGTTGTACAGTGTATGCTTAAAATACTTGTGCAGGAATGGAATTTAATAGTGTTCATTTAAAGAGATTATTTTGTCTGTTTTTTCACATATGCAACACTAACCATTCTAAACCAAACACGGTTTTGTCAGTTTTGCCCACATTCTCCTTTAGAGTTATTAGGGTCTTTTGTCTTTTATGGGAGTAAATTTGGAAATATCAAGCTCTCTGTTGGTCTTCCTTTGTTTTAAAGACTTGTAGTATCCTAGAGATCCGGTGTTTATGTAAAGAAACCATTCTGCTCTAAGTAATGCAAACAGTGTATAGCAACCCAAATTTCTGTGCATCAGATAAAATACTCCGTTATCAGCACTCAGGGGTCTTTCAAGGGTGGTTTGATACTGCTTATGAACTATTGTTTTCTGACATTATTGTTTAAATTATGAGATACAAACTTAAGGATCAAGGGTTAAAATATGGTGACACTGGGTCACTGTCATTATAACTCAAAATTCAAAATTTATTAAACAAAGAAATGTCATTTTTGTATTGATTTATACAGATTTGAAAAATAAAGCACATGATGGAAAATGTTTTGTTTTGTTTTTAATAAAAATTTCATGTTACAGGAGAGAGCGCCCTAACCCCGTCCCTTTTTTCATGCTAGTGATTTCTTTCTAATCTGCTCCTCAGTATTTCTCTCATTTCCTATTGTCTCCAGTTCATACGTTTACCTGCTGTGCATGAAAAGTATTTGGTCATTTTAAAGACTTGTCACTTGACTCCATCCAATATTCCTCCACATTTCTAACTTATTGAAGCTGTTTTTTCTTCATATTTCAATGTCTATGGCTGTTCACCATATAGTGCTACACTCCACAGTACTTTAATAATTGTCCTCAGCTGTGTCTTGTTTAATACCTGTTGGCCATTGTGAGTCTGGTCTTAGACTTTTCTACACAAATCATAAATTGATTCTCTTATACTTCCATTTATTCATTACCCTTTTGCCCAATTCAAGGTTCAAGGTGGACGGAGCCTATCATGATGTAGACGACTTTACCTGATCATAAGTTTATGTTAAATTTCAGCTCACACGGTTTTGCTACAGTCTCCTTACCAATGATGGAATAGGAGCGTGGACCATCAAATTGACTCCAAATTATTGCTTCTATTTAGTTATAAGGATTAGTTGTAAGCTAATGTAATACAGTATCTGAGTTAGCTTGACTTACTATCATTTGCAGAGTGGTGGCTCTGAGGCTAAATATCTGTGCTGGTATCCAGAAGGTTGCTGGGTTCAAATCCTGTTAATGCCAAAGAGGATCCTTCTCTGCTGGCCCGTTAAGTAAGGCCCTTAACCTGCAATTGCCCCAGGAGCGCTGTACAATGGACGACCCCGGTCTCCGACCCAAGGGGTATGCGATAAAAAACAAATTCTTAATACAAGAAATTGTATAAGGTGAATAAATAACAAATTAAGGTTATATACTCCTAGGAAGCAATACAACTTGAGTTAATACTTGCCGTTTTATACATAACCGCAGAGGTTAAGTGCTATGCAGATTAGCGTGTGCTTTATAAAAAAGCCTAATGGGTTAAGTAGCTCTCTTAGAATATGTTAAATAAATAACATTTCATCTGCAACCTCACAGGCTAAGCGCTATTTTTATAGTGTGTGTTTCAGAATCAAACCTTAATGGCTAGGCAGCTTAACTTATTGTGTGTTACATTTAACTCAAAACCTAACAATTAAAGAGTAATCACTAGACAAGATACATTTAGACTGCAAACCTCTGAGGCTGAGTGCGAGCATGTGTTGGCAAAAAGGATTATACCTTTTCAGTATCTATATATATAATTCACTAAGGGCACACAAGACAGTGAGCGCAAGCGAGACAGAGCCCCGCCCGCCAACTCTAACCCTCCTACCGCGTCATGGGATACGCACGACAGAGCCATGCACGCCAACTGTAACTGTCCTCCCGAGTCCAGCGTCGCTCTTGAGGCACGCAACAACTCACCAAACACTGCCTCAGTCGCTTTCGTCTGTGCAAAAGTCCACATGCACCTCTGAGTCACGTTGACTTTACACCGCACGCAAGAGAGAGAGCCACGATCGGCAACTCACAGAGCCCCGCCCGCCAACTCTAACTATGGGCAAGCAAGACAGAGAGCGCACGCAAGACAGAGAGCCCCGCCCACCAACTCTAAGACCATGGGATACGCACGCATTTAGTGTATAAATGGATATAAATAATTGCATGTAAACAATTCGCCAAAATCTGTTGTATGTAAACGATACTGTTTAAAACATTATTGTTTTTTCATCAGAAAACCCGGTTTCCACGTCTACCTGTATTAGTTTAAATGGCACTTTTACCACTCGCAATAGGGTGGGCACGCTGACTTATCGTGTCGGCTGGGCAACACAGTGAATGCGGCGTCTATCAATATATGTCGATGTTTTCCGTAGCCTGCTATAGGAAGGTACTCTCTCGACCATTGGCATTGGTTTTGCTCCTTGCTATTTTCGTTATACTGTGACGGTGGTTTCCTAAGACTTTCTTATACTGAATTCCTTTCTCACCATTTTCCATTCCTATTCTTACATCGCCATATGCTATGGCGGGCTTCGGCTAGTTAATTATAATGACAGTAGGAAAATAAACAGTACAATAATTGACACTTTATTAAGAGAGAGATAGGAGAAGTTAGCAGCACACACTGATACAGCGCATTGCCGCACCCACCACATGACAAACCAACTCAGGATCCCAGATTAGGACCCGAATGCAGCCACGCAACGGGTGACACCTCGGCACCACACTAGTTCAGATGGAATGGAACAGTGGGAGGTTTTTTTGTTTTATGGTAGCTGGAGTGCCAATTCTCCTACCAACCCCCAGGATTTCCCTGCAGGTTGGACGGCCTACATGCAGGGTTGGATGCAGATTAACATTATACCCAGGACGGGTATTTATTAATAGCAAACTCAAAATTCTATATAGTAACAAAAAGAGTAAAACTATAAAAACTGCAACATAAAGAATATTTCAAATGTAATGTAATGTAATGTATAGAATTATTTATGTTCCCTTTGTGCGATCAAACTTTATCCTTTTTAGACACTAAGGTGCTAAAGTTAGTCAGAAAACAAAGCTCGTCTAAAAGGAACAATGTGTGGCTATAATATCTTCAGGAGTTTACACCAGCTCCATTCACTCTTCAGAAATACAAAGACAGGCGAAATAGCCAGAAAGTCCAAATACAATAAAACTCACAGCTTTACCCCTGTTAAAGCATATTTCGGGGATGCTTCATTAACATCCACAATTATTGAGAGATTTTTCAATATTGTTTTGATAGAAACAAACATTTTTGAAAATAACAATTAAAAGATTACATTAGTATTAAATTAAGACCAGACATAAATTTGAAAATATTACACATGCCATAGAAATTCCTTAATTAATTCCAATCATCTATGAAGACATAAAACTGGTTGACTATTGTCAACAGCTGTGTTTGTGTGAAGAAGGGTCCGTCTTTTTCGGGAGTGAAACAGTTCTTGTGAAGTAAAAGAAGCTTTTTCTTTCCTGGAGGCAAAAAGCAGTTTATTCCTGATGTAGATGTAATTTCCTCATGCCACATGCTCCAATTCCCTACACTGGCCGCAAGGCAATCCAGTACTGGCCATTGTAAGGCACGCTCAAGCACACACCGACGATCACTCATATACTGAGTCTCTGAAATGACAAAACCCATGGAATAAAACTGCTTCACCTGCTTGACCATCTCTTTGGGTCTTGTGGTGTTTATTTCATTCTTTGAGCTCTCATGACCTGCAGAAAATACTATTATAGCTTAAACTTCTAGTATTTTGGTATATAAACTGTAATATCCTACAGAAAAATCTATACTAACTATTTTACATGTATACATCTATTTTGCATTAAGGAATACAGTTTGAATACAAATGTCACATTTAGGGTCCTATGGAAGCTCTGACATAACAAATGAGCAATGAGGCAGGGAGGAACAACCAAGTACAAGAAACTGTAATAATAGGAAAAAAAGTTAAATGAAAAGAATAAATTAGAATGCAAGTTCATCAGTTCTTCCCAATTTGTCATATTCTATTATGGAAAATAGAAGGCCTGAAAGAAAAACAGACACTTATGATTTACTTCAGACATAAAAGAAAATGTGGCAAATCAAATCTTCTTTTCCACAAAGGGCATTTTTAACAGCATGCAACATACAGGGCAAAGAGTATAAATCCCATTTACTTATTCAAATTTTTTTTTATCTGAATGCATTTCACCAGACTAGACATCTTGGTCTCTTTATATACAATATATTATGTTTCTGTTTTGTTGCCATCAGCATTTTTTTCTATTGTCAGGTATCTTCAAGGCTCAGTCTGCCATTAAACATTCCGAGATATGCATAAATGAAATTTTTGAAAATTGGAAAAAAAAAAAATAGACACTAATCCCAAAAGTAGAAAAAAAAATTGCAAGCAGTCGGTGCATTTTGTAAAGAGCTGCTTTAATCCCCTGTGGTGGCAACATAATTCTGGACACAACATGTTACAGCATTTAAACCCAGATTACCTTTTTCAAATGGAAATGACAGCTGCAGTCGAGCAAGGATCCCAGTGAAACAAAGGTCAATGTGCTCCAATTTTATACAGAGCCAGGCATGCAAAAATAGGAATAAATGCATGTCCCTTATGCCTTTTCTTTAGAGGACACACAAAACTGATTTAGTTTGCAATCTTCAGAAATTTTTATAGCTATTATAAATATGTACTGTGGGAGACGCCCGGCAGGTCAGCCTGGCCGGGACGTCCCTAAAATGGAAGGATGGGGGAAGACAGCTACTTGTCGACACTGCCTCCCTCAAAACGCTAGATGGCAGCTCCCTTGGAGTGTAGCAGTGCCCTGGATTCCTGCAGGGCATCCTGGGACTTGGAGTTCAGTTTCTCAGCCTTGTTGGGTGGCGTGAGTGACGCCAGAAGGAGCTGTCGAAGGACCTGTGGAGTCATGCTTTACCGATAGCCCAGAAGTACTAGTGGATCATGAGAATGGAAGCCCTGAAGTGCTTCCAGGCTGATTATAAGAACTTGAATTCTCCAGCTGACTTGGAAGTGCTGACAAGTCACGTGGGAGGACGAACGGAAGCACTTCCAGGTCAAGGACTATTTAAAGGACTGCTGGGAACCCAGCAGGTGAGCCAGAGTCAGGTGGAGGTGGACAAAGCTTTCTGGGAGGTGTGGAGGAGAAGATAGAGAGAAAGATTTGTGTTATAATTGTGCTTGGTGTTTCACTTGCCTGTGATATTGTGGCTGTGGTGCTTTGAGCACCATTTATAGAAGAGAAACGATTAAAATACATCTATTGCTTTTACTTTGTGTCTGGACCCCTAGCGTCTTTACAGTATCTATTTTTATTAACCATGTATCTGTAGAACATTGTATGTATGCATTCATATTATAGCACGGGCTTCATTTGCAGAACATATGCAGGGAGAATATACACATACTTTTAATTCTTTTAGAATGAATATTGCACTTCTCCTTATAAATGGATACAGTCATACTGTTCCTCCACTTCTCTGGTATTCTATCCTACTGAAAGATCTTTGGCATTGGATCCCACAACACATCTACTCCCTCTCCTCCTAAACTCTTCCACACTTCTGCTGGTATTTCATCCGGTTCTGTTGCCTTTCTATTTTTCCTCCTTTTCAGTACCTCTATTACTTATTCTTGGTACTAGCCCTTCATTTGGGACTCCATCCCTCAAATACCAACCTTGGATTTTTTTCGTTCAACAGCTCTTCAATCAATTCTTGACCCTATCATCTAAAGGAAAATTTTACTGTTCAAAGGTTGACCTTTGATGGCTCATAAGACCTGCAACAAATTCTCATTTATGTTTCATTTAAGAATCAGCTTTGTTACTGATGTTTCTCCTAAAAGTCCTTGGGAGGAATAACTTTAGGCAAAAAGGAGAAATGCGATACACCTGAGATAGAGTCAAAATTGAGAAGTTGGTTTGAAGAGCAAGTATATTTTGTTAGGTGTCAGAGAGACAGTTCCTTTAAAAAAAGTCATGAGCCCCAGTGCTGCCTTCTCAATGATGACTTCTCCTCAGCTTATCCTGGATGGGATCAGGCAACTGAGGAGATGCCCAACTGACAGGTGCAGTTAACCATTATATCCAGGCATGGGTCCCCATTGCCAGGCCTCGGCAACCATGGGGAGCAATGCCATGCTGCACACTTCTCCTGCCATCTGTCCCTTAGGGTCTGTGGAAAATACAGCATTTTGAGCCGCACCAGCTCCCTGGCGATCACTCACTAGTTGCAGGCTCCTGCAGCCCTGAAGCTCACTCCTGACCACCTGCCTCTGACAACTTTGCTGCACAGGAATGTCTCTCTCTCTCTCTCTCTTTCTCTGTTTTTCTCCTGCTTGACTGGTCTATTTAATTCTCCTCTCCTTCCCTCCTTCCACGCAGGCTCCTTTTCAACTATCCTCTCTAATTAGGTGTAGGTGGAACAAGCCACTTTCTCCGAGGCACAGTTCACTAATCCGCCTACACTGCACGTATATGTGGCATGATCGGCCAAGCACCCCAATTAGCCACTAAGTGTAGTGTGCCTGTACACACCCACACCCGATTGGAGCCCCACACACAAGTATTTATGATTATTTATTTAACACTGCCTAACGCCAGAGACCGACTTTCACCAAAATCTTCTTTAAGTCCTTTACCTCTTTCATCTGGTTATGGATGTGTTGAATCAGGGGCTAAAAGGCTCATAACCCTGGTGCATCCTTTCTGCTGATTACATTGTGTTGAGCACGAACAAAAAAGAGGACGTGGAGAAGAAGTTGGAAGAATGGAGAAGGGCTTTGGAAGATAGAGGATTGAAGATGAATAGGAAGAAGACAGAATATGAGAGTTTTAACGATGATCAGGTTTCAGAAGTTAGCCTGCACGGAGAACACTTGAAAAGAGTGGATAAATTTAAAGATCATATTAAAATACAACTTGAATGTTAAGCATACAGTTTAAAGAGCACTGGATTTCCATTGTTGATTGTAAGAGATTTGTAATGTGCTGCCATTTCATCCATCGTTTCCTCTGGCCTTGTTCTCAGTGCTGTCTGATTGTGACTCCCTGTAAACCTGTAACAGAACAGTTGACGGAAACATCAACATATTAATACAGTGTGAGCGATTTAAGCCAATGTCAAAGCAACATTTTAAGGTAAGCTCATTTATAAATACTTGTAAATTAAAAAGGAACTACTACCTTATCTAGCATTGGCATTATGGTGTTACACATATCCATCTATGTGTGACAGATACAGCGAAGTTTCTGATTCATCCCCCACTCCAGATTCACAGTAATATACTGTTGTACAAAAACCCAAATTCATGTTGCAAGGTAAATTGGCTCCATTTTTATATTTTTACATTTTACTTTTTGTTTTGTTCCCAACATCTCTCTCTTTTTGTTTTGTTTGCCGTCAGTCTCTCATTGTCTCCAGGGATCCAGGATGGTCACCACAGCATGATATTCAAAGGTGTAGTCACATGATGTGACGGGTGGTGGATGGGTGGAGTTACTTCTTTGTGGTCATGTTGTCTTTATGGCCTATTAAAATAAATATCTCAAAGCTTAGACTGCATAGATTGTCAAACATTCTGATCTCTCTAGATTAGTCAAACTCTCAAATACTTAGATATTTAAATATGTTTTCCACTAGTACCTGTGCAAGTTGTGCCCTCTTTTCTTTGTATTTATATCACTCCTTGACTCCCTTGCTGCAGCTAGGGATATGATGAAATAGGCAGGTGGCCACCATTAGTGATGAGCAGAACAATATAAGTGAAACTGAATTTGAAGCAAAACTTAGTGTTTTGTTTAGCAAAACATATCTCAAACCAAATTGTATTTCACTGCTAGAAAAATTAGTTACTTTCACAAAAAAAAGAAGTTTAGTCCTATCTGGACGCATTCACATGCTTGAATTCTGGATGCATTTTCTTGACATTTTCTATTTAAATAAAGCTCTCTAGTGTAGACATTTTGTTGGACTGCCAGACATGTTCTAATAAAGACACAGTATTGAAGGAGTGCAGTTTTCGTCTTAGGTCACTGGATAGAGTCCATGTCTTACAAACATATTGCAAAACTGGAAGCACCAGGAGTCTAAAGACGTTTGTTCTTTTGCAAAGATATCGGGAGCACCACACTTCCCTTTTTAGCGATCTCATGAACCCTCATGCTCTCCGAATCCATCTACTAACATAATAGGAAGAGTCACAGAGACATGAATGTCACTGCCGATGTAAGTACATCTCTCAATGCGGTCAACACTCTCTCTGCAAACAAACATCCTGCTGATGGTGGTGCTCAAAAGGTCATTAAAGGCCAGGCCAGGCATTGTTTTTGTTTTGTGTTACATTGTATTAATCCCCAAGGGAAAACTATTTTTTCAAATGACCTTTGGAGGTCAAAGCACAGGATCAGCCATTGTACAGCAACCCTAGAGCAATTTTCAGGTTAAGGGCCTTGCCTAAGTGCCCAACAGAGTAGGATCCTTTCAGCAAGTAGCAGGATTTCAACTGGCAACCCTCCAGATATTAATGCAGATCCTTTACCATCAGAGCAACCACTCCGCCTTTAAAAGATATCAAAGAGAAAGTTAGAAGAAAAGAGTAACAAATAAGATTAGGCAATAATGTAAAAGAGTAAGTAACAAAGAAAAAACAAATAATCTATACAATCTTAAAAAACAGATAAATAACAAGTAGAAGAGTAGTGTCCTTATATAAAATGTCATGATGTAAGCCTCTAAAGATGAATCTGGTGATAAGGCCAGATGGCCAGGAGGACAGAAAACACCACAAAAATCCAGTTAAACCAGAGGAAAACATAAAATCTGCAAGAGATTTAAGGCCAAAAGGCCACCCAGCCTCCAACTGGCATTCTACATAACATAAATGTTATTGATTCTTTCCTCTTTGTTTCTAGGCTTCATATGAGAGGATCCGATGAAGTCGGTCTCATGGACAGCTGAGGCACCATTTTGTTTCCTGCATCACAGGCGGCTCCATGGTGCCTTGATCAAGTAGTGATGGTGCAAACTGCCACCACAGAAGAACCGAAAAAGACAGCAAAGAAAAGTACAGGTTGTTAAAGTCTGTAAAGCCCTGAAGAATATGATAATTATATGCTTATATAGTCTATTAGGAGTACAACTAAAATGTAGGCACGAAAAAGTCAAAATAAAATAATGGTTTTTTAGTAGTTTCTTAAAGTGCTCCAACATATTAGCCTGGCGAATTTCTATTGGTAAAATATTCCAGATTTTAGGTGCATAACAGTAAAAGGCTGCCTCACCACTTCTTTTCCAGCCTGGCTCTTGGAATTATAAACAGGCCTCCATTAGAAGATCTAAGGTTACAACTTGGAATGTAGGGGGACAGGCATTCCAAAATATTGGAAAGGGAAAGATTACTAAAGGCTTTAAGGAATCGAGAAACAGAAAACAGATTTTACTGTTGTGCAACAGGTTACATGTACGAGTATTATACAGCTACAGAAAAGATCACAGGTAAACACATAAGTGTGAATAAGGCTTTCAGAAGCAGTATTCCTTCCCATACAAATGAAAATTGAAAAAATAGATTTCCTTAATATCTTTTTGGGTTCTCTTAGACAACAATGAGAATAGATGAAATAAAATGAAGACATTTCCTTTTGTCTCATGTTTCTTAAGTTTTTTCTCCCGAGAAAAAATACCCTGTTATTCTCCTAAGTGTCTCCTCCTGAGTTTTAGCAGAGATCTCAGAAAAGTCACATAGGGGCTCAGATTTTCCAAGTAGTGTCTTGATGTTTTTTTGCACTGTATTTGCATTGTGTGCACAGTAATATATGGTGAAATGTATGGACAGTTCTTTGTGATCGGAGGCTGAGACTCAAAAAGAGTTGGGGAATGGTCCCCTTATAATATTTGGTGGATTGCTGGAAAGATATATGCAAAAAAGTGATCAAAACATTCAAAACAGTTGACAAATGATAGAGAACAATAGCTTCTTTTAATATGAAGGCAACAGAAAGAAGTGGTAGTGGAAGAAGAAGTGATGTCATCCAGCTTTGATGGCAGTGACGTCTTCAGTGTGGGACCATAAGTGTCGTCGTAGTGGGTGGACAGAAGTGACATCATCAGAAATGGACCAGAAGTGACTTCATCTTTGGGAGTCGGAAGTGATGTTTTCAAGGTTGCGCCTGGATTAACGTCATCACGAGGAGCAGGAAACGATGGAGGTAAGTGGGAAAAAAAACGGGATCGTTATTCTTCTGCGGGTCTGTTGAAAGAAGAAGAGAGGTGTTAGTGCTCTGTTCTAACCCTTTATCTCACAATATTTCACTCACCTCTGGACCTCTTGACTGCTTCCTAATTGTACATGTGTGACACTATTCCCCCCTTAGCCCAGATCCATTAGGTCAGGCAGTCCGAATTGCGAGGTCGTAAACCTGGGAGAGAGCTTCAGCATTAGCCTGGGGAGGACCTCTGCCATAAATGACTTTGAATCTGTAGGGTTGAATGTCTAAAAACCACCTGGTGACATGAGGGTTTGACTCCTTATGGCCGGACAGCCATTGTAGAGCAGCATGATCCGTAACAAGGGTAAATTCTCGTCCCAGCCAGTAGTACCTCAACTGAGTCATAGCCCATTTAATCGCCAAGGCCTCTCGTTCCATCGCTGCATACCTGATCTCGCAGTCTAGCAGTTTCTGGATCAGATAAATCAAGGGGTGTTCAATACCATTGACACTTTGGCTCAACACAGCCCCAAGGGAATTTGTCAGTACCACTTAGTCATGTCAAGTGTAGTTAGGTATTGAGCAATACCTAGCCTTTCAAGGAAATTATCAACTTGACTTGATAAGACGTTGGAAGTCGTTACAGAACCTCGATGTCTCATCAGATTTTGGGACCAGGACAATAGGACTGGACCAGGGGCTGTGGCTTTCTTCAATCACACCCAAGTCCAGCATACACCTGATTTCCAACTCCACTTCCATTTTCTTTGCTTCTGGAAATTGATAGGGGCGTTTCCTGACAATTACTCACAGGTCAGTAATAAGGTCATGTTCAATCAGTGAGATGTGTCCCAGTTACTCGCTAAGTACTTCCGGCACTGACAGGATGGCTGATTCCAGCTCCCATCATTGTGTAGATATCAAATCTGACCTGAAATTAAGGGGTTTATGTTTCACAAAAAGGGAGCGGGGCTGCCAGAAAAGGGTTTCAGCAAGTTAATATGATAAACTTGCTCGCTCAGTCGACGATTTGGTTGTTTTACCAAATAATCAATGAGCCCCTTTCATTCATTAATTTTGTATGGGCCTTGTCAATAAGCCAAATGTTTAGAGTGTGAAGTAAGCACAAGAACCATAACAAGATCCTCCAGGAGAAACTCCTAGAGGGTGGTGTTTCCATTATACTGTAATATCGTGCCTGCACTGATTGAGCTTTGTCCATATGTTCTTTTAAGATGGGCCGAATTTTATTAAATCGATTGCGTAACTGCGCAATATATTCAGAAATATTGGAGGAGGAAAGGGCCTCTTCTTCCCATCCTTCTTTTAGGATGTACAGATTACCCTGAGGTTGTTATCCACATAATAATTCAAAAGGGGAAAACCCCGTTGAGACCTGAGGTACTTCCCGATAAGCAAATAGGACGAGGGGAAGTAACTGATCTCAATTTCTTCCATCCTCACTAACCATCTTGTGTAACATCTGTTTAAGTGTTTGATTAAACCATTCTACCAACCTGTCAGTTTGAGGGTAATAAATGAAAGTTTTGAGATGTTTAATCCGAAGTAACTAAGCCACCTCCCTGAACTTCTCCAAAGTGTAGGGCGTCTCGTGGTCCATGAGGGCTTCTTTCGAGATGCCTATGCAAGCAAATATCCCTACTAGTTCCCATGCAATAATTTTCAATCTAGCCGAGCGCAAGGGAACAGCTTCTGAAATTGAGTTGTGAAGTCTACGATGACCAATATATATTTATGGTCTTGTAATGAGGGTTCCAAAGGTCCTACGAAATCGATGCCGACTTGTTAAAAGGGAATGCCAATGAGGGGTGATGGAATAAAAGGAGCTAGTTCCCTCCTGGGAATCTGGCAAAGCTCAGACTCCTGACAGAAAAATGCAGAATTGCCAAACCTCCTCATTTATTCCGGGCTAATAAAATCAGAGTTTAATTCTCTCAAGATTTTTTCGGCTCCCAAATTGGCATCTAGAAGATGGCTGTGTACTAGTTTGTACACCTGCCACTGGTAGGTGTGTGGAACTAGTAACAGTGACCTCACCTCCCCCTCATGTTCCTCTACTCAATACAAGAGATCATTTTCCATGACAAAGTAATGACCCTGTGGCATGGGATTCTGTGTGGGTTGCCTATTAACTGAAACCACTGCATTCCTAGCAAACTTTAAGGAGATCATCGTTCCATTGCTCCCTTTTAAAGGAGTAAGCCGTTAGTCTAAATATGAAGCTCAAAGAATTTAAAGGATCCCTGTTGACCTCAATGGAAGGAGTTTCATTCCATTCAATCTCCCCGGCCATTGGAGTGACTTCTGGGTCAGTTTGAAAGACATCCACAACGTCACACTGTGTGGCGGTGTGGGATCTAGTTGCCATCGTACACAGCGTGGAGGTAGTCGGATTAGTACTATCCCCATCCATTAACAGGCCCAGTTTCTTTATAGGAGCAGTTATGTTACAAACGCTTTTATTTTCAGACCAGTCCTGCCTCAAGATCACAGGGTATGGTGGGTCGAGTAAAAGCAAGTTTCTTTATGGAGTTTTGTACGGTTTTGATACATGAAGCAGCCATGTAATAGCAAGTCTCATTGTGTATACAAGTCTGACTGGAGTAACCAGAGTTTCTGAGGATCGTTGGGTAGGTTCTGGAAAAGGAACATGTCGAGTGGACCATTCAGACCTTTCCTGTTTAAAGACCACCTGGTGCCACTCACTCATCTCAATTAGGGCTTCCATATTTGCATATGGTTATTTGCAAACTTGCTGGGTGAGACAGTCGGGGAGAGCATTAATCAGAGTTTTAAAGGCCAATTGCTCAAGGACTTGATGGGCATTATTAATGTCTGGACGTAGCCAGTGACCCATCTTGCTCCAGATTTCAAAGGTATGCATTTGAGCCGGGCGCTCAGGATCAAACTTCCATGCTCTTCATTCCCTCGCCTGCTGGTCCATTGTAATGTCATAGCGTTTATAAATCACCCTGAGGGTGTCAAAATCGGCACCCTGCTCCTCAGTCAGATCGTAATAGGCCCGCTGTGCGTTGCCTTTCAGGTATGATGCTAGAATATTAGCCCTTTCTGACCTCAGCCAATGATTGTGTTTAGCTGTGTGCTCAAATATAAGAAAATACGATTCTATATTGTCCCCTTCGGTCAGTGGTACAAGCTGGTGAGGTTGTGGCCAAGTAACCTTCGATCCTACAACATCCGTGGCTGTAGCCCGAGCTTCCGACTCCGCCAGTTGGGTCCGGGTTTCTCCAAGTCGAATTTTTACCATCTGTTTCTCTGCCATAATTGTTGATAAGACGACATTCAGGTCATGCTCTTCGGACATTTTTGAGCAAATAAATCCTACCAACTATGTCAATGTCACAAAAGAACAGAGACTGAGACTCAAAAAAGTGTTGGGGAATGGTCCAATTATAATGTCTAGTGGATTGCTGCAAAGATATATGCAAAATACTGGTCAAAAACATTCAAAACAGTTGACAAATGACAGAGAACAGAAGCTTCTTTTTATATGATGGCAACGGGAAGAAAATGGTAATAGAAGAGGAAGTGACATCATCACGGGTAGAAAGAAGTTTGTCATCAGAGTGAGACCAAAAGTGATATCATAGCGGGCCA
Source organism: Polypterus bichir lapradei (assembly GCA_026402145.1). NCBI lineage: Eukaryota > Metazoa > Chordata > Cladistia > Polypteriformes > Polypteridae > Polypterus > Polypterus bichir. The sequence continues at coordinate 16,441,433 of JANRMT010062834.1, forward strand.
GCGGAAGTGACGTCATCAGAAATTAACCGGAAGTGATGTCGTCAAGGCTGTGCCTGGTGTAACGTCATCACGAGGAGCCAGAAATGATGGAGGTAAGTGGGGAAAAATCTTGATCGTTATTCTTCTGCGGGTCTGTTGAAAGAAGAAAAGAGGTGTTAGTGCTCTGTTATAACCCTTTATCTCACGATATTTAACTCACCTCTGGACCTTTTGGCTGCCTCCTAATTGCGCATGTGTGACAGTGGTAATAAAACACTTTATTAGGATTACAAAATTGTTGTCCTTTCTTCAGAATAATACTTTTAGTTGCTCTAATTTATATTGTCACTAGACATTAAGCCCGTTACAATAACGGGCGCTAGAACAGTAGTGCATAAACATTAGTAGGAACAGTCTATATTAAATGGCAAGGGACCTTGTATGTGGCTGTAATATGCGTCACTGTATTGTGTGCCTTTAATTTTCTCTTGCAGTAATACTGGTTTGTATTTCCGTAAAATGCCTGTAATTTTCTCTGACAGTAATACAGTGGAACCTCGGTTCACGACCATAATTCGTTCCAAAACTCTGGTCGAAACCCGATTTGGTCACGAACCAAAGTAATTTCCCCCATTGGATTGTATGTAAATACAATTAATCCATTCCAGACCGAACGAACTGTATGTAAATATATATTTTTTTAAGTTTTTAAACACAAATATAGTTAATTATACCATAGAATGCACAGCGTAATAGTAAACTAATGTAAAAACGTTGAATAACACTGAGAAAACCTTGAACAACAGAGAAAACTAACACTGCAAGAGTTCGCGCTATAGCGCTACGAACCACTCGCTAAAAACACTTTTTTTTAATGAGTTTTAAGCACGGGGGAAAAAAATGAACATTTGAAAAATCCGTAATTTAATAAACCACCAAGAAAAGTAACATTGCAACAATGCACGCGGGAGCCTGTGTGTGTGTGTGTGTTTCTCTATCTCTCGCGCCTGTGTATGTGTCTCTCTCTCTCGCACGCCTGTGTGTGTGTGACTCTCTCTCGCGCTCCTGTGTGTGTCTGTCTCTCTCGCGCGTCTGTGTGTGTCTCTCTCACGCACGCGCCTGTGTGTGTGTGTGTCTCTCTCTCTCTCTCTCTGCACAGGGAATACACAGGGAGAGACTGAACACGTGCAGCCCCGCGCATGCGCACTTCACCAGAAGACACACACGGACACCTGGATGCACACAGAGGTTTTATTAAAGAGGATGCTCCAGTTAGACCATACTCATTGTGGAAGAAAAGGCAGACAGGGTGGCGTGGTAGTTAAGTCTTTGGACTTCAAAGCCTGAAGCTGTGGGTTCAAATCCCATTACTAACACCACTGCAAGTCACATCATCTGCCTGAGCTCAAATCGGAAAAACAAATGAAATGGAACCAATTGTTTATCAAATTTTGCATAAAGGTATTAGATTAATAATAAGTAAAAAATATGAAAGCTTGAAAGAGATTAAAACAACACTAGAAAGAGACCTCACAAAATACAGGTGCTGGTCATAAAATTAGAATATCATGACAAAGTTTCAGTAATTCTATTTAAAAAGTGAAACTTGTATATTAGATTCATTCATTACACACAGACTGATGTATTTCAAATGTTTATTTCTTTTAATTTTGATGATAATAACTGACAACTAATGAAAGTCCCAAATTCAGTATCTTGGAAAATTAGAATATCAATTAAGACCAATGCAAAAAAAGGATTTTTAGAAATGTTGGCCAACTGAAAGGTATGAACATGAAAAGTATGAGCATGTACAGCACTCAATATTTAGTTGGGGCTCCTTTGGCCTGGATTACTGCAGTAATGCGGCGTGGCATGGAGTCGGTCAGTCTGTGGCACTGCTCAGGTGTTATGAGAGCCCACGTTGCTCTGATAGTGGCCTTCAGCTCTTCTGAATTGTTGGGTCTGGCGTATTGCATCTTCCTTTTCACAATACCCCATAGATTTTCTATGGGGTTAAGGTCAGGCGAGTTTGCTGGCCAATCAAGAACAGGGATACCATGGTCCTTAAACCAGGTACTGGTAGTTTTGGCACTTTGTGCAGGTGCCAGGTCCTGTTGGAAAATGAAATCTGCATCTCCATAAAGTTCGTCAGCAGCAGGAAGTATGAAGTGCTCTAAAACTTCCTGGTAGACGGCTGCGTTGACCTTGGACCTCAGAAAACACAATGGACCAACACCAGCAGATGACATGGCACCCCAAACCATCACTGACCGTGGAAACTTTAAACTTGACCTCAAGCAACGTGGATTCTGTGCCTCTCCTCTCTTCTTCCAGACTCTGGGACCTTGATTTCCAAAGGAAATGCAAAATTTACTTTCATCAGAGAACATAACTTTGGACCACTCAGCAGCAGTCCAGTCCTTTTTGGCTTTAGCCCAGGCGAGACGCTTCTGACGCTGTCTCTTGTTCAAGAGTGGCTTGACACAAAAATGCGACAGCTGAAACCCATGTCTTGCATACGTCTGTGCGTGGTGGTTCTTGAAGCACTGACTCCAGCTGCAGTCCACTCTTTGTGAATCTCCCCCACAGTTTTGAATGGGTTTTGTTTCACAATCCTCTCCAGGGTGCGGTTATCCCTATTGCTTGTACACTTTTTTCTACCACATCTTGTCCTTCCCTTCGCCTCTCTATTAATGTGCTTGGACACAGAGCTCTGTGAACAGCCAGCCTCTTTAGCAATGACCTTTTGTGTCTTGCCCTCCTTGTGCAAGGTGTCAATGGTCGTCTTTTGGACAACTGTCAAGTCAGCAGTCTTCCCTATGATTGTGTAGCCTACAGAACTAGACTGAGAGACCATTTAAAGGCTTTTGCAGGTGTTTTGAGTTAATTAGCTGATCAGAGTGTGGCACCAGGTGTCTTCAATATTGAACCTTTTCACAATATTCTAATTTTCCAAGATACTGAATTTGGGACTTTCATTAGTTGTCAGTTATAATCATCAAAATTAAAAGAAATAAACATTTAAAATACATCAGTCTGTGTGTAATGAATGAATCTAATATACAAGTTTCACTTTTTGAATGGAATTACTGAAATAAATCAACTTTGTCATGATATTCTAATTTTATGACCGGCATCTGTATACCATTCATTTCAAACCAAATTCTCAATTTTGGCCCCTTTTATCTCAATTGTATCTCATGACTAATTTTTGTCTAAAGCTATTTATCCTAAGGAATTTTATGTGAAGCATCTGTGACAAAGTTGATTCTTAAATGAAACATAAATGAGACTCTCATTTAAGTCTCATGAACCATCAAATATCAACTTTGAGCAAAACATTTCCTATGTTGTTTTCACCCCAAATAACCTTTAAAGTTTCCAAAAAGCTCTTTTTAGTAAGTTTTGTTTTTCAAAATTGAGAAATTGGCTGAAAAATGAATTACAGTGTCAGTTTCAACAGAATAGTGAATCAAAACTTGTCTCTTTCGTTCCTCACTACACACAATGACTGCACAGAATCAGCTGTTGAAGAAGGCATTTTCAAACGCACAATGGAGTTCTGGTTTATTTAAAACAATGCAGCATGATAGACCTTAAAACATGATTTGATCTTTTCTTTTTCTACCTGTCATTGCTAATCATCCATGTGACTCAGTGCCACATTTATGTTCCAACTAAACCATAACACAGGCCCATTAAAGGATCCATGCTTTTTAACAGAAAACTCCTGATGGGTGCCATTCCTCGAAACATGAAGAGTTCTGCTACAAACACAACCCCAGTTCTTGACCTAGAGATCGGTGGGCATGTTTTAGAAACAGAGTGAACAAGGGGTTGGCAGCAACCAAAAAAACAACAAAAAAAAGCATTCAGGCACATGGAAATCAAAGCAAGAAGAAAAGAGTCAGTCAAAACAAAGGCGGTGTAATCTCAAGAAACTAAATGACTAGTGAAGACTCGAAAAGGTTTCAGGGTTGTGCGCAGAGCAGGAGGCGAAATGCACTTATAGAGTGTGGCTGATGAGCAGTCTCGGCAAAATATCAAGTGAAGCTATAAGGCAGTGCATGTGAGGACATGTATACTAGTTAAGACAACTTACTACATATTCTTACAAGAGCTGCGTGTTCAAATCCAAAAGTTTCCAGTGCAGTGCAACAATTCTAGTTGTTTATTTTTTGCCTACAATTATAAGGCTTTGTGCCTGACCTTTTCTAGCGAGGACTGCAGTAAGAGACATATTGTTGTTGCTAGGCAACAGTTCACGCAGCGTGCATGTGCAGCTTCTTATGAAGCTGAATTCCTTCACTACTTGACTGGATATTTAAGAGCGCTACAACTACTTGTCTGGTTCTGCCTGTCTGTTTGTCTTCTGTTCAATTTCCTAGCAACTGTTTCTCTCCTGCTTTTTTCTTTATGTGCTAATGACCTTCATGTTTAGTGTGGTGGCAGTTTGCCCTAATTAAGTTTGTTCTGCTTATCCATGTACTGACTTCTGCCTGCTAAGACCTCCTCTGCATTTCCTCCAGTTGCCTGTCATGTCATTCCACACCACTCTTGGCTATCACTGTCCACTGTTTTCAGCTACGTCCAGGTTTTTATACAAGCTCTGAGGATCAGCCAGCAGTGTCTGGTAAGGATTTTAGGCAGGAGATCATGGATCTAGAGCAGGGGTGAGCAAAGTCGTTCCTGGAGAGCCTCAGTGGCTGCTGGTTTTTGTTCCAACCCAGTTGCTTAATAAGAAGCACTTATTGCTCAAGTAACACTTCTGCTTCATTTTAATTGTCTCGCTCATTACAATTTTGAACCCTTATTGCCTATTTTAGTCTTAAACAGCTATATTTTGGTTTTCAATTGCTCCTTATTAGCAATAAGATGCAAATGATAAAAAGAAAACCGCATTTCTCCATTTAGACCTGTTTGGTTTAATTAAATACTTGGAAGGAAAGTGAAGAGAAAAAAGTAAAGGACTGAGAATTACGTTTTAGACTTCAAATCATTTGAGTGATATCCTTAGAAAGGACAAAAAAAATCTAAGATATGAGAATGAACTGAAATGTCATTTTTAACACACTATCAAGCCATGAAATAAAATTATTGGCAAGGATTATTTTCTGGTTAGGCAACTGGGTTGGGACATAAACCTGCAGCCACTGTGGCCCACCAGGACTGACTTTGCCCACCCCTGATCTAGAGGATGACAGTATTGACTGTCCACATCACAAAACGCCCTTCTTCTAGAATATCTTCCTAAGTGAAGTGCCAGGTTAACTGTGTCATTTGTAATGGAAGGCTTTACACAACTCTGGGGCATGTCCTCTTCTACACAGGTTTACCACTAGACTCTTGTTTCACACGCTGCCTGCTATACTGTACACCATACCCTGCATGAATGTTCTGTCTGGGCTTCATCCATCCATCCATCCATCCATCCATCCATCCATCACAATGGCTATTCAACATTAAATATCAGGCTCTTACATGATTGGAGAGGAAAGGTGAAAAGATGACTGGCCTAAGAGGCAGAGTTTTAAAGAAAAAGCCATATCTGAAACTGGAAAATAAAAAGAAAGGATTGAAATTGACAAAAGAACACTGACATTGGACAGAAAATGTCTCATAAAGCATTTTATGATCAGCATCCCAGGTGTCATCTTTTCACAGTTGCAGATAACACTGATGTTTGGTGTGCATTTAAGGACGATGCCAACTGAGCACCTGTAAGGCATTTGTTTCTCAAAGTACAGCCTCTGATGTATTAATGCAGTTGGCCTTCCCCTACTTTTTCTGTCCTGGATAGATCCAATTTGCCCTGTTTTCTCAAGACAGTAACAGACAACTTTGTATGAGATCTTCCATTTCTTGGCATTGTGTCACATAGAATAACCTTCATCCATCCATTATCCATCCCGCTATATCCTAACTACAGGGTCATGGGGGTCTGCTGGAACCAATCCCAGCCAACACAGGGTGCAAGGTAGGAAACAAACCCAGGGCAGGGCACCACCCTACCGCAGGGCATACACACACACACCAAGCACACACTAGGGACAATTTAGGATCGTCAATCCACCTAACCTGCATGTCTTTGGACTGTGGGAGGAAACCGGAGCACCCGGAGGAGACACGGGGAGAGCATGCAAACTCCATGCAGGACCCGGGAAGCGAACCCAGGTCTCCTTACTGTAAGGCAGCAGCGCTACCACTGCACCACCGGGCTGCCCGAATAACCTTCATTCTACAAAAAAAAAAAAAAAAAAATACACTAACATGTTTCTTGAGAAAGCTGTTTAGTTTTGCCAATTTTTGAACCCAGAACTGAGCATTAGGAATGTCAGTACCTTGCAAGCCAAGTCAACAGAATAACAGGTTTCAGCAGCGCTAATGCAATTACAAAATTTCCTCTAATAACCAATTAGTATGTAATCATGACAAAGTAAGGATGAGCTAAGGGTGTTTATCATTAGGACACTGAAGGAATGGCTGCTGAAATTGGAGATTTGCAGTGAACTGCAATCAGTCATTTCAAGCAGTAATAGCCATTAGAAACAATCGATTTACTGAATGTTAATACAAAAAATGTACCAGTTTCTCTCCAAAACATGATTACTTCTGGGTATGTCCAGATTTTTGACCGGTAATGGGATTTTTGTCTGAGTTTAAGACAATATGTAGATTTTGCTTCTGGCTGTGGTTTACCTCCCTAATCCTCACCCAGTGTTTCACTAACTCTGGAATATGGAAGAGATAAAGCAAGCTCATGTGTGTGGCTCGTGATCAAATACATCTGTCTGCTAACTTTGTAATACATTGTACATCTTCTTGATTGGATCCTCTTGTCATTTAAGGTCATGTTACTACATGTGCGGCATCATATCCTGTTAAGTCTCCACTGAGGCCATTATACATCCTTATGTTACATTTACTTACTTGGCTGATGCCTTTATCCCAGGCAACTTACAACATTTCAGATACAATTACTTACATTTCTTTTGGTTTTCCAATTGGAGCACAGGCAGGTCATGTGACTTGCTCAGAGTCGCACAGTGTCAGTAGCAGAATTTGAACCCACAACCTCAGGGTTTGAAGCCCAAAGCCTTAACCACTGCATCATGCTGCCTGCAGAATCATTACTGGCACACCTAGAGAGTCCTGTGAAATTCTTACTTACATGCGCTAATCAACAGGCCACACATTGCCCCACTCTTTCAAAGCAATTAGTAAGTATAAACTACCTTACCTTGAAACTTCTTACCTGAAAAATCCCAAACATGTCTACTATATTATAAATCGCTACTGCCAGTATGTGCATGTCTGATCCCTCCAAACAATCTGATTGGTCAGTTTGGCTTTGGTGACATGATCAACACAGGATGTCCCAGGCAAGAGAGGTTGAGGTACATGAATGGGTGTGTAGGCGTAGGATTCATACTGAGAGTCGCCCTCAAAGGCAGGAAGTATTCACAAGTATACAAATGATGTTTTCACAGTAGGTTATGGGGGTCCATCTACTGTTGGTGGTAGTCAAGAAGCGGGCAGGAAGCAAGAGAGATGCCTTGAAATGACAGAAGCAGGCTTTACAGAAATGTGTTTGGGGGGGGTGTGTTGGTCATTAGAGGTTTGTACACACGTGAGTACCGAGGAAAGCCACACAAGGAACCTTGAAGGCACACGTAGGGGAAGAGGTATGAAATATTTTTAAATGTATTTTATTATCTGTTGAAGACAGATAATGCGGCTAGTGTGATATAATGCCCCACCAACAAATATTAGATTGTACCCCATGGTATAGCTGGTCCGCGGCTCAGAAAAAAGCAGGTGATTTTTAATAAATAATTAATTAGTTGGCTGGCTACATCTCTGTGGGTGTGTGTGTTCATGCAGTTGCAGGAGGTTGTTCAGATAAATGGGGCAAGAAGCACCTGCTGTGATGGTCCGGTCTGTCTCAATTGCTTTACCGGCTTCCTGCGATGCATGATTGAGACGTATCCCCCACGGAGAACATATAGAGGAGAGCGACAAAAACAAACAATCTCAGGAGAAACAGAAGAAGGGGACAAAAGGAAGTAAATAGACTGGCCAATGAGTAATCAAGGGAGTGGAGAAAGAAAGAACAGAAGTTAAAAGGAATGGAAAGAAAAAACGTGAAGAGACAAAATGGAGCTAGATGGTCGGGAGTGGAACCGCAGGGCAAGGAGTCTGAGTTTCAAGGAAGGGCGCTCCTGTAGAGTGAATGCCAGAGGGCAGGAGTGGCCCGATTGATGGCGTCTCCCACAAGAGCTGAGTGTGAGCAGCGGAAGAGGCGTGTGTAACTCAAAAGGTTGCCCTGTGCAAGCCGACAGAAGGGCTTCAGGGAATGGAGCCTAGATAGGATGGCTGACTGAGCCTGTCGGTTGGGCATCTCCTCAGTTGTTAGATCTCATGCGGGGTAAAGCTGGGGAGACATCGGCTTTTGGAAGGCAGCATTAGGACATGTGAGTTTTAAGGAGACAGTGGGCTGTCTCTGGTTTTAACCTCTAATGGATATTTATAGGATTGTAACCTTCACTTTAACCTTCTTTTTATGGATTATTTATTTATTTTGGAGGATTTTTTAAATGCACTACTTTGAACACTTTTGATTTGAAGCTTTTAATAAAAGCATTGTGCACCAGTTTACACCCATCCCTTGTTGACTGTGTATGTGTCCTCACTTGCCACAGCCCATCTGGTTATGTTATTGATGGTGGCAGGTTCAAAAGGCTCCCAATTAAGCTAAGGGGAATGTGGAGGCAAGCAGCACCATCACATTGCCATGAAGTGTGCACTTTTACTATCTTCCACAGCAACCACATACTGTCTCACAAAAGCTAACCAAGACTGAATCAAGGAGTAAAAGAAAAACACTAAGATAAAAAATATTCAAAATCAGAACAAATGCCGTAACCCCTGAGACTCCAAGTGCTTCAAGACAACAGCCAATGCATTCTTGTAAAGGGTGATAGAGTGCTATTGAATAGAAGGTGCGTAAAATTGTTTCAGCAAACAAAAAAGGCAGCAAGTAATGCAAGCGAAAACTCCTTATTTAATTCTAAAGTGTTCAAAGTAGCAAACAGTAATTAATTTTTGACCCTGAATGGATAGGTATGTTACATTAACGATATCTGACAATGTACTATAGCCAAACAATAAACATTCTTAATCTGAGGTGACATTTGAAGCAAGTCTAGAATAAATTGTTTTAAAGCCAGTGCTGTATTTCACTTGACTTGAAATTACCCCCAAGGCAATTTTTAATATAAATAAAAACCTACAAACAAAAAGCATCCTGCGTGCTCTTAACTCTAGAGTTCATCTGAAATTCAACAACATTTTGGTGAAATTCGTTGATTATTTCATTGTGCTTTGGAAGGGGGGAGAATTAGACCCAAATCCCACGATATCAGGTGTAAGACAAGCACAACTATTAGCTAAACAAACAAGCCTAATGGACTGAAAGATTTTTATGTTCATATGTTCAAACTTGGACATTATTTCTGTCTTTGTAAGGCACATCTACACACATATACCTGTTTTCACAGATGTCCAATGTTTATTTCCCAAACCGATCCCAGTAAGCCATCTGCACATTTTCACTTTGTTTTTGTGTGTGTTTTATCTTTGTTATATTAGCTTTTGAATCTGAATGGGCCTGATGTGTGCTCTGCAAAAGACTGGTGTACTGCCTGCAGTTCAGAAAGTGTGCAAGTGGTTTCAGAACACGAATAGATGGATGTTTGAATCCTTCTGACCTGGACAATGACTTGACATGATAAAATTTGCTCCAGCTCTTTATATGAATGACATCATATTAAATTCTCTTGTGATTCTCCTCCCGTTTTTGTTCTTTTTTTCCCCTCATTGTGTAAGTGGGAACACTGCTGGCAAGAGCTTGGTAGAATCAGGGCACCAACAGTTTGGCACAAGGCAAAGGAAAGTTCTACAGATACCTTCCAGGAAACGGAGAGAACAGCAAATTTTCTGTATGCCGTACATCAATACAAGAATGCAGGGGGGCAACTGGGTGGGAAGATGTGTTCTGTAGATTTGATGAATTCCCGGGAAGGGTACCAGACAGGGACACCATTTGAAAGTGAGAGAGAAGTAGCCTGGATGGAAGCATATAATAATCCCCCCTCCCCCCCCCCAAATCTCCCATAATGCTACAAGGTAGGTGATTCTGCAGTTTTTAGAGTTTGCAGATATAGTCAAGCCAGGAAGAGAGCACACAGTCCTCCCAAAATATTTAAGCATCTGAAGTGTTGCCTTTAAGTTCATTTAAGTTCAATAACAGATTTAGGTCTCCAGTAGATGATAGAGGGTAGTTTTCCTGGAGCTAACAGAAGGCAAGCCAGTTAGAGGAGAAGAAGAGAGGCCAAAATCTAGAGAACAAATCAAGGAGACTTTGTGACTGTCAAGTGGGCTAACCACCCCTCCAGGAAGACAATGGGACCAATACCTATTTCAGCAGACCCAGAGAGGCAGCAAAGTTGTGGTTTTATTTATTTGTTTTATTTTATTTTGAGTTATGTTCGACCTTTGTTCATTGCAGCCATGTTAATTAAGATATTCATTTATTTGATTTACTTCTTGCCACCAATTTAATATTTCGGATGTGTAGGGCTGCCACTAGGGTCCCCACTTACCACAACGTACATTGTTGACCACAACAAATGTCCATCGGTTCATAGCGTTAATATTGTCACACTGAAATTCTTACTTGCATGTGTTAATCAACATGCAATGCATCTCCTCTCCCTGGTGTTGTGATCAGTAAGTATTATACATTAGCTCAAAACTTCTGTCTTTCTTATTTTGAAACTTTGTGAACTGATAATTGATGTTTTTAGTGTTTCTTAATAAAAACATACATTCACAGTTTAAATATATTCAAATGTGTGTTTAACCCTCTGGAGACTATTAGCTAGAGGAAGTGAACATGGACGTACATAACACGAGTAAAAATGGCCATTAAGAAGCTGTTTTCACAATGTCTACAAAAAAGTGAAAAAGGTTTAATGAGGACCTGATACTGTTTCTGCTAAATATATTCTGTAACCAGTAGGGGGCATAGAATGCCCCAAACCCCGAGACACAACACAATCCTGGGTTTAAACAGAAAATGTAATACTAAATTCAATCTCAGATTAAGCTACGGGTAGTAAACTGAAAATGTTATTACTTGAAACATCTAATGTCTCCCCGGTTAGTAGAGCAGAATTCTGGAAAGTAATATAAAAAAAAATAACTTTAAACACTGTCCTTCTGGAAAACCTACAAAGGAGTATTTCTTCTTCTTCCTGTTATGACTGGTAGTGAACTGCAGAGCTAGCCTCTTTGGGCTCCATTTATCTGAGATGGTTCCACCTGTAGATCTCCACAGTTCCGCTTTTCAGTAGCTCTATTGGACAACCAATTGAATTGCAGGTTTTTGTCACTTGGTTTACTTGACTTAAGTCAGATAACTCTCCATCAACCCTAACCTTAAGCACAGCGTAAACAGGGGCCTCATGTATAAATGTTGCGTACACACAAAAATGTTGCGTGCGCCTGTTTCCACGTTTACTTCAAGATATATTAAAACTAAATTTGGGGTAAAGCCACACACATTCTCACGCCAACCTTACACTATGCATATGCATATTTGCATATTAAAATATGTAAAATTCAGGGAGGAGTCGGGGTGGGACGGCAGGCTCGTGTGTGTGTGTTACTTTTCACACTGACCAAGATTTATGGAGCTGAAGTGCATTGATGTTGACTTATGCCCGGTTTTGTGCATCTGAATTTTTTTGTGTGTATGCACATTTCCACCTTTGTCCATACACCATGTTTTAGTGTGAGTTCTACACACGGCGTTATGCATGAGCCCCCAGGTGTTTTCACTGACGTATAATATAACCCGACCAACCTCCTCATTGGACTGTAGTTCTGGAGGTCCACAGCTAGAGTCTATTGATTTATTCCAGTCCAAGGTCACCTGACCAGAACAGGTGGTGCACTCAGTCAGTTTGACTTTACTAGACTGTCCTATCATCAAGGCGCTTCCTCTCTTCTTCTGAGACATGACTCTGTTGTACTCTCCTGGAAAGATAGAGGAGTACACTCCGAGGCAAATGGTGTTCCTTTTCTCCTATGTACTCCCACCTCCCATTATAATGAGGTGTGGGGACCCAAGAAGCTCTGTATTTCTGGAAAATACCTATAGACAGGTAGCAATACACAAAAGCTGAAAAGATCTCCAAAAATACTTCAAATGTGAGAAATAACTATACATATGGAAACATTTTGTGATAACCTATTCAATAATTCATAATGGAATTCTTTTTGATTTCTCCATAAACTATTGGATGCTGCTTTATTCTTGTTTTGCATATCTAGTCAACGGTTGTCAAAACAGTTATATTTGTATGGGTGGTTCACATAAAATCATGTAACAGCAAGGTATATTACACATTTTAAATGTATACATGTTTCTTTTTCAAGGGGTATGTGAAGGTTAATGTTGCACTATTGTTCTAAAAATCCTGAAGAACATTACACTCTAAATCCTCATTTGTCGTTATTTATGGAACTGACTTTTTTTCTGTCTGAGCATTCCAAAATTAGAACCTGGATGAGATTAACACAATCTGTTTTCAAGTTTTTTTTTTTTTTTCTTCTTCTTCTATAGCATTATGTTTCACCTTCAGCGAACCTTTTAATCAGTGATTTGGTTTTAGGATTAATGACAATGGAGAATTTGCTTCTAATTTTCCCGGCTCAGAAAGACTTTATTTTGACTATTGCAGAACTCTATTTGAGAATCTGCTTTTTTCAAATCAAATACATTCTTCATTGACAGACTTTCTTACCATTAACAAAACCTTATTTCCATTTTTATTTTTGGAAAATGATATCTTTGCTCAAGTTTTACTGTCTAAATCTCTCTTCATTTATAATACAAATACAGGGTCACTGTCTGTGTGGAGTTTACAGCTTCTTCCAGTTTTCCAGTTATTGCATTTGCGCAGTCATCCTAAAAATGGATAGATTAGATATATTTTAAACTCTAAATTGGCCCTGTGTTGTGTGCATGAGTGTGTCCCAGTTTATTTTTTTATACCCCATAGAGGGCTAGATCCTGTCTTACTCTCCTGTTCTGTACTTTCTAAGATACAGTATCTTTCCCACATTTATTGTACTTCTGTCTGTCTCATTTCTTATTTCTGTTATCTTTTTAACTCCACACATCCATCTTGGCATTCCCAGTTCTTCCACATCCAACTTTTTCTCTTGCCTATGTCTCAGCTCTATACACCATTGCTGGTCTTACCACTGTTTTAAAAGGCTTACCTTTAACCTTTGCCTTGATTCTTTTATCGCACAATACTCCTGATACCTTCTTCCAATTGTTCTATCCACACTGCACTCCATGAGTTATCTCTTCATCCAATTTTCCATAATTTTCCATAATCCTAGGCCTACTTTCCTCCTCTTTTCGGTAGCTCCCCCTGCAGACTAACATTTGAATCATGATCATACTTAAACCTTATATATTCTGTCTATTCCCATTTATCTTTAATCCTCTTTCTTCCCAAACCTTTCTCCATTCTTCTAACTTCTTCTCCTCTTTCTCCTTTGTGGTGCTACTCAACACAACGTCATCAACAAAGAGCATGGACCAGGGCATTGTTTTTGTTTCATTCTATCCACAACCATATCAAAGAGGTAAGGACATAAATAAGATCCCTCTGGCATGTATACCTATCCTGGTTACCCCAACAGTGCTTCTAATCCAGGTTGTCACCTGCTTATACATACCCTGGACAGTCTTCACAAACTTCTCTGGTACTCTTTTCTTCCTTAACCACCTCTAGACCTTTGACATGGCACCCTAACATAAGCCTTCTCCAAATTAATAAACGCCATAAGCAAGTCTTTCTCTTTTTCTTAACAAGAACCTACATACACACAGGGACAACATGCAAACTCCAACCATACTGAGAAGTAACTCTCCTGGAGCAGTGTGGCAGCAGCAATAGCCAACCACAGCATCAAAAGTATTGGTTTACTTGTATTCTCTATTTTAATACCCTTTTATTCATTTTCTGTACCAGTTTTTTTTTTTCCAGTCCATGGTTGTAGGCGATGCAGCCTATCCTTGAAGGACCTGACATAAGACAGGAAGTGACCATGAATCAATCCATCATTATGCTCATTCATGAACATAATCACATTCGTAGACTCCAAGCCAATCACCAAAATACCAAACATTGAAATCTTTGGAAAGTAGGAAGAAAACCTGAATACCCAGTGGAAAACAACCCACAGACACAGACGGACCTTGGGAATTCCACCTGGACAGTGCCTCACTGGGGCTTGGACCAAGTCTACTGGAGCTGTGAAGCAGCTGCACTAACCACTGTACCAACATGCTGCCTCATTTCTTTCTTTCTTTCTTTTAACCCATTTTGAAAATCTCATTAATTTATGTATTAGTAACTTGTGACTCTCTGTTAGGCTTTCATGCAACTTTCTCCCTCTGATTTTGCCATCACTTTGCAGCTGTTTATTACTTTTGTGCATTATAATGGGGAGGGAAACAAATTAAACGTTTGCAATTATAAATAAGTAAGTGTTAATGTTTATGCACTTTATTTTTAAGAACAGTGAGCAAGGATTAGAAAAAAAATAAAAGCAGCAAATAACAGAATGCTTTGTTTCTCTCCCTATGTAGTGAATCCCCACTTTGCACGTGTGCTGTGAAGATGTATTTAAAGTCTACATTAAAGGATAGTTCTTTTAATGAGCAATAAAACAATGCAGTGTTCAATATCTGTGAATACCTCATAATATTTTCTAGGATTAAAAAGCTGCCTACTTGAAAAATAATGTAACATGTTACTGTCCTGTGTTTTCAATCAATACTCAACATTCGAGGAGAAACAATAACGAATTGTATTTTGGGCTGTCTAACATCACATTAATGATCAAAGTGCTCCTTATGCTGGCAGTAAATGATGTCTAACCAATCAGAAAACATCAGTGTGTGAGCTCCATCAATTATCCCAAGGATAGAAATGTTCTACAAACCAAGGAACCTATTTCCTCATAGGACTACTGGAAAATGCTGTTTCCTTTTTCATTCTTTATTAGAAATAATCGATGAGTAGGAGCTTACTGCACTTAATACAAAATGGTGCTGACACACATCTTCCTCATTATGTGTGAGTTTTAAAATAGTCTGTATCTTGCAACCTTCACCAACAGAAGCAAATTAGAAAATGGATGGAAGAAGTCAGGATAGAAATGAATTACTCAGCTTGCCCTTGTTGCCAAACCAAGGAGGGAAAGTAATAAATATTCTACTAAGGAAAAGTCTTCTTCCTACTGATTATATAAGGAACAAAGGCAGGAGTATGAACATTAGAACAATCTGGACAAGAACTGGCAATTCAGCCCAACAAAGCTCTCTAGTGCTATCCACTTAATTCTTAAAAAAATATATCAAGCCTAGATTTGAAAGAACTACTGTCTACCACAATACTTGGTAGCTTATTCCAAGTGTCCATGGTTCTCCGTATGAAGAAAAACATCCTAATGTTTATGCGAAATACACCCTTATCAAGTTTCCAACTGTGTCCCCGTGTTCTTGATGAACTCCTTTTAAAATAACAGTCTCGAGCCACTGTACTAATTTTCTTCACACTTTTAAACACTTCAATCATGTCACTTCTTAATCTTCTTTTGCTTAAACTGTATAGGCTCAGCTCTTTTAATCTTTCTTCATAATTCATCCCCTGCAGTCCTGGAATCAGTCTAGTCGCTCTTCTCTGGACATTTTCTAGAGCTTATATGTCTTTTTTGAAGTAGTGGATGCCAGGTCAGAAGGAATAGGAGCAGCTGTATTTCATGAAGGACAACCTGTAGCATATGCCTCAAGAGCACTCTCAAACTGTCAACATAGGTATACACAAATAAAAAATGAGGTGCTTGCCATTATCTGTGGTTACAAAATAATTCACTGATATGTAAATAGTGAATGAAATTTATGTAGCGAGTGAGCTTAAGCCCCTGAAAGTATTTTCATGAACTCACTCTACCAAGCTCCAACGAGGTTGTAAAGAATACTTCTAAGACTACAAAGATAATCCTCCACACACTGGACAAACAGCTTCATAATGCCGATGCTTTAAACACAATGAAGGTCTGATAGAAGCAGAAATAGAGGTAAACAACCTCACCTGCCAATTCCAGAAAAAAAGCTCAATAAATTTAAGAAAGCAACAGCAGAGGACCGAGAAATGCAAGCTTTATAGGACATCACAATGAAAGGATGGCCTACAAAGAAAAGTGCAGTACCAAAGCAAATACAGACATAGTGAAAATTCAGAGGTGAAATTAGACAAGTATCTGGACTTATGTTTAACTCTGCAAAAGTAATAGTTCCTCCACAATTACAGTAATTGGACAAGTAAACCAAACTTTCCCAAATACATCAGCTGCAACAGTTCTAATGCCATTGTTTCAGTCGTCAGAATACAAAATGCTCCCAAATCCTTTATGTATGAAATGTTGTAGTCAGTAAACAGACAAAGCAGGAACCCATATGGAGTGATTTATTTGAATGTAGTAAGCATCATTAACTACAATGAGAGGTAAAGCTCCAGAAGGAATTAATATTTCCATACTAATTCTCCCTTAGGACTATCATCTGGCATAAATAACACGACATAAGAGTAAGAATAGCATCTCAAAACATCAAGGTGTTATTTTTTTTAAATAATGTTGCTTTATTCTACTGTTCACTAACATTCAGCTTTGTGAATTTACTTATTCTTCCACAAAAGACTTCATACAAGTGGCTTAGGGTCACATCAAGCTCAATCACTTTTTGACAAGGACAATAAATGGACTTCGACAACAACAAAGAAAGTGTGAATAAAGAGCTAAGCCACAGACAGTCCCATGAAGCTTAAAATAAGGGCAGATGATCAATAAAAAGAAATAATGTTAATATCTACAAGAGTGAGGGCCATCAAATAAATGGCAATCAGAACCCAAAGAAGGAAAACAATCCATTCGCCACATTTCACTTACAGAACTGTGAACTGTGCAGTGTGTCAGACTCACTTGATACAATTTATGATCAAAGTAACCTGTGGTCATAACAACAACTTGTCTGCAAACATCAGCTTTAAATGGGTGCCAGTACATCACTGAGTTCATACACACTCACACAGGGCCAACTTAGTATCAACAGTGAAGCTGGCGTACGTGTTGTGTCTGCTCAAGAATTTCTTCAGGGTGATGCCCACTGCTCAGTCATTCATCCTCTGTGAGACAGCAGCAGCAGTGAGACTTGAACTCAAGCTGCTGGATTACAGAACGGCCTTCTGAGCCAGCTGCAATAAACATGAACTCCATTGGTACAGTGGTGGAAATATCTTAAGACTATATTTTAATTTCAGTGTTTCTTATAAAAAAATCAAAATAGAAGATTTATTACAAACATGAACCTGCACCCCATATTTTACCCTATTTTTTGTGATTTGTTCTGGAGGCATTATTGAAATGTTCCATGCCCTAAAAGTTCTGCATTAAAGTTCTCATTTTGGATCTTCTTCTTCTTTTAAAACGTTTCCCACTTTAATAAGGTTAAGGTATATTTGACCAGCCACCTCCACTCTTATCTGTTGTACACATCTTGCTTGGCACCACCTTCTCTCTTAGATTCCTCTTCAGACAAGTCCACCCACTTTCTCTTTGGTTGTTTTCTTCTTTTCCATCCCGACACCTCCATATTCATGCTTCTTCATCCACATTGTTTACCAGTCTTCTCATGACATGCCAAACTAGAATCTATTAGAATCTATGCAGAATCTGTAAGTTGACAGGTCATTTTTGGTTTGATTTTCTGAAGAAAATCTCAGTTTTCATGGAGGGCTTAGGCTTTGACTAAAGAGTCCACCTACAAGGCATCAGCTTAGTGGAATTCTTGAGCCTCAGACCACCCACAAGGAGTATTGACTAATCCATTTTGTCCAGGGGAAAGTATCCAAGGTAGTTTCCTGTTGCTCTCCTCACAGTTTGGAATCAAAGTTTTCCTTCTGTCAGACATAGCTACCCGCCAAGGATCACAAGTCTGGCCAACCTGCAGGCTATTGCAGTTTGGCCTGGGGTCATAAGGAACTCAATTGGTGTGCCACATGGAGGCACTGCAATAGTCTTACTTTTAGTAGAGGTTATGTATCAGCAGGAAGAGCTTACGCACTCAGACTTCTTTTCACTCTAAGGCCTAGCTGCTGGCCTAAGAACAAGTTTCAGATGCTAAATATGTAGTAAAAGCCTATGTCAATCAAACACCACACCATACATTTCTCCTTTTGGATAATGCACCTAAATAATATGGGCATGCAAGTAATTTTGTGCTATGCTGCTAACAAATCCAAAATCTCCTGAAGTAATTTTGTGCCATCCTGCTATCAGATTCACTATCGAAAGAGGATTAACTCAAGACACTGTGTCCTTGGAACTCTTCATGACAGTATGGATCAATAATGTTTTACATGTTTGGTAAGATTCTTGCAAAGACTATTTTTTCTCCTGAGATGCATTTTATTACGTGATTTCTGCTAGAAAATTACAATGATAGCTCAGTGAGCACTTCACAGCACACACATTTCATTTGTAAAGCACAAACCAGGAGCGACTGAATTAGGCTACATGACGACAGACTTAAGAGTCTATGTAAAAGCAGGCTTAACACACATTGTGTACTGGACTGATACATCCATGTGTCACTTTCACCATGGGCAGAGGGTGTCCCCAGTAGTTTTACTGTAAAAATCTTTTGACATGTACATTGTGATAGCCATCATAAGTAAAATATACTGCTCAAAAAAAATAAAGGAACACTTTTTAATCAGAGTATAGCATTAAGTCAATGAAACCTCTGGGATATTGATCTGGTCAGTTAAGTAGCAGAGGGGGTAGTTAGTCAGTTTCAGCAGCTTTGGTGTTAATGAAATTAACAACAGGTGCACTAGAGGGGCAACAATGAGACGACCACCAAAACAGAAATGGTTTCACAGGTGGAAGACACTGACATTTTTCCCTCCTCGTCTTTTCTGTTTTTTCACTAGTTTTGTATTTGGCTATGAGGCAATACCTGGACCCAACAAAGGTTGGACAGGTAGTCCAACTTCTCCAGGATGGCACATCAATATGTGCCATTGCCAGAAGGTTTGCTGTGTCTCCCAGCACAGTCTCAAGAGCATGGAGGAGATTCCAGGAGACAGGCAGTTACTCTAGGAGAGCTGGACAGAGCTGTAGAAGGTCCTTAACCCATCAGCAGGACCGGTATCTGCTCCTTTGGGCAAGGAGGAACAAGAGGAGCACTGCCAGAGCCCTGCAAAATGATCTCCAGCAGACCACTGGCGTGAATGTCTCTGACCAAAAAATCAGAAACAGACTTCACAAGGGTGGCCTGAGGGCCTTACATCCTCTACTGGGCCCTGTGCTCACTGCTCGGCACCATGGAGCTCGATTGGCAATTGCTGGAGAAGCTGTGTAGAATGTTATGCTGCCTGTAACATTGTTCAGTATGACTGGTTTGGTGGTGGGTCAGTGATGGTCTGGAGAGGCATATCCATGGAGGGACGCTCAGACCTCTACAGGCTAGACAATGGCACCTTGATTGCCATTAGGTATCAGGATAAAATTCTTTGACCCATTGTCAGACCCTGTGCTGGTGTAGTGGGTCCTGGGTTCCTCTTGGTACACGACAATGCCCGGCCTCATGTGGTGAGAGTATGCAGGCAGTTCCTGGAGGATGCAGGAATTGATACCATTGACTGGCCCCCACGCTCGCCCGACCTAAATCCAACAGAACACCTCTGGGACATTACGTTTCGGTCCATCCAACGCCGCAAGGTTGCACCTCAGACTGTTCAGGAGCTCAGTGATGGAATATTAAGGTGGGCTTTTCGGTCTTGTTATATAAAAATACAGGCATATATATTAATGGGTGTACCAGCACACCAGAAACAAGTAACATTGACATAATCATGGTTTCAAATCCTATTCTTTTATTGAACAACCAAAGTGTACTTTGTACAGGTTTCTTCCTTACACTACCATAAAGGATTCCAACACCCGACAGTACAGCACTGCACTTTCTTCAGTCTCCAAACTCCTCCACTCTGCCCAAGTGAATGTTATCCATCTTCTTTCCCGATTCTGACTACCTGGGCCAAGTGGAGGACTCTCTATTAACTTTGAACGTGGGATTGCTTCCAGTGCTTAATTGCTGTCTCTGGAAAGTACTGTTGGGTCAGGCAAGACCCCAATGATCCTTGAGCCATCAGTATTTGACAGCTCCCCCCCGGTAGCCCCAACAGAACCCAAAAGGGTAAGCCCATGGGGCCACAACTCCCATACTGTCCTGGGGACATCCATACTGAGACTCGCCAGATGGGATGCTGCCACCCAGTGTACGGAGCGGATGCTCTACCCATAACAGATAGTCATTTACTACCCTGAACTTCCAGGTGAACAAGCCCAACCAGTGTGTCCCTCCATAGTTACTGGGGTACTAGCCCCTGTGTAGCTGCTACCATAACATTTTTCTGTATCCATGTACTGGCACCGAAGGGGAATATCGCCTCTCCTATGCTGACCTTCTTTTCCCATGGCCTATACAAGTTATATATAGCAATTACACGTACTCAGGAGCAGACCCCATATCCAGAAAGACCATAGTACAGTCTAGATAAGTAGTTGAAGACAAATGTTTAAGAAAATATAGCACACAGAGGAAGTTATAATGGAAGGAGTGAACACAATACTGAAAGGAGAAGCAAAGCAACAAAGTCTATGATCCTCTAGGTCTAAATATACCTTTAAGGGGTATCTACCCAAGTATATAATTATTTCTCTTGTGATGGATGTCCGGTGAGAGCTTCCGGCCCCCACCCCCAGGCCGCCAGGAGGAGCTCTCCCGACAGCATGAACTTGCCCCGAATTCCAGCAGGGCCTCATGGACTTTGTAGTTGTTATACACAGCCCTGCTGGATACTTTGGGGACCACAGGGAGTCGCTGTAGGGAGGCTCGTGGACTCTTATGTGCCCTATAACCTGGAAGTACGTCCTGGTCACGTGAACAGGAGAATTGATGTACTTCCAGGTTGAAGAGAAAGACTTTTATCCTGACCCGGAAGTGATAAGGACTTGTGGACTGTTGGGCAGGAACACCTTCGGGTCAGGAGGTATAAAAGGACTCTGGGAAAGCCCAGACACTGAGCTGAGCTGGGAGGAAGGGTGGCTAAGTGTCTGGGAGTTGTAGGATTTGTTTATTTATGAGTAGTGTAGAGTGGAGGGTGCTTGGTGCACTTTATTATAATAACTAGCAAAATACCCGTGCTTCACAGCGGCGAAGTACTGCATTAAAATTTTTATTAAGAAGAAAATTAAACCTTTTTAAACTGAGGGAAAATATGCCAATAATTATTTGTTAAGGATCTCTTTGTATACCACATTGTGAGTTCGGCCCTCCGGTTGTAATATGACCAAGCTGTGCGCCGAGCTTACTCTTGAGCATGCAACGTACAGTTGGCCATGTGAACAGTAATCTTGTTTCAAATCTCACAGCTTGGATTGCTGCTGTCATAATCGGTTTGAGTTTCATGGTTTGTTTCAATTACGACAGTATTTGCAGGACTTGTGTTGAAGTGACATTCGGCATCTGTCAAGCATTGTAAGCATACAACCGGTTTCATCGATAACTTCACACCCATCTTTTGAGAGTTTAAACATTCATGTTTGGATTCAGCGGATTGGAAAATGGATGGATGGATAAACATCAAAGTGTCCACTACTGAAATCATCACCTGTGAATCTAAGATGTTTAAGAGGCATTGCCGATTGTCGAAAGGTGTAAAATATTTGGCCATTTCGGTACACTTGAAAGCAACAACCGAACAATTCAGCGGCAGCCATCAACTCACATGCAGATCCATAGGTGAAGGGCTTAAGCATTTCACTCTTATAGTGCTCCTGTGTAGTATAATTATCTCCTGTACCGTCATCAGTCCACACCTTGATCCTGTCCCAGTCATTCAATACATAAGACACGAT
The DNA here is from genome assembly GCA_026402145.1 of Polypterus bichir lapradei. Lineage (NCBI taxonomy): Eukaryota > Metazoa > Chordata > Cladistia > Polypteriformes > Polypteridae > Polypterus > Polypterus bichir. The sequence continues at coordinate 16,463,552 of JANRMT010062834.1, forward strand.
GTTCCTCCGGATATCAAGAGTGAGCCTGATATGGCCGTGCAATATGTAACAAAGAGAATGGAAAAGGCAGGTGCCATCTCCGGGCATGGAAACCACTCGGTAAGTGACAGTTCTTTGATTGATGGTGATCACCTCGATAGACATGGTAATGGGGGTACGGTTGGAATGATAAAGGAAATGGGCACCTGAGCAATGTAAAGTCTAAAATACCTACACAATAACTATAATTGTAATAAATGAACAATAAAACAGCGGAGAAGCCGTGGATTAAATAAAAAGGCTGTAGTTATCAGCAGGGAGACGTGAATCCCGTGGCGAAGCAAGGAAGGGAATGCAGAGACCGGAGCGATGGACGGCCTTATATAGGCAGGCAGCCAACAACGTGGTAGGCGCTGGGATTGGGGACCCAATGCCGCCTCACACGGTGACCGAGCTGCAGGCTATGGAAGTATATATGTACATAAGTAAGATTCAGTTAGCGTTGGGAACCCGTGTACCAAATTTCTTGAAGATGGGCCCATAAGTAACAAAGACTGTTGAAAAGTTCAGTAGAATTTCGAAATGAAACCTGCTTAACTTTTGTAAGTAAGCTGTAAGGAATGAGCC
>JANRMT010062834.1:16464167-16498194 GCA_026402145.1 Polypterus bichir lapradei
CCAAATTTCAGCCTTCTACCTACACGGGAAGTTGGAGAATTAGTGACGTTGGAAAGTTCAATATGGTGGCCGACAGTGGCGTCATACCAACGAAATAAGTACGCACATCAGTTTCAGTTAGCGCAGGGAAGCCGCCTACCAAATTTCGTGAAGATGGGGTCAGCCTTCTACCTACACGGGAAGTTGGAGAATTAATGACGTTGGAAAGTTCAATATGGCGGCTGACAGTGGCGTCATACCATCGAAATAAGTACGTACACCGGTTTCGGTTAGTGCAGGGAAGCCGCCTACCAAATTTCGTGAAGATGGGGCCATAAATAAGAAAGTTCAACATGGCGGACGCTGTCAACCGTTATAACTGTTACGTGTAGAATTTCGAAATGAAACCTGCTTAACTTTTGTAAGGAAGCTGTAAGGAATAAGCCTGCCAAATTTCAGCCTTCTACCTACATGGGAAGTTGGAGAATTAGTGATGAGTAAGTCAGTGAGTGAGTGAGTGAGTGAGTCAGTGAGGGCTTTGCCTTTTATTAGTATAGATAAAAATAATTATTATTGCACTTTTACCTGGTGTTTGGCGTGGTACCTGAGGGTTCAAGGGAGCGATAGTGCCCCCTACTGCTACACTCTCCTTTGTACCTCACAAACTCCTTTTTCCACAATATATTGACCTCCTCTACCTTTTCTTTATCCTTTTCCTCCTGGCCAAACAAGCCCTTGCTTCTACTTCTCTCTGTGTACTAAAAAACTAATTAAGCTGGGTTCTGGTGATTCTTTTTACCCTGACAGGAAATACCTCTGGGTCACCTCTAAAAGTACAAGTCCTAGGAACCTTTGCAATAGCCTGGATCCCTGCAGGGAGTACTGTCGCAGCTAACTAGTGGTCTGGGGTTTTATTGCAGTCTTGCAGTGCATCCCTATCTCCAGCCAAAGGTAAATTACACTGTCACTGGACCAGGTAGTAGCATGCTGTCCGGGGTGCACACAGCCCTGCACCACTAACTGTCACCCTGCTTGCTATTAATATACATATACATATTATGGACCATCAGGGGGTGTACCACTCCCCAAACCCCGACACAGACAGGCTGAGACACAATTCTTTCCCAATAGCACACATTTTTCTCTTGCTCCCTACTTCACAGCACAGTACACAAAGCACCAAACACAACACAATACAGTCCCTCTTTCTTTCTATCTCATTCTCTCCTCTGTCGTCTCCATTCCTCCTCACAAGCTTTGTCCTCAACCAATGCTCCTTTTATAATGCACCCGGAAGTGCTCCAGGTGTTTCTTGCCCTTCTTCCAGCTGCATTTCCAGGTTCCTCCAACGACTCAGCTACACCTGGTGGCACCCACGGAGTCCAACAGGGCTGCTCCAAACTACAACTCCCGGCATGCAATGTGGGGATCCATGGTGCTGTAGCAACTCAGGGGGTCTGCCCTCTAGTGTCTTGGGGATGAGAGTAACTCCAACATGGTGTTTACCTCGGTCCCTCTACCCAGCTGGCGTCATAGCCAGGTAATGGCCCTGGCCATCTGTCACAATATACATATAGAATAAAGTACTTAAAACCATACCAGTTATTTTATTGGAAAGTATAGTTATAAAAAACTGGGTCAGCAGATGTACTGATCAAAGAAGGAAAGGCAATACCGTGAGGTGCCTTTGCATGTAAATAAGACATAAAAAGGATTAAGTAAAAGAGGAGACAGTATAATAGGTGTTATTTTGCACGTTTGTGCTGAGTCTCTATGTATATCCCTGTGCTTTCACACTTTATACCCAGCAATTAATTTCAGACATAATTATTTCCCCATTGTTTTTTATTATTCAGTATAATATAAGTTAATGTTCAGGCTGCTTTTAAATGTATCCTACATGCTCCCCATGACCTTGACAATACAAGCAAATTAAATTGGCTCTATATTAACTTATGACAGCTTTACTGTATATACTATAATTGTAAAACAAAATGGGATGACACTTTTATAATGTATTAATAAAAAAATTAGTTAATGAGCTAAAAATAGTTTATGGTTTTCTATAAGATTATTCCAGTTCTCAATGAGCAAAACCTGTAGTAGGGGGCTCAAGTATCAGGCTGATTTTTCTCTTTTGCTAGACAATGGATCTTGTATTGCTACAGATTAAGCTGAAACATTTGAGCCAGTGTAGACAGTAGCATTTCATGAGTTGTCATTTTAATATTTTTTTCTTATTTGAGGCTGAAATTGTAAGACAAGCTGTATCTGAAATACCTACACAATTGGCTTTTTATCAGGCTTTGCTTTAAGCTAGAAGTAAGTGAAAGCCTTGTGTTGAAACCAAAAGAGGTTTGAAGAGCAAACTAAATGAAATTGCATTTCAAAATGATCTCTTTATTGCCTCAGATATGAATTGTCTTTTCTTTGTTTTTTTCTCCCTTGTGCTCACCATTCTTTTATGTCTTTTTCTTCTTTAACAGGCTTTGTAAAAACATGATTTCGGGCATGTTTAATGGTTGCTGGGTGATATATTAACACAGTGGCTGGCACTGTTGTCCCATAGCTACTGGAATCAGGTTCAAGTATCAGCCTAGTCACTGTCTGTGTGCACTTTCCTCCTCTGTCTAAGTTTGTCTCCACATATTCCTGCTTTTCTGTCACATCCTATCTGATCTAAAATGTTCCATTGTGTGCAAGTATGCCCTGCAATGACTTGGTGTCCATTGCTTTTGGGGTAGGCACCTGACCCCATGACCATGAACTTCTGTAAGTGTGTTCAACAATGGATAGATAGATTGATTTTGATTTATCACACTGTATACATATCATACTTCACTTTTCATAGCACTACAGTAATAGGCTGAATTGACAAAATATATTATATGGCAAAGAAAATAAACAGGATTAATTCTCTGAGTATGTCAGAGTAGGAAATGTACTTAAATCCTGGGATGCACTTGATTTCTCTCCTCTGCACAACTGCTGCTGTGTCTTTCTTGTAGCATGGTGACCAGAACTGCGCACAAAACTCCAGATGTGGTCTCACCTTACAACATTAACAATTCTGATGAGAACAGGTCATTCAGACCAACAAAGCCTGCCAATCCTATTTGCCTCATTTTTCCAAAATGACATCAAGCCAAGTTTTGAAAGTCCCTAAGGTCCTACTCTCTATCACACTACTTGGTTACTTATTTCATATGTCTAGATCCAATCTGCGTCAAGGAAAAATTTGGAAAAACTGACATTTGTGCAAATCTACCTTTACGTTTCCTTCTGTGTTTCTGTTTTCTTATTGAAGAGTTTATTTTAAAATAACAGCTAGAATCCACCATACTGATTTCCTTCATATTTTAAACATTTCAATTATGTCACATGTGAATGGAATTTTCTTTGGACTTTCTCTAATGCTGCTGTGACTTTTTTGGAATTTGAAGACCAGAACTGTACATGGTGCTTCAGTTATTTAACTACAGGTTAAACACCGCTTTTGGACAAATGTTTACAAATAAAAAACAGAAATTGCACTGTAAATTACAAAACATGCAGCATTTAATGTATATAAAGCTGTTGGAGTGTATTGATGATATTAAACTTTGGATGGTGCAAAATATTCTCTAACTAAATGAAAATAAAACAGAGGTCATTATCTTTGGCCCTACTTCTTTCACTACACACTTAGGCTCACTGACAGCAAAAATTCATAATGATGTCAGGAACCTGGGTATCATCTACAAGACGTCAATAGGTTTTGACAAACAAATCACCATGCTGGTAAAGTCCAGCTTTTACCAAATGAGGCACATCTCAAAATGTGATTCATACTCGGCTAGATTATTGTAATTCCCTCTGATGTGGGATTGCCCAAATCTGCCCTGTTGCACATTCAACTGGTCCACAATAGAACAGCTAGATTTCTAACCAGCACTAGAAAAAGAGAACATATCTCACCTGTCTCCCCTCTCTCCACTGGCTACTGGTGAGACTTTCGATTGACTTTAAAAATGTTATTGTTTGTTTTTAAGGCCTTGCATGGTTTAGCTATACAATGCATCTGTGATCTCCTTCATCCCCTCTTGGGAATGAGGGCTTTGAGGTCATCTGCACTACTCCTTGTAGTTCCAAGATCACAACTGAAGTCTAGGCGTGACAGGGCTTTTTCAATTGTTGCTCCTAGACTTTGGAACGATTTGCTGCTTCACATCAGATCTTCTCCTTCTATTGAGGTTTTTGAAAACTCGGTTAAAAACCCACTTTTTCTCTTCCGCCTTTCAATGTAGGTAAGGTCGTTGTAAGGGAGAGGATGGAAATTAAATAGTTATTAACAAACTGTTTTACATCATTGTTTGCTTTACAGTAGTCTTACATGTTCCTTTGTACAGCACTTTGGTACAACTACTGTTGTTTTTAAATGTGCCTTCAGAAATAAATTTGACTTTGACTTTGATAAACATATACCCTTCTATTGCATATATACACAAAGAAGAAATAAATGATTAATAACTACTGTTTCAAGCCTTTTAATAGTAAAAGAGTAACATAACAAACCAACTTCATCCAATTCCTGGTCACAAGAGTCTGAGCCTCTCCTGGCAGACTAAGTGCAAGACAACAACTATTGGAGTGTCAATCCATTACACACAGTTAAATTACAAAAGTACACATTAAAAGTGACCTTAAAATATAACCTATACTTTTGAAAGTCTTTGTTTTATACAGGGCTCTGCCAGATGCCTTAAGTCTCATTTTAAAGTAATATAAAAGTCTCTCCTACTTCTCCCTCCACCACCCAGGTAGACACCTTGCACAGGATCACTTCCTCATGACTCTGTTCAGCCTTGTTTACCATAGAAGACAAAGAACACTTGTGACCTGCAACAAAATGACAATTAAACAATAATTAAGACACTTGCAAATTCAACTAATAAATGAATTAATAAGGAAAACAGCATGTGGAGCAATCACCCATGCAACTCCCAGGGCTTAATAAGACATAAATGCCCTCTAATTTAGACTCCATCTGGCTTTCATAACCTCATGCTTCCAATAAATCTCCTCCTGCACCACAAGACACTATTTAGAAAAGCTGTTATTTTCTATTTTTAGCATTAGAACACCCCCTTGTAAAAAGTTATACTTTTATCCCAAGAGCTAAAAGAAAGCAGATGATATTGAAAAGGTAAGGCTCATTACATGGCACAGCTGACTAATGGGTCAAGCATTAAAGCCCTACCTCGTTTGAAACACAGAAAGCAAGATAACCTTCAGACCATCTGATTTGCACAGGCATTTTCACTTCCCTCGATGTAAAGCAGTGGGTGGCTGGGAATTGCTTTCCAATGTGTCAAATCCCACTTGACAAGAATGCTTTGGGCACTTAGAAGAAGAGAGGAGGCAAATGCTATGTCTTTGCACTCTCTGGTGGTTATTGAAGGTGTAGCATTTCAAATGCTGTATATTAACCTTTGAATCCAGTTTTCTTTTTGAACCTGCTGTATGACTAAATTACAACTTTATTTAATATTCAGCTATACGATACATACAAAAATGGTATTAAAAAAATTAATGGAGGCAAAATGTGCAATATAGTGTATAAATAATTAATAATGTACTATTATGAACATGAAGATTTTTTTCTGATTTATCAAAGAAGAAAAGCATGAAGAAAACCACTTTTGTATACATATGTTCATTACCTAGTAAGTCTATTCAAATACATGATGCCATAATCACACTAAGAAGATTTGATTACCCTGATGCTAACTAGTAATGGTAGAGAATAACATACATTTAGTGAAAGTCACTCTTAAATAACCGGTGTAGTAGGGGACCCATTCTTTATTAATGTGGTACAGAACAGAAGCAGGGGTATACACGGATCTGACATCATACTCCAGCAGTGCCAGAGCAATAATACAACACCACCAGAGTGAGGGTATTAGGTGAATTGGAAGGGCTACTGGCAGAGGCACCATCACATGGAGTAAGAAAGGGTGCCCTGGGTGAACAAGTGCTCTGCTCCCCTAGGTGGCAGAAGGCAGATGAAAAATAAAAGGCATACTGAAAACATGGTTATGGAATGATATGACATGCCTCTCATCTCTGGAACAAATATTGAACTGCCCCTGGCCAGAATTGACACTAGGATGACCCCATTAGTCAAGATGCAAAATGAAGTTGAAAGCAGGTGAACAGTAGCTGGTAAAAGCTCAAATGGCAATAGGAAGAAGGGACAGAGGTATGTAAAACAAGTTACAAGAAAAGAGAAAGAAATGCACCTGGTGGAGTGCTGAAGTGGGAAGTGAACCAGCCAACCTATAAAGCAGACTCGTATGAAGGACCAGTGAGGCATTAGGTATATATATACAGTGGTACCTCTGGTCACCACCATAATTCATTCCAAAACTCTGGACGCGACCCGAACGTAATTTCCCCATAAGATTGTATGCAAATACAATTAATCCGTTCTAGACCATACAAACTGTATGTAAATATGTATTTTTTTAAGTTCAAAAATAGTTAATTATACAATAGAATGCACAGTTTAATAGTAAACTAAATGTAAAAACATTGCATAACACTGAGAAACCCTTGAACAACAGAGAAAACTAACATTATAAGAGTTTGTTAGACCCTTACAAACTGCTCGCTGTAAACACTTTTTTTTATGAGTTTTAAGCACAGGGAAAAAAAACAAATGCCACTTCTCTTGCGAAACTTTTCAAACCATTTTCTACTGGCTTTAAATGCCTCACCTTTGCCAGTCGAAGAAGGATTTTTTTTCAGCAAATCGCCATGAATCTTCCTGGCTTTCTCGCATATGATCGCCTCGCTTACATTATCCCCTGCCAGGTGCTTCTCGTTCAACCACACTAGCAACAGTTTTTCCACCTCTTCCAGCACTTGGAGGCCTCTGCTTGGTTAACATTGTAACTCCTTTTGCAGCATCAGCTGTTTTGTTAGGCCCTGTATACGCAAACAAAATAAAATGGAAAACAGAGAATGGGAAATCTTTGGCGCTTACGAACACGCATAGGGAAACTGACCACCAGAGCTTGTGATCATGAACAGATGCAAAATTTTGGCAAACTTTTTGGTCGTAACCCAATTTGTACATGTTTCCGAAACATTCATGATCAGAGGTTCTACTGCTCGCCCACCCCTGTGTTTGGTTTACCAGATATACAATTTAAAGAGATTTTTATTTTCATGGGAATTGTTACATATGCATTATTTTCACTTTTACTTTAAAAACTTTTGTAAAAACAATACTTGTCCTTTCTGGCCCCAAACGTGGTTACATCTCTTTCTTGCAGGATGTATAACACTGCTCGCGTTGTGAAAGGGGGGTGGCTGAACGCATGCTAAGGAGATGCCGTCGGGTCATCTGCTGTCTTTCTGCTGCTGGCGAGCTGCCTGTTCTGCTTGTCGCATGCCGTTGTTTTAAAAGGTGGGAGCACATGATGCGTGTCTGCCAAAAGCAATCCAACAACTGGTAGGTTAGATGTCCGTGGACTCATTTTAAAGATGGCTCACTGCCTTGTCTCACGTGACGTTGTAAAAACAATACTTGTCCTTTATTTCCTGCCCTGAGCATGGTTAAATCTCTTTCTCCCAGGATATATAATGCTGTTTGCGTTGTGAAGGGGGGGCAGCTGCTGCCGCGCTGCCCGTTGATCATTTTAAAGCCTGTACAGCCGCTGTCCTTTTTGCCATTTTGTGCTTCTGCTGCTCGCGTTGTGGGGTGTTAGGGTGGCTGAACGCACGCAAGAAGAAGTGGTTGGATATCATCTGCTGCAAGCTGTGTGTTTTACTTGTCGCTTGTCATTGTTTTAAGAGCTGGGAGCAAGTTAAAGTGTCTCTCGTGGGTAATCGGATATACAATTTTAAAAGCTTTTTTTTCCTTTGGAATTGTTTCAATTTCATTATTTGCACTTTTACTTTAAAGTTTCATTAAAAACAATATTTGGAATTACCTTTTCTTCAAGATCGCATTGAATTTTTATTCAGTTTTTGGAGACACAATGTGACAACGTAATGTATAACTGCCCATGAGTGAATATTGTTTCTGTTTCTCTAATAAATAATCCGACTTTTTTTTAATGTTTGTCCCTGTGATTTGTTAATTGTCATAGCAAAGGCTATTCTCACGGGAAACTGTAAACATTTTATTACGAATGGCATATCAAGATCTCCTTTGGTGTCTAATGTTATTCATGGAATATATACATTACCTTTCTTGTCACCTGTTAAAATTTGCATCGCTTCTCTGTGATCATAAATATACACCTGACCAAATTGTGTTTTCTTTGAAATGAAACTTGTCGTTGCTTTAACTTTTGCGGGACCACAGATTCTCATAGCGTATGGTCCATTATTGTGTAAATCCACGTTTTGTGCATTGAATGATGTGAAGGCAAAAAGACTTTGTTTTCTGCTCTTTGCCTTTTATTTCTGACCTCACTTTGTCCTGCTGTTTTTTCAATTACACCTTTCCTGATGATTCATTTCCTTTTGTTTGCACTAATGCGATCTTAACTATCTTTTTTTTTGATACTATAGCAACTGACGTAATAAAGTGTCCCAAAAGTTTTATTTGAACAATCAGCGAATTCATAACCCCAAACACAACTTTCTAGCACCCTCTTCAACCCCTCATCCCCCGGGTCTGGCCCCCCACCCCCACCCCGCTTACTGCATCAATCAATACCCCGCTATCAGTCTTCTGTGCTGTACTCCGCCCTCCCTCAATCGGACCTAACAGTCACTTAAAACAAAAAAGGCTTCAACCTGGCTGGGATGCTACAATACTTTCGAATTTTACTACTTTCATATTCTTTACTTTTCTCTGCATGTGTATCACGCCATCATTTGTTTGAGCTTTTCCAATTCCACTGCTTTCATAATCTCTTATCTGCCTTTTTTTCTCTCCAACGCTTTTGGGTCTCTTTTCTCCGCGCTGCTCTTTCTTCTTTGCTTAGTCGTTGATGTTTCCTCTAGAACGTATTGTCTTTATACACTTCATATGTGCTGAGAGCACAGGATCTGTGTGTGCTACGTGCCTTTACACGACTGAGTGTTTTGCTGGCTGTCCTCTTATTTGATATTGTTTGTGTCTCATGGGTCTTTTAAGTGTCTTCTGAGAACTTCCGAGAAGATCACGTCTCGTCACCCTGCTTTTCCTTTCCAGGATTTTTTTTTATAATAAAGAGATATATAGATCCCAAAAACAAATCTCAAACTTCATTAAAACCAGTTCAGTATTGTTTATGAATGCACTGACAGACCAACAGGGCCAGTTTAAGTTTTATTCCTATAAATTAATGTATTCCTGTAGATGAATGCATGTTCTCCTTATATTCACTTGGATTTTCCTCCAGGTTCTCTGAATGATTCCCACATCCCAAAGACATGTGTGTTAGGTTAAGAGGACACTTGAATACTGGCATAGCATGAATCACTTGAGGACTGGTAACTGGGGTTCCATCTTGTGCCCATGTCTGCAAGGAGAGGATTCGGCTCTCCAACAACTAGTGCACTGAATAAACAAATTCAGAAACTAGATGAATGCGTGACTGTATTTCTGGCTATGGTGGCTTAAATTCAACCTTCAGAGGACCAAGGAAAGATTTTCAAGTTATTTTCAAATTCTTCTTTTTAGTTATTGCGAGTAAACCTTAAAACTGGCATGTCTATTAACTCTCTGTCTCCTAATCGAGACCTGTGTCATCTCTATATGCTCATCTGTGCAAGGCCATATATTGACCTTTACCAATTCTTTCTGTTTTGCAGTTGGACCTTCTCACAACACCCCAACGTTTCCTATTTTTTGTAGTATTTTAATTTTATCTAAAAACCCCAACCTTCAAAACATTCAATTTCAGATTGTTCATGGGACATTTTTTACTTCTTAGCGGTCTGTCCACTGATCCCTGTTGTCCCTTCTGCTAGACGAACATCCCAGGTACTTTTTTGCATATGTTTTGAGAGTGCCTCCGAGTCCTGACTCTGTGATTGATCATTACTACATTTCCCTTGACTGTTTTTCATATTAACATCTCTTCCCTTCCTCACTTTTTTTCTCTTATTGGAACTCTTGTCTCATTTTCTCTCTTCTATTCAGCTGAGGCTTCATTTTCAAGGCTCAACAAATGCAAAGACATCCTTAGCTTCTTACTGCAAATCTAATGTTTCTATCTCCTTTGCATCTCGGCAAGCTTCATTTTTCAATCTTAGTCTCAAAGAACTGCCAGTGGTGGTGATTAATAGGTCATCTGCTTCATATTTTACAGAATGGTGTTCTCCAGTGGAAATTCTGGGCTGGGTGGCCAGTGGTTGCCATCGTACTCCTCTTCCTGCTTCTTACATTCTGTCTCAGTGAGGTCAGACTTTTGGGCTGCATTTCCCTCCAGTGTTTTGCTAAAGCTTTTTTTTTTTACAACAGGAAGAACACAAAGTACAAGTAAAATGGTAAAATAATACATTGTTGCAAAATGCCTGCCTCTCAACTCCAAGCTCCACCATCCATTTGGCTAGGATGGTTTTTAGGCCCAGGCCAGAGATAACTTCCATGTACACCCTGGAAGTTTCAAAGGACCACTTCAAAGAAACTGAGCGTCAGACTTTTCTTGGGAGGTCACATATTTCCATAACGAAAACTAAAGAAGTGTACATTGTTAAAAACTGGTACCAGGAAATAATTGCTCTGCCACAGAATAAAAGAAGGAGGAGAAGAAAAAAAATGTGTATTTTAAAATGCCAGACTGAAGAACCAGAAGTTCAGTTGGACTGAAGCATAAGCAACACCTACCCGCTTTTTTTAAGCCTCTCTCTGCTACAAAAATGCCAGCAAAGAAGGTTTACAAAATATAAAATACCTTAGAAAATATTTTAGATTAGAATACCTTAATAATAACAAAGCAAGGTAATTTACTGGGAGTTAAAAAAAACCCTAATGTCAGCTCATAAACCACTGCAGCAGTGACATCATGCAGGATAATTTCCATGACTCCCTGGCAATCGAAAACGAATGCATAACACAGCGGTGCCCATGGCAAAAACAAAACAGTATTACAGCAGAATGAAAAACATTAAGAGAATAACTGTTTGAACCTCCTGAGCTATGGCAATTCTACACTAGACAATTACATGGTATTTTCTTGCAAGATATTTCCTTTACTTTTTCAGAAATGTTCAGATATTGTTTAATATGTTGCCATCTTTTAAAAGCATCAAAACATCAAAACCAGCAAAAAACAAGATAAAAACAAGAAAAAAAATGATGTACTGTATGGTGTAACATTTAGGTGATTTTGACAGTTGTACAAGTACTGTAACCCTCAATGGACTGGGCTCTGTAGGTATGTTCTAGAAAGTTCATAATCAATTTCCGTGTGTTTGGGGCCAAAGGCTATCTCAGCATTTCTCAACCTTTAAGTATTTGAGACCCGAGTTTTCATAACAGTTTTAATCGCGCCCCCCTAAGGTTTTTTTGAAAGGAGCTCACTAATACCAATTTGTTCTTTTTTAATTAATGATATATCATAGATGTATATTTTATTATACCTACTTAACTTTCATTGACATTTATCAAACTATATATTTATTTTTCTAGTATCCGAATGTAATTTAAGTTAATTTGTTTTGGTTTCAATAGATGTATTTTTCAAATTTTCGATTCTTATTTTGTTTTTTTCACATCTTCACGCCCCCCTTTTTGTTACTTTGCGCCCCCCTAGGGGGGCCCGCCCCACAGTTTGAGAATCACTGGGCTATCTCACTCTAGTCTACAGGGACCACTCTCATTCACGCTCAAACGCGCACACCCCACAATTTGCAATTGCCAATTAACATAACCAAAATAAATCAATTAATTAAAAAAAAACCTGTTGTGATTAATTCCTTCTGGTCTGGCCATAGTAATTTTTTGAAATGCAACTTGCAAAGCTATTCACTTACAGTATGACAAATGGTATGTAATAACCGATGTGAAAGGCGAACGTTATTACAGCAAGTGAACTTTATGGATATCAGGTGAATGTGGCAATCTGATCGTAAATTTTAAGGTGACCAGATTTTTAATGTCCCAAACCTGGACCCTTGTGTAGCATTCAGAGAACTGTAGGTCAAAAGAAGAGCTTTGAACTGAACTTAGAAGAACAGTGAGCTAGTGGAGACACCGAAGCAGAGGAGTGGTAGGAGTGAAATGAGGAACAGAGAACACAACTCTAGCAGCTACATTCTGGAGGAGCTGGAGAGGTCTGATAGCAGCTGAACGAAGGCCCAGCAGGAGAAAGTTGCAATAGTCCAGCCAAGAGAAAGTTGCATGGCATAATTAGTAAAGGGTCAAATCCTCCGAATATTATGATGAATGAAAGTGATGAGTCTAGAGTCACAGCAACATTCCTGACCATAACTGATGGTGAAAGGATGACGTTTTCAAGATAAGTGAGCTAGAATATGAATGGATGATTCATGGAGGTCCAGATAAATTTCTTTATCAAAACACCTGCTACTGCAACAACACAATAACATTTATTTATATTGCACATTTTCATACAAATGATATAGCTCAAAGTGCTTTACATGATGAAGAAAGAGAAAAAAGACAAAATAAATAAGAATTAAAATTAGAGAACACTAATTAACACAGAATAAAAGTAATGTCCGATGGCCAGGTAGGACAGAAAAAACAAACAAAAAAAACTCCAGACGGCTGGAGAAAAAAATAAAATCTGCAGGGGTTCCAAGCCACAAGACCGCCCAGCCCCCTCTAGGCATTCTACTTAACATAAATGACCTTAATCAGTCCTCACTGTATTCAGTGTTCTCATGGAAGAATTTGATGATGACGGTCATGCAGGCGTTTTGATTTTTATGAACGAGATTTGTTTTGATTTTTTGTTATTCCTTGTGAATTTTTACTTTTAATTATTTCTGAACCTTTCAATTACAATGTACAATGAAGCAACATGAATTCTTATTTTAGATCCAGTATTTTAACTTTACAATTAAAAGGGTGCATTAATTACTATAGCTTTCAAACTGAGACTTTAGTTCTTATATACTCTTTATACAGTATGATAAATAGACAGATTAGTGTTTTATATGGAGAAGATACATGTTTAGAGCAATGGTCCTCAAGTTCAGACCTGGGGTCCCCCTGCGGATGCTGGTTTTCATCCCAGCCATCATCAGCTTTTAATTGGATTCCAGCCTTAATTAAACAAGTTGCTATTTCCCAGTTTCCAAGCTTTTATGTTTTTTTGTATTAATGTAAAAATTAAAAACTGAATATGCTACAAATGTACAGAATGAAGCAAGAATTTATGTGTGGTAGATTGTTAAGAATTCATTCTTTTTGCTTTTTAATATTTTGTTCTTTGTTTATGTTCTTGTTATTTAAGCTATTATTTACTAACAACCACATAATATATTAAAAGTTTGCACAGGTGTGTGTTAGACTCAATTTCAATTGTCAGCAGTCAATTGTTAAATATGTGCCAAGTATTACATAATTTAACTAAAGGTCTTTTATCGATCACATATATCTTGTTTAAAATTGTCTAAAATGTACCCAGGGCAAGACCCAGCCTACAAGCACTGCCATCTATCTCCAGCATCACCAGGCCATATGGTCTGGACACGCACTAAATTAATAGTATTTTGAACAAAAAATCTTTACATACTTTTTAGATAACCTTGGTGTCACAATCATTCCCAATAATTTATCAGTGATACTTGTTATACTACTTGATGGGACTGAAGTGCATAGGGAGAAATCGAATGTAAAATGAAGGACTGAAGGTTTGAGAATGGCTTAGCCATGCACGCAGTCTATTGAACTGCTCCCATACAGCAAACGCTTCAGAGCCTTTCCTGTAGGGACCTCGCAGTTCAGATCTAAACGCACTCAGTCAGTCTATCAATTGCTCCTGGTAGAACTGTTTGTACTTATAAGTACAATTACCTCACTGTAAACTTGCACTACAGTTATAATATTGCACAACCTGAGTCACTTTATAAAGCACGTATTTACAGATGATGACAACTGGCTTCTAAGTCGATTTAGATTTCCAAGCGCAATCTTCTTAGATCTCTTGATATCATTTTTAAGATGAAATGTAGTGAAGCATATTTATTACATTATACAGATAAGTTTTAACCGTCATTAAAATAATGTATATTGTTAATAATTAAACATGTGAGTACACAGTGGCGCAGTGCTAACGACAAGCTGGTGCCCCGTTCAGGGATTGTTCCTGCCTCGCGTTGTATGCTTTCTGAGATTAAAGTGACCCTGGATGGATAGATGGATAGAATAATTAAACATGTACTACGAAGATATTTCACCTATTACAGAGCTGATCGTGTGCCGATTGGATACTTGGACAAAGAAAATGAAGGACAGGAATTGAGGGCTAGTACATTTGAAAGAGACAGTACTGCTGCAGTAAATTATTCCATTGAAGGTTGCTCACGGCGCAGAAAGCATCTTGCAGGAGGCAGGAACAATCTCTGGACAGGGCCCCAGCTCACCGCTAATACTGCGCCACCGTGACCCCATGTTTAATAACATGCTTTAACTCCTATCATCATGAAAATTATATCAGGTTTACATGTCAGTATTTAAATTATTCAGAGAGCTGTAATTTCATGAATGTAATGTATTCTGTGTCCTGTTGGCAGAAGAGAAAGCCCGTTTAAGAAGCACATAGCGATTCACACACATACAGCCCCTAAAAGAACACATAGAAAGAAGCATTTAACGTGCTACTTTAGTTATAATGGGATCTGAGAACTAGTAAATTAAATGATTTTAAGATGAAGTTTATGGTGTTCTACTTTGATGACAAAATAAAGTATATGATTAAAGTGGAAATTTCGAGATTAAAGTTGACATTGTGGACATTTTTTCAATGGTGTCCCTATCTTTTTTTTCTTTTCTCTGACCCTAATACGCTTCCATATGACACTCAGACAGTGAGCTATGACTCAGCTTTTCACGGCGACTTTGATATCTGACCACTTCTTATTTATTTCGGACACTTTGCAACTTTCTGAACTTGAACTTCGAGTTTCTCCGACACTCTATGTTACTTGATCAAATTCCTTTTGCATTTGTCTTTTCATAGAACGCTGAGCTTAAGGGTTATTTATATTGATTTGCATATTCAAAGAGGCTTAATTCTGGGAGGAGTTGGGGAGTGGCGGCAGGCGTGTGCGGTACTTTTCACACTGACCGGAATTTATGTAGTGAAAGAATGTGGAAGTTGGCATATGCACAGATTTATGCATCTGGATTTTTTTGTGCATATGCACATTTCCCCTTTTGTCCGTACGCCATGTTTTAGTGTGAATTCTAAGCATGGCGTTATGCATAAGGCACCAGATGATTGCCATTTATTTCACAGACCTACAAGTGTTTTGATCCCATGTGGCTTTTCCGTGTACAGGGACATCCTTGTATAAAGTGCAGTGTTAACTGGGGCAGCCAGATCTGTAATGGGTGTCAGCGTGGAGCAGCACAACTACGTAGTTTGCACTGCAACAGATCATAAGGAAGGGACATGTGGAAAAAAGCCATCAGCTGGGAGGTGCAGGGCAGAGAACACTCTTTTGGGAAGGCAAATGAAGGCATGGAAGAGACAGAGAGGGTGGAGGAGGATGAGGAGGTACAAGAACAAGCTCAGTATTGATGAGGAAATGGTTAGAGGCAGTGAGGTGAGAGGAAGAGATATTAATTGGGGAATTACAAATGAGCAGATCAAAAACGTGACCAAAAGCATGAGAGAGACTGAATAAGCTCGAAGGAGTTGGCAGGAGATGTGAATGATAAAGTCAAAGAGAATCAGAATAAATCAGGCAATTACAGGATGAATCCTGATAATTAAACAGTTGAAAACATTGTGAAGGTCAAGCAATTGTATAGAAACATACTGAAATTACCCTGTAATGTGCCCCCTGTCTACCTAGAAGTGGGTTATTTATACTGAGATAAAAAAAACTATCCTTTTTCAGTCATCCAGCTTCTGTCTCTACTAAAGGCGCTGTAACATGGCTTGACTTTTGCAAAGATTTTCATTTAGAGACTTCAGTTACATAATCTTACATGAACGAAGGCAGTTCAAGTGTGCTGTCATGACCCTGTAGTCATGCAGACTGACATACTAAGCAACATAGTCCAACTAGCCTACAACTCACTGCGATAAAATTATACCGCTTTGATTTTTGTCTTTAGTTTTGTCAACTATTGATTGCTCAGCCAGAAGTAGAATACATAAAATGCAGCTACAAGAAATGAGGAACATGGTTATTTTGAACCTAGAAAACAAAACAGAAGCTTGTCTGCCTGATACCTTTTGTTCAGTGTGCCAAAATGGAAAAATAATAATAATAAAAGGCTGAGATTCCGGCTTAATTCGCCATACTTGGAGAACATTCTTACAGTATTGGTTCTGTCAGACAGCACATCATTAGCTGTCAGAATAGAAAGCGAGCTTGTGATATTTTGAACTGTGCTGAAAAGTCATCATGGAGTTGTGTAGTTTGTCATGTTCTGTGATATTCTGTTGTGAAAACTGACATCCTCTGTTGACAAGATCAGCAACTGCAGCTGTCCACTTTGAAATCCCCTCCAACTAAAAGATGTGTAATGTGCCACCTTAACTGGCTACAAAAGCTTATAGGTAATTAATAATGATAAAATAACAAAATGGTGTAAAATTGATTAAAATAAACAAAGAAAGCTATGTGGTAGGGAGTGGTATTTAGGGGATTTCAACCCTTGACTCAATGTCATTTTGGAATAAATTAGCGAATAGGATTGGCAGCTTTGTTGATGTCAAAATGTTTCAAATATTTTGTTATAAAACAGCCATATACGGGTCAAATGCAATAACCAAATGGTTAACAAATTAAATATACAAACATATTTACAAAAAATGTACATTTCCCCAATCTTTTTAGAAAATGGTTAATGCTTTGAATAAGACTTGTCTGATTATTAAGATGATTACAGTGAAGTATTCAATATGTCTAAAAATATAAGGAATATAAATGTCTTACCAGAATCCTTACACAGATGGATTGATTTCTGGTGTTCTTGTCACTTGTTGCTTCTTCTGGAAGATCAGCAATGGCATCTGCTTAACTATGTGTGGTGACGTAGCTAACAACCCAAACAAATACCAAGCTTGTTCTATTGATGTTTCCTTATTTTAGTTATTGGCGATATTAAACGTCCTCTTTTAATCCTGTTGTTGACCCCTTTATCCACTTCTTTGATTCCTGCTCCTTATTTAAAGTGATGCTTCCATACATTCATCCCTTACAAAGTCCAAATCAGACTATACAGGACACTAACTTAACCTGTACATCTGGAAAATATGTATAGAAATAAGAGCAGCATGATAAGGAGGAGTGTGTACGTATGTGATAGAGAGACCAAAATACCACATCCACAGCCATTCAAACAGGGAACATCAAGTGATATCTACCTAGGATGGCATAATGAACAGAATGACGATCTTGATTAGAGTGCAGGGTTTCTGCAAGACAACACAAATCATTGTTAAAAGAAGGAATGAGGTCATCAAGATTGAGGTGTATACACAGGAGAGAAGTAGCCTGTTCAGTCTATGTGAAGCAGACATTAGTGATCTGAAAAAAAAAAAACATGTCAAACAACAAATAAGAAGAAAATTTCAGGCATTCAGGCATTTCAGAATATATCTTTCAAACCTAACCAAACTGTACTGAGACTATGCTGAAAAAACACCAGTTTTGATTTTCTTTAATATTTGAGACTGTGTTTTACAGCTTCATAGCATCTGTAGAATATGCGAATGGGCAAAGCAGTAGCCATATTATTACATTAATTCTATCTCATACTGTTTTGATAAAACATGGGTGCATTTTTTTGCCTGTTTCTTTTCTGACAATTGTCTCTCTGACCATGTAAAACCCAGAAACTATACAGTATGCCTCCCTTAACTACCTGGGCAAAGAAAGGTGGGGCTGAGTGGAGGCTCCTCCCATATCAGTCAGTCTAGTTTTGCAATACAGTTACTTTATGGATTTATGTTTTAATCCAGTGGTTTGTATTTTGTATTTTAAATGGTTTAGTTAATTTAGGTGTTTCTTTAACATCCTTAGTGTAATGCTTACCCCCAGAATACAAGCCAAAAGCACTGAATTTTTTTCAATAACCAAAAATTGTTATTTTGTGTAACAGAAACATATAAATACTAAAACTCAACATGATCACAGTAGGTCTAGTGTCCACTATTTTAATGATCCAAATTTAGTATATGTGCTTCGTGTGATGCATCACCAATGCAAATAGGCACTGTTTGAGCAGATGTGAAAAGATTTTTTGTAATAAAATCTTTTGTATTTTTGTGTTATTGTGGCCTGCCACAGCACAAGGCATAGTAATTTCTGCATTTCCCCTGACACAAATATTGACAGTTGCTGAATTGTTAACACTGCTTAGGAGGCTAACATCCTTCTTATCCTTTCACTTAATTGCAATCAATCATTTTGCCTTTCTGACACTACTGCACCACCCTGTAGCTTGACACTTTGACGCAACCAGAGTCCCCAAGCATATTATGGCAGTTCAGTCATACAGTGCCATATGCAGCAGTTTTCCTTAAAAGTAAAAGTTCACACAGTTCAGGTGAGGTATAGAAACTGTCCATCATTATACAAAAACTTTGTCAAGCAAAGGGACTGCCAAAGTCAGCACAGATGATGTAGTGACAACATTTTGACTGTACTTGACATCACACTTGGTCCCTGTACCAGTGTAAAGTACAGTACTGAGTTCCAGATGTACCCAGACCTTGCTTCGCACAGCATGTAGAACTTGATACCAAATCATGCCCATTTAGATGAGATGTACTGTATCCATAACAGCCTTCTCTTGTAATCCATAAGACTTTTGTCAATACCTATGTCCTGATCAGGAACATACACCTTCTGCATAATTTTGAAGATCGTTTGATAGACATCTCACAGTTTATACAGTTTCAGATCTGTGTGATTGGCTTCATCATTGTCATCATTATTAGTGAAATACAGGTATTTCATAATGAGTGAAGTAAGACGATCACACATAGCTTCACTGAAAATGGATAACAGCAACAACCAGTTTGTGGACCAGTACCATCTCTGGACTGGCTTACCCATTATGCCTTACAGTTTGAGGAGACTGAAAAACACCCACATGCCATCTTCCAGCAATTCCAAGAAGCAAATGGTTTACTGTGCCTATTCTAACACTGCTCAGCATAGGAGTTCACTTCAACAACTATTTTCTCCACAAGATTATCGATGACAAATCATAAACAGACCACATAAACATAATCAAAAGATTGAATCTAACAAACAGGTGTCGGTTTCACTGTCCAGGTCAAAGTATGAAGACCAATTCACATGATCAGAACTATTGCTCGATTCGAGCAATGATTCAGTTTCAGTTTGTTTAAAACTGGCTTTGTTGCTTTTTGTTTGCTTTTGTTTTGTTTGTGGTTTTGGTTGAAGGCTCCACCCCACTCATGAATATTGAAGAGATACCAAAGATGTACCATGAAGTAGCAGAATGAATAGAAATATTCATGATTTTGTTACAGCATGATGTTATTTCATTCACTAGATGGCAGCAGAACACTTTCCCGAGAGTTATTCAGGCTTAACACTATAAAGTGGATCATTACACATGACTCCGAGTCTGACTCAGGCTTAACTGAATTTACATAGAATTTAAAGCTGTCCTATGGAACTAAAATTTACATCCTGCTCTGTGGGTATCCATATGGGGTTCAATCAGTGGGATTCTGCAATCATGTGTACTCAGGGGATCACCATCTGTACTTCCAAACAGGACTGCCTTCCAGGTAAGGAATCAGCTTCCATCTCGATCGGGACACCAGAGGATTGAGCATGGCACTCACGATTGATAGATAATACTGTACTTTATATGAAAACATAGGCAAATTAGAACTTTACAAAAGCTCAAGAAAAATATAATTATAAACAAACCACAACCTCTCAAACACACATAAGAATTTCTGACTTGAATAATGACAGAGCCGCTGCCACCTGATAACAAGTTTGCAGGTGACAGTAAGATGTGGTCAGGTCTGCCAAGTTGTGTCACAGGTTTACTTTTAAAGGCATTAACATTTGGGATATATATATATATATATATACTGTATATAAATATAGTACTGTACCAAAAAGCAATGTAATTGGAAATCAATTATGCTTTTTACCTTGGACCCAAAAGACACTCCAAATATACTGCCAAATATGAAGAAATAATTAAAAAAATTGTTGGCAGAGTATGCGTTTGATTCTTCTTCCAAATGGTAGACCTCTGTATTTTTATTTTTAATGGTTTTAATATTCAGACTAAGCATTACAAAAGCAATAATGACCTCCAGCGCACAGCCCTACATTATGTCTAATATCCTGATGGAGTTTATGTTATGTGACTTATGTACTGTATATACAGATTAATACCAGAAAGTCATACCTGCCTAGATAAAAATTAAAAACTCCACAGGGATCTTATTACCCTATGAATTTTTCAATGGTCTTGAATTTTACATAATTGTTATTTTCTTTTTGACAGTAAGTTTCTACACTTTCAAAAATAAAGGTACCAGAGTGGTGCTTCAGATTGATATCATAGGGGAACCACTTTTGCCCAAAGAACCTTACATGGAATTAAATGGTTCTTTGTTAAGCAATAATTCTAAGAGGAAACACATAACCCAGTAAACAGTCATTTTAGAACTGGTATTTTTAAGAGTGCATGTGAAATACTAAATACCAGTAATTGAACAATAATGATATAGCAGATCCTTTTATCAAAATCAGCACTATAATTCTCTTGAAAAGAGACCATTATTTTCTCAGGAGCCTTCAGTTTCTAAACTGTAAAGCAAAAACAATGCTTCAGATAAGTTGTGATGTATGTAATGTTCTTTAAAATGGTGTTCAGAATTAAAGCAGCCACTTTAAACACAGAAATTGTGTTGCCCTCTGGTGTTTGGCATTTGCTATTCTACTCATACATTGATCAGTTAACACATTATGGTATGCTGGAACTGAATATGTTTTAAAGTTGCAGAGAGATCCACAATGAAATAGTTAATCAATCTGGATTTTATAGTGTCTTTCACAGAGCACAGAGCTTCTTTCTCACTTACTCATGCCACCACCAAACATAGGACAAGACAATTTTTTTCGTATCTTCCTTCTCCCCATTTCAAAATGCTGGCTTTAAAAATAACTATATACATACATTGTCAAACCTACTTAATCCAAAAGAGAGTAATAGAAGCCAGAAGCCAGCATTGGCTCACAAATCAGATCACACATCACTCTGGGCAATATGTTTAAAAGGTAGGCTCATTTATTATGCACAGTTCATGTACAAGTTCATACACAAAGACATTACTTTTAGGACACCAACACATTTTCCATTTACTTTTGCATGGACAGATTTCCATATTTTATGAAAGAATGTGTTTTATGGTTAAATGTGATCTCAAATCTTCTCTAATTTTTACCATTACCAGTAAAATGTTTTTATTTAAAATCCATACTGCCAGAATTTCATTCAGTGTACTGGATCAACTGCTATATCACCTGCTCCTATGTCACATGACTAGCAACAGCTATAGTTACCATAAAGGACATAGCCATGGCCACCTTCCAAAAACAAAATATAAAGTGGAATTTAACAGTGTCAGACATGTGTGTTTGAGAGTCTCCCTCTGAGTTCCTCCCAGGTATGTGCTATCACCCAAGCCGAAAGGGGGTGCAGCCACTAACTATTTTGTCTTCTTCTTCCTCCACAGTGCAGAGAAATTGCTCAGTAAGGGCAACTGACTCCACCCCATCCAGTCCCTAGGCCATACAAGTGAGACCATCCAGAATGGGGCATCACTTCTTGTCCAAGCAACCTAAGCGGAAGAATTCCACAGTTTAACTGTCATCAACAAAGTCCTTCAGACTATTCTAGCTGGAGTATTACAGTGGCAGCAATTTTGTTTCTTTATGAAACCCATCGTGTGTTGTTTTAGTTAAAACCTTTAAGTAAATGGGGACAGCCAGATTGGCACCCCAAAAATTTGTTGGAGTATCAGCTTGTCATTCCCTCGGATGACCGCAACAGATAATGAGGAAAAAATTCAACAAAAAACCCTAAGAAATTCAAAAAATGGAACAAGAATATTCAATAAAAACTTTGTGCTTAAGGTAGCAAACATTTAGTCCAAAAGTAACCACCTCACTGACTGGAGGTTAGTCTCGCAAACCTGTACTGTCAGCCACTCTGGTAACATTAAGGTGGGATTTCACGCTGGATGAACAAACTTCATAGTAGCTTAATAAATCATAACAAACACAAGGTCTCCATTGATAATTAAAGGCCAAAAGGTTTTCTTTTTTCTTTTTAATCAACCATATGTTTAGCATTGTCTTGATTTGTGCAATATTTGGGCATATTAGTATTTTTTTTATTATTATTTATTTATTTTTGTATAGACATCACTGTTATGTTTGCTTTTTCTATATTCACTTCCATTTCCTGATTTGGTTGTATGAGTATTGACATATTGTTTACAGCAATTGCTAATCAGGTGATTGGTGACATCACACTTCCTCTATAAAAAATGGCAGTGCACTCAGTAGTTTGTCCAAACTTTAGAGTGAAGAGCCAAAGCACTAGATTGGAAAGGGATAAAAGATCAGATTTATGATTTTGATTTCCACTTTCTTTTAATCTTCAGGTTTTGATTTTAGCAATTCATTTCTAAGATTTAAAAAGTAATCATTTTGGTTTAAAGCTTGCCTTAATTTAAACAAACTCTTCTTGTTCTTTTAGGCCTTTCTTTCTTTAAACAAAATAAAAAAAAACTCTCTTGGATCAAAAGGTGTGTAATTTTCTACAAAAACTAGTTTCCATTTCTCTGCATTTTGTTATTTTTAGAAAATGTTAAAATTGTACTTTTTTTCATTTACCTTGCACTCCAATAGAATCAACAGACTTAAACCATGGCAGGAAAATGCACCTCACATCATAACAAAAACTGAGAGTGGTCTCCCCTCGACTTTCTCATATACTCAGATATGGGGATGGATATTTGAGGAATAAACTGCAAGACAATTAATATATTTTTATATTATGTACATTAAAGAACCATCAACAACAAATCAAATCTATACTAACAAAAGGCAAAGCCCTCACTGACTGACTGACTGACTCACTCACTCACTCACTCACTGACTCATCACTAATTCTCCAACTTCCCGTGTAGGTAGAAGGCTGAAATTTGGCAGGCTTATTCCTTACAGCTCACTTACAAAAGTTAAGCAGGTTTCATTTCGAAATTCTACACGTAACGATCATAACGGTCGACAACGGTCGACAACGTCCGCCATGTTGAACTTTCTTATTTATGGCACCATCTTCACGAAATTTGGTAGGCGGCTTCCCTGCGCTCACCGAAACCGATGTATGTACTTATTTCGATGGTATGACGCCACTGTCGGCCGCCATATTGAACTTTCCAACGTCACTAATTTTCCAACTTCCCGTGTAGGTAGAAGGCTGACCCCATCTTCACGAAATTTGGTAGGTGGCTTCCCTGCGCTAACCAAAACCAATGTACGTACTTATATTGGTGGTATGACGCCACTGTCGGCCGCCATATTGAATTTTCCAAACATCACTAATTCTCCAACTTCCCGTGTAGGTAGAAGGCTGAAATTTGGCAGGGTCATTCCTTACAGCTTACTTACAAAAGTTAAGCAGGTTTCATTTCGAAATTCTAGGCGTAACGGTCATATTGGTCAATAATGTCCGCCATGTTGAACTTTCTTATTCATGGCCCCATCTTCACGAAATTTGGTAGGCGGCTTCCCTGCGCTAACCAAAACCAATGTACATACTTATTTCGGTGGTATGACGCCACTGTCAGCCGCCATATTGAACTTTCCAACGTCACTAATTCTCCAACTTCCCGTGTAGGTGGAAGGCTGAAATTTGGCAGGCTCAATTCTTACAGCTTACTTACAAAAGTTAAGCAGGTTTCATTTCGAAATTCTACACGTAACGGTCGATAATGGTCTACAACGTCCGCCATGTTGAACTTTCTTATTTATGGCCCCATCTTCACGAAATTTGGTAGGCGGATTCCCTGCGCTAACCGAAACCAATGTATGTACTTATTTTGATGGTATGACGCCACTGTCGGCCGCCATATTGAACTTTTCAACAGTCTTTGTTACTTATGGGCCCATCTTCAAGAAATTTGGTACACGGGTTCCCAACGCTAACTGAATCCTACTTATGTACATATATACGTCCATAGCCTGCAGCCTGGTCACCATGTGAGGCGGCGTTGGGTCCCCCATCCAAATGCCTCCCACGTTGTTGGCTGCCTGCCTATATAAGGCCGTCCGTCGCTCCAGTCTCTACATTCCCTTCCTTGCTTTGCCACGGGATTCACGTCTCCCTGCTGATAACTACAGCCTTTTTGTTTAATCCACGGCTTCTGAGCTGTTTTATTGTTTGTTTATTACAATTATAGTTATTGTATAGGTATTTTACACTTACTTTACATTACTCAGGTACCCATTTCCTTCATCATTTCAACCCCCATTACCATG
Source organism: Polypterus bichir lapradei (assembly GCA_026402145.1). Lineage (NCBI taxonomy): Eukaryota > Metazoa > Chordata > Cladistia > Polypteriformes > Polypteridae > Polypterus > Polypterus bichir. The sequence continues at coordinate 16,488,843 of JANRMT010062834.1, forward strand.
TCTATCGAGGTAATCACCATCGATCAAAGAACTGTCACTTACCGAGTGGTTTCCATGCCCGGAGATGGCACCTACCTTTTCCATTCTCTGTGTTACATATTGCATGGCCATATCAGGCTCACTCTTGATATCCGGAAGAACATTGTGTCTTATGTATTGAATGACTGGGACAGGTTCAAGGTGTGGACTGATGACGGTACAGGAGATAATTATACTACACAGGAGCACTAGAAGAGTGAAATGCTTAAGCCCTTCACCTGTGGTTCTGCATGTGAGTTGATGGCTGCCGCTGAATTGTTCGGTTGGTGCTTTCAAGTGTACCGAAATGGCCAAAAATTTTACACCTTTCGACAACCGCCAATGCCTCTTAAACATATTACATTCACAGGTGACGATTTCAGTAGTGGACACTTTGATGTTTATGAATGTTTAAACTCTCAAAAGCTGGATGTGAAGTTATCAATGAAACCGGTTGTAAGCTTACAACTCTTGACAGATGCCGAATGTCACTTCAACACAAGTCCTGCAAATACTGTCGTAATTGAAAAAAACCATGAACCTCAAACTGATTATGACAGCAGCTATCGAAGCTGTGAGATATGAGACAAGATTACTGTTCACATGGCCAACTGTAAGTTGCATGCTCAAGAGTAAGCTCAGCGCACACCTTGGTCATGTTACAACCGGAGGGCCAAACTGACAACATGGTATACAAAGAGATCCTTAACAAATAATTATTGGCATATTTTCCCTCAGTTTAAAAAGGTTAAATTTTCTTTTTAATAAAAATTTTAATGCAGTACTTCGCCGCTGCGAAGCCCGGGTATTTTGCTAGTGGTTTATAAAGCCTTAAATAATCTCGCTCCATCTTATATATTGGAATGTCTGACACCCTATATGCCAAATCGTAACCTTAGATCCTCAAATGAGTGTCTCCTTACAATTCTAAAAGCTAAACTTAATAGAAGTGGTGAGGCGGCCTTCTGCTGTTATGCACCTAAAATCTGGAATAGCCTGCCAATAGGAATTCGCCAGGCTAATACAGTAGAGCACTTTAAACCACTGCTGAAAACACATTACTTTAACATGGCCTTCTCATAACTTCACTTTAACTTAATCCGATACTCGGTATGTTCAATTCATCATAATAACTATTCATGGTGGCTCTAAAATCCGTCCTGATCCCTACTCTCTCTTCTGTTTCTTTTTCCGGTTTCTTTGTGGTGGCAGCCTGCGCCACCACCACCAACTCAAAGCATCATGATGCTCCAACATTGATGGACTGAAAGCCAGAAGTCTACATGACCATCATCATCAAGTCCTTCCGTGAGAACCCTAAATACGAAGAGGACTGTTTCATTTATGTTAGGTAGATTGCCCAGAGGGGACTGGGCGGTCTCATGGTCTGGAATCCCTGCAGATTTTATTTTTTTTCTCCAGCCGTCTGGAGTTTTTTTGTTTCGTTTTTTCTGTCCACCCTGGCCATCGGACCTTACTCTTATTCTATGTTAATTAATGTTGACTTATTTTATTTTCTTACTGTGTCTTTTATTTTTCTATTCTTCATTTTGTAAAGCACTTTGAGCTACATTTTTTTGTATGAAAATGTGCTATATAAATAAATGTTGTTGTTGTAATGTGTTATGTGTTTTATTTATTGTTGTTTTTAAATTCGTCTTTCTTCTTCATATTTTGAAGTAATTTTCATTGATGCCTGTAATTATGTACCACTCCTTTAAATGTTCTGATATTTCTTGTGCTTTATGTGAGGAGTCCCCAGGAGGGATCACCCTGACATCACCACTCCTGAGCTTTCCCTTCAGCTATTTCATTAGAGTAGGTGAGGCTAAGGAGTAGGAGAACATTTGACATGTGTAAGAAGTTTTTAGTTTACTGCTATTTTCTTTATATTTTCTGTATCTTGATCATTTTTCTGCTCTGTCTTATATATATTTGTTTATTATATACTGGAACTGTTTATTAGAATTGCCTTTTTGGAAACTCCTTTTTGCCTATTTTTGCACTTTTCCTAGTATTTTTCTCATTTTTGGTAATAAATTCTTTACTTTAAAAGATTGTTTCCCTGGGGTTTACAGTCACCCCTCCTCTTGTGAGGGTCCTGTTTTATTTTGGGACTTTTATAATTATTTTGCCAGCTTGATTAGTTTGGGTTCAGCTAGGCCAGAAGCCTGCAGTTAGCAGTTGTGAGGCTAGCTGGATCTGGGGTGTGTCTCCTTGGTCAGGCTGGTTGTTAAATATCAGTTTGAATTTACATGTATTTTATGTTTTATTGTTATTTTCATGTTTTTATGTTGTTATTGCTGGTTTCAGGTATCATTTATTCTTCATGCTCTGTCCTTTTAACGTGCCTCTAACCTAACCCTAAACATAACCCTAACCCTAATTGAATGTCAAAAGAGTTCACCCTTTTGTCCACAACTTCCCCTAGCTAATGATATCTTTTCCTTCCAGTATTATCTGTTTCACATAAAATAAGTCATTCAGTCCTCATCTCTGCAGCTTTTATAAAAAAAATGTCAAGCCAGTCTGTCAGCTCTCTGGCAAAGTCACTAAATTTCTTCAGGCCCAACCAAGCTAATAAGAAGTTGGGTCATTCCAGGATTTTTATACATGACCTAAAACATTAAGGAATGTTGAGTGTTTAATAATCTCAATGACTGCACCTGTGTGAGGAATGAGTAATAAATTTGTTTATTATGTTTGCTTTTGTTTCTGTGTACTAATTAATTTATTATATTATTTTGGTAGCAATATTGCACTCTCATTTTATGTATTACATTTTTCATAAATGCCAACTTTTTGTGTGGCTGAGCACTATGATGCTGCTTAACTACTAACTATATAATGCATGTGCCATCATGGTTATACCAGTAATACCGGACTACTCAAAATGAAACAGCAGTTTGAAAAATTTATTTCAAACAAACTGTATAAGACAGAAACACATCACTGTATATAAAATGGCCACTAAAAGAATCTAGCAAAATCTTCTTGTTTAGACTGTTTTTGACTTTGAATTCTCTTTGTTTTTTGGGTTTTGACAAACAGTGTTACAACATCAAGTTATTGACCCCGCTAGGTTCCAGATTATCCCTTTGCTTCTTCGTTTAAAGTAAAACATGTACTTATTTCTCATGCACTACTATAAAAAGTCATTTTGAACTACTCCCATCTGTCCCAAATTAATATTTCAACTTGTGTCAAAGCAGCCGCTTTCAATTTTATTTTTATACTTCATTCCTTCTAGTGTTTCTTTGAATACAGTATGTCAGTTGCCAATGTTAAATTTGGGCTTTCTGGACTCAACATTGTCCCTGCTTTTGTAGATAAACTGTATTAGTCCTTGGTTCCAGATATCAGGAAAATATTCTAAGCTCTGGACAAGGACAAGGTTAAGGGACTGTAGTTTGGGATGTTTTGTCAGTGTTGTCAGGTTCATTGGCTATTGTAGACTTATTTGCTGGCAGTTTTTAATTTAGGTTCCACATTTATTATTTGCTGCTCTGTTATTATTGGAATTGCATGTAGATATTTTATCTTTTCGTGATCATTTTTTGCTTATTTAATTCTTCTAAGTCCTATATTACAAGGACACAGAAATATTTTTGTAATCCCAACAGCACTAGGCATAAAGCCAAAACTAATCTTAGTTCAAACACGACTCCATCATATCAAATTGGTATTTTTAATTATTAATTTATTTCTGGAATTATAGTATTATTATTTATTCCATATGTCCATATTTTTCTCAACAGAACTTGCAATCTGTTTGTGAATTCCTGCTTTTTCTGTGTGAAAAGACATTTGACTTTTGACAATTTTCAGTCACTGCCAAGTGTTAACTGACATTTGTGCTATTCTTTAGGGAACAAGAGCTGTTCTCTGCTGCTTTGCAGCCATTCTCAATCTATTTGTTTCTTATTTTGGATATTTCACTCATATTGTGCTTTTTATCATTTATTCTTTATCTTGTTTAGAATTTTTTCATATACTGTACAAGTTTATAGTAAACTGTAGTGTTTTCTTCATTTTGGAGAGATTTTCTTAGAACATATGTGAGCAGATCTCTCCAGTATGGGATATTGCATGTATAATTCAGTGGGTTGTCTATCCATTAACAGTGCTTTTTAATTTGTGAACACTGGGAGGAACTTTGGATTATTTTATATCTTTATCAAGTCATCTTTACTTAGAATATTAGTTTGCAAATGATCTCATAGAGGTTTTGTATCATATCACCTGTTTATGTGCTTTTTTGTATTTTCTTTTCAATGTTTTAAATTTTGATGTGGTTTGCCTAGTGACCTAACATTGTCCCAGTGATCAAAGATGCCTGGTACATATGTGGCTATGTAATGTACTGGGAGTGATTTGTAGTCTTGGTGGCCATTTTCCTGCCACAATTAAAGTAGACCTGAACAACAGTGAGATTGTCAACAACTGTTAACTTTTTAAGAAAAGACACACTATCTCTTTGAAACATAACTTTACTATATTGTTTAAAGCCCTTTTATCATATATGGAAAATAAAAATCTATGTATTAGCATAAAAGTAATTAACAGCTTCTGAAGCATTAGATTTAGCATAAATTAGAATGTCAAGCAAATAGTTAAATAAAAAAACATATTACATTTCTAGTTAGGCTTGAAGCAAAATTGCCAATATTGGGAAAGGAAGAAGAAGAGAATGACGCACAGAAACTATCGAGGACAAAAGAAAGGGGAATAAGAACACCTGTTGTTTGAAGGCTAGGAAGCAAGGAACGATACCAATGACATAATACAGAAAAATGGTCATGGTAGGTACGTGAGAAGCCAGCTGGAATAGTGAGTCAGCAGAAACAGCAAAGGCATTGCTACAAACGAGGTCAAGATGATGTAATATATGAAAAAAGATGATGTAATATATGATAAATAAAATTAGTACATTAATGTATAAGCATAAATATAGAAAAATATATATAAGCACTAGCAAAATACCCGCGCTTCGCAGCTCAGAAGTACTGCCTTAAAATTTTTATTAAGAAGAAAAGTAAACCTTTTTAAACTGAGGGAAAATATACCAATAATTATATGTTAAGGATCTCTTTGTATACCACATTGTCAGTTTGGCCCTCCAGTTGTAATATGACCAAGCTGTGTGTTGAGCTTACTCTTGAGCATGCAACGTACAGTTGGCCATGTGAAAAGCAATCTTGCCACAAATCAATGCCAACCTTTTGTAGAGGTCTGTCCCTGCGACTTATTAATTGTCATTGCTAAGCAGAGCCTTACTGGAAATTGGAGGCATTTGAATTGAAATGGGAGATCAGAAGGGTATAACAGGGATGCGAGGAATAAAAACTCTCTCCCCTGAGCCACTGCCAGTAAAAATAGTTGCCTCAATTAGGTTCTTTTGCAGACACGTGACCTGAAGTCTCATGCCATTACAAAGTTTCGGTGGCTGTAAGTTTCTCAGTAACATTATTGGTGCCCCAACTTTCAAAATTAGATTATGCTCAGGAGTGCCTGGAGGATTCAGAGTGTGGAGAAACTCTACCGGATAGTGCACTGCGTCTTCTATTTCTACAACTGAATCCACAGACTGATATGTTTTCAGTTGTGAAGGTAGTTCTTGAAGTAAAATGTGATTTATAGTTGTAGTCATGTCATTTCTTGGTGTCAGGATAGTTCTCTCCCTCAACCATGACACATTGTTTTCGTTGGAAAGTTCAATATGGCGGCCGACAGTGGCGTCATACCAGTGAAATAAGTACGTACATCGGTTTCGGTTAGCGCAGGAAAGCCGCCTACCAAATTTCGTGAAGATGGGGCCATAAATAAGAAAGTTTAACATGGCGGACATTGTCGACCATTATAACCGTTACGCGTAGAATTTTGAAATGAAACCTGCTTAACTTTTGTAAGTAAGCTGTAAGGAATGAGCCTGCCAAATTTCAGCCTTCTACCTACACGGGAAGTTGGAGAATTAGTGATGAGTGAGTCAGTGAGGGCTTTGCCTTTTATTAGTATAGATAGCAAAATACCCGCGCTTCACAGCGGAGAAGTAGTGTGTTAAAGAAGTTATGAAAAAGAAAAGGAAACATTTTAAAAATAACGTAACATGATTGTCAATGTAATTGTTTTGTGACTGTTATGAGTGTTACTGTCATCAAAGATTTGATTATCATTATTTCTTTCAATCAGGTTCGTATTTGGAGGATGTGTTGTGTTCAAGTTATATTCCGTGTTTGTCAACCGTTGTAAAGATAACAGATTTCATTCATCGAAGTGTTCACTACCCAAATCGGTACTCGTGAATCTAAGATGTTTAACAGGCATTCCCGGTATTAAGTTGTGGATTTGCCTGCGAATATTTAGCGGCAGCGTGTCAATGAACTTAATTTAAACTTAAGCTTTACACCTTGCTTTCCTATTGATATGTCTACAAAGGCTTGTTCAGATTCAGAGGGTTGTTCCTTTCTTACTGCATCAATTAACAGATCGTCTTCCTCTTTATCTGAGACATCACACACTGCATGCACGGGTTTACCTTTCCCAGTCCTGTAAACTTTAGCAAAGTGGTTCAATTTACCACATTTTTTACACTGTCTTCCTTTAGCTGGACATTGACTTTTTCCACCGTGTGCTTTGTTTCCGCAGTACCTGCACTTATGAATATGCTTGTATGCGTCACATGCTTCATATTCTTTTGCTGCCTTCTCAATTGTGTAATGCGTTTTTTGTTCAGCGCTCTTTGGAGCTCTTGCTTTTTGTGTGCGTACTGCGTTCACAGTCAGTTCACGTGAGCCGCTCGGAGTACATGCATCGAAGGTTCTCAGCTGTGCTTGTGCTATCTCGTGCGATCTTGCGATGTCCACGGCTTTATTTAATGTTAGCTCAGACCCGGCACTTAAAAGTTTCTCTCACACTTTCGCTGAGTTTGTGCCAAACACTATTCTATGCCTGACCATCTCATCTTCGTTTGCATAAGCACAGTCCTTCACCATCAATTTTAACTCCGTTACAAAGTGATCAAAAGTCTCGTTTTTACCTTGCGTCTTCTCATTAAACTTGTATCTCGCGAATATCTTGTGCGATCTTCCAATGTCCACCGCTTTATCTAATGTTAGCTCAGACCCGGCACTTAAAAGTTTCTCTCGCACTTTTGCTGAGTTTGTGCCAAACATTATTCTATCCCTGACCATCTCATCTTCGTTTGCATAAGCACAGTCCTTCACCAGCAATTTTAACTCCGTTACAAAGTGATCAAAAGTCTCGTTTATACCCTGCGTCTTCTCATTAAACTTGTATCTCGCGAATATCGTATTCGTCTTGGGCATGACAAACGGCAGTGGCAGTGTGTCTATGAACTTAATTTAAAGTTAAGCTTTACACCTTGCTTTCCTATTCGTTTGCATAAGCACAGTCCTTCACCAGCAATTATTTAATGTTAGCTCAGACCAGGCACTTAAAAGTTTCTCTCGCACTTTTGCTGAGTTTGTGCCAAATACTATTCTATCCCTGACCATCTCATCTTGTTTTGCATAAGCACAGTCCTTCACCAGCAATTTTAAATCCGTTACAAAGTGATCAAAAGTCTCGTTTATACCCTGCGTCCTCTCAGTAAACTTGTATCTCGCGAATATCGTATTCGTCTTAGGCATGACAAACGCCAGCGGCAGCGTGTCAATAGACTTAATTTAAAGTTAAGGTTTACACCGTGCTTTGTTTCCGCAGTAGCTGCACTTATGAATATGATTGTATGCTTCACTCGCTTCATATTCTTTTGCTGCCTTCTCAAATGTGTAATGCATTTTTTGTTCAGCGCTCTTTGGAGCTCTTGCTTGTTCTCTGCGTACTGCATTCACAGTCAGTTCACGTGAGCCGCTCGGAGTACATGCATCGAAAGTTCTCAGTTGTGCTTGTGCTATCTCGTGTGATCTTGCGATGTCCACGGCTTTTTTTAATGTTAGCTAAGACCCGGCACTTAAAAGTTTCTCTCGCACTTTCGCTGAGTTTGTGCCAAACACTAGTCTATCCCTGACCATCTCATTTTCGTTTGCATAAGCACAGTCCTTCACCAGCAATTTTCACTCCATTACAAAGTGATCAAAAGTCTTGTTTATACCCTGCGTCTTCTCATTAAACTTGTATCTCGCGAATATCGTATTCGTCTTAGGCATGACAAACGCCTCAAAACGGTCATAATAAGATTTCAGTACCTTGGCTTCCTCCTGGGTGAGAGTCCATGTGTTGAAAATGTCTCTTCCTTTTTCCCCAGTCCACAGAAGCAGGTAGCTGGATTTCTCACTCTCGTCTTTGCCTTTTAGCTGGCCAGAGAACATCACTCCACGTGCTGTCGGAACTTTTTCCATTCTCCCGGCAGGTTAAGAGAATCCCAGTCAATTCGTGGCGAGGGAACTCCAACAAAATCCATGACTGTCCTCTATTCTGACACCATGTCTTGTTTTCACAAATTGTGAAAAATGAAATGATGGTGAGACTTTCTTTTAAAGTATGCAGGGGAACTTTATTTATTACAGCTCTTACATTCACAGCATCTGTGCTCTAAATTTACGTCCATAATAGTAACCTTGAGGTCCCTTTTTCTGGTGCCTTCCTGAAGACATAGGCGCCTAAACCATTCCTGATAATAATACATTTCAATGACATATAAATATTACAGTGATCACCTCAATAGACATCTCACCACCCAAATCGCTACTCGTGAATCTAAGATGTTTAACAGGCATTCCCAGTATTAACTTTTTGATTTGCCTGCGAATATTTAGCGGCAGCGTGTCTATTGGATTGCTGCTGACGGACGGCCTTATATGGGCAGGCACTCAATTACGTGGGAGGCGTAGGTATGGGGGACACAATATAGGCAGGCAGCCAACTACGTGGGAGGCGTGGTGATGGGGGACGCAACTCCGCCTCACACGGCGACCGAGCTGCAGGCTATGGCCGTATATATGTACGTAAGTAGGATTCAGTTATGACCGTTATGCGTAGAATTTCAAAATGAAACCTGCTTAACTTTTGTAAGTAAGCTGTAAGGAATGTGCCTGCCAAATTTCAGCCTTCTACCTACACGGGAAGTTGGAGAATTAGTGATGAGTGAGTCAGTCAGTCAGTCAATCAGTCAGTCAGTGATGGCTTTGCCTTTTATTAGTATAGACTAGCAAAATACCCGCGCTTCGCAGCGGAGAAGTAGTGTGTTAAAGAAGCAATGAAAAAGAAAAGGAAACATTTTGAAAATAACGTAACATGATTGTCAATGTAATTGTTTTGTCACTGTTGTGAGTGATGAGTGTTGCTGTCATATATATATATATATATATATATA
>JANRMT010062834.1:16503194-16541978 GCA_026402145.1 Polypterus bichir lapradei
CCACCCGCCTTAACTGTCAATCCCCCACAAACACAGTCTCTCGGAATTTGCATAAGCACACCCCTTCACCTGCAATTTTAACTTAGTTACAAAGTGATCAAAACTCTCGTTTATATCCTGCGTCCTCTCATTAAACTTGTATCCCGCATTACCCGTGGGCATGAAAAACGCCAGCGGCAGCCTGTCTATTAACTTAATTTAAAGTTTAGGTTTATACCTTGCTTTGTTTCCGAAGTAGCTGCAATGATGAATATGGTAGTATATGTCACTCGCTCGCTTCTTATTGTTTCGCTGCCTTCTCAATTATATAATGCATGTTTTCTTCAGCATATTTTGGAGCTCTTCCTGGTTTTCTACATAGTGCGTTGACAGTCAGTTCACGTGATTACGTGGGCGGCGTGATGATGTCACACGAAACTCCGCCCCCACGGCGGTCAAGCTCAACTCCATTACAGTAAATGGAGAAAAATACCTTCCAGTTATGACCATTACGCGTAGAATTTTGAAATGAAACCTGCCCAACTTTTGTAAGGAAGCTGTAAGGAATGAGCCTGCCAAATTTCAGCCTTCTACCTACACGGGAAGTTGGAGAATTAGTGATGAGTGAGTGAGTGAGTGAGTGAGTGAGTGAGTGAGTGAGTGAGGGCTTTGCCTTTTATTAGTATAGATTATGATTGTATTAATAGCTTTAAGTCTGCTCTTAGCTAAAACTTTCTATATTATCACTGTTGTTAATGCATTTTTATCTTTACTCCTTTTAGTTTTTAAAATGCCCAAGTTTGCTGGCCTTACCAAAAATGTGCAATTCAAAATGTATCTTATTTTTCTGAGAAATCACTCTTAAAAGTAACTTATGAAATATCTAATGCCAATTTCCTAAACAGAGAATCATACTTTAATAATGGTTTCAACCTGCACCAGATGACTAAATCAAATTGAAAATAAAATGTTTTTTGGGAAGAAAAACGACAGAAGTCGGTGGCGCCATAGCCAGTAGCCAACAGGGAGATGCTGGCAGCATCTGCATGCATCCCATTCCACTCCACTGGAGATGCCTAACTCTTTTTTCTATAGGAATTTTACAGTGTGCCCTCTATGCAGGTGTAGCTATAATGCTCACTTTTAAACAGTTCTCCTAGTGTTTGTCTTACAGGAATTTTTGGCTATTTAAATGGGTCTTAGTGCATACATTATATACAACCTTCTTGTCAAACCAAAAAAAAAAGTTTCTTTAATATCAGCAACTTCTATTTTTTCTCAGCAGACCCTTTATAGATTTTAGTATTGGGCTTGACAAAACCTTTAAAGACTGAACTCTCTTCTTGTCGGGAGACTTCTGATAGAAAACCTACAAAAACTGGCCCTGAACCTATCTCTATTAGTGTTGTCAGTATCTGACCAAGAAATACTCTTATATGTTGGTGCCTGTCTGCTTTTCACAAGAGAACAACTTAATGGATTTAGATCAGGTTTTTTTCTATAATTTGCTTGACATTCCATTTGATTTTGTGACTTCTCCCATTGTGCTAAATATCATAGTTCGCTTGTAGTACCAATTAATTTGCGTGAATCTGAGAGAGACGATGGCCGGCCCCCCCGTGGGGGGTAGGGCCAGGGCCCTCCTCACTCACACGCCAGCCTCCGTTGAAGTCAGTCTACCTCTCGCCACATATTGAACCGTACCTTGCCTCCGTTTAGCTACATTATCATCTACAGATTGTTAAGGAATAACGTTTGACATTTTTGAGAGAGAGTTCAGAGCTACTAGTGTTTTAGAGGGCAGCTGCTGATTGCCAGAGATATCACGGCCACGTGCTTTTCTCCCCATGCAGGGGAAGCTCTCGCGTCAGAACTGAACATGATTAGATATAATGCCAATGTTTGACATTGGAGCGTACCTACCTTCTGCTTGGACAGAATTATATATTTTTTTAAATTGATTTTTAAAGATTGTCCTGTTTCACTACTACATGGGCGGAGCTGCGGGGGACAGCTAGTACTGTATGTATATAACAAGTCTTAGTGATGTGTTAATGAGTAAATAATATAAATGCAATTGCCAGCATTATATACTTCAAAATATTGGTCCAAATTAATGGCTGTTCCAAAAGCTAAAAAAATAGCTCATGTTACAATTCTAAATTACAATATTATTCGCATATTATTTGAAAAATAAAACTACACAGATTAGCTAGCATAATTAAAAAGATACTTATCGAAATTTACACCACTCACTCATAAGCAAAAAGAGAAACACTAAGTATCTCCATGGAGTTGGATCAGGGGCTTCAAATAGTTTCTGTATGGCTGGAATTTTAAGTCATCAACTCTGCAATATTTGTCCTGAAATCTGGTGTCCTTCATTCTCTTCCAATCAGGCTGTCACTGGATCAGTACACCATCAGTACAAAATCTGTACCATAAAATTAAAGAAATTTGTTTAATCATAATTAGCTCTGCTCTCTGGAAAGAAGTCTGCAAAAAGACATTCACTTCTGGAATCTGCTATTGATGTGATGCAGATAAACCTGACCAATTTCAGGTGCTATATCAGAATCTAAAATAAAAATTCTTCCTTAATTTGGATGTTCATAAGAAATGTAATGATTTACTTCTTGAGGCAAAAGTTCACAATAAACAAGAATAGCTTTGACAGATATTTAAAATATTAAAATGTATACTTCAGTTTGAATGTTAAAGTCTAGGTATTCTTGGTTTTAATTGAAATTTGTCTTTTTCACCCTCTGATAAAAGTTCATAGAAGACTAGATCCCTAGTAAAAGATCCCAAATAAAAATTTAAAAAACATTATATTTAGAATTACTGCTGTTGAAATAGTCTAAAAAGATACCCCACATGCTTGAAAATTGCCATTTTTAACTACGTTTGGCTCTTATAGAGCTACGACCACTAGTAAAGAATTAAATATCAAATATATCATCTTGTTAATGATCAGCAACCTTGAAATAGCACACACTCCACATGCCTATATTACCGATCCCCATTTTTTTGAGGTTTTGTGTAAAGGAGTATGTGTGACCCCTCATATCCTATTAAGGGGTGATTGAACCCCTGGGGTCACTTGATGTGGCGTGCACAACTTGAAGTTCTTCTGATCATTTTTGCTGAAGACACCTGATGGTTTACTCTTTATCATAAGGGTGTATTTTCCTGCACAAAATATAGTACAAAAAAATGCCTGTAAATTAGGGTTTATGGGGTCTACAGACACAAAAATATGGGGGAACCTCAAAAACACCACATATTGCATAACTAGACATCAAAGTGATTGAATCAACCCATTCAATTCACAACTGCTATAACATAAATTGTATAATGGAGGCATTTTTCAAATAAGGTCAGTGGGTTTAAACTATGTGCCAACCATTTGGTTTCCTAATGGCAAGCCTAAGTCACAGTGAAAATTATGTAGCTAATGATTAGAAGATACCCCTGCATTCTTGACTTCCACAGGCAGACAGAAAGACATATATGGCACTAAGTTCTCCCTGATTTGTGGCTATGCAGGCCTTCACACATGCATGCTGAGGAAGACTTTAGTAGAAAGTGTCAGGGATGCCAGGGGCGACGACCTGGCCAGGATGCCATGAAGGACCGGAAGAGGACGTGCTCCCACCTGGGATCACGTGGGGGCTGCCACCCTGGTTGCTTTGGGGGCCACGGGTAGAGGGCTTGGAAGCCCAACCCTGTTGGGGCCTGTGGTCACCGCCAGGGGGCGCCCCGATGCCTTTGGAGCCCTGGACCTCAGCACTTCCGCCACACCAGGAAGTGCTGGGGGGAAGAGAAGCAGGGACACCCAGAGTGCTTCCGGGAGTACAGCCAGCACTTCCGCCACACTGGGGCTTGTCGGCGGGTGATTACCGGGGAGCACAAGGAGCACATCCGGGTGTGGATAAAAGGGGCCGCCTCCCTTCATTCGAGGCTGGAGTCGGGTGGTGGGAGGACAAGGCAGGAGAAGAGAGAGTAGAGGCAGCCCGAAGAAAGGCGTTGTGTGGCCAGAACTTTGGGGGGTTTGTGTGCACTTTAAACTTGTATATATTGTAAATAAACGTGTGGTGGTGGAAAACAACATATCTGCCTGTCTGTGCCCGGGTTCCGTTCACAAAAGTTAATGGCTTTTTAGAAGGGTGTCAAATGAGATGTGCCTGTCTTGTGCCTTTGCTGAGGAACCATGTGTTAGAAGACCTTAAAGTGGTGATTTAGCCCCCACCCATTTGGTTATAAAATTTTAACACTGACAGTAGTTACTTTTGGAGCAATACAAAACTGTGAACCATTCCTCAAGGCTACTTCTTAGGTTTCACATTGGTTAATGTTTGCCAGTTAGAGTGCACATGTACGTTTCAGACAATCTCTGATTCTCCATGTCTAAAACAATGATTATTTTACAGCATGCTTTAACTGTATGTGCTATATAGCAGCTCTATTCCAAATCTCCTAGTGATTAAAATGGTATAGATAATTAAATATATGCTGCTCTACTATACTTTATGTAAAAAACTGACATCATGCATAAGTGGCTTTGGATGTAAGTATCTGCTAAATGAATTCATGCCCCTCTTGATATGTCTCCGAACCTATCCAGTAATAAATATTTTAAAAAGTTAAATTTAGTTCTCTTGTGATTGCCCAGAGCTGAGGTTAACTAAATTAAATCACATCATCCTTAGTAATGTTTATATTCCTCCCTCCTAGCAATAGAAATGATTAATTCTGTCACCAACACTTTAATGATGACTCACTCTGACCCTACAGTTACAATATGTGGTGACTTCAACCATGTGACTTTGGAAAGAACAATGACAAACTTCTATCAGTTTGCGACCAGTTCTCCTCGAGGAAATAACAAGCTGGGCCTGCTGTATTCAAATATTAAAGATGCCTTTAAGGGTAATCTACTTGGTCTTATTAATAATCTTATTCCCAGCTGCAATCCTGTTACCACCAAAATAGTGAGGAAGTGGAGGCTGGAAGCTGAAACGGCATCTGAACGACTGCTTCCAAATGATAGACTGGGAAATAATGTGCAGGTTACATGGGGATAATATTAACTTCTGTATCGACACAGTAGTACCCACAAAGACATTGAGTTGCTTTCCTCCTAAATGAGAAAAAGAGAGCATTCAACTCTGATGACAAAGAGGCTCTGAAGGATATACAGTGTGTGCTAAAGAAAAAACAGAGTGAGGGAAAGGAAGCTTACAAAGCTAAAATAGAAAACAAACTCGTTCAGAATAACATGAAGGATGTCTGGAATGGACTGGGCACAATTACTGGGCTCAGGTGCTAGAAAGTGACGTGGACAAAGCTAACGCCCTGAACAATTTTTTAATAGATTTTCCCTCCCACTGCATCCTTCTTCCAATGGCCATTTTCCCCACACAATCCATACTACATCAACAACTACAATCATGTAAAAGAGAATGGCCAGTGATGAGTCCACCTCTGACCATCAGTGTTGACTGTCCATAACTAAAGACCAATTAAGGAGACAACTGAGGAAGCTACACACAGGAAAAGCTGTGGGGCCAAATGGAGTCGGTCCTCAAGTTCTTAAGGCCTGTGCTGACCAACTTTGCGGTGTCCTCCGTCACCTGTTTACTCTCTTTCTATGGCTTCAGAATGTGCCACTGCTTTGGACAACACACTGAATTGATCCTGTTCCAAAAAGGCAGGTGCCTCTTCACTTAATAACCACATACCAATGGCACTTAATGTCTTACATCATGAAGACCTTTGAGAGACTGGTCCTGGACTATGTGAGTCCAATTGTGGTAAACCACCTGGACCCACTGCAGTTTGCCTGTCAGACAAAGACTGAAGTGGAGAATGTAATGATCTATCTACTCCACAAAGATTATTCTCACCTGGACAAAGCTGGCAGCACTGTGAGGATTTTTTGATTTCTCCAGCACCTTCAATACCCATTCAGACATCCCTGTTAAGAAGTAAACACAGAGATATGCAGGTGGAAGAGCCTATGGTGTCCTGGATAATGGACTATCTGTTGGGCAGAATGCAGTTTGTGAGACTTGAGGACTGTGCTTCAGATTTGGATGGGAGCAACACTGGAACACCACATTGAACAGCCTTGTCTTCTTTCCTCTTCACTCTGTACACCTCCAACTAAAATATAACTACAGGTCATGTCACTTGCAGAAATTCTCAGATGATTCTGCATTTATGGGGTGTACATTAAGGAGAATGAGACAGAGTCTAGGAGTCAGGTGGGAAACTTTGTTTCTTGGTGCAAAGATGATTGCCTGGACCTAAACATCAGCAAAACCAAGGAACTGCTTATTGACTTTTACAGCCCTTAAGAGCCTCTATGTCTGGTCACTATTCAAGGAGTGGATGTAGAGGTGGTCCACTCCTACAAGTACTTGGGGTCAATGTTATATATCAGTATAAGTGTGCATTTCAGTTTAGCTGTTGATGTCTGATTGTGGGTTGACACCTAGTGATATGATTGGTAATGCCTTGCACATTTTGTTAGTTGTTGTTGTTCAATAAAGGCAAGAAAGAAAAAGGCACACACTGTCTGCTTGTCCGTTCTTATCAAAGGAAAAGGTTATGATAGTGTACTGCATCGCAAATACATGACAGTGGCGACGAGATCAAGAAGATAATTTTGAGCACTGTCACACTAAATAACTGCAGAGAGAACCGCACCGAGTAAGCAGAAAAGCAAGGACTCGACGCAATAGTGCAACGTGAGTACGGTATGATAAGTTGCAAACATGTTGTACATCGGAAAGATAGATGTTTTTGATAGTTCCATGGAAGATTGGAACATGTATGTTGAAAGGCTGCAACAGTATTTCACTGCAAATGATATTCCAGCTGAAAAACATGTTCCTGTGCTACTGAGTGGCATGGGAGGGAAAGCTTATGGCCTCCTCCTTAGTTTAACTGCCCCAGACAAACCCGCTGAGAAAAGTTTTAATGACTTAGTCTGTGTAATGTGGGATCATTTGTCACCAAAGCCATTACTGATCGCTGTACGTTTCAGATTTCATAAGCGTAATCAGAATGACGGAAAGACAATTGCGGCTTATGTTGCAGAGTTGAAAAAGTTATCAGAATATTGTCAGTTTGGTGACGGGACTATTGATGCGTTGCGTGATCGTTTGGTATGTGGAATCCTTTAAGAGGTAATCCAGAAGAGGCTGTTAACTGAAGCAGATATGACATTTAAACGGGCAGTAGAAAGTGCTATTTCAGTGGAAACTACAGCTAAAGCTGCACTTGAACTACAAAGAGGAGTGAATACGAGCAGTGCAAATAAAATGGTGGTGGCCAAGATAAACAAAATACATAAAAGTCGTTGCTATCGCTGTGGACGCGAGTCCCATCTTCCCTCACAGTGCCGATTTAAAAATGAAGAGTGCAGACAGTGCCACAAAACAGGCCATATTCAAAGAGTTTGTAGTAGTGGAAAGGCAAAATGTAGTGCAGGAAACAAAGTGCATCACAGCGAAAAGAAAAATGTGCATAATGTTGCAGAAGTCTCTGACATTGATAGTGGAGATGCATTAGCGAGTCTGGAATTATTTAGCCTTAGTGGAAAAGACAAGCAGGCAATCTGGCTCACCCCCATGATAAATGGTCAGGTGGTAAAAATGTAATTGGACACTAGCTCAGCTGTTTCAGTTATGTTACTGAAAGACTACAAGGTGCTTTTCAAGAAGGAGAAGCTAAACCCCTCTTCTGTTCTTCTCAGAACATACACTGGTAAAAAAGTTATGCCTACTGGAGTGCTGCCTGTGACAGTAGAGTATAAAGGAAGGAAAGAGGTACTTGATTTACACATAATACAGAATGGAGGTGCACCATTATGGGGCCGTGAGTAGTTAAGAAAGCTGGGAGTTGACTGGAGAGAGATTAAAAGCCTTCGTGCTTTGCCTGTTGTGCAACAGACCACAGAAAAGATCCTGGAGCTGATACTAAGAAATACCGCCCCTGTATTTAAGAGTGGCATTGGGATTCTTCAGCACATTAGAGCTAAAATTGTACTTAAGAGTGGTGCGACCCCACAGTTCCACAAGACGTGTCCAGTATCCTATGCCCTCTGACCCCTGGTTGAAAAGGAATTGGATAGGCTGGAGGCAGACAGCATACTTTCTAAAGTAGACTGGAGTCTATGGGCAACCCCAGCTGTCCCAATAGTAAAGAGAAATGGTACAGTCAGGCCGAACAGTATCCTCTGCCGAGAATTGAGAATATTTTTCCCAGTTTGTTGGATGGGCAACGTTTTTCAAAGTTAGATTTAGCAGATGCATACCTCCAGATGGAAGTAGAGGAAGACTCTAAAGTGTTCCTGACCATAATACAATAAAGGGTCTTTATTGTTACAACAGGCTGGTGTTTGGGGTAGCGTTTGCCCCAGCTATTTGGCAACGAGCAATGGACCAGATCCTTCCAATCAAGCTGGCTTGTGATGCTTCTCCATACGGCATCAGAGCAGTGATGACTCATGTCATGGAAGATGGCAGTGACAGGCCTATAGCTTTTGCATCACACTCATTGTCTGCAGCTGAGATGAATTATGCTCAAATTGATAGGGAGGCATTGAGTCTAGTGTGGGGTGTCAAAAGGTTCAACCAGTATCTTTTTGGTAGGGAATTCACCCTGGTCACAGACCAGAAATGGGTTCCTGCACTAGTCAAAGAGCAAACTGGTCCCTTGTCCTACAAGGTAGAGGTTACTCAAGTTGTCATACGGCGATATCATGTCGACCAGTTAAGAAAATCAGGGTTGGTTAGAGCTGAAGAGATATCCACACTGCCTGTTGACTCCCCAGCTGTTGCTCCTATCAACTGTAAAGAGCACTTACCATCTCCTCAAACAGCACAAGTACAGAGCCCATGTGCATTATCTCCATTACCTTCTGGAGAGGCAAACACTGCTGTAACAAATCAAGAAAAATTACCCTGTGAAGAGAGACCTTACCCACTTCACATATGCAAGCCTCCACAGAGATTATTTGAAACTTAAATGTATAGTTAGAATTCAATATTTTGATTCCTTCAGACAAAAAGGGGTGGAATAAGCTAACTACTTCTAATTTTCAGATGGGAGGAATTGTTATATATCAGTATAAGTGTGCATTTCAGTTTAGCTGTTGATGTCTGATTGTGGGTTGACAGCTAGTGATATGATTGGTAATGCCTTGCACATTAAAACCAAACTGAGTGCCATTATGAACAATGCTGCACATCCTCTGTCTGATACACTAACACTGGGTACCTTCAGCCAACAAATTATTCAGCAGAATTGTGTCAAGAAACAATACTGGGGGTCCTTTATACTAACAGCAATCTGCCTGCATAATGCCTTCCTGGGACTGTAACAGCAAAGTCAGAATTTTTCTTTCTTTTTATTTTTCTTCATTTCTAGTCATTCTGGTGTGTATCCAGACCAAAGTTTGTGATTATGTATTTATTTATCTACCTATTTATACAGGGTGAGTAAACATTATGTTAACATTTGAATGGTGGAAACAATTTATTCAAAAAACATACTTCATATGTGCAAGATGATTTACAGGAATGTCTCAACCTATTTGACATCATGTTCAACACATGTACCATATGTGGCACATAAATTGTCCACAAAAATTGTATATAAGTATATACATGGCAGTACAATTAGTGTTAACATAATTTTGACTCACTCTGTATAGTATTTATTTAAAGAGCTTCTATAAAAAAAGCTAAATTTCCACCTGGGGACAAATAAAATTCTATCTATCTATCAATCGTTAACTCAGGCTCTGTTTACATCCTGGGATAGTTTCTACTGGTGTAACAGCCACGTGATATCCTTTGGAGTGATTTATGGAATTAAAATACTGCTAACTCACTGCTCCAACATTTGCTAATAATAATTACAAAATGTACTGTGCTAAACTTTGGTACCTTGGAAACAATATGGTAGATGTATACCGTAGCTATGGTTTTGTTATTTTCATACCCTATATTACAGTATTGTGCATACTTCTGTCAGACAGATCTCATCTGCTGCATTCTCCATTTCAGTTGTTGTCATCAGGTAACAAGTTCAGGGTTCCAAAAAGCCAATGGTTCAAATACTCTTTCATTCCAACTGCTATTAATCTTCTAAATAAGTTTAATTTTAATAAACATCTACAGGCTTAAACTGTGTGATGAACAGTTATTATTTGTATCAGTCATTAGTCAAATCGATATGGTGGTTTAATTTTCATATATTTGATCTAATGTTTAACCACATGTATTTTGCTCACTACTATATTATTAATAATAATAATAATAATAATAATACATTTTATTTATTTGTAGGCACCTTTCTAAACACTCAAGGACACCGAACAATAGACAAAACACAGATTATAAACAAAAGTAAAATACAAAAGTTAAAATCAGACAGAGCAATTATATTATGTTTATTTGTACCAAGTTTACGTTAAATGGCCGTGTTCTTTGTGATGTGTTTTTATTGTTATGTCGTGGTCTCTTCTGTAAAACCACATTTTCCTCTTGGAACAATAAATATGGAATTTAATTACTTTAGCTATTTGTATTATTTTCCTTTTATTTCAGTGTTAAAATTAACTTTGTAACTGTCAGTTTACATATAATTATTATTTTTTTAATTGAGCTCGTCAGATAATTACACTTTACCAATGACAAGGAAAACAATAATACAGCCTACATAGCAAGTTGTAGTAGGACAAGATCTTGGAGAAAAGTTATCGCCAAGTACGAGATCAAGCCCTGCGCCTCAGCAATTTTTTCAAGGATCTGCCCACAGGTGCCCCCTAGTGGTGTGGCCCATTTCCTCCCGTACCTTATATCTTGTCTGTTACTGCAGTCTCTTCGGATTGTTAATTACAGACAGACGTGCAGAAGCTACTAGAAAAATGAAGAGTGGACATAGAAATCTGCGGTCGCTGACCCCCAAACTCCTCGTGCTGCTGTTCGTGCCATGCTTGCTGGTTAGTGCACACGAGACGGCAAACGCTAAGAAAGAGCAGGAATGCTACAATTACGCTGGAGGACATGTGTATCCGGGGGAAGCCTTCAGAGTCCCCGTGTCGGATCACTCGCTGCACCTGAGTAAAGCAAAAAGTGGGTATTGTGCGGTAATCTATGACCTCTGAGTTTTGCTTTAATTAATGAAAAGTATTTCTGTTCTCGTTGTTGTTTTACTTTGTGCCTGGTGGAGACAGACAGATGGAGAAAACAAACATCCGCCACAGGCCCATTTAACGTAGATATTACATTTTTAATAGAAAATGCAATTAGTGGACACCTAAAAGCAATACGTTTATGGTGTTAAAACAGATACCTAATTCGCTGTCATGTAACCTCCAGGATCACTTTGCAAACTCAGATCGCTTTGCATTTCCAATTCCTTCATCTTGCACTGTATACATAATAAATGATGCACTCCCCGTATTTTGAATGAGCTAACGTGTTAGCAATTGGAAGTTGTTTTTTTATTTACATGATATATCATTATCAAACCCGCTTCTGTTAAAGGTTAAGTTTAATACTTATTCTATGTTGCTTTGTTTTTAGGAGTAAAAGCACGCGTGTTTTTGCGATTACAGGGCTACATATATAAAACACTTTTTCTAGATTGCACAAGCTATTCACATGTATTTTTTGCATTAAATTTTAATTGAAATGCACGATTTAAAAAAAAAAAAGGATGTGTGGTTCATCGTTAAAATTCTTCGCTTAGGACACGTCACTTACAGAAAAGGCGACGTCAGGTTTTGGCCGCTGCAGCTCTGAGCGCGGATTTGTTTAAAGCGACAGTCCGCTTTAGGTAATTCACCGTGTGCAACCGGAACTGGGTCCTTCTCGACGAACAAACATGGTTCCGCTTGCACGGTTTTTCGTAGACATATATAGATAGACGCCGCATTCACTGTGTTGCCCGGTCGAAACGATACGTCAGCGCGTCCGCCCTATTGCGAGTGGCAAAAGTGCCATTCAAACTAATACAGGTAGACGTGGAAACCGGGTTTTCTGATGAAAAAACAATAACGTTTAAAACAGTATCGTTTACATACAACAAATTTTGGCGAATCATTTAAATGCAATTATTTATATCTATTTATACACCAATAATGGCAATTATTAAATAATAACTATTATTAAATAATTCCTCCCATATAAGTAACATTTCCATGACTGCCTTCTTCTATCTCCGAAACATTTCTAGACTTCGTCCTGTTCTTACGCAACATAGTACTGAAGTATCGGTTAATGCCCGAGTCACCTCACGTATAGATTACTGTAATACTATTCTATCTGGCATCCCACAAAAATGTATCCATCGCTTACAACTTATTCAGAATTCTGCTGCCAGGATAATAACCTGCTGTTCTAAATCCACTGAACATACTACACCTATTCTCTCTCTCAACTTCACTGGCTCCCTGCTAACTACAGAATACAATTAAAAAATCCCGCTCTGAACATTTAAAGCTCTCCACAGCCTAACTGATCTCCTACAGACTTGCACTCCTCTCGCTCACTCAGATCCTCATCTGCAGCTTGACTTTCTGTACCAGACATCAAACTCTGTGCTAGGGGAGCTTGAGAGTCTCTCCTAGTGCTCCGCAACTCGTGAATTCTCTTCCCTGTCGTATTCATCAGCTCAATTCAATAACACATTTTAAAAACTGACCTCAAAACTTATCTTTTCAAACTGGCATACCAATTGTGAATTTTGCACTGTTACTGCCAGTTATCTTTGTTTGCTAATTATTGCTTTTTGATTTATCATTCTCTTGTTTTAATTTTACTAATGCTGTTTAATTTTATTGTAAGGTGACCTTGATTGCTAAGAAAGGCTCCTATTAAATAAAATGTATTATTATTAATTATTGAGACGAAAACTTGACCAATGTCTGAAAGTCAAAATAGTAAGACATCAACTAGCAGTCTTATTTCAGCTGTCTTAACAGCGAAATGATACACTCAATGACAAAAATAAACAATTTTATTGTATACAAATTGTCTTAATTTCTGAAAACATTTCACTCATTCCTCTCTCAATCTCTCTCTCTCTCTCTCTCTCTCTCTCTCTCTCTCACACACACACACACACACACACACACACACACACAATGTAGTTAATTAAATATATAAAGGATAGGATCTTAAATCCATGAAACAGAACTGTCTTACATGGCTTTTTCGTGTGTTGCCACTCTGTAATTTGAGAGTATTCAGTCTGGCAATATGGTGCAGCCTTAGTTTGTGGAAGACAGACACAACTAAAGACATGAGCATAAAATGATGGCTGTCAATTTCAAACTGTGTTTCCTCAATATGCTCCTTGAGAAAAAAACACATCATCTGAACAAATCTCAGCCCGAACAAACTGATTGATCAAAGATACACTGACAGCTTTCCCTAATGTCGACTGTCGGATAACACGCTCAGCTACTTTGACCACCTTGACTGTAACCTCAGAAGGAATCCTCCAACCTCCTTTGTTTTTGTAATGTGAGCAAGTGGTGGCTTTGATCATATGATACCGGTAGAGCATCTATTACCAAACTAGCACGGCACACATCACAGGACAGCTTTCTCAAAATCCCGTCTAAGGGCTACCTCCCGCTGCTTCCTGAGGTGGATTTCTTTGGGAAACCTTCAAAGTTTGAGAAATGTTAACAGCTAACAACAATCTACATAGTTAGCGACTAAATACGTTTAGCCAAAACATTGCTTGGAGGCTCACTTGAGCACATAAATGCATAGCTTTGCTATCTTAGCCTGGCGTAGCTAAAGCTAAGATTATAAAACAGATTCTCTAATGCCCAAATATAACCAAAACAATTGTTCAGCCTTACCTATGAAATGTAATCCCCTGGGATCTGGTTTAGATCGTACAGCGGTTTGTACAATCCCAAACAGCACATGTGTGTGGCATCTTTATCCATTACTTCACTCCACAGCAGTGCCACTTGCAATATGGCGGCAACTTTGACGTACGATGCTGCTGGTCATGCAGCGTCTAGTAATTCTATGTCTATGCGGTTTTCTGCTGCTGAAGTGCAAAGGCGTAAAAGAGGGAGACAGTTTTCATATAGCGTGTATTTGTCACCAATATCTAAAGCAGCTCCTGTGTATATACGCTTCATTGAATTTATGTCAGAGTAACTTTAGAATCTTTACAGCTTACACTGGCGATTTAACATTTACATGTTTTATGTATACAAGCAGCGAACTTATTTCGATGTGTTGAAATTAAAATGTAGACACGTGCTGCATGAACACTGTTTTTGATGGGCATTTTAAATTGGTAGCAGCCTTGCGTACATACGCAAAAAGTCCATTACTGGATATAGCAAACCACCTTCACAGCGCAATGAACTGTATAGTCTTGGATAATAACTGCACTTTTTTGTGACGGCCATTTATTTTAAACTATCTGTGTTGTCCGGGTTCGCCTAGGACATTTTGTAACACAACGAGCGTCTGGTTTAGTGTGTCAGTTAATCGGGGATACAATCGTGGCTGAAATTATCGGCACCCCTGGAATTTTTCCAGAAAATGCACCATTTCTCCCAGAAAATTGTTGCAATTACAAATGTTTTGGTATACACATGTTTATTTCCTTTATGTGCATTGGAACAACACAAAAAATCTGACATCATTTCACACAAAACTCAGAAACCAGGCTGGACAAAATTATTGGCACCCTCAACTTAATATTTGGTTGCACGCCCTTTGGAAAAAATAACCGAAATCAAGCACTTCCTATAACCATCAACAAGCTTGTTACACCTCTCAACTGGAATTTCCGACCACTCTTCTTTTGCAAACTGCTCAAGGTTTCTCAGATTTGAAGGGCGCCTTCTCCCAACAGCAATTTTGAGATCTCTCCATAAGTGTTCAATCGGATTTAGATCCGGACTCGTTGCTGGCCACTTCAGAACTCTCCAGCGCTTTGTCTTCAACCATTTCTGGGTTTTTTTAGATGTATGTTTGGGGTCTTTGTCCTGCTGGAACACCCATGACCTCTGACGCAGACCCAGCTTTCTGTCACTGGGCCCTACATTGCACCCCAATATCTTTTGGTAGTCTTCAGATTTCATGATGCCTTGCACACAGTCAAGGCATCCAGTGCCAGAGGCAGCAAAACATCCCCAAAACATCTTAGAACCTCCACCATGTTTGACTGTAGGTACCGTGTTCTTTTCTTCGTAGGCCTCATTCTGTTTTCTGTAAACAGTAGAATGATGAGCTTTACCAAAAAGCTCTACCTTGGTCTCATCTGTCCACAAGATGTTCGCCCAGAAGGATTTTGGCTTCCTCAAGTACATTTTGGCTCCAGTCTGGCTTTTTTATGTTTCTGTGTCAGCAGTGGGGTCCTCCTGGCTCTCCTGCCATAGCGTTTCATTTCGTTCAGATGTCGACGGATAGTTCGAGCTCACACTGTTGCACCCTGAGTCTGCAGAACAGCTTGAATATGTTTTGAAGTTGATTGGGGCTGTTTATCCACCATTCAGACTATCCTTTGTTGCAGTCTATTATCAATTTTTCTGTTCCGTCCACGTCCAGGGAGATTAGCTGCAGTGCCATGTGTTGTGAACTTCTTGATTATGTTGCTCACAGTGGACAAAGGAGCATGAAGATCTCTAGCGATGGACTTGTAGCCTTGAGATTGTTGATATTTTTCCACAATTTTTGTTCTCAGGTCCTCAGACAATTCTCTGCTCTTCTTTCTGTTCTCCATGCTTAGTGTGGCACACTCAGACACACAACAGAAAGGTTGAGTCAACATTTCTCCATTTTAACTGGCTTCAGGTGTGATTGCTATATTGCCAACACCCGTTTCTTGCCACAGGTGAGTTCAAACGAGCATCATATGCTTGAAATAAAATGATTTACCCACAATTTTGAAAAGGTGCCAATAATTTTGTCTGGCCCATTTTTGGAGTTCTGTGTGACATGATGTCAGATTTGGCTTTTTTTCTCTGTTTTTTTGTGTTGTTCCAATGCACATAAAGGAAATAAACGTGTATACCAAAACATTTGTAATTGCAACAATTTTCTGGGAGAAATGGTGCATTTTCTGGGAAAATTCCAGGGGTGTCGATAATTTCGGCCATGACTGTATCTGACACATACTGTGTAACTAATTGCTTTTCTGTGTATGATACTTTTAGTGTGTGTGTTTTTGTTTTGGTTTTCGTTTTTACAAAGTGGTAACAGCATTGGCTGGGCAGTGTGGTGTACTGGTTAAGTCATTGGACTGAGGACTTCACACCATAAGGTTATGGGTTCGAATCCTGCTACTGAAGCTGTGTGATCATAGGCAAAGTTACCTCACCTGAGATTGTGTGTCAAATATTATAATTCGATTGGATAAAGGCACAAGTCATTAGGATATAATAATCATAATATTCGGTTGCTGGAGAAGCTTAGTCTTGAACGTGCTGTACACAATTGTCCATATGTGAAACATTACTCCAATTGATCGATTCCTGTGTTTTATCTGCTTTTTTAGTGACTTGGCCTTTGTTTACTGTCATTGCAAAATCCAATATTAGAGGAAAGTGAAATCTTTTGAACTTAAATGGTTACTAAGTAGGAATAATATGAAATATGAGTTTACATTATCATTGTTTTAAGTGTACGGTTTTCATTTGTTTATGTCATTCACTCAAGTATGGTGCTTCAAGTGAGTATGTATCCTCAGTATCCTATATTAGGCTTGGGTAAAAATATTGATTTTCTGAGTAGTCATTATTTTTTTGTTTAAACAATTCAATATGGATTCTTAAAGTCTTAAGATCAATCTTGTGAATCTCTATCCTGCTCAATTACTATATGTAGATTTTTGCTTATGTTCGCTGTTGGAGTCTGATCAAGTAGATGAGGCAAATGTGCCTGTTAAGGCTTTTTGCAGAAAAAGCACTTTACTACTTCGCATAAAATGGTGTGTTCTTTTTAACTGAAATCGGCGTCTTTGACACTTAAATCACATGTGTGGACTTACTATGGATTAAAATGGTGAGTCAGTAAAGAACAACTGGATGAAAGCAAAGCCATGTGTAAGCTGTGCAGCTCGGAAGTTAATTATTGTTAAAACACAACAAATTTGATAAATCACTTATCCTGATGTCACCCAGAAATGTTGTCTCAGTCAACATCCAAAAGAGCAGAACCTAAACAACCTGCGCTGGAGATGGCATTTAGCTTCAAGCTTCTGTTTAAATCTCCTCATGCCCAAAAAAATAACAGAACCTATAGCAGTTTTTATCTGTAAAGATAAGAGACCCTACAACGTGCCTCACCCGGCAAATCATGCTGGCAATTATTGGAATTTTCAGAGCAAACTGATACAAAAGTGAGCGTGTGCGCAAAGCAGCCAACTTGAAGTAGCTCTATGACAGTGATAAGTGATACTGCTAGTTTTCTTTTCAGTTCGATTAAGGGTGATACTGAGGCCAAAATTACCAATACCAATACTGATGTAACCAGAGTGTTGTCTTGCAAGAATGGTTAATC
Source organism: Polypterus bichir lapradei (assembly GCA_026402145.1). Lineage (NCBI taxonomy): Eukaryota > Metazoa > Chordata > Cladistia > Polypteriformes > Polypteridae > Polypterus > Polypterus bichir. The sequence goes on from JANRMT010062834.1 coordinate 16,520,738, forward strand.
TTTTGTAATAACTTGCATTATGTGTGGAAATTAAAAAGTCACATTTTAAAGACATTGCATTAGTAGTTTATTACATATAGCACTGAATAACTGACTTATTTGCTTATGTATTAACAAAAGTTATTAAACGTTCATTTCGTGCAAATGATCTGTGGAACAAGAACAAGCATTAGCATTACATTTTTCCTCAAAAAATGACATTTTTTTTTTTACTGTAAAATGTGTAAAACTCTAAAAGTACGCAGTCAGAAGTGTTAAAAGTATAATGATGATAATACCAAGTAGGCGTTGCTTTCAGATTCATCAGACTCACTTTCGTTTTCACTGTCCATTTCAATTTTACTGACTGAAGGCAGATTCACTTTATCATCACTGCTGATGAGAGGCTCCTCTATATGATTGCTTGTGTCACTGTTAAGAGCGTGCAACACTTGGAGTGCTGAAAAACGTATTTTTTTATAAGACCCTATAATTACTAGTCACGGCTACAGGTGAGAGGAGAAGACGTGGCTTTACCGTAGCCTGGGTAACATTTGGGACTACTGCTTTTGACATTGTTTTTACAGCCCGAGTAACACTTGGGTCTAATGCCAGGGAATGAGATTTAAAGATAATATCAAGTGATTTTTTTTATGAACATAATAAGTGAAAATGTTTTTAGTATGTCCATTCATCAAGCTATAAATGTCCGTAGAATTACTACAACCTTACTTCAGATTACAATACTAATATTGCCAGGGTACTGCCTGCCTTTATCGACAGCTTCTTTAAGAGTAGACTGCAACCTGAGTGTCTTCGCACTCTTCTCATCGCCTCTGTTGTAACTCCGCTTATTCAGCAACTTGACTGACTTTTATGTGTTTTCCTAGGTTTGTGGTGTTTCCACAATAACGTCCAGTCTTCTGAGATGTATCACATTTGGCTTCATTATTGTTCACTCAGTGGAGTAAAATAACTCCAAACAACACTTCACTATCTTTCTGGCATTGCCTCACATGCACAGCTCCACTGCTTTGGCTGGTGGACTGCAGCACTGCCATTGTGAGTGCAGGGTGATAAAAAACACAGAAGAAAAAGCAGATTGTGTTTTACACAATATGACACGTTTAATCATGTTATAACCATCAAATGATTTAAAAAATAATTTCTAAAAACCTTGCATAGTATTGAAAATGTGTAATATCGATACTTTTAATGTGCGCATCGATGTTTAGATTAAAAGGTCAGGATTGGAAGCATCGATACTTTAGTATCGATCTGCCCATCCCTATTCCATAATAGTGCCATTATCAGTCACGATGGCTGGTTCTTTTCCTTTTATGTTCCATTAATTCAATGCTGCTACCAACAAGTATTAGCTCTAGATCTTCAATTTAAAATGCTTTTTTCTGTCTTAGGAGGAACATTCCGGACACTTTTTCGAGATTGATAAATGTGACTGCTACATGTGAGCAACTGAAGATATGTTTAACTTGTAAAATTATAGAAAGACACGTGTCTTCCTACTGTATCTTTAATTGCAACTAGTTCAAGATTATTTTAAGTGTCCAATAAGAAAATTAATTTGGCTAACAGTTCAGTTGAAGGGTGTATACGTGGAGATTCTTAAAACATGAATAGGAAGAAGCAATATTTGATTATTTTATAATAGTTATTCTCACGAAGATATAGATATTTTGTAAAGTAGATGCCATTGCATTATATTAAAAAATGTTTGGATTCTGATGTGGTGATACATATGTTAGTTAAACAATGGTGAATTTTGAATGAGTGCAGTGATATGAAAAAAGTTTTTTTTTTTTTTAAAGAGCAATGATATTTTGCTCCACATCTTCCAAATACTGTTAAATGTTAAATAGTTAATTTCTAATCAAGTATTTCTTCTTAAATCTCATTCCATGCTTATGCACAAGTCATGAAGTCACTGTGTAGACACCCTTCAAACAAAGTTTTACTGAAATTTGTTGCATTATATTAATGTTGTCTTCGCATGGTTAAGTAATTTCTAAAAAAGACACCACTTCAAATATATCAGTGCATGCTAATTCTGTCAAGGTGGAATCAATAATGAATCAAATCGGGGTATCAGCGCTGATTCCCAGCTCTAACCTTATATGTGTATTAACATGAAGTGCAAGGAGCACAGAGAAGTAACCAAGTATCACAACACCATTTCTGTTGCTTCCCCATTAGAAATTTAAGCACCGAGATGAGAGCTGGTTTAAATCTTCCTTGAGCTTTGCTGAATTTTCTCTTCCCATTTCAGAACATGCTGCTGACTCTTTTTTTTTTCTTTTTTCCTGTCCAGGACACTGCCCCTTTTTCAGATGTCCGTCCATCTTTTTATTTAGTGGTGTTATTCATGTTGTCCATTAGTAACGTCTGCTGCATCATTCATTTATGTGGAGAATGCTCTATGTGTGGCACAGAGTATGTAAGTTAGTGCAAATTAATTAATATTGACAAGTAAAAATGTATCAAATACAAAACACACATCTGCTAGTTTTAATGTTCCCAAATTTCAGTGAAATCCCTCAAGGCATTTTTGTGATTTTGGTGTGTTTAGTTTTTTTTTTTATTGGGGTGGTTACCCCTAAATATTGCTATTTGTGAATGTCCTTTCTTATTGAATACCTACAGCCCTAGATGTACTATTCTTCCAATTGTTGGCTTTTGAACAAAACAAGAAATAGTGTTTTGTTGATAATTGAATGAGTGAGTGAGTTGGTTAACTTTACATTATTTGTATATAAATTAAGAGATTTCCTTTACGACATGCTGACGTGTAGGATAAAGTTAGCTTATTTTACAAGCAACACCAGAGCAATGTTGACATCAACATCAGTGATCCATTATTGAGCTTTTTAATCCTAGAAGGCATAAAATGTAAAGTACTGTAGTGACCCTGGGTCCAAACCACCTGACACACTCTTCAGGAAGTAGCAGGCTATTGACGGGTGCGGAGATACCAGGCGGTGTGAACGACATGAATTAGGGTGCAGATATACACTTGGGAGAAAGCGCTTTATTCCATGTTATGCTGCTGCTAAAGACTATTGACCTGTGTGCATGGCTACCAGCAGCTCTTGGGCATGGACCCATTTCCTTGGGTCAGATTATGGAACAGGGGGATAGCTTGGCAATCAGGATGCCTCTGACCCCGGGTGAGCAGAGTAAGGCTTAGCAGGCTGGTACCTGTGTGTGCCGTCTGAGGGGAGAAAGCTGACATGAAGGCTAACTTCTACAAAAACAGACAGAAAAAGTAAACATTTGAAGACAACGGATAGGTATGGAGGAATATTTCGGACAAAATTAAATAAATAAATGAATGCGTAAATAAATAAAAGTACTGTGAAATGTGAGCATAAATAAATAAATGTGTCATGAAACGAGAGCCTAAATAAATAAATACGTCATGAAATGAGAGCATAAATAAATACATGTGTCACGAAATATGTTTTTCGTTGCTTATTTATTTATTTCATTTTGTCCGTAACATTCCTGCAAACCGTCATGAAATACGGCTTGAAATAAAACTGTCATTTTCACTCGTCAAAGTTGAGAGGGTGGGCTCTAACACGCCCTCTAGTTACTGATTGGTGAATCGATAGCACAAGAATTAATTAGAAAAATGCTTACTACTGCCGATGAAATGGATTCTGCTGAAGATATTACGTATTTCAGAGAGAGAATTGAAGATTTATCGGAAGAATGTTGGCGGCCCTTTTAGACTCCAATATAGATGAAACTATTTTTGAAATTATCGAAGAACAGGTGGAACGGACTCTACTACACTCCAGTTAAGGTGATGCAGTACCCTGCTCTGGACGTCCATCCTTTGACATTCCAGCTGAGTCAATAGAGCCTGAAATTTGACAGGCTCATTCCCTACAGGTTACTTACAAAAGTTAAGCAGGTTTCATTTCGAAATTCTACGCGTAACGGTCATAACTGAATTCTGCTTATGTACATATATACGTCCATAGCCTGCAGCTCGGTCGCTGTGTGAGGCGGCGTTGCGTTTCCCCATCCCCACGCCTCCCACGTAATTGGCTGCCTGCCCATATAAGGCCCTCCGTCGCTCCGGTCTCTTCATTCTCTTCCTTGCTTCGCCATGGTATTCATGTCTTCTTGCTGATAACTGCAGCCTTTTCATTTAATCCACGGCTTCTCCGCTGTTTTATTGTTCGCTTATTACGATTATAGTTATTGTGTAGGTATTTTAGACTTAGTTTACTGTTCAGGTACCCATTTATTTTACCGTTCCAACCGTACCTCCATTAACATGTCTATCGAGGTGATCACCATCGATCAAAGAACTGTCACTTACCGAGTGGTTTCCATGCCCGGAGATGCCGTGTGCCTTTTCCATTCTCTGTGTTACATATTGCATAGCCATATCAGGCTCACTCTTGATATCTGGAGGAACATTGTGTCTTATGTATTGAATGACTGTGACAGGTTCAAGGTGTGGACTGATGACGGTACAGGAGATAATTATACTACACAGAAGCACCAAGAGTGAAATGCTTAAGCCCTTCACCTATGCTTCTGTATGTGAGTTGATGGCTGCCGCTGAATTGTTGCTTTCAAGTGTACCGAAATGGCCAAATATTTTACACCTTTGAAGAACTGCCAATGCCTCTTAAACATCTTAGATTCACAGGTGACGATTTGAGTAGTGGACACTTTGATGTTTATGAATGTTTCAACTCTCAAAAGCTGGATGCGAAGCTATCGATGAAACCGGTTGTATGCTTACAACACTTGGCAGATGCCGAATGTCACTTCAACACAACAAGTCCTGCAAATACCAACGTAATTGAAACAAACCATGAAACTCAAACCGATTATGACAGCAGCAATCCAAGCTGTGAGACAACATTAAAAAGGATGCGTGTCAGACATCGTGGTACATTTTCTGATGCCGCTAGATGGAAACAACTTCGTGACGCTGTCGCTAAATACTCCCAAGTAGATCCACAAGTTAATAGACACGCTGTCGCTAAATACTCGCAGGCAAATCCACAAGTTCATAGAGGCGCTGTCGCTAAATACTCCCAGGTAGATTCACAAGTTAATAGAGACGCTGCCGCTAAATACTCGCAGGCAAATCCACAACTTAATACCGGGAATGCCTGTTAAACATCTTAGATTCACGAGTACCAATTTGGGTAGTGAACACTTCGATGAATGAAACCTGTTATCTTTACAACGGTTGACAAACACGGAATGTAACTTTAACACAACACGTCCTCCAGATATGAACCTGATTGAAAGAAATAATGATAATCAAATCCTTGATGACAGCAACACTCGTAACAGTCACAAAACAATTACATTGACAATCATGTTACGTTATTTTTAAAATGTTTCCTTTTCTTTTTCATAACTTCTTTAACACACTACTTCTCCGCTGCGAAGCGCAGGTATTTTGCTAGTTTCATATAAAAAGTGTTAGCCATTCTTTCTGTCCAATTATAATGAAATAAGGTATGCCTTTTTTTAATATTATTTCATTTATGGAAGCAGAAAAACAGTTTTTGACTTTCTTTGACGTTTTTGTCGTCATTGTTTGTATTCTGCAGTTTAAGCTGATTACATTTCCAGCGTCCATTAAGAATTTGGAACTGATGCAATCTCTGTTAATTCTGCATTATGCTTTATTACTTTGCATGACTGAGTTGCTCCTACATAATTATTTACCTTGGATTTTTAAAATTATCACTCATCATAGTATTTTCTAAATGCATTTGTTCCTATATATAGTATCATGACAAATACAAGGCTTAATTTCTAATAGTGTATGTGTGAATATATGTATATGTGTGTGCGCATCTATTTAATATAGTGTAGGGTGGTCCAGATCTAATTATGCAATTTTCATTATGCTATAACTTACTAAGTTTATTACATAGAAAATCACCCGAAAAATCCCGGACCATCGAGAAGTTTGCGAACTGACGACATGAAGAATCTTCTTCGCACCAAACTGGAATCATCCCCGCATAAATCAAAGTCATCCAGATGATCTGGATCTGCATAATTAGATCTGGACCACCCTGTATATGTTTGTACATACATGGTGTGTGTTTGTATGTGAGTATAAAATAATATAAGCAACAAATCATTTTCAGATAGATGGATGTTACATCACCCATATATATTCTGTTTGTCTGAGTGTAAACTTTGTAGGAAAAATAATGTTGTACATATTTGAATACAATTTCATTCCATAATGCCTCAATAATATACTTTCTCTTTTCTGTCCACAGTTTCAAAACCTGCTCCAAATTGGGAAGGAACAGCTGTTATTAATGGAGAATTTAAAGAGCTGAAACTTTCAGACTACAAAGGAAAATACCTTGTTTTCTTTTTCTATCCTCTTGACTTGTGAGTATTCTGTTCAAAAAGTTTGGATAAACCTGTGGGTAGAAAGTGAAAAGATAATACTTCTGTCTTTTTTGTAGAGGTTAGGTCCCCATGCAGAGCCATATCACACTGAGACAATTTTGTATTTCTTAATAACATAATGCTGCAATTTTGGTGTTTTTAATTTTTTTAAATCATTACATGAATTACAATTTGAAAGTATACAGAAACTGAATTAGGAATATGAAAAGCCTTTGCCCAAAAAGCAACCATTTTACATTGGAGACTGGAATCTTGGCCAATAAATGAGGATGAGGGTCGGGCCTTCAATTCAAAAGCACAATCCCATATGAACAGGATTCCCTGTTTGTGCACTACTTTCATTATACAAGGGTATTTATTTAACAATATTTTAATAATAAATGCTTTTCGTTTTGAACATTATGAGCATTGAACTGAATGACTTGACATGTGGATTATGTGACATGAGATTTTTATATGGTCATTTTTAATACTATTTGATATTGTCTAGCATTAGTCACAATAGGTTCCCATTCTATTAGAAACCTTGTTAACTCCAGTCTCCATGTAAATATTAGATTAACAGTTTATCTTGGCCATCACTACAACTATATGGGGTAAGTAAATGTAGAATTGTGTATTTTTTGGTGGAATATTAATTTAAGCAGAAAATCTACCTATATTGTAATTTTGTTTAATATAAAAAAATGGCAACACTACAAAGATCCATAATACAAATTCTAAAAACCTGAAAGTTCATGTCCTTTTGGGGAAATATACATGCAACAGAGTTGAGTCTTTCTGTAGTAAAACCCTTAATCTGAAGTATCAAAATTTAAAATTAAATATCAAGAGACCACAAAAAATTAACATCACCCACAGCCTGAATTGTAAACCAGGTATACAATAATAGCATTAATTCCATCACATTGCATAACTTTAAAAAAAAAAAATGAAGGTAGTGGAAAACATGAAAAATATGTAAATAAAGTGTTGCTAGCCAAAAATGTGTGACTTTTTCAAGGTGAAATGAGCTTTTTTTTTCCTTAATGTAAATACACACTCATGTAATACTTGAGCTCCATAACATTTATATTTGCCATGATTAACATAAACGGTTCCCTCCCGTATGTATAACTAAAATGTGTGCTGTATCGTACATTTTGTTTTCATGGCCTGTACGTAGAAGTTGCCATTCTTTCCTTCCTTCTGACCATGTGATTCTGTTTTTTGTCAGTGCTTGATACCATCGTAAGCACATGGCTGTCCTTAGGCCATCACCTAACATGCTTCCCATCCAAATTCATAAACCTGCACATTCTATAACACAGAAATATATTTCATAAGTACCGCTTATCTTATCAAGTGGCGGCCCATCTCCCTAACTAAACAGAAATTCAGCTATGTTAAATGTGACATTAACATGATGGAAAGCTGAACTGTAAACTTTGTTGTAGAGTTTTAAATTGCACCTCCCATCTCTTGTGGGCTGAAGTTGGATAACATTGTTGGGATGTAGTGTAACATGACAAAACACATTGAGAAGAAATATAAGCAAATAGAATATTAAATCTTTGAAGTCAAGCAATGATAATTTTATAAAACTATGTGTTGTTTATAACTTTTTTTTTTTTCTTCCTTGCAGTACTTTTGTCTGCCCCACAGAGATCATCGCCTTTAGTGACAGAGTCCATGAGTTCCATGCCATTAATGCGGAGGTGGTGGCTTGCTCAGTAGATTCCCAGTTCACACACTTAGCTTGGTAAGAAACTAACTATAGGAATGTTATGGACAAGAAAAATAGAAATTATGATAATAACTTGTGTGTACATTACAAAATAGTGTAATGCAGCAGAGCAAGGGTGCATTTGCAATATTTAAGGTATAGTTTGCACAGTAACTAAACTAGTTTTATTCAATTTTATTTAATTTTTTATTTAGTTTTTTATTATAATTTTATTGACTTTATTGTAATCATTCCATACAGATAGATCAATTTTTACAAAAAATAGGATTGAAAACAAATCAACCCAACCGCCCACCCCTGGGAAAGAGAGCATGGCCAACAGAGTAAAACTTAAAGCTGGTCAAAATACATAAATTGATGAGTTTACTAGCCAGATTAAAAAAAAAAAAAGGAATATGGAAAGAGAATCGTTTTCTTCAGTGCTTTAATAGCTTATTCTAAAATATTATTGATTAGATCCTGCCAGGTTTTGAAAAAGTTCTCCACAGATCCTCTAACTGAGAATTTATTTTTTTCCAATTTCAAATAGTGTAAAACATCAGTTACCCACTGACTTAAAAGAGGAGAGTTTTATTCAATTTTATATCCATTCTCTGAACCCATTAAGTCCAATTTGAGGTTGCAGAAGGCCTATGCCTATCCAGTAGCACTGAGTAAATGTCATTCCATATTTAATTATAAAACTATTTTATTAGCGGGCATGGAGTGTTAGGACTGCTGACTCGCATTAAGGTGACCAGGGTTCACATCCTGCGTCCTCCATGTGTGGAGTTTGAATGTTCTCCCTGTGGCTATGTGGGTTGTTTTTTTTTTTTTTTTTTTTTTACAGTGACATTCCATTAAAATGTTAATCTTAGTCATTGTATTAGATTATTTTAGGGAAGTACTCATTAAATGCAACATTAATCTAATTAGCTATAAAGAGCAGAAACATGTGTTATTTAAATTGATCTATTCTCCTGGATAATCTGGTTTCTTCCCATATGCCAAAGATCTGCAGCTTAAGGTAACTACTGATTATGTATTGGCCCTGAATGATTTTGGGTGTGTAGAGTTGTGTGGACTGTGACAGACTGGTGCTGTGGCCAAAGTTGTTTCCTTTCTTGCACCCAGTGCTGCCCCTACCACAGCCTTAAAGTGGATTAAGTGCTTTTAATAATGATTCTATGTCAATATTCAAATATTGCATAATGATAATATTATGTTGAGTAATTATGTAGTTCATAAATTGTTTTTTTTTGTTGATACTATACATGCTGAATCACTCTTAAACTGAACAGAACAGAGACCGGACACACAAGGTTGCCAAGTAAAACTGTGAAATTAAGAAAAGGATTTGTGCTATGTTCACCCTGCTTCCATCACTGTTGAAAATGAGTTGCTTTTACAGGCTTTGTATTACAATGTGATGTAATCTCACTGGACACTTTATTAGGTACACCTGATTGACTGTTTGTTAATGCAAATGTCTAATCAGCCAACCACATGGCAGTAACTCACTGCATTTAGGCATGTAGACATTGTCAAGATGACCTGCTGAAGTTCTAACCAAGCATCAGAATGGGGAAGAAAGGCCACTCTGCATTATCCTTCTGTAGAAGCCAAGAGATGCACCTCCAGATCAGTGCCAATGTTTAAAGAGCCGGCATTGTTCAAATATTGCGCCAGTATATTTAGAGCCACAAAAAAACACTCCACACTGTGCCACCAGCTTGCTTTGTCGACTCCTGGCAGGATGGGCCGGGTGCCCATATGAATTTCTCTCTGTAGGAAGTCAACATTTATTGGTTATTTTTCACATTTTTCCAGTGTTTATGCTCCTTATTCCACTGCAATTATACATTTCTCTTTTCTTGAGATAATAAGGTATTGTGCTTTCTGATATGACTCTTTCAGTAACAGTATTTTACGTGACTTTCTGTTGAATGAGTCTGTTTTCTAATAATGTACAACCTCTATTGGATACTTTAATTTTTCAGTCTGCTTCCAGCTACAGGGCTGACATTACTTGGATGTTTTGCGAAATCTTTTGCACATTCTAGGCCACTTTAGTTTTGTGTGCTCACCCTCTGCATTTCAGATAATTATACTTAATGAGAAAGTGTACCCAATAATGTAACAACTTGGTGTGTATGTGAACTTTTTAATATTTTCATATTTACATATATGTTTAATTTACACAGTTTTAAATGGGGATATACGCTGTTCCCATGCACAAATGAGTTCTCCTTCAGCCTTTCTAATCATAAAGAACCAGAGAGTGTTGCACTGTCTCAGATAAGTGGGTAACCGATCCATTACGATATCTTTTACACTTTGCAAACCGCATATGGTGTTCAGTGCTATACTTTGATTTTTTTCTGGTCACATATTGCTGATGAACTAGGATATATTTAAATGTTTTTCCTTTTATCATACAAAGTACTATACATATTCTAAAGTTATAACAAAGTGACATTTTCTCTGGTAAAGTTAGAGACGTTTAGCTACTTCACAGGAGTGTATATTGTAAAAATCTTTAAACTAGTGAGTAACTATCTTTTGTTTCCTTATATAAAGGATAAATACACCTCGGAAGCAAGGCGGGCTTGGAACTCTAAAGATCCCACTTCTTTCAGATCTCACACACCAGATTGCAAAAGATTATGGGGTATACTTGGAGGATCAAGGTCATACTCTCAGGTAATTTTTTCTACTACAGAAAGGTAGTACAGTGATCCCTCGCTATATCGCGCTTCGACTTTCGCGGCTTCACTCTATCGCGGATTTTAAATGTAAGCATATCTAAATATATATCACGGATTTTTCACTGGTTCGCGGATTTCTGCGGACAGTGGGTCTTTTAATTTATGGTACATGCTTCCTCAGTTTGTTTGCCCAGTTGATTTCATACAAGGGACGCTATTGGCGGATGGCTTAGAAGCTACCCAATCAGAGCACGTATTACGTATTAACTAAAACTCCTCAATGATATACGATATGCTTCCCGCGCGGTTCTTGATTGTTTGCTTTTCTATGTCTCTCTCTCTCTCTCTCTCTCTGCCTGACGGAGGGGGTGTGAGCAGAGGGGCTGTTTGCACAGAGGCTGTTTGCCTAGAGGATACGGACGCTTCTCTACAAAATGCCACTTTATCGCGGTGCGTCGGCATACTTAAAAGCACGTATTGATTTTTTGATTGTTTGCTTTTATCTCGCTCTCTCTCTCTCGACATTCTCTGCTCCTGACGGCGCTTCTTTGAAGAGAAGATATGTTTGCATTCTTTTAATTGTGAGAAAGAACTGTCATCTCTGTCTTGTCATGGAGCACAGTTTAAACTTTTGACTAAAGGGTGTTATTTCATGTCTAGAGGGCTCTAATAATGTTAACAGTGTGGGAGAGTTTATAAGAGCTTAAAATATATAAAAATAACCATACAAACATATGGTTTCTACTTCGTGGATTTTCACCTATCGCGGGGGGTTCTGGAACTGTATTCATAGTTTTAAGTATGTGTACTCTTACTGAAATAATTTTATCTTTGATGTTCATTTCATTTTTTTAAATAAATGATGGGTATAACACTAATAAACAGGTACTCCTGTGAAATTAATGAGACTAATACTAGCAAGAGTTTTATTGTACAAATTATTACAGGTTATTACATGTCGGCCCTTCCACCCCAAGAAGCATTCTTGGAAATTCTCATCTGTGAGATCTGTCAGTGCATTGGTTACAGTTGTTCTGATGGTTTCAGTCCCTTATTCATTTAATGACAGACCTTGTATATATCATTGTAGTACAAATAGATAAATGAGATGGGGGGGGGGGGGGGGTGTAAGATTTGTGTTTCATGTTGTTTTGTATTGTTTTCCAGGGGCTTGTTTATTATAGACAACAAGGGAGTTCTAAGGCAGATCACAATGAATGACCTCCCAGTAGGGCGTTCTGTAGACGAAACACTACGATTGGTGCAAGCATTCCAGTATACAGATAAACATGGAGAAGGTAAATGCAACTAAAATTATTCTATGCATTTTTAAGCCAAAACAGAATATAATCATTTTAGAGCAGTGTTTCCCAAACTCGGTCCTGGGAACCCCCTGTGGCTGCAGGTTTTTGTTCCAACCAGCTTCTGTTTTTAATTGAACTCCTCGGCTAATTAAGAGAACTGATATTTCCCAAGTTCTGTGTTTAGGGAACAATGTAGAAATTAGAAAACTAAGTTTGCTAAAAAAAACTTTGCTATATAGGAATAATGTATTTTTTTTTCTTTTTAACAATATTTTCATCTTAATTTTCATTGTACTTTTCAAGGTGTTCTAATTGTTTAATTAATCCATTATTGACTGACTCTAAAGTAGTTGCAGCCTTTGATTATTCAGTGTTTGCCTGTGTGTCTGATCTGCTTGTTTTACATTGTCATTAATACAACAAAGAAAGAAAAACTGCACAGAGAAAGGGCAAAGTATAATGAAATCAACAAAAGAAATATTTATAAATGTCTTATAAATGTAAAAATCATGCTGCTGTGCTTTTCTGAATGTAAAATAAAAGAAAAAAAAATACCAGCTAATGAAATGAGCTCAGTGCTATCAGGTGTTGTCACAAAAACCTGCAGTCACAAGGGGTCTCCAGGACCGAGGTTGGGAAACACTGGTTTAGAGAGTCAGAAATAATTTTATGTTAATTCTGCCGATGACAAAGTGTAAGACAAACTGACTACAGTATTCACTAGAGTGTAGAATAAGCAAAGAACATTAAGTATTTCAGTAAAGAAATAAACAAATAAATGTGTTTATGTGATTAGAATTCAAAAAATGTAATAACATGCATGTCTCTTTTAAACTACTTTGACTCTCTAATTGTAATTATTTTAAACAAACTAATATTAAAGGATTAATGCCAATATTTTTTTTTGCTAGTATGTCCTGCTGGATGGAAACCTGGAAGTGATACGGTAAGTGAATAAAATGTTACTTTATTAAAAATTACAATCACCATTACTTAATTTTACAGCCCATAGTTGGCTAATATGATAACACTGCAAAGGTAAAAAAAAAATGCTTATGTGAAAAGTTGTGTAATGAATCTGCAAAACTGAATAGAGACTTTCTGTGAGTTAAGAAATATGTAGAAGAAAGGGGTTTTGAGTTTCTTCTTCTCATGCTTACTAGTTTATGTTGAGAGCTGTGGTGGTATCAAGCTGAACAGGGCAGGTCTAACCTCACCACAGCAACTCCGGGGTAATTCGAATTCGCTGTCCAAAGTGAGCCTTTCTTGAGTCGCCCCTTAGTGCATCGTGCTGCATATAAGCATGGTGGATGGCTCCCGGAGGGCATTCTCTCTAGATACCCAAGTTTCCCTCAATCTCAAACAGCAGAACCTCAGATCTTCTTGCCTTGGAAAGAGAGAATCCTGTAGCTCTATAATAGGAACCTCATGTAGGCTACTTATACCTCCGGTCTCAAAACTTTTGGTAACACCACAAGGCTTGTTGACAACAGACATGGATAGAAACCGAGACAGACTGATAAAATGTCCAAGAACCTTGTCTTCCACTTGACCACCACTTTCTAGTAAAACATTGCTAAGCTTTGATTGCATTAACATAAATTGTGTGTTTTACTATCTGTACACCATAATTTGTGAGGGAGACCATGAAGGATTTCATTTGGGACAGCAGTCGTCCCTTCGCCTGCCAGGTGTGATTCTGTGTTTCCTGGCCTCAGATTTTAAAGGTGCCGATTCCCGTCTCCATCATGTCATACTCAACTTTAACTTGCTCCATTGCATGCCAGAATTAACTGGTGGATGATGTAAACAGGGCTGTGCCATTTGCACACATCAAAGATTCAACCTCCGCAGTCCTAGACTAGGTACTCTCCAAGGCTTACCTGTATCCTAAAATTGTGTCCTTATAGTCAGAAATATAAAGGAAGGCGAACTAACATTGTTGGCACAAATCTGTAGCCACAGTAAGCACACCTTAAATGCACAGAACACATGACACCCAGCAGCATTTATCAGAACTGTACTGCTACCACAACTCTTGAGATGTCTGCGACAGATCAAAGACTCCACATCCAGAATGTAATCCGTATTGCTCCTCCTGAGTCCAAGTCACCATTCTGGAAAACTGTCATAGGTAAGCCAAATACGAGTGACCCTTCTGTGTCTGGGCATAACGTGTACTTAATTTTTCTGAAAATGAGGACCTTCACACCCATCTACCAAACAGGGAATTAAGACTTTGCTTTAATTTATTGTGGAAGTAGTTTATAACACTCTAACCATTATTTAATTGTCTTTGGTTTTTATAACTGGAATTCATTTACCCCAACTACTGTGGCGACCTAATTCACAAAAATGAGCCCCAACTCACAGGCTGTTTCTGGCACTGCTCTAACAAAAGCCAGTATAATCAATTGTTGGCTCATGTGCAAGTTTTTTCTGGCACCAAACATTCTATAACAGTGTTTTTTGTTATTTTAAAATTGTGCAGAACCTGTATATAAATGTCAGACATTAAAAAAAAAAAAATAAATCAGTCACGTAAAGAGAGTTTGAAGTCAGCAGGTACTAAATTCATCCTAACCCTTACAACATTGCCTGGTTAAATTTGTGTTTGAAATCAGCAAATGTTCCGTAAATTTTCTGTTCAGAATTAAGCTTAGTAAGCTTCCTAGATTTACACAAATTGATGAACAATAAAAAAATGTAAATATCCCATAATATATACAGCATCTAAAAGCATTTTACCTTGTCCTTCCTTTTGAAGACTGCCATGTCCTTTGGGTCAGTTTTGACCCAGCATTAGAATTTTAGAAAGTTTTCAACATAAAATATGCACTTAATTATCCAAATCAACAGCAAGTCTAAATGTGAAGGTCCCTAAAGTCCTACTGTCTACCACGATACTTGGTAAATTATTGTGTGTGTCTAGGTTCTCCATGTAGAACATTATATATTTGTGTAGATTTTACTCTCCATTTAAGGTAGTTTGTGTGTTTACAACCCATATAAATATCCTTAATATCACTTGTTCTGAAACCTAGGATTGTCCATACTACAGGTTAAGATGGTCAACCAACATAAAAGAGGTTTGAGGTGAACCATCTAACATTCAGGGCACCTAAAAAGCAGTGTCAAAACTAAGTACAAAAAGACCTCTAAGGTACGGCATTTGAAAACTTTATAAGGCTTAACAAGGCATGAGAGAGAATGAAATTCCTTGCACGTTTAGTGTTTTGTTTCTCAAGTCATTTTCATACAATTTACATGAAGATAATTAAATAACAAGTCCACATTTGGCACTTCAGTTGTAAAGTCAGTGCTTAGAAGTAGGGCAAGCAGAAGAGCCCTTCATAAAAAGCAAGGGGCGCAAATGGCTTAAAAGCAGCACTTCAAACGAAACATGCTGTGAATCCAGTGGATACCGACTTGAAGCTGTAAAAGGACTGCTTTCTGAGCTATCGTTTTATAAAATCAAGTTGCGTATTTGGCTGTGTTGTTGTGCACAGAAGAAACAAACAGACGTCATTTCAGTTCTCTTGCCAATACGATGTTATCAACGGTTTCAGTTTACTTTTTGTCGTTTCTTTCAATCGAGTGACCCTTTGTCCAGGGCTGTTTCCTTCCTCTGCTCAGTGCTGCCTGGACAGGCTCTAATCCCTGCAACCCTGGCTTAGTTTAAGCAGGTCTGAGAAGGATGAAGTCTACAGGAAAAAAAGGACTAAAAAAAAAAAAAGCAACAGCCTTTAGACTGCAGGCATTCAGTTTTATTGCTGATTTGTTGGAGTGTAACATCTGCTTCATTTTGGCAATGTTACGGTCTACATGACGGTGTGCTTGAGGGCACACTGCTAGCGTCTGGCAGCATTG
Source organism: Polypterus bichir lapradei (assembly GCA_026402145.1). Lineage (NCBI taxonomy): Eukaryota > Metazoa > Chordata > Cladistia > Polypteriformes > Polypteridae > Polypterus > Polypterus bichir. Next base: position 16,536,739 of record JANRMT010062834.1, read on the forward strand.
GTTAGCACTGTGAAAGGGTATCATTAAGCAGTGTATGTGTTACATTATTAAAACACCACTAACATTATGGTTGAAAGCTGCTGTAATATGACTTGTAAATTTAATTGATTTTTATTACATATTTATGCATTTCATTTTTATAAATTAAAAGGATCCGCACATTTCTCTTTGCTTCTAAACCTTCTGATCTGGTAGAGGATCTTTACAATCCTTTTAATAGCCTTTGGTGTTCTGTGTACCCTAAAGTGACTGACATTCTCAAAATGATTGGGAAGTCAAGGTTGTCTACTTTTTGTTTTATTTTCCATGAACATTAATACAAATGTAAATTTCCAGGGACAGTCTTTAATGTCCTTCAGGCTGCAGTCCTTATGCGGTATCTACAGTGATCAGCCACAACAATAAAACCTCCGACAAGTGAAGTGAATGCCATTGATTATCTTGTTACAGTGGCACCTGTCAAGGAGTGAGATATATCAGGCAGCAAGTGAACAGTCAGTTCTTTAAGGTGACGTGCTTGAAGCAGGAAAAATGTGCAAGCGCAAAGATCTAAGCGACTTTTACAAGGGACAAATTGTGATGGCTAGACGACTGGGTCAGAGCACTTCCCAAATGGCAGGTCTTGTGGGGGTGTTCTCTGTATGCAGTGATTAGTGTCTATCAAAAGGATGGACATCTGGATGAACCTGTGACAGAGTTGTGGGCGCCCAAGGCTCATTGATGTACATAGGGAGCAAAGGCTAGCCTGTCTTGTCCAATTCCACAGAAGAGCTACTGCAGAACAGATTGCTTAAAAAACATAATGCTGGCCATGAAACAGAGGTGTCAGAGCTCACAGTGCATCGTGACTTGCTGTGTATGGGACCGTGTAGCCGCAGACCAGTCAGAGTGCCCATGCTGAAAGCACTTATGATAGGCACATGAGTGTCAGAACTGAACCATGGAGCAACATAAGATGGTGGCCTGTCCTGATGAATCACGTTTTCTTCTGGGTGTGTGTGTGCGTTGTTTATGTAGGGAAGAGATGGCAGCAGGATGCAGTATGGGAAGACGGCAAGCCTGTTGAGGCAGTGTGATCCCATGGACAATGTGCTGGGAAATCTTGGATCGTGACATTCATGTGGAAGTTACTTTGACACATTCCACCTACCTAAAGATTGTTGCAGACCACGAACACATGAAAACAGTATTTCATGATGGCAGTGGCATCTTTCAGCAGCCCAACTGTAAAAACTGTTGAGGAATATGACAAACAGTTCAAGGTGTGGATTTGGCCTCCAAATTCCCCAGATCTCAATCTAATGACAGGTTAGATTGGCCTCAGAATACAGAAAAGCTATACAAGAAAGGGCAGAGCAGACTCTCTTTATCTTAAGAGATTGCATTCCTTTAATGTGAGTAGTGACCTCCTTCACATCTTCTATATGTATCTATCTAATGCTGTGATGATCAGTGTGATTTTTCTATGATGTGGTGTGCTGGGCTGGTAACATCATTTCAAGAGAAGCCAACCAAATAAACAAGTCAATTAAAAAGGCAGGCTTAGTTACAGGATGCATTCTGGACCCCCAGAGGTTGTAGCAAAGGTGGCTGAAGGTCATTATAAACCGCAGTACACCTTTATGATAGCTCACTGTGGCTGCTCTCTTATCTTCAGCCATGGTGGAAGTTTTCTTCTTTTTGAAATTCTTCTGTGAATTTGTGATTTTGGGGGGGGGGTGTTGTTTGTTGTGCTTCTAGAGCTTCTGCAAAGTTACATTTTCCCCTTGGGACAAATAAATTCCTGTCTGTCTGTCCATCCATCCAGTTTGTTTAGACTGCCACAACATGGACATAAAAGTAAACAAGTGTAACATTATGGGAATATCCCACTCAAATGCTATATTTACTTTTACACCATGTACTTTTTATTGATGGTTGACAAACATTTTTAGTCATGTTTTCATACAGAATGGACAGAAAAAAATGATACAGTAGGTATCATGTTTTGAGCATACAACTGGATAACTGACGTTTTTAGAGTATATGACATGGGAAATGAGATCTTTTCTCCTTGGACGATTTTGACATTGTTTGCCATTGTACAGCACTGGTTACTGTTATGTTTTCTTATATCATACTCTCTTAAATCTCCGTTCTGCATGAAAACATGAGATCAAAAGTTTTATTTGGCTATCACTACAAACTCCATGGGGTAAGTAACATTTAACTCATTTCTCATTTCTGGGTGGAGTATTCCATTAAAGTGCATAGTGGCACTGTCACCTAATCAACTGTGTATTTCTTATAGCTTTGCAGTGGGTTACAGTGCCCTCTAGAGGGTATGCCAGTTTCTACACTCCCTCAGCTCTGTGATAAGACAGCATACGGAGAGTAATACATGAAGGGATAGATTCCTGCACTGGCATATACTGTACTTAAAAAGTAACAGAACTCAATTCCTTCTATACATTCATTTTCTGTTCCTTCTTTTCTTTGACAGATAATACCGGATCCTTCTGGAAAACTGAAGTATTTTGATAAACGTAACTAAACCACTACAGTCAAGTTTATTCAAGACTATATTTTTCTTTTGTAATTCAGTTGTCAGAATTCAAAATAAAGAAATTTTCCCTACAACATTTGAAACTTTTATTTTGGCATAGAACGCATTCACCTGAGGCCTACTTGTCATGCGGCCTTTCGCATTTTGCATTTCAAGGTTGAATTCAAATTCAGATTTCAAGATGAGTGGCACATTGCTGTGAAGAAGCAGTTTTATGTAGTGTGGTATTTTTGATAGCATGTCCTGGTTTATTGCTAAAACTTCAAAATAATTGAGTTGATTATTCAAGAATGAATTATTTCAGCTCCCTGTTGGTGTTAACACTTCAGGCAGTAAATAAGTTAATTGCAGGCACCTGTTTGTTCATTTCCAGCTTTGAATTTTTAACAGGGAGTCATGGTGGCGTTGTGCTCAATGCTGCCACCTTCTAGAATCGGAGTTCAGACCCCATGCCCAGCCACTTCCTGTGCAGAGTGTTCCCTCGTTCCCAAATGAATGTGAATGCGGCCGATTACTGATTTTTAAATTGGCTCAGTCTGTGTGGCCAGGGTTGGTGCCCCTGACTTGTATATGATGTGGTCAGAAAATTCTCCTCATGCTGCTTGTGGGGCAGATGGGCACTACCCATTTTGTTTTGCTTTGGCATACAAGTCCAGTGTTCTCCCTAGCGTCTTTTAGCCGGGCTAATTTAGTTGAGTGCCCGGCTGTCATCTCGCATGACATTGTGAGTTGACAGCCGCAGATGTTATACCTGCCTCGCACTCTCCACCTTTCATTTTTTAACTTGCACTGCATTTGTATCTCTCTTCAGTGTTGTCCCTAGCATCTTTTAGCCAGGCGCTCCGGCTAACTATATATATATATATATAGACACAGTTGTTTAAGCATTAGGTGTGTTCTGTGTGCAAAAATCCTTGTAGCACTGACTGTGGTTCCTGTTTAAAGTGACCCCATCTGCTGTTCTTATATTTGCTCATATTTGGACCTGCGTCCATATTGCAAAAAGTGTGCAGAAACCCTTGCAGCACACACTGTGTCCTGAGCAAAAGTTTTGTCACTGAATTGCTGAGGGTTTTGTACGGAAAAGTATTAGGGCCATGGTGAATAAAAAAAAAAAAATACGGACAAAGTGAAGAAAAAAAAAACTATATGTCGAGAATAAAGTCGAGATGTTGACTTTTTTTCTCGGCATTTCCACTTTAATCTTGATGCTTATGACGAGAATAAAGTTGACATGTTGCTACATAACTTATGACGGGGTTTGAGAAAATCTAGTAAATTAAATATTCATTTTAAAATGAAGTTTAGTTTACGATGTTCTACTTTAATGACAAACTACGAGAATAAAGTCAACATGTCAAATTTAGTCTCGAGGTAAACGGCGAGAATAAAGTAGAAATGTCGAGATTAAAGTGGAAATGTCGAGAATGCGTACATGCCGTAGTGCAAGTGTGAATTGAATATCCAACAGGCTCTCCCTTTCCCACTCAAAAGCCTTATTCAAAGGTACTTTAAATTTTTTTCAAACGTTTTACCAACATGAGCAAAAGAAGTGTTCAGAAAACAACACTGCTCAGTTATTTCAGAAAAGAGACGTCATAAACTAATGAAGGTGCAGCGTCAACTCCTCATGTGGCAATTTCAGACAAAGACATTGCAGAGGCTGGTCCATCGGGGAAGTCTCTTCAGCACACACTCTGCCAATTGATAAATCTAAGCACCGCTTATCTGGCATAAACAAACAATGGTTTAAAGATTTTAATTGGCTACTGGTCAAAGAAAATGTTATGTGGTGCTCATTGTGCATGAAATACTCAAACACCCCCCAAGGAGGGGTTACTTTGGGTAAACGTGCCCAAAAAAAAGAGAGCTTGCTGGACCATGAAAAAAGTAAAACGCACATTGAGTCTTCTGCTGACCTTTTAGGATAGTGTGTACTAGAGCAAACTGGAATTGATCAAATTGAAAGATCTGTATCTGTGTTAAATAACTTACAGATAGATGCCTTTGTGGGAGCTTTAAGATCCATGCATTGGTTGGCAAAAAATGAGTTGTCACATACAACGTTGTTTGAAAAGCTGTTGGAACACTGTAAAGAAATGGGTTGTTCCTTTTTACAACACCTCAATGCACATTACACCTCTGAAAGAATAATGCAAGAGCTGCTGGACGTTTTAGCATCAGAAATAAAATCTAACATACTGAAAAATATACACACAGAAAAGTTTTTCAGTATTCTGTGTGATGAAACCACAGACATCTCAGATGTAAAACGATTAATTATTTACATTAAATATGTTTGCCAGGTCACTAAAGAGGTCAGAGTTAGTTTTGTATCAACCCGTAATATGATTGATGGCAAAGAGAAGACTATAACCAACACACTGAGTGAGATCCTGGAGACTTTGATTATGGGAAAGCTTCAGACAACTGGACCTCTAGGAAGAAAAGAAGAATAAATATTTAACTGAAGACACCTTCTGCATATGCAAGTTGGCTTTGAAGAATATTTTAAAATTTTTCTTCATTAGGTTTCTTATACTTTTTTTCATTGTTTTCACTTTTCTTCCCGACAGCGACAATACTTGTGCCTCTTGGTTTATGTCATAACAATTGTTATTTAAAATTTTTGTTAGGGTTGCAGGATCCTGAATTGGATACTTCTTATATTTAATAAAAATATTCTGGCACAAGT
>JANRMT010062834.1:16542378-16561670 GCA_026402145.1 Polypterus bichir lapradei
AGATAAAACATCTGGACTCTTGGTCAACTGCCACTGTGTAAAACCACTGATTGGCCCTTGCAAGTGCCCAAGCAGCAGCTGCTGTACCTTATTTAACAAAACTGAACATCTTAAGACAGCTATTCTATTTCTTCCAAAATTCTTCAGTTAGGATGGCTGGTTTAACAGAAATTCAAAATATTCTGAACATTCCCCAGATTAAGCTGAAAATGGCCAGTGACACTAGATGGCTGTCTGATGACTTTGCAGTACAGTCACTACAACAGTGTATGATGAGTGATCTCCTTGGAGGGCCCAGATCCTGGGGACTTTGATTATGGGAAAGCTTCAGACAACTGGGCCTCTAGGAAGAAAAGAAGAATAAATATTTAACTGAAGACACCTTCTGCATATGCAAGTTGGCTTTGAAGAATATTTTTAAATTTTTCTTCATTAGGTTTCTTATACTTTTTTCCATTGTTTTCACTTTTCTTCCCGACAGCAACAATACTTGTGCCTCTTGGTTTATGTCATAACAATTGTTATTTAAAATTTTTGTTAGGGTTGCAGGATCCTGAATTGGATACTTCTTATATTTAATAAAAATATTCTGGCACAAGTGTCAAACCTTAAAAAAGGAAGTCATATTAAGCTTTGGAAAATAATAATAACTAATAAAATAGTGCACATATAATTTTCCCCACCACCAAATTTCCCTGTCCCGTCCCACCCGGTTACTTTTTCTTGCCAACCGGCTGGAAAAAAATTCTGGGGAGAACACTGAAGTCTTCTACTTAAGAAGCAGTTGCCAGACCCTCATTCATTGACATTTAACTTCAGCACAAGTGTATGTTCTTTCTCCAGAGGGCCTTGGTGGAAGGCAGTTTCTGAGTGTCAATCACAATCAAAGTGAGACCTGGAGATGTCTCCATAATGCATCAATGATTTGCTTATGGCAGCAGACTCTGCACAAACCAGCATATTAATTGTGTTAGACCTCAGTGCAGCATTTGACACTGTCAGACATGACATTCTACTGTCCAGAATGGAGAACATGCTGGGTATCTCTGGCACTGCCCTCCAGTGGTTCAAGTCCTATCTGACTGATAGGCAAGAGTTTGTTAGTCTTGGCAACAGTAGATCCAGCTTGGCGCCAGTCACACAAGTAGTTCCTCAGGGCTCTGTCCTTGGCCCTCTTCTCTTCTGTATTTATATGCTTCCCCTTGACCATATTATTCGTAGCTATGGACTGGGCTATCATTTTTATGCAGATGATACTCAACTCTACTTCAATGTTAAAAGTGGAACTTCATCAGAGCTTTCTCAGCTCACAACCTGCCTTAGTGAAATTAAAACCTGGATGGAGCAGAACTCTTTAAAATTAAACTGCAACAAAACTGAACTCCTGCAAATTGGGACTAAAATGCAACTTAATAAAATGAGCTCCTTCCCAGTCCATCTTGGCGGTGATCTCATCAGACCTGCCTCTACTGCAAAGAATCTTGGTGTCATTTTTGATTCCTCCCTTTCTTACTCTGCCCACATAAATCACATTAAGAAACTTTCTTACTTCTACCTCCGTAACATATCCCGTGTTCGCTCCTTCCTCTCCTTTTCTAATACTGAGAAACTTGTCCATGCTTTTATCACATCCCGCATTGATTACTGTAACTTGCTGTTGGCAGGTGCCCCTTCTAATCTTATATCACAGCTCCAGCTTATTCAGAACTCGGCTGCAAGAGTCCTTACTCGAACCAGCAGCAGAGAGCACATCACACCCATTCTGCTCTGTCTTCACTGGCTCCCTGTGTCTTACAGAATCGAATATAAAATCCAACTAATAACCTACAAAGCCTTAAATAACCTCACGCCAAACTACATCAGTGACCTTCTCCATCACTGTGTGCCTGCCCGCCCACTAAGGTCCTCTGATTCTGGTAATCTTGTTGTGCCCCACACTAATCTACACTCCATAGGTGACAGGGCCTTCAGCTGTATAGCGCCCAGACTCTGGAATGACCTACCAAAATTAATCAGATCAGCTGACTCCATGAATTCTTTTAAAAAACAACTCAAAACTCATCTGTTCAGAAAGGCTTTTAGCTCTACTTGACTTCATTCCCCTTCTCTCAGTTTACCTCTCTGTCAAGATGCTCATGTAACCTGTGTGTGTGTGCTAGACCATCAATTCTGTTGTCTGTTAGGCTTTCTCTGAATTTACTGTCTTACTCTTCTTTATTTATTTATTTGGTTTGTACAATGCTATATACTGTATACCCTGCCGTTCTTTCTTATATTCTGTAAGTGCCTTGAGCATGGGAAAGGTGCTATATAAATAAAATGTATTATTATTATTATTATTATCATCATTGAAACACTTGGTCAGTGAGCAAAGAGTCATAACTCAATGATTGGCAACCTTGATGGTCTAAACTTTGCACCTATAGTCAACCAAAAGGTTTGACATATTGTGCACACAAGAAACAAACGACAAAACATCTACTCTTTCCTTTACAACCCATTGTGAGCACCAGATCTGTGATCTCCATAAGCTCTGTACTCTTAGCATGGCCGTAACTTTGCTCCACTGGGCAATCTGATGCTGGATTGGAAGAGTTTTAAATAAAGGGTTCCAGGTGTCCAAACTTCTCCAGAGTAAAGCAAGGTGCACGAGTGAGCAAGACTGTGCATAAAGCAATGAATCTGCCTTGTTAATGGCGGGAATCGACTGGTCACGGTCTACGCAGCAGTCGTAAATTCTATACCAGCAAAAGAGGACGACAGTATGTGAAACTCGATAGAAAACTACAGTACCGCCTGCAACCAAAAGGTGTGACCAAAGCAAAGGAAGAAGAAGTGGCACCTGCTGGACAAAGCATTGTCTGTACCTGGGGCCTCATTTATAAAGCTTGCATATGCTCAAAGAAGCTTGAAATGTGCATATGCAACTTATCATGTAAAATCAAGATTTATAAAAGAAGACTCGATGGGGAATGTGTTTATTTACGGGAACTCTGACCCACATGGAGAAATTGGGAAATAACACCCTTGATGAATCAGGGAAATGACGGCTCACACGCGTAATAATTTGTGTCAACAAGCCGTTTTTATGATGTACGTTGAACTGAGTGTGTTTTAGTTATCTTTTAAGAAGGCCAGTGCTGCGTGTTTGCGGTGAAGAACCTTTTTGGCTTCTTGTCAGTTTATACTGGCAATATCTCAGCCAAACTTCACTCCATCATTATGCTGGAAGCCATTAACTGACCAGCGGAGCACTACATCCAGTTTTCAAATGGTGTGGATATACATACATAAAACGTGTTTTTGCCATACTTCATCTGTCGGCTGATCTCGTTATGGGTTGCCACAGCAAATCATCATCTTTCATATCTTTCTGTCCTCTGCATGTTGTTCTGTTACACCCATCACCTGCATGTCCTCTCTCACCACATCCATAAACCTTCTCTTAGGCCTTCTTCTTTTTCTTTTCTAAAAAGGCAATTTTGCGGCAGTGTCCAGTTCTCCTAACTTAACTGGATCAATTTACTGCACTCATATTGCAGTAAAAACACTTAGTGAGAACAAAACTGCTTCTGTTAACCACGAGCAGAGACCAGTCCAATGCCTGTGACTGGCTGTTACAGCTCTGTGATGTCACACTGGCCTTGCAACACATTATGGGGCACCGGGGGAAAAAAATGTTGTCTAAGCTGCCCCAAGGCAACTTTCCAGGAAAAATACAAAACAAGGACACAGGCAAACATGGCATATTCACTGTGAAAACCGCTTTGGCAAATTTTGGCGATAAGAGACAAAGAGAGAAGTTTAGTTCCCAGACATTCCTTGTATTTGTTAAATTCCATCAACAGCACACCTGATTTAAATGAATGAGGTTGTGATTAGCAAAATCAGGTGTGCTGGTGGTGCAATTTTGCAAATCAATGGGATTACTGGATGGAAACCACAAATCCTAGTGTGCCTCAAGGTTTGGAAATACCTGAGCTAACACAATTTCACAGACATCACAGTTTTATATCACGGAGGCCGTAGTCCATGAGTAACAGCACACCAAACCAGATTTTTAAGATTTGATGCTCAAGGTCTTTATAGAATATCACCAAGCTGAAGACAGAAAACACAGGGAAGACGCACATGCTATTCACATTAGATAAACAGTACTTAAAAGGACCCTCTCTTAAGGAACACAAGTGAAGGAACTTCCCGGCATCGGGCACAGAAGTACTACCATGCTCGACCATATAAAGCAGTCTTAAAAGAAATGGCCTTGTAGGGTTTGTCACAGCTAAGAAACCATTCTTGTGAAAAGGTAACAAGCAGCAATGATTGCAGTACATGAAAGACGACACTACATACTGTAGACTAATAACCAATGGTAGACAGTCTTACTGAGCAATGCAACCAAATTTGAAATCCTTGGCTCACAAAGATACCAGTATGTCTGAAGTACATTGAAGCTTATTTATGGCATTCTGTGGAACTTGGTAGTGGCTCCATCTGGGGGTGGATTTCTGCCAACAGTGTAAGGCATCTGGAGGACTGTTGCAAACTACACAAAGATTTTGATTCATTGAAAGTACAGCTAACAATCCCAAACACAATCTGACCTGACTGGAGCGGACGTGTGCTGATGGGAAAACTAACGGTATTAGAATTGGCCACCTGAGAGACCCAATTTCAGCACAATTGAAACTGTTTGGGGTCACTTTGACACGAAAACGAGCAACAAGCAGCTAAAGAGAGTCAGAGAGTTAAAGGAGCTCATGCAAGACAGTTGGAAGAATTTACCACAGTACAGTAATGTAACAAAGCAAACTGCTTTAGTTTTGCAATGTAAAGGGGGTCCACTCAAGACCTGGACTTGTCTGAAAAAACATACAGCATACTTGTTACTATTTACTGCATTGGTGTTTATTTGAATGTCATATGGAGTTTCTATGAGGAGATAAACACTACCCCGACAGACAGGCAGGTCTAAAACCTTTCATTGGGTGTCTTGTGGCAGAGCAACGGGCACTAAGCAAACTCCTGTCAATCATGAATAATCCACTGCATCCACTGAACAGTGTCATCTCCAGGCAGAGGAGTAGCTTCAGTGACAGACTTTTGTCACTGTCCTGCTCCACTGACAGACTGAGGAGATCGTTCCTCCCCCACACTATGCGACTCTTCAATTCCACCCGGGGGAGTAAATGCTAACTTTTTTCATTTTTATTACTATTTAATTTAATTAATAGTTTCTATTGTTTCTTTGGATCAGTATACTGCTGCTGGATTATGTGAATTTCCCCTTGGGATTAATAAAGTATCTATCTATCTATCTATCTATCTATCTATAAGACTTTTGCACAAAACTGTATGAAGCACATGTCTTCTTCATTTATGTTAATATTGAAATTCATTTTTTTGTTTTTTTTTAAACTCCTGCTCTTTATGCATAAATCAATTGCTACCAAATTTAAAAATAAAGTCAATAAGCTACATAAAGTGCAATTGCCTTTCATGGTACTGTTGCTTTTGAAAACATCTGTCAATCAACAGATTTCTTTTTTTGCTGCTTTATGGACTGTCAATTCCACAGCAGTCCACTCTCCCTTTATCACGCTTGAAGAGTTTGTTGTTAAGAATTATGTATTTAGACTTAGACTGTACGATTATACTGAATTTCAAACTACATACAGTACATAATAAATAAAGACATCCTACTAAGGAGTTTTGTCCCTTGTTGTGGCGACAGCATCAGACCTTCAGTGACTGAGGTTATGAAAAAGGCTGGAATGATGAATGAATAATTCACCGATTAGAAACTCCAAAAATATACAAAATAAACAAATCCATTTTTTCTCATAATAAAATTATTTTACAAATAATAATAAAGTGTGTCTTTAAAAATAACTAACATTGTTTTTTGCAGTATCTGCTTTGAACGAATGGCACTGTAACATGTGAAGCGTAACATATCATGGAATTTAAGGTAAATTCTTTAAAGAAACAGACATAGCACTTGAAGGCCATAATCTACACAGGGTGTTCAGCAGCAGCAGAAGTTCCGTTTAAGCAGGAGGGCTTCCATTTATTGAAACGTCTTTAACTGTCAAATCAAAGTGCCGTTTTCCATCCAAGTACAACATCGACTCTGTAAAATTAAAGAAAATATATGCTTTATGTAAAGAAATACCTGTAACACAGTGAATTTAGTTAATCCCTCCACTCAGCTTTTATTCTTTTTTGGAAGAACTTTGAAAAAATAAACAATGATTATAGTTTCCTGAACCACTGACTTCACCAGGGGCCTCATGTATAAAACTTGCTTATGCTCAGAAACGTACATGAGCCATTTCTTATGCAAAAGTCAGGATTTATAAAACATGAACTTGACGTGGAAATTGGTTTAAAGTTAAATTTGGTTAAAAGTCTTACTTCTTTTGGTGCATTTTAGCAACGCCAGGCTGCAGGAAAATGAAATGAACTGAAAATCTCACTTCACAGCACATTTCAATGACATATCAGTTACATTCTGATGTCTGTCCATCCATCCATTCATTCATTCATTTTCTAAACCTGTATTGGAATAAGGATTTCATGATTTCTGTCTGCGGCGGGCTGGCGCCCTGGCCAGGGTTTGTTTCCTGCCTTGCGGCCTGTGTTGGCTGGGATTGGCTCCAGTAGACCGCGGTGACCCTGTAGTTGGGATATAGCGGGTTGGATAATGGATGGATGATTTCTGTGTGATGGTCTCTATAAAGTAGGCTCCAATTCAGCATACAACTCCAACAGGATGACTGCAGGACAATTAAATCGGCTTATAAGTCAGTCATCAACATGAGAAAAAACACAAATACTATTAATGATATTTAAATGACAAAAAAATATGGTATTCTTAAGTTTGTTTGTGTATGTGTTTTAATTGTGGCAAAAGAAGAACCTTCTTAAATACTTTGAAAGTAATAGATCAACCCAAACTGCGTAGAATAATTTCACAACTAAAACCCTCCAGCTGCATCCTTGACCCAATACCAATAGGCTTTTCAAAGAAGTCCCCGATGTCCTTATTGAAGTGTACTTCACATAGTGAACTCATCATTAGATATGGGGGTCTTCCCGGACAGTCTAAACACTGCAGTTGTTAAAACTCTACTCAAAAAAAATAATCTTGACTCCTCTGTCTTTGACAATTTTAGACCAATTTCTAACCTGCCTTTCTTAAGTAAAATTCTAAAAAAGACAGTTATTATGTAGCTTAATGATTACTTGAAAAAGCATTATATTCTTGATAAGTTTCAGTCAGGTTTTAGAACAAACCATAGTACAGAAACTGCGTTGGTTAAAGCAGTAAATGATTTGTGAGTTAATGTAGAGAGAAAGGCCATGTGTCTCTTAGACTTGAGTGCAGCATTTGAAACCACTGAACAAAGAATGCTTATAAATCACCTTTGACAGTAGGGGGGCCTCTCTTGCAGTGTCTTAAATTAGTTATAGTCTTATTTACCAGGAAGAAAATTCTTCCTTAGTTGTGGTGTTAGTACTTCGGAGACCCATGATATTGTATATGGTGTACCACAAGGATCTGTTCTGGGCCCGCTGCGCTTTTCAATCTCCAGGCTTCCATTAGGTCAGAATATCTCAAAGCACAAGGTGAACTACCACAGCTATGCAGACGACACAGCTTTATTTATCGATAGCACCTGATGACCCTGATGCTCTTGGCTCTCTGATCCAATTTCTTAACAGTATTTCTGAAGGAATGAGTAGAAACTTTCTCAAACTAAATAAGGAAAAACCACAACTCTTAGTTATTGGCAAATATGGATATAGTGAGGGCATTAGAAATAAACCTGACCCCTTAGGTTTAAAAATCAAGGTGGTGGTAAAGAACTTGGGGGTAATCATTGACTATGACCTAAATGTAAATGGCATATTAACCAGATTGCTAGGTCTGCATTTTTTCACTTAAGGAATAACATTATAAGATGCTGAAAAATTAATTCAGGCTTTTGTTTTTAGTCAAATCAATCAGTTACAGTTAGTGCAGAATGCTGCAGCCAGAATCTTAACTAGAAAAAGGAAATTTCAGCACAGCTCACCGGATAATGCATTGTTGAATTGGTTATTTTTGTCATTCAGAATTGACTTTAAAATACTACAAATGGTTTTTAAAGCCTTAAACAATCTTGCTCTGTCCTATATTTTGGAATGCCTGTCCCCCTACACTCCATGTTGTAACCGTAGATCTTCGAATGGTGGTCTGCCTATAATTCCCAGGGCCAGGCTTAAAAGAAGTGGTGTGGTGGCCTTTTGCTGTTATGCACCTAAAATCTGGAATACTTTACCTATTGAAATCCACAAGGCTAATACTGTGGAGCATTTTATATAACTGCTAAAAAGCCACTACTTTAATATGGTTTTTTCGTAGCTACATTTCAGTTGTATTCCTAATTGACTGTATGGGTGTAGAATTATCATATCCTTCAGGGATACACAATCTGTACTAATCCCCACTACTCTCTGCTGCCTTTTCCGCTTCTTCTGTAGTGGCGATCTGTGCCACCACCACCTGATCAAGACACCATGCAAACCCTTGAGATGTTGGAATGAAGATGGGTGTCTCATCTGTCAACAAGACCAACTTTATCAGAATCCTATCATGTGAAGCCTGAAAACAAACAGGGCTGATTTAGGGACATTTATGTTAAGTAGAAAGCACAGTGGGGACTGGGCGGTCTTTTGGCCTTGGAACCCCTGCAGATTTTGTTTTTCCTCTGGTCTAACCGGCAAGGATGTCTAGCCACTCCTTAAAATCTGTCAAATGATAGCGATACTTCAAGTTCACATTCACTGAAGTTCCGTCTTTTATGTTCTCCTATAATTTGAAAGTAAAGATGTTACTCTGGAGCATGGCTAAATTTATATGGGGATTAGGTCGTGAATATTCAAAAAAGGTATTTTTTTAAGCCTTACATGATTATTGGCGGAAGGTGGCAGGGAGTGGCTAAAAGCGCATGCACGTGCATATAGTTTTGAGTTGATTTCCGATTTATAAAGGAACTTGGCATGGAAACTGGCACACGTACGGTTTTATAAATTAGATTTTTTTGTGCATGTGCCGTTTCCATATTTCTAGTGTAAGCAAAATTTTAGTATGGAATATAAAAATGATTTTATAAATGAAGACAAGATTATCATTTAACTCATTTTAACATATTGTTCATCCTCTAATGTTAAAAAATATTACCTTTGTTAATAAGCCAATGTGGAATCCATGATTTACAGGCACATTTAAGAGCTTTAATGATAGAGATCAGACCAATTTTTTCATGCTATTAAATTGTTTAATATAAGTCTGTTGAGATATTTAGCACCACTTTTAAAATGTATTTTTATAAGATATTTCAAATATACAGTACAGGCCAAAAGTTTGGACACACCTCCTCATTCAATGTGTTTTCTTTATTTTCATGACTGAAGGCATCAAAACTATGAATGAACACATGTGGAGTTATGTACTTAACAAAAAAAGGTGAAATAACTGAAAACATGTTTTATATTCTAGTTTCTTCAAAATAGCCACCCTTGGCTCTGATTACTGCTTTGCACACTCTTGGCATTCTCTCGATGAGCTTCAACAGGTAGTCACCTGAAATGGTTTTCACTTCACAGGTGTGCCTTATCAGGGTTATTTAGTGGAATTTCTTGCTTTATCAATGGGGTTGGGACCAGCATTTGTGTTGTGCAGAAGTCAGGTTAGTTGGACGATCATTTATTTTTCAACAGGACAATGACCCCAAACACACCTCCAGGCTGTGTAAGGGCTATTTGACCAAGAAGGAGAGTGATGGAGTGCTGTAAATGGTCATGAAAATAAAGAAAACACATTGAATGAGGAGGTGTGTCCAAACTTTTGGCCTGTACTGTATATATATATTTTTTTCATTTTAAAGCAAATTTTAGTTCTTATAGTTCATTACAAAAACTGCAGTGGGTCAAGTGAAAAAACAGAAAACACCACAGTTGGGACTTAATGACCAATGAATGAGGGGAGAGACGAATATTTAATTCAAAAGTGCAATCCCATTTGAACACGCTCACTAATCGATAAAGAGAGAATTTTCAGGAAGAGACTTATTTAACCATATTTTAGCCAAAATAAATTTGTTTTCGATGTTGTGAGCATACAACTAGATATGTGATGTGTAGCTTATGCAACATGAGTGATTTGATTTGTTTCATGGGCGTTTTGTTACTGTTTGCTGTTATTTAATATTGAGCCCCATTATATCAGGATTTTTGCTGCCTATAGTACATTCTCTATGAAAACATAACATTACATTTTTGACGGCCTACACTACAAAACAACATGAAAAAATGTGTGGAGTATTGCTGTAAGAGCAGGGTATTCAGGAAATTGTTGCATGGTGGTTCTATGTATTCATGATAGAAAGTATGACAAAATCATGCACATGGAATTATTGTTAGAAGCCTGCATATACAGTTGTGCTTGAAAGTTTGTGAACCCTTTAGAATTTTCTATATTTCTGCATAAATATGACCTAAAACATCATCAGATTTTCACTCAAGTCCTAAAAGTAGATAAAGAGAAACCAGTTAAACAAATGAGACAAAAATATCATACTTGGTCATTTATTTATTAAGGAAAATGATCGAATATTACATATTGGTGAGTGGCAAAAGTATGTGAACCTTTGCTTTCAGTATCTGGTGTGACCCCCCTTTGCAAAAATAACTGCAACTAAACGTTTACAGTAACTTTTGATCATTCCTGCACACCGGCTTGGAGGAATTTTAGCCCATTCCTTCATACAGAACAGCTTCAACTCTTGGATGTTGGTGGGTTTCCTCACATTAACTGCTCGCTTCAGGTCCTTCCACAACATTTTGATTGGATTAAGGTCAGGACTTTGACTTGGACATTCCAAAACATTAACTTTATTCTTCTTTAACCGTTCTTTGGTAGAACGACTTGTGTGCTTAGGGTCATTGTCTTGCTGCATGACCCACCTTCTCTTGAGATTCAGTTCATGGACAGATGTCCTGACATTTTCCTTTAGAATTCTCTGATATAATTCAGAATTCATTGTTCCATCAATGAAGGCAAGCCGTCCTGGCCCAGCTGCAGCAAAACAGGCCCAAACCATGATACAATCACCACGTTGTTCTCCTGATGATGAACATGAACATTAGCCAATGTGAGAGAGGCCTTCAGTTGCTTAGAAGTTACCCTGAAGTCCTTTGTGACCTCGCTGACTATTACACGCCTTACTCTTGGAGTGATCTTTGTTGGTTGACCACTCCTGAGGAGGGTAACAGTGGTCTTGAATTTCCTCCATTTGTCCACAATCTGTCTGACTGTGGATTGGTGGAGTCCAAAGTCTTTACAGATGGTTTTCTAACCTTTTCCAGCCTGATGAGCATCAACAACTCTTTTTCTGAGGTCCTCAGAAATCTCCTTTGTTCGTGCCATGATACACTTCCACAAACATGTGTTATGAAGAGCAGACTTTGATAGATCCCTGTTCTTTAAATAACACAAGGTGCCCACTCACATCTGATTGCCATCCCATTGATTGAAAACACCTGACTCTAATTTCACCTTCAAACTAACTGCTAATCCTAGAGGTTCACATAGTTTTGCCACTCACAAATATGTAATATTCGATCATTTTCCTCAATAAATAAATGACCAAGTATAATATTTTTGTCTCATTTGTTTAACTGGTTTCTCTTTATCTACTTTTAGGACTTGAGTGAAAATCTGATGATGTTTTAGGCCATATTTATGCAGAAATATAGAAAATTTTAAAGGATTCACAAACTTTCAAGCATAACTGTACAGAAATGTTTATTGTTTTTGATTCTGTATCATGTTATGTTGTGATTTATACTATAATGATAATAGAAGTCATTAATTTTTGTTGCCATTTTCGAATTTATTGTTGCATTCACAGTGATAATGTGTTTTATAATAGTCAATGTAAAGATTACACATAAATGTTCGCCTTCGTTTTTCCATTGAATTTAACCCATACTGAAGATGCTGATAGAGAAGCAAGCCTTACAAATAACTGAATTAGTATTTTATGCAGCCAGTTTTATATGGTTTAAGTATTTTCTAAGCCCTCACTTCCTCCAATAATTAAAATGTTTCTGGATTCCTTTGTCAATTACAAAACAGTATAACATTTAAAAGTTACCTCCATATGTTTTGGGTACAATTTGTGGAACCTCCTTCTCAGAAAAAAAAGTAAAGTGGAAAATGTTGGTAGTACTGTGATGAGAAGTTGATGGATCAAAAACTTCACTGTGTACTCTTATCTGGATGTAGTTTCCTTCTGTATAGCAAACCTGAAAGCAATAAAATATACATCCTTGGGTGTAATTACTACATAATTAGGTTTTACTTGCATCTTCCAAAAGTGGGCTACTATAATTATACAAGAAAAAACTCTTTAAATAAGGATGCATTTAAATAAGCCCAAAACCAAAAACTGAGATACTAAACCCTTGAGAGTGGCTTATTAAAGGTTATTAAATATTATTATTTTTGTCCAAAAAAGAAATACAGTACATTAGAAGTGCACTGAATAAAGTAATTCTTATAGAAGGGATTTTTCCTCAGTTTTAGAATTTGGTTAACCTAAACTGAAAAAAATTCAGGTCAATTGTTTCCTGAAGTTCCTTGGCAAAAGAATAACGGGTTGCTTAAATGGCATTATCAATGCATTTGGTTTTCACACAGAATTTCACAATAAGGTTCAAGTTAAATTTCAGATACTACATGCTGTCTGTACTGCACTAAACAGACAACTCTTACCACTGAGGATACTGTTACTAATATAAAAAAAATAGCAAGTATGTAAAGCTGCATTCATATTTGTACATTTGGAAGAGTGGCAGGTTAAAAGGCTGTGTTACAAGATAACACAGTGGAAGGAATAAACCAGCAAGCCTCCACTTCACAAACTAAAGCTTTAACCGCATAGGTTGCGCTACAAGCATCAGAAGGACATGGGGCTATAAACTTTCATACACTTTACCCAGGGCAGGATACAAATTTTTTAAAATGCTCAGAATTTTCAACAAATACATCCTACAGGTATTCTTGTGTGTTAGTCAGTCTTTTCACCAGTGCCCCAAATTCATACATACATAGATAGATAGATAGATAGATAGATAGATAGATAGATAGATAGATAGATAGATAGATAGATAGATAGATAGATAGATAGATACTTTATTAATTCCAAGAGGAAATTCACATACTACAGCAGCAGCATACTGATAAAAAACAATATTAAGTTAAAGAGTGATAAGAATGCAGGTATAACTGACAATAACTTTGTATAATGTTAACGTTTACCCCCCCCGGGTGGAACTGAAGAGTCGCATAGTGTGGGGGAGGAACGATCTCCTCAGTCTGTCAGTGGAGCAGGACAGTGACAGCAGTCTGTCGCTGAAGCTGCTCCTCTGTCTGGAGATGATACTGTTTAGTGGATGCAGTGGATTCTCCATGATTGACAGGAGCCTGCTCAGCGCCTATCGCTCTGCCACGGATGTCAAACTGTCCAGCTCTGTGCCTACAATAGAGCCTGCCTTCCTCACCAGTTTGTCCAGGCATGGACAAACTTCTTTATGTTGCCTCCTCAGCACACCACCGTGTAGAAGAGTGCACTAGTCACAACCGTCTGATAGAACATCTGCAGCATCTTATTGCAGATGTTGAAGGACGCCAGCCTTCTAAGGAAGTATAGTCGGCTCTGTCCTCTCTTGCACAGAGCATCAGTATTGGCAGTCCAGTCCAATTTATCATCCAGCTGCACTCCCAGGTATTTATAGGTCTGTACCCTCTGCACACAGCCACCTCTGATGATCACAGGGTCCATGAGGGGCCTGGGCCTCCTAAAATCCACCACCAGCTCTTTTGTTTTGCTGGTGTTCAGTTGTAGGTGGTTTGAGTTGCACCATTTAACAAAGTCCTTGATTAGGTTCCTGTACTCCTCCTCCTGCCCACTCCTGATGCAGCCCACGATAGCAGTGTCGTCAACGAACTTTTGCACGTGGCAGGACTCCGAGTTGTATTGGAAGTCCGATGTATATAGGCTGAACAGGACCAGAGAAAGTACAGTCCCCTGCGGCGCTCCTGTGTTGCTGACCACAATGTCAAACCTGCAGTTCCCGAGACGCACATACTGAGGTCTGTCTGTAAGATAGTCCACGATCCATGCCACCAGGTATCAATCTACTCCCATCTCTGTCAGCTTGTCCTTAAGGAGCCGAGGTTGGATGGTGTTGAAGGCACTAGAGAAGTCCAGAAACATAATTCTTACTGCACCACTGCCTTTGTCCAAGTGGGAGAGGGATCGATGTAGCATGTAGATGATGGCATCCTCCGCTCCCACCTTCTCCTGGTATGTGAACTGCAGAGGGTAGAGGGTGTGGCGGACCTGTGGCCTCAGGTGGTGAAGCAGCCGCCGCTCCATGGTCTTCATCACATGTGACGTCAGGGTGACAGGCCGGAAGTCATTCAGCTCACTAGGATGTGATACCTTTGGGACTGGGGTGTGTAGGCTACTAAGATTATTTACAATCACTCATAATTTACTTGTATTACTTAAGACAGCAGTCTCATAGCTATCACACCAGAAACATATGGTACTTCATAACTACATTATATACAGTACATGAAACTATTTATACATTTTTCAGCCAAGTCTTACAGCTACTGCTAACTAGTTCATTGTTAGGAATTCATGGTGCACTTGATGCATTTATGACAACAGCTATAATGGGAAAAACTGCTAGTTATCTTTATATTAAAACTGTTCCATTTTTCTTACACATCAGCAACCACATAAATGTATTCTGATGCAGCATTTGCAAAGATTCTTTCATTTTCAAAACTGGCTTCAAAGGCTCACATAAACATTAATATTTCCGGAATCTGTTAATGGTGTGAAAGATAAGCTTTTTTTTGTTAGCTTCATCACCTTTAAAGGTCACCTTAATGTGCAATTGTCATTACTTGCATGCTAAGCAAAATGTAAATTTAGGATAGCCACACAACATTTTAACATCTGAATAAACTATAATCTAAATGTCATTCAGGTTAGCCATTTATAACCATTCTTGGCATTTGTTACCTGTGAGGACAAGAACAGCAGAGATCCAATTTCAACTGGTTTTTGGAACATGATGTCATCCACAGCTACAACATAAGGCCGTGATCCTCTAAAAAAAATGTAAAAATAAATATATATTATATACATGCATACACACACACACACATACTGCTGTTAGTTCTACAAATATAGCCAAACCTAACAAAGAGGAATATAAAAGTCATCTGCAATAAGCAATGCATTTAATGAGCTAAAAAAAGGTTTAAAATGGGTTAATACTTTTTTTTTTTACCTAAAACAAAAACAGATGTCAAAATTAATAACAGCATACTGATAATCTGGCAAATGGGTGGCAAGGTAGCACAGCGGTTAGCACTGCTGCTTCACAGATCCTGTGTGTCGTTGTTCATATGGGGTTTGCTTGTTCTCTGCATTTCTGTGTGGATTTTTTCCCCCCCAGATACTCCAGATTCCCTCCCACAGGCCCAAACTCATGCAAGTTACATTAACTGGAAATTCTAAATAGGCCAGCTGCAGGCGTAGGTTACACGAGTGATCACCGTGATGGACTTGTGCCTAATTTCCTGCCTTTCACCCAATGTTGTTGTATCAAACCCTCTGTGACCCTGAACTGGATTAAACCAGCAGGAAAATGGTAGGTAATTTAGCAAATTATCCCTTGCTTTGGATGAAGACATTCTGCTTCTTAAAAGTCACTCATAAAGAAAATGTTTTTAGGCTTCCTATTTCATGGGAGAATATAAAAAGGATGAAAAACAACATTTATCATCTATTAGTATGAGGAAAGGCAAACCCAAAGAAATAAATGACTGGACCTTCACAAATCAGGTAGTCAAAGTAGAAAATACACAAAGTTAATATATTGAACCATTGCTGTAAAAAAGCATTTGTGACCTTCCTATTTTTGCTGAATTCTGCAATATTCACTTGTTTCTGACCTCCAAACAAAGTTAGCGTAATACAAAAGAGAACCTGAGTAAACTCAATACACAGTTTTTAAATAGTCATTTGATTTATTGAAGGAAGAAAATTCACTAACACCTTTATCAGCCATGTGAAAAAATAAAATAATTGCCCCCCTAAACGTTAATACTTTGTCACGTCACCTTTGGTAGCAACAACTGTAATCAGGCATTTCTGGTAACAGGAGATCAGTTTTTGGCATCATTTTGCAGACATTTATGCCCACTCTTCTCTACAGAATTGTTATAATTCAGCCACATTGGAGGGTATGCAACTATAAACTGCCCACTTAAGGTCTTCCACAATACATTACATTTGTAAGAGCTCACCGAAGGTCAGACTATCAGCTTTAATCTAAGGAATTAAACACACAAATTCTATGAGCCATTTAGGAATGACAGCTGTTTTAATACATAGTAGACTAGACCCCTTTATCAGAAACTGTTCAGGAGCTAAAAAGTAACTGCATAAACTAACATAACCATAACATCATGGTCATTTTCAATACTTTGTTGAAAATACTTTGTAGTCAATGACTGCCTGAAGTCTGGAGCCCATGGACTTTACCAAATGTTGGATTTCCTCCCTAGTCAAGCCTTTACTGCAGCGGTCTTCAGTTACTGTTTGTTCACTGGTCTTTCTGCAAGTGAAATACATGTTTAATAGTTGAGGTCAGGTGAATAGTAAACACTAGTGGTCTGGTTTCACAGGCAGCCACCACATTTCATAGGTGATGTGATATGCTTCAGAGCATGAGCTATTCCTTCCCTTCTTCATACTTTCTCATCATTCTGGTACATGTTGATCTTAGTTTCATCGGGCCAAAGAATACTGTTCCAGAACTGGACAGGCTTTTTAAAATATTTTCTGGCAAAAATGTACTTGGCTGTCCTATTCTTGAGGTTTACCTGTAGTTGGCACCTTGTGGTAAACCCTCTGTATTTACTTTCATGAAGTCATCGCCTAATTGTACACTTTGATCATGAAATTCTCACCACCTGGAGGGTGTTCTTGGTTTGGTTAGATGTGAAGGGATTTTTCCTTCTTCAAGGAACAAAATCTGCAATCATCTAGCACATTTGTCCTCAGTCCTAATATCCACTCCTAATGTTTCTTTTATTTCTCTGATGGGTTTGTTTTGTATCAACAGCTCTTTGGACCTCATATTGAGACTTCAGTGCAGCAGCTTCTAAATGCAAATCAATATTCAGATTTTTTACCTTCTTAACTGCTAATGAAATAATGAGGGAACTCACCACACCTGGCTAAGGAACAGCTTGTCAACCAAGTATCCAATTACTTTTGGCCACTTGATAAGGAGTGGATGACAAATACAAAGTGCTGCAATTCCTACATCATTCATCCAGTTTGGATGTAAACACCAAGTTTAAAAAAAGAAACAAACTACAAAAGGTCTCATCTGTTTATCAATGTTTTTGTAAAACATGCCTATTATAAAAAATAAAAAAGTGATGCATTATAGTAAACAAAACACTTACCCATACGTGCAAGCATTTGCCCATCCCAATTCATATGCTTTTCTCATTAGAAAGCCACCAAATATTCTATTGAAAATGTTGCGCTCCTTAACAAAAAACAAAAAAAAAAATTACACAATTAATAAAGTAGCTCTTCCATTTAACAGTTCAAAAGATGCTAAATTAATATTCATATACTGTATTTAGAAACCCTTCCCTATTTTTTTTCCATTCAAAGCAGATCTAACGGAGGTTAATCAAATGTTTTAAGGATAAATAAACTGTATTCAACTTAAAATAATAGTATTCTGTCCATTCCTAGGTTCAGAGCAATTTCTTCTAGTTTATGTATATTGTACTTTTGTTTTAGTTTATTTTTTTATTTGTAATACTAAACTCATACTTTTATGTTTTCAGAACAATTTTAAAATCTCTATTTATCCATCCATCCACCTTATCTCCTAGAGTATGTGCAGTAACATCAATGATGATAGAATCCACAAAACAGGTTCTTTCTTGTACATGAAATAACATTGGATTAAATGGAACCTTGTTCATATAAATTACTGAAGACAGAATACTACAGTTGACAAATGATTGATTACCCAGGTTTCCACCATAAGTAAAAGTGAATCACTTGCTTCAATTCTATTCATCTTTCATAGCTGGAAAACAGCATTCCTCCTTTAATACCCAGACAGTATGTTTTAATTAGTGACACACTTAATTTTTATTACTATACATACTCACGTATAAGTCGGGTCTTGAAACCCGAAAAAATAGACCATAAAAATCAGACTCCAACTTATACGGCCATTCAAAAATGCGACACTTGCATTTTTTTTTTTTTTTTTACATCTTCTTGCTTCCTCTGATCTTGCATCAGTTTGTCAGACACGTTAAATTTTGTTACAGCAGCACAGTTACCAATTTCTTTGCCACTTCAACGACTTTTAAGTTAAAACCAGCTTCATATTTTCTTCTGATCGAACACTCCATCATAGAGAAGGGATGCTCTTACAATAAATGTATATGAGGGTGTGAGACACAAAAAACACAAACCAGTGCAATCGTTGCTTCAGAATAGTTCAGGTATTACCGTGTGCTCACGTAGGCACAATACAAAAAAAAGGATGTTTGCTCCGTCGTTACTTTCTCAGGTGGGCCTTAGCATGTCATAATCTCTTGGATCAATACTGTGAGTTTTTTGCATTCGACTTATAAGACCAACATTATAAAACACTGGAAAGTATACAATAAAATCAAGCCCCAGCTTATCTGTGGAAGAATTTTGATGTGAGTATATATGGTAATAGTACTGCCAGTTAAGATACTATGAGTATTATATATACAGTGTGTGTGTATTTTTTATATATATATATATATATATAGATATATATATTGTGGAGCCGACCCGGACACAGACAGGCGGACATGTTGATTCTCAACCACCACACGTTTATTTACAATATTTACAATATTAATAATGGTCACTAAGACCCAGTCAGTGCACAACACCCCAAATACTCAGTCCTGGCCACACAAATGCCTCTCTTCGGGCCGCCTCCACACCTCCTCTGTGCTTCGTCCTGCCTCCTCCCGACTCCAGCCTCGAATGAATGGAGACGGCCCCTTTTATCCTGTCCCCGGATGAGCACCAGGTGTTCCCGGCATTCCTCGCTTGGCCACGCCCCAGCGT
>JANRMT010062834.1:16562070-16645209 GCA_026402145.1 Polypterus bichir lapradei
TCAGTTGTATGTTAAGTACCAAAGTAGAAACTCCCAGCTCTGATTTGTTTAAGTATTGGCTTTCATCTAGCAGGCCTTCTAAATGCTTGATTTAATGGTTAATTTGGAGATTTGGCACTTCAAAATGCACATTTTTTTCTCTTTTATCTTCCTCCTCATTTTATTACGTCTGTGGGAGAAGATGCAGTTGCACCCTCTTACTAAGAAAACATCTACGTTTTAATGGTTCTCAACTTCCTGAATATTTTATATAAAAGATTTAACTGAAATGTATGTTTATATTTATTACCTGACTTTTGAAGATCAACAACCATTAGCCTCTTTTGTTTTTTCTGTTGTTTGCCCTTCCCATGATGATGGATGAAAAAAGGTTCTCATAGATGTTATTTCTTTTTATACCCTGGTAAAACAGGTAGCCCAAAAACATTTCTTGGTATTGAGCTGTATGTAAAGTTTCATTGTAAAGCCCATTGTGATTATATGAAAAAATAATAATTAATATTAAATGCTCCTGAAGTGAGAAAATGGATGGATCGATCGATATTAACAATTTAAAGATATCCATCCATCCATTATCCAACTCGCTATATCCTAACTATAGGGTCATGGGGGTCTGCTGGAGCCAGTCCCAGCCAACACAGGGCGCAAGGCAGGAAACAAACCCTGGGCAGGGCACTAGCCCGCTGCAGCAATTTAAAGACATTTACTCTGAAATAATTGTTTTAAAATAAATGTCTGCAGTCCTTCATTTTTGAGACATAGACTGTAGCTCATTACTTTTGTTTCATACAGCTTTTGCGTACATCTTTATGAAAGGTACCAATAATTTCAGAGCCGACTGTATGTTGATAATCAATATAAGATAACTGTACAATCCTACAATGCAACTTTATACCCCTTAATTCAGTTTTACATCTGATTGCTTCAAGGGAACCTATTTAAAATATAGAAGAGGAACAAGTAAGTTATGAAAATATACTATTAGTAATATTCAAGATAGTTGTATAATTAATATTAATTATTTCCCATTCACTAAAAAAATGTATAGTTCGGATATTGGTGTCAGAAAAGCACGGGCACCTCTTGACTAAAATTATCAATTTGTGGAATTGTGAAGCAATCGCAAACATCCCTCTGCGATAAATAAAGTTTACCTAACCTAATCCTGCATTTATGCTTGCCTCATGTAAGTATTCCAGTTTAACTCCACAGTCCAAAGACATGTTGTGAGCTAGACTGGGAAATTTACATTAGCCTGGTATGAGTATGAGTAAGTACTGCATGTCCTGTGATGGACCACATGTCATCCAGGGCCAGTTCATGTTTTACACAGCTTTGCCTGGGACATTTCCTCAGATAATGGTGATGCATCTGTCCTTGGACTTGAAAATTTGGCATGAAATTGACTTTGATTATTCTTTTTGCACCTAATGATGGCATTTGAAACACATCATTATATTTTCTTATAACAGCGAGAAAATGAATGAGTTCTGAGTCCATGTGTAAACCAAATACTAAATATTTTAATATGTCCTAGGAAGTTGTCAAAATGTTATTTAATTTTTTCCACTTTTGAAACATATTCCAAGTGGTTCATCACTTTGTTTTCAAGCACAACAATATGGACATTTAACATTCATGGACCCTATAAGAATTAGATGCATTGTCAATGTGTGAATTACAATTAAAATCATCATTGCAATTTTTGAAGGAAGGCAAATGTCTTTTTTGATATTCATGTCAAAAAGAAGTTTCTCTGTTCATATGTTCAATATGTTTTGTGGTATATTTAGTAACAGCAGCCCTGTGATTATCTGGATGTTTATGTGTGTATTTAGCAACTGCAACTCACTTCACAATATTTTTGTGTATATATAGAAATCATAAGCTTGTCCACCTTAGGATTTTTTGTGCACATTTAGTAGATATAAGTCTGTTTATATCTGGATTTTTTGTGTACGGTATATTTATCGACCGCAAGTATGTGTTTTTTTTTTTTGCATATTTAACAACAAATGTGTACAACACCTCTTAGGTTTTCCTGTTTTATTAATTTAGTTTTGAGATAATTCAGTCACATCAAATAAGCAAGAGAATGTGCTTGATTGCAAGTTTGATGTAAACAACTTTGAGTTTGAGCAAGATCAATAGTAGTAATAAGTTCTTATACATTAACATGACCTTGGCATAAAGCTCCTGTGAAGCGCAATCTTTATACTCACCGATTATTTACCCCAAATTTAGCAAATGATACACCATGCCTGTAAACATCAAATAGACTTGTAAAAATTTCTAATACAGCTAACAATTTGCAAATGGTAGCATAGATTAAGGGATTTTGCATGTCATTCATATATATTACAACATCATCGTAATTGTTGCCATTTGTGCTATATGAGAAAACTGTATCGTGTCTACTGTCTTTCCACAAATTTGACAATTTCCAAACTTAATACATCCATACCATATTCAGACAATGACAATAAAATAAACAATCTGTCAGCTGGAACGCAGGGTCAGCTTTTGTACAGCGCCCCTGAAGCATTTTTCAGGATAAGGACCTTACTCAAGGGCCCAACAGAGTAGGATTCTTTCTGGCAGTAATGGAATTTGAACCAGCAACCTTCTAGATACCAACGCAGATCCTTAGCCACAATGCCAAGGTTTATCAAAATCCAAAAATACAAAAAAAAATAAAATTGCTATCCACCTTTACACATATTATACGGTGTGGAATTAGTACATTATTCATTAAAAGGGATTCCATTTTAATTGAGCAAAAAATATATATACTTGACACAGGAATTGTGTATGAAAAAAACAGCTTTTTAGAAGAATTTTCCTCTGTCCTTCCAGATCACGATTCAATGCCATGTCTTTTTCCTGTCTAAAGCACCTTTCTTTCCACATCATCCCACCCTACTGGTCTACACTGCTCATCTGCTGCAGACCTTCATTTGCATACACCAACACACCGCAAACAGGCCGTAAAGTGGAATCTGCTCTTTGTCTATGGACATCTGTCAGCACTGTGCAGCACGTCAGCACAATGTACAGTTGTGCTTGAAAGTTTGTGAGCCCTTTAGAATTTTCTATATTTCTGCATAAATAGGCCATAAAACATCATCAGATTTTCGCTCAAGTCCTAAAAGTAGATAAAGAGAAACCAGTTAAACAAATGAGACAAAAAATATTATACTTGGTCATTTATTTATTAAGGAAAATTGTCGAATATTACATATTGGTGAGTGGCAAAAGTATGTGAACCTTTGCTTTCAGTATCTGGTGTGACCCCCCTTTG
Organism: Polypterus bichir lapradei; assembly: GCA_026402145.1. Classification (NCBI taxonomy): domain Eukaryota; kingdom Metazoa; phylum Chordata; class Cladistia; order Polypteriformes; family Polypteridae; genus Polypterus; species Polypterus bichir. Next base: position 16,565,372 of record JANRMT010062834.1, read on the forward strand.
CAGCAATAACTGCAACTAAACGTTTCCGGTAACTTTTCATCATTCCTGCACACCGGCTTGGAGGAATTTTAGCCCATTCCTCCGTACAGAACAGCTTCAACTCTGGGATGATGGTGGGTTTCCTCACATTAACTGCTCGTTTCAGGTCCTTCCACAACATTTCGATTGGATTAAGGTCAGGACTTTGACTTGGCCATTCCAAAACATTAACTTTATCTTCTTTAACTGTTCTTTGGTAGAACAACTTGTGTGCTTAGGGTCGTTGTCTTGCTGCATGACCCACCTTCTCTTGAGATTCAGTTCATGGACAGATGTCCTGACATTTTCCTTTAGAATTCTCTGATATAATTCGGAATTCATTTTTCCATCAATGAAGGCAAGCCGTCCTGGCCCAAACCATGATACTTATCACCACCATGTTTCACAGATGGGATAAGGTTCTTATGATGGAATGCGGTATTTTCCTTTCTCCAAAAATAACGCTTTACATTTAAACCAAAAAGTTCTATTTTGGTCTCATCCATCCACAAAATATTCTTCCAATAGCCTTCTGGTTTGTCCATGTGATCTTTAGCAAACTGCAGATGAGCAGCAATGTTTTTTTTTTGGAGAGCACTGGCTTTCACCTTGCAACCTTGCCATGTACACCATTGTTCTTCAGTGTCCTCCTGATGGTGGACTCATGAACATGAACATTAGCCAATGTGAGAGAGGCCTTCAGTTGCTTAGAAATTACCCTGGGGTCCTTTGTGACCTCGCAGACTATTACACGCCTTGCTCTTGGAGTCATCTTTGTTGGTCGACCACTTCTGAGGAGGGTAACAATGGTCTTGAATTTCCTCCATTTGTACACAATCTGTCTCTGTGGATTGGTGGAGTCCAAACTTTTTAGAGATGGTTTTGTAACCTTTTCCAGCCTGATGAGCATCAACAACTCTTTTTCTGAGGTCCTCAGAAATCTCCTTTGTTCGTGCCATGATACACTTCCACAAACGTGTTGTATAGAGCAGACTTTGATAGATCCCTGTTCTTTAAATAACACAGGGTGCCCACTCACACCTGACTGTCATCCCATTGATTGAAAACACCTGACTCTAATTTCACCTTCAAACTAACTACTAATCCTAGAGGTTCACATACTTTTGCCACTCACAAATATGTAATATGCAATCATTTTCCTCAATAAATAAATGACCAAGTATAATATTTTTGTCTCATTTGTTTAACTGGTTTCTCTTTATCTACTTTTAGGACTTGAGTGAAAATCTGATGATGTTTTAGGTCATATTTATGCAGAAATATAGAAAATTTTAAAGGGTTCACAAACTTTCAAGCACAACTGTACCTGGAACATTATTATTTAGGACACATAAAAAAACATTTGTTGACTCATTTTTTTTTTGTTCAGTGACATCTGCAATCCATCAAAGCATTTTTAAGATTTTGGAGTATTCATTTTTTCTATTGTAGGACTTTTTCACCTCTAAATATTGATATATCAAAGTCTCTTTTCTTAGGAGATACCTACTGACCTAGATGTACAATCCTACCAAACTTCAGCTTTTTAACTGAATGGAAAATAGTGCTTCTGTTGAGGAGTGAGTGAGTCAACTTTGCATTATTTTACATACATACACAGAGCACTAAAACAGGTCTATATTCATTAATACACATGTATGGTATCACAGTGGATTTTGATTTTTAAATATATATTACACACACCCGATAGCATCATTAAAATAAATAAATAATCTCAGTTTAATTGAATGGCATATACTGTACCCAAAATATAATACTCTAACCCCAAAAATGAAATTACAAGCAAGATATGCATTGAATAACTACTTTGCTCACTTTCATTAAATAGAATATAAATAAGCAGAACACCTGAATAAATAAACCTGTAATCAATGATAGCATCCACCCTTAAATTATTGCACCACCTGTAACTGTAGCATTGATTACCATAAAAGGTATTCATTACTGAACTGCATTACCTAATTAAAATAGCATTTTCTTATAAAATAAATAATATTCACCTTCAATTGATATTTTGTTGCTGATGACAAATTTTGTTCTATCGCTAAATGGCAAACTTCACATTATTAACTAGCTCCCTTATCCACATGCTGATATGGCTCCTAACTTGTTTCTGGGTACGACATAATGTTTTTAGCCTTCCTCTACTTCATGCTCTTTGACTGCTTCAATCTTAAAAAAAAAAAAAAAAAAAAAAAAGGCCAGAGATTACAGCTTAACTCACCACATTGGTAAACGCTTTTTACAGTGCTGGCTCCACCATGTAGCAATTTTTGGCGGTCACAAAAAGTGACAAGCACGAATGTATTGGAAGGTTACTACCTAAATTACCTGGTGATTTTCAGTTAAACTGATATAGTCGGACAATAAGATCAGCAACTGTGGTCAGCAAGTCTGATATACCCCACAACTAGAAGTGCATTATTTGACCTCATCTTTAACTGGGGTAGGTAGGTAGGTATCAAGAGAATATGTGTTGGCTCCAGGCACAATTCATAAAGATAATGGACAAGACTATTTAAAAGCTTTGAGATTGACTACATAAGAACTTGCATGAACACATCAAGAATAGAAACCCTGCTGAAGTTTTTACCTAACATTGATGTAATAGAAAACACAGCTAACAGTAGTTTTGCAGTCAAAAACAAATAGTAAAGAAAGAAGCTCACTTGACTTGTGCTGGATAACATACTGACAAAAGTAAGTCAACCAACAGCTCCATGCAGCAGTGGTCCTAAAACAGAGAATACTGAACGCATAACTTGTCAATCCCTGTCACAGATAATGTATTTCATAAGTCAGCTAGGTTCCTCTCCCATTATTTAAATCAAGTAGGTGAGGTTGCAGTTGACTAAAGAACAAAATCCTAAAAATTTCTAGATTAGGCATAAGTAAGTGAAATCCTGGTTCTTTTGTTCCAAATAACTTTTAAAGTAATAACAATTAAGTAGATACATTGCTTTGTATACCGGTTATGACTACGGTGTACCATATTTTCCGAATAAACCAATAAAATGGGCCAGGTAGGCTTACAAATGTTCAACTAGTTTTGTACTTTTTTTTGTATTTTTAAAAATATTTCAATAACGGCTGCTGCTTAATGATGAACATGCATACTGTACAAGTGGATAATGGCGACAAGTTAGGTGATTAGCTGTTGTCCCTCTTGTAATTTGCCATTGTTAATTGTTTCCTGGTAAATAAAATGAAGCAATTAATAACTTAAAATGCTTACCAAGCAGATAAATTAAAATAAAAAGGACAGAGAGTTAAGAAACTCCTGGGTCCTCACAATAATGGCAACAGTTAAGGGTTCTTCTGATTCACCAAAAATCAAAACAACTATGGAACACACTGTACTTGGCGTAGGTCAACACCCCAGTGACACTACTTTGACTCATTTTTGATTCTATACACTGCAAAAGCTGGCTGTTACAAGAGGAAATAGGATATCAAATTTCAGGTAGGTAGGTATATAAAGTGCCCACTTGGGATGTATACAGAAAAGCCCTTTGAAGTCCCATCAAAGCTTTGAAGACTCTAAAACACAATAATCTAAATGAAAAACTATACTCCAAACTAATTTACTACAAATGTCAACACATGAAAATAGACTGATAATACAATTAAATGCTAATTATAATTTCTCTATTATTGATCAACAAACCTGTGGGTGACAAATTTCAAGTCCTTTCAGCTTGGCATCTTCCATCCAGACCGAGTTTGGTGGCAAGAATCGGCTCCGAAAGCTAACTGTCCTAAAGGGATTAAAAACATTTCTTGTTATTGTGATGAGCTCAGTACTTCTTTAAGCAGCACAAAGCAGACTTTGCAAAATCTAGTACTCTTAGCGTGGATGTGTCACATTTTATCTTACTTTTTTTAAAGAACTGTAAAAGGAGATATCAAGGTCACTATTGACATCATACACCGAGTGATAATTTTAATATCTTAATTGGTGGACCTGCTTTAAACAAGAATGTACTCAAACTTAGAATTGCATACTCCACCAAACAGACATTCATGCAGGTGCAAACTCAACACATGCAGCTTGAAAACAAAGACAAAGGGTTACTTGTTCTTTCATCATTATACACAAGAATGTGCAAAACCCATGACATAAGCAACTCTGAATGTGGCCTGATTGCTGGTGCCAGTTGGGGTGGTTCCAGCATCTTAGAGATTTGCCTAACCTAATCTCTCTAGGGTTAACAAAGAATAGTGTGATAAACAAAAAAAAATCCACTGAGTGACAGTTCTGTGATTAAAGAAAAATGCCATGTTAATGACAAGAAGAAGGTCTAGCCTCTTTTAGGCTAAATGAAAGACCACAAATAATGAAGTAACAGTTTATTACAGCAGCAATGTAAACAAGAGCACCTTTAAACTCAAAATGTGTCCGACTTTGGAGCAGATGGGCTCAACCATTCTCAGCTAAGTAAAGGAAGATAAAGCCTCAATGCACAGGTGACCATTAAGATGTAAAAAATGAAGATTTAAAAATGTCATCTGTCTGGCAAATTTTGTTTTCTGCTGGAAAACAGATATGGAAGGATTAGAATTTGGTATACTAAACAGCATAATTCATCCTGCCCTATGACAGCAGTCCTAGCTGGTGTCGTATTATAGTGGTGTTAACAAGGTTTTCTTAGTATTAAGAGCTCTAATGTGTATCAAGTGAAAGTAAGCAATATCTGTGCACTGGTATTGTTCAAAAGCATCATTCTATGACACAAATATGCACTTTTTCAAATGTATAATTCCAATAGGTTAATGCATCATGTTAAGCACACACAGGATTATTTTAGAATCCTACGCAGTGTGACAGATGGAGGGCGCTAACGTCCTCTTGAACCCTCAGACTATTCGCCAGGCACCAGGTAAAAGTCCAAATATAATTTATTTTTGAACTATATAGTGCACAAAACACCCTCCTCTCCACAATACTCATACAATTCTCAATAATAATAACAATAATCAATAAACACTCCACCACTCCCAGACGTGTTGCCACCCTTCCACCCAGCTCAGCTCTCCATCTGGGGAATTCCCATAGTCCTTTATATTCCCTGACCCGGAAGTGTTTCCAATCCTTCAGTCCATGTGACTTCCTATCACTTCCGGGTCAGATAAAATGTCCTCTTCTTCATCCCAGAAGTACGTCACTTCCCCTGTCGCTTTGCCTAGGACGTACTTCCGGGTTATAGGGCACATATGACTCTCTGGGCCTCCCTGCAGCGTCCTCTGTTGGCCCCTGTGGTATCCAGCAGGACTGTAAAGGAAAACTCAATCGTCCATGATTCCCTGTTGGTATTCCGGGCACCTCCATGCTGCTGGGAGAGCTCCACCTGGCGGCCTGGGGGTATTGGCCGGGATGACAAGCCAGCCATAGTCCAAAGCAGTCAGTTTAAGAGTAGAAAAAAAAATATGAAGCAACTACATAATGAAGTAAAGGAAGCATTGATCCCGAACCCCTTAGCAATGTTTCCAGTACTATGCTGAATCAATGCTTCAAAAAAAAAAAATATCAGGCTTTCTGGTAGCTAAATGGGGTCCTACACACTATTAAATAACTTAATAAAACTGTCCGCTGGGATGTAACAAGTATATTTCCTGTAGAAAAAATAATGACAGCTAATCTTATGCTGCTGTATGTGGATGCAAATGTAGTAATTAGTGGTGAACTGACTTTTACATAGGCATAAATTGACTAAACACAGTAGAATAATTGTAAATATTTTGTTTTATGACACTATTTGCTAAATTTCCCCCTAGGAACAAATAAAGTACTCTCTATCCGTCTACCTATCTAATTTGTCATGTGTTGTATAAATAATAAGAATCAAGGATAAAATAGGGCAATCATCGAGACGCTCAATTTTTTCACTATACTTATTTTCCTTTAACGTATCCTTAAATAAGCATTTGATCTAGTAACTTAATAAAATCTTGGGACAACTGTACAAATTACAGTAAGAACATTAAATAAAGAGTATGGTAGTGTAAAACAAATATCGATGGGCATAAAAAATATATGACTTTTACATGTAAAAATGGCTGTGTCCAAGAGTGTGCCTTCAAGCTTTGTTTAAGGTTGACCCCTGCCTTGCACTCTGTACTGCTGGGACAGACTTAAAGAGACCCATGATTATGAATTGGACAAAGCATGTCCTGATAAGAAATGTCTGAATTTTAAAAAATAGGCTTTGCTTTACACATAGAATATGTAGATTTTATTTTTTAACTGTATGTCTCCCTAAATTCTTTCTGGCCTCAGAAATTACATAGCCCTGTTAGGAAAATTATAAAGTATTACATCATTCATCAGCCTCTTAGATTCCAGATGTTAATTAATAAAAAAAATATAAAATGGAAAAAAAAACAAAAATATCACCTAGGTAAAACTTACTTGGAGTCTAAAGTGTTGAGAAACATACTGTGAATGATCTTTCTCTCATCAGCTGTGGGAGCCACTTTTAGTAATGATGCTGTACTAATTTCAGTCCTTCTCTTTTTGTTTACTATGGGCAACATAAAAGAAACATTATAAAACACAAGCACACATTTACTTTTAAAAATGAATCACCAGATTTACACCTTATAAATTAGTCCTTGTCTTTATTTGTATTTACTTCCTTCAATGCATAAACTCAGGTTATTTTATTTTCTGCTTCATTAAACAATGTACAACACAGTGGATCTGAGCAGTTAAAAGCACATGCTCTGAATTTAACATTAAGACAGGTTAAAGACATAATAAATAAAATATCAACACAAGTTACTTTTATAGGAGTTCTAGACCACCACAAGCTCTCAGAAATGCTTCACTGATCCTTATCATATATTTAATAAGCATCTTGTACTACAGGAATGCAACGCCCTTAGAAGAAAGAGAGTCAGTTAGTATTTTGATGATGATGTTGGAAAACACTTTCCCAGGCAATGATGCGATGTGATAAATGGAAAAGCCGTGTTTACATCACTCTTACAACATTCATTAACCACTCATGCCACATGGATGGGAGCATTGTCACCCTACATGACTCCACTGCCATCAGGAATGCTTTATATTGATTAGCAATTACATTGACCTCTAAAGGAATCAGCACATGCAATCAGTGTCAGTAAGATACACTACATACCATGACAGAGCCACTAGAACCAGAAAAGGTGGTAGTCACAAATATTCAGGTCTTTAGACTCGGGTGGATGTGTGAATACGTGTGTGAATGACAGGAAGGTCAGTGGAATGGTGAGGATGCAGGGAGTAGAGTTGGTGAAGGTGGACAAGTTTAAATACTTGGGATCAACAGTATAGAGTAATGGGGATTGTGGAAGAGAGGTGAAGTGAAGAAGAGAGTGCAGGCAGGGTGGAACAGGTGGAGAAGAGTGTCAGGAGTGATTTGTGACAGACGGGTATCAGCAAGAGTGAAAGGGAAGATCTACAGGACAGTAGTGATACCAACTATGTTATACAGATTGTGGACGGTGGCACTGACCAGAAAGCAGGAGACAGAGCTGGGGGTGGCAGAGTTAAAGATGCTATGATTTGCATTGGGTGTGACGAGGATGGAAAGGATGAGAAATGAGTACATTAGAGGATCAGCTCAAGCTGGACGGTTGGGAGACAAAGAAAGAGAGGTGAGACTGCATTGGTTTGGACATGTGCAGAAGAGAGATGCTGAGTATATTGGGAAAAGGATGTTAAGGATAGAGCTGCCAGGGAAAAGGAAAAGAGGAAGGCCTAACAGAAGGTTTATGGATGTGGTGAGACAGGACATGCAGGTGGTGGGTGTGACAGAGCAAAATGCAAAGGACAGAAAGATATGGAAGAAGATGATCCACTGTGGTGACCCCTAACGGCAGCAGCCAAAAGAAGAAGAAGAAGAAGAAAAAGACTCAGGTGGACGTGGAATCTCTTCAGATTCAAAGTTTCAACAGGGTAGCATTTGAAGCCAATGTAATGTGTACAAGAAGCACAGTCATGAAGCAGTAGGAGGATGGTTGCAGCTTTCTGAGCCACTTTTCCCTGACTGACAAAAATGCCAAAGCAAAACAGTGAAACACTGACCAACTATGTGGGTCTTCAGAGTTATGGAATTAATATGGACTACACCCGCAACATAAAAGAACTTGTGCAAATGATCTTGTTGGCACTTGCTTGGACCTTGATGTACTTTAACTTTGAAGAACCATGGTACACCAGTAATGAAATGCTTCTTAAATTTCTCCTAGTCTGAATACATTAGATTGAAATTCACATGGACTGCTTAATTTCAGGAGTCAAACAAACTGGATAACTAACATGCTTGTATTTAATTTTTTGTCAAAAATGAATTTAATTGATCTATAACTACTTCCTGTAGTGTCTAATATCTCAAGCAACACCAATTGTGCATTATAATTTGCTCCACGATGGTAATATTTTCATCCATCATTGATGTCAAAGTCCAGGCACACTATGACATGTCATCGATGGACGTTCTACCAAAATAGAATTCTGTGACCCTTCTCAGATTGACTAGGTGAAAATGAATTTCAGAAGGCCTATTGTTCTCAATCTTAAAGAATTCAATGACAAAAACTATACTTAATTTTGCAATTTTTCAGCTCAAAGTTTAGTTAACTCAGTAAAATAAAATACACTAGAAGTAGTATAAACAAACAGTCGAGTACGCAGGATCTAATCTATGGCTAACTAGAAAATTAGCGCAGTAGAATGTCACATTTATTTTCAGGTTTGTAATTTTTTGATCAGCTTCTGTAGAGTACAATGTCTAAAATACTGCACTGTAGATTAGGTTCACATTAAACCGTTATAAGCCTGGGATTTTGAGCCTTATTTCTAAAGCAGTGCAAATACTTAAAATAGGACTCATATACTTAACCCAATATACTCAAAATACAACATGTACTGGACACTTGAATTAAAACAGCTATATTAAAAGGAATTTTCAAAAGCTTTGAATTTAAACATATTAATTGTAACGTGAAAAAAAATAATGCATTTAATTTACTGATTTATTAAATGGAAAACAGAATCCTATCTTAAATCATACTTACTTTCTCCTTGCTTAAAGACTTCTTCCTCCTCTGGACTTTCCACTATCAATGGATTTACAAAAGCTGCCCTAATAAAATAAAAATTATGAAAAGAGTTGTTGATAACTTTCTTCAGCTATGAAGACATTTACAGCATCTCATTTTTCTAGGCTTCAAATAAAAATGGCTTTTTATTAGAGACTTAATCTTGGGATAAGGGATTGGGAAATTCATTACATTCTTTTCTAATTTAGGATATTCCCATAATATCATAAAGAACATCAAAATAGCTTATACACATTAGAATATATTAAAATTCATTAGGGAAAACTTTCTGCCACTGAAAAAACTGCATTCAAAGAAAAGGTTTTATGTAAATAAACTAGAAGAAAATTCAACTGAGTACCTCTTGTTTTCTGAATCTCGAGAAACCATGACAAATGTAGCATCCAAGACAGGACTATATATATCATTATGGTTCTACAAAAAAGAAAAAAAAAGAGTTAGCAAAGTACTCAGGGACAGTCCTTTTCAATTTGTAACCTTGATTTAGGTATAGAATTTTATCAGATTTTACCTGTTTGTGGTGCTTTGAACACACAGCATAAACCAAATTGTATTAAGGGATAATGTGACCCACAGGGCAGCACAATGACGTCAGGAGACTGAGGTTCAAGTCCCGGGGTGCTCTCTAAGTGGAGTTTTCATGTTCTCCCCATGTCCATGTGGGTCTGCACTGGGTATTTCAGTTTCCCCCCACTGTCCAAAGGCACGAAGGTTAGGTGGATTGGCAATGCTAAACCGGCCCAGATCTGTATGTGTGTCTGTGTGTGTGTGGATTAATGGATGTGACTGACAAATAGGACAAAACAGAGCTACAATTCTGATTTGAAGTAAAAAGAAAAAAAAAGAAAAATACATTTAATGCCTTTTTACTGTACTGCTCCAAATTTCAGGAGTAACTGTAAGATAATCTATATAATAAACAAAGTTCTGCGTACATCAGCCTGTTTATTTGTGTGTTTGTCCTGGCATGAAATTTTATGAAAAATGGGGGAAACTTCAGGTATCATAAAATGATACTGTACATTAAAGTGTAACAACAGTGAAATAGCATCTAACACGTTAGGATAGTGGTGTGATGGCTGGTGTACCTGTTTTCAACAAAGCTGATCTGGTTTGATTCCTGCCTTTAACATCTATCTTTTTATTTTGTCAGATTCCCTACACTATTTTGTCATGATCATCCACCACCACTTGGCTATATAGTGTGCAGAGTTATTTACTATAATTTGAAGCTGCATTCTGCTAAACCCGTCAAGTTGTCATAACCCCCTAGTTAAGTCAAATTTGAATCATTTCTTCCACTTTTAATTTAAAATAAAGTTTTCAAATAATACCAGGGAAACACTAGATAACACAGCTATAAAATAAAGATTAATTCAAATCCAATGGTGTTAAGTTGCATGTTGATAAATCAAAGGTTTATCACTCATTATGCACAGTGAAGTATCCCTTCTTTCTCTTAAAAAGTCTCACAGGCAAATATATATAATGGCCTTTAGAGGGTGCTCTTGCAGTTCCCAAACCCCCAAACAATGCCAAAGAAACTAAAAATATAAGGAAACGGAAATCTTAATTACAATTGAAGGCACTAACAAAGGAGGGTACAGGGCTTCAGATAAATAAATATAACAAGTGAAAGACTAAGGCAAAAATAAAAAGACGTTTCAACACCTCCCATCCCTACATCTTCTACCTCTCTAACTTCCTGCACCTCTCTTCTTCTTCCTCTTACCAGGTCAACTGTCATCCGTCTCCACCTCATACTAAATTCACTGGAGCAATGACAATTGGCATTTTTTTGACAGCAGTATTTCTGAAGAACTTCTGGGTCAGGTGTACCCATACAAAAGGTCAGGGGTAGTCTACCCAGAGTTCCCTCTGATAGACCCTGGTATTTCGGTCAGACTGATAGCCCAATTTAAAAAAAAAATTAAAATTAAAACAATGCAGGGGCATCAATAGCAGCCCCCTGCTGCCAGCAGTTACAGGGATAGGGAATACATACACATACATACATACACACACACACACACACACACATTATATATACATACACACACACACACACGCACACACTCATACACATATTCACATTCACATTCATATAACTTATATGGGAAAATGTTTCCTGGATTTGATTTGAAAACATTTACAATAAAAATGTAAAAGACTAAGATTCGTTGTCGTGCTATACAATGTACATAAACTAAGAATTAAGGTCAAAGACATCTGCGCTACTACAACATCCATTCCAACTTAAAGGCAATCAGAAAATTCCTTAAAAAACAATCTAACAATCTTTAAGTAACCACGTGTGCAAAACTTAATGGCAATTAACATGCTTGTGCACAGAGTACCTGAAACATGTGCATTTTGACTTCCATAGAAGTCTTTCCAACCCAAGAGACATTTCCAGTAAATTTTATGTCACAGTCAGGATGAATAATATTTCTTCGCATGTCTAGGAGGATGAAAAGATAATTTAATGAGATATATAGGACAGAAAACAAATAACAGATTAAGGGATAAAAATGATAAAGGATACAAATGTATAATATTAAAAAGGGAACAAACTTCATAAACTTACAAAACTTAATCCACCCATTGATACATTAGTTTTCTGACCTGTTATTGTCTACCGCATGTTCATGAATAAAGAGGTAAAGTTGTCACTGCAGTAATGGATACTGGGGAGCCAAAGTCCTATTCAGAATTTCATGCAAACCCTGGGGGAATGTTCAAAATCCACTTAGAAGGCACTCCAGCTTTGAACTGAACATGGGTTCTATGGGTTTTCAAGCTTTCTTACCAGTTGAACCACCATGGTGCACTTCAAAAAATAAAAGTCACAAAAACATTGCCAATAGAACTTAAATGTGCTGGCACATAAAGTACCTTGATCAGATGCGACTTACACCAGTCAAGGATGTAGGTTAAAAAAATAAAACAATTCTATTACATCACTTAACCAAAATCATATGATGATCAGTTATAGTACTCCTTAAAAACCAGATCATAGTAGCCTTCCATATGCACACTTTAACAAGAATAATCAGTCATGGCAAGTGGAATTGTTTTTTTTTTCTACTTTCACATTTGATCTTAGCCATTTAATTAGCAAATTTATTATAGATTAATTATATAGATTTATTATCTTTAAATGGTTACTTGAACCACAAATCATTTTGTGTTATTGTCTAGATACCATTTTTTATTGAGCTGATTGCTTCTACCATATTAAAAAGAGGAACAAAGATGAATGACCATTTCATTTATTCTTTAGGGAATGTAGAATGAGCCACAATTATCCAGGGAATACTTTAAGACAGTTATGCTTTATAAGCAATGATAATGTAATATGGGTGCAAGAAATGCCCAACTATCATAAAATAAAATTTGCAACACATACAGTATTAAACATCATTCTCCAAAAAAACACAAATGCAACTAAAATTTGTACATTATATATGTAAACTTTCTTTAGCATATCTCCTTTTACACACATATTTCATATTGAAAGAAAAGGAAAAAGAAATGTATAGAAATGACATACCAATTTTATCAACAAGAGCTGTAACAATAGACAAGGGAGACCTGCGATGACTGTCACTTTTTGTATGAGAATAGCAAATGAGAACTGCAATAAAAATAAAAGTAAAACTAACATGCATATCATCAAAAACTTCAGTTCAGCCTCTTATCAATCAGTAATATTTGACGTACTTAAAGAATGAAACACCAGGGGTCTCGTGTATAATGTCATGCATAGAATTCACACTAAAACATGGCTTATGGACAAAAAAAATTCAGATGCATAAAACTGTGTGTAAGCAAAGTTCCACGCACTTCCCCTTTATAAATCCCAATCAAGGTGAATTTTAACAAGTCTACAGCCCCACCCCAAAATTTTGCATATTTGAATATGCAAATCAATATATATAGCCCCTTCCGTTCAGTGTTTTGTTAAAAGACAATGGCAAAAGCATATGTAAAAAAGAAGTATTTCACCAAATACAAAGTGGAGGTCCTGCTCAGTGAAGTGGAGGCAAGAAAAAACACACTATCTGGTGGCTTAAGCAGTGATATGAGCAACAAAAGGAAATTGATGGAGTGTCACTCAAAAGTTCAAGTTTAGAAAGTCGCACATTGCCCAAAATAAAAAGAAGCGGTCAGATATCAAAGTCGACGTTAAAAGGCAAGTGTCCAAGTGACATACAGAAACTTATTAGGGCCACAGAGAAGAAAAAATAAAATAGGGACACAGTAAAGAAAAAAAAGGACTATGTTGAGATTAAAGTTGAAATGTTGACTTTAATCTTAAAATTTCCACATTAATCTTGTAGTTTAATTTGTCATTAAAGTAGAATGTCATAAACTTCATCTTAAAATTGATGTTTAATTTACCAGAGTTTCTCAAATGCCATCATAACTAAAGTAGCATGTTAAATACTTTGTACTCTATGTGTTCCCTGGCCCAGATGTTAATCACTACACTTTCTCTTACGCCAACAGAAGCGTGCAGGCAGTGATGGTCACACAGAGTACATTACATTCATGATATTACAGACCTCTGAACATTTTAGAATATTGAGCAGCTATATACTGGATATTAGTTTCATGAGGAAATACATTAAAACATGTTTTAAACATGTGGGGGCACGGTGGCACAGCAGTAGCAATGAGCTGGCACTCCGTCCAATGATTGTTACTGCTCCCGCAAGATACTTGCTGGGACGTGTTCAACTCCGGATGGAATAATTTATTGCAGCAGTTCTGTGTCTGCCAAACATACCAACCTTCAATTCCTGTCTCCATTTTCTTTCTCCATGTAACCAATCGCCACACAATAAGCATCCGTACTAAATGTAAAATCAACTGTAAGCTTAGAAAACTGATTCTTCAAATCTTTTAAGGAACTTGAAAAATGTTTTTTATACATGTTTAATTATTCCATTCATCTTTCCATCCAGGGTCACACCAGTCCTAGCAACCATACAGCGTGAGGCAGGAAAAATCACTATTGCTGCACCACTGTGCCCCCACATGTTTAATTATTAACAGTATACAGTACATTATTTAAGTGAAGTTAACAATTTATCTGTAAAAGGTAATATCCATCCATCCGTTTTCCAACCCGCTGAATCCGAAATACAGGGTCACGGGGGTCTGCTGGAGCCAATCCCAGCCAACACAGGGCACAAGACAGGAACCAATCCTGGGCAGGGTGCCAACCCACCGCAGGACACACACAAACACACCCATACACCAAGCACACACTAGGGCCAATTTAGGATCGCCAATCCACCTAACCTGCATGTCTTTGGACTGTGGGAGGAAACCGGAGCGCCTGGAGCAAACCCACGCAGACACGGGGAGAACATGCAAACTCCACGCAGGGAGGACCCAGGAAGCGAACCCGGGTCTCCTAACTGCGAGGCAGCAGCGCTACCACTGCGCCACCGTGCCGCCAAAAGGTAATATATATATATATATATATATATATATATACTTTAATGTATTTCATCATAAAAATGATATCAAGTATAAAGTAATATAGTATTGCAGCACTTGGAAATCTAAACCGACTTAGAAGCCAGTCATAATCATCTGTACATGCTCCTAGTAAATTGAATTCCTTTATTGTCATTGTATGGTACAATGAGATTGAATATGTAACTCCTTCATAAACTTATTTTCCTATAAAATTATAAAAAAATAATAATGGAAACTATACAATATGAAAGCATAAGTACAATATACATGTAGATATAGTGCACATTGTTCATAAAGAGGCTCAAGTTATGCAGTATTACAGTTGTAGTGCAAGTTTACAGTGAGGTAATTGTAATTATAAGTACAAGCAGTTCAACCAGGAGCACTAGATGAACTGATTAGAGTGCGTTTACAACTGTTGGGATGAAACTGTTTCTGAGCCATGAGGTCTGTGTAAGGAAAAGGAAAGGCTCTGAAGTGTTTGCTGGATGGGAGAAGTTCACACAGACTGTGGCATGGCTGAGTGGAATCCATGCAGATGCTGGTGGCTTTCCTGAGGCAGTGTGTGCTATAAATGTCCTCCAGGGCTGGACGCTGTATCCCTATAATCCTCTGCACTCTCTACACAACCTGCTATACAGCCTTCCGTTCAGCTGCTGTGCAGCAGTGATACCACACATAGTTACAATGGGTTAAAATAAAATAGTGGTGCACTGACAGTAGCAATGAAAAAGCAGCTATTATATTTGGAAAAGTTTGGTCATTTCGTGCACTATTATATAAAACAGAATGATTACAATCAAGTGCCTTAAATTTGTAAATTATATGCAATTAATTTCAGTGTATTTGATACAGACTGTAGGATGGATGTGAATCTGAAAAAAAAAAAGGGAAACGACACAGAAACAGTAGCACTGCTTTGATGCTGGGTGCTGCCAGTTTGCAAAACTGAGCATAAAAATGTATACGTGCAGTGTGAGGCAGATGAGAAAATGTGTGTGACTTTACGCAAAGTTTAGTTTTTACACATCACAAAGTGAGCATGGAAACGGCGTAACGCAACATTTTTGTGCATATGCACCATTTCTACAAGAGGCCCCTGGTGAGGATACTGGATCCAAAAGAAAAACAAAACAATCCAAAAAAACAATGAAATAACATTATTTCATACATTTTTTTTATTTAGAACTAGCTGTGCTTCCCAGCTAAGACAGGTTGAAATCTAAGTAATCAACACAGACCTCATAGTATTCAGCTTTAACATTTACAATGCACCATCTATTGGAATGTATTTTGTAATGCAGGAAATAAAATGCATTGTATTTTCAATTCCAACAGATGGTGCACCACAAGCATTAGCATTGCTTTTCTGAATCCCATACTAAATTCCATCTAACAGAGACACAAATTCACAGACACTTGTCCTTTATTAAGGTGGATTCTATTAATCATATAAACTGCTATTTAAATAATAATATGTATAAACAGACATTGCAGTTTACCTGTCTATAACATGCTGATTTAAAAATAATTATCAGAAAAGTAATTCAATTTGTTGGCTGTAATAATGAAATAAATACCTCCTATACTATCAAGATCTTCGAGGATCCTGCCAAATCTGTCAGGGAAAAAACACATGAATTTATCAAACAAGTTGGCACAAATAAACTCTTTGCCATATAAGTTCAGAATTTATTACCTTACACTATTGTGAACATTGAGATATTTCTCTCGCAATACTGGCTGACTTCCCAAAGGCAGGAGAATCTCAACATAGCTGTCCTTTATACGACGAGAAGGCAAATCTTCCTGTCGGTTTGCAAGTAAAGAACTCAAAGTGGTTCTATCTTTCATAGCTTGCTGGTGATCACTAAGTGGTAAAAAAAAAACTAATTATAAACAAATATTAAATGGCACTTCCAAAAAACTGAGTTGGTCAACAATTATATATTATTATGTAATATCTATATCTACTTTCAGAATTCTACTTCCAGACAAAGCACCTGAACTTTTATTTACTGTATAAATGGACACTGAATTGTAGTTTTGGACCATACTACTTTTATTTTTTAAAAAAATACTAATTATGCAACACATTTTCAGGTTCAGAGTTTAATATACCAGAGCATTTTTTCATGTTTGTTTTTCCATATTAACCTACATTGTATTGGAAAACTCATCAGAAACTTCAAAAGACTTTGTCGGACGGTTATCTTATCCAAAGATCTTGACTATTGATTGTTCTCCTCTCTTGCTTAATGAATCTTAACCTGAAGAGGTCTATTAATTTTTTATATCTAAGATGTCTCACTTAATGTTTTCCAGTGTTGTATCTGTCCTGGTGTCTATATAAACACAGGGAACTCCAGTTTCTGTATTACATCTTGCCTAAAGAAGGGGCCTAAGTTGCCTCAAAAAATTGCATATTGTAATCTTTTTAGTTAGCCAATAAAGGGTATCATTTTGCTAAACTTGTCACTACAGTAATGCCTCGCTATATCGTGCTTCGACTTTCGCAGCTTCACTCTATAGTGGATTTTATATGTAAGCATATCTAAATATATAACGCGGATTTTTTGCTGCTTCGCGGGTTTCTGTGGACAATGGGTCTTTTTACTTCTGGTACATGCTTTTTCAGTAGGTTTGCCCATTTGATTTCATACAAGGGACACTATTGGTGGATGGCTGAGAAGCTACCCAATCAGAGCACGCAGTTACAGTGGTGTGAAAAACTATTTGCCCCCTTCCTGATTTCTTATTCTTTTGCATGTTTGTCACACAAAATGTTTCTGATCATCAAACACATGTAACCATTAGTCAAATATAACACAAGTAAACACAAAATGCAGTTTTTAAATGATGGTTTTTATTATTTAGGGAGAAAAAAAAATCCAAACCTACATGTCCCTGTGTGAAAAAGTAATTGCCTCCTGAACCTAATAACTGGTTGGGCCACCCTTAGCAGCAATAACTGCAATCAAGCGTTTGCGATAACTTGCAATGAGTCTTTTACAGCGCTCTGGAGGAATTTTGGCCCACTCATCTTTGCAGAATTGTTGTAATTCAGCTTTATTTGAGGGTTTTCTAGCATGAACCGCCTTTTTAAGGTCATGCCATAGCATCTCAATTGGATTCAGGTCAGGACTTTGACTAGGCCACTCCAAAGTCTTCATTTTGTTTTTCTTCAGCCATTCAGAGGTGGATTTGCTGGTGTGTTTTGGGTCATTGTCCTGTTGCAGCACCTAAGATCGCTTCAGCTTGAGTTGACGAACAGATGGCCGGACATTCTCCTTCAGGATTTTTTGGTAGACAGTAGAATTCATGGTTCCATCTATCACAGCAAGCCTTCCAGGTCCTGAAGCAGCAAAATAACCCCACACCATCACACTACCACCACCATATTTTACTGTTGGTATGATGTTCTTTTTCTGAAATGCTGTGTTCCTTTTACGCCAGATGTAACGGGACATTTGCCTTCCAAAAAGTTCAACTTTTGTCTCATCAGTCCACAAGGTATTTTCCCAAAAGTCTTGGCAATCATTGAGATGTTTCTTAGCAAAATTGAGACGAGCCCTAATGTTCTTTTTGCTTAACAGTGGTTTGCGTCTTGGAAATCTGCCATGCAGGCCGTTTTTGCCCAGTCTCTTTCTTATGGTGGAGTCGTGAACACTGACCTTAATTGAGGCAAGTGAGGCCTGCAGTTCTTTAGACGTTGTCCTGGGGTCTTTTGTGACCTCTCGGATGAGTCGTCTCTGCGCTCTTGGGGTAATTTTGGTCTGCCGGCCACTCCTGGGAAGGTTCACCACTGTTCCATGTTTTTGCCATTTGTGGATAATGGCTCTCACTGTGGTTCGCTGGAGTCCCAAAGCTTTAGAAATGGCTTTATAACCTTTACCAGACTGATAGATCTCAATTACTTCTGTTCTCATTTGTTCCTGAATTTCTTTGGATTTTGGCATGATGTCTAGCTTTTGAGGTGCTTTTGGTCTACTTCTCTGTGTCAGGCAGCCCCTATTTAAGTGATTTCTTGATTGAAACAGGTGTGGCAGTAATCAGGCCTGGGGGTGGCTACGGAAATTGAACTCAGGTGTGATACACCACAGTTAGGTTATTTTTTAACAAGGGGGCAATTACTTTTTCACAAAGGTTTGGATTTTTTTTTCTCCCTAAATAATAAAAACCATCATTTAAAAACTGCATTTTGTGTTTACTTGTGGTATATTTGACTAATGGTTACATGTGTTTGATGATCAGAAACATTTTGTGTAACAAACATGCAAAAGAATAAGAAATCAGGAAGGGGGCAAATAGTTTTTCACACCACTGTAATTTCCTGTGTGCTGATTGGCTCAGCAACAGAGCGCCGAATTCGATTCCACTGCATTAACCAGGAAGTCTCGTCTCACTCATTCAGCATCAACGTGTTTAACTTTTGTGCTCTTTTGTGTTTATCTTTGTGCATAGTCAACCCCTTCGTTATGGCTCCAAAACGATCTACTCCTGCTACTGCTTCAGGGGCCGTGCCCAAGCGCCAATGGAAGATGCTAACGATTGCTGAAAAGGTAAAAGTTTTGGATATGTTGAAGGAAGGGAACAGCTACACTGCTGCAGGACGCCATTACGGCATCAATGAGTCCACGATTGTTTTTATTTAAAAAGGAGGAAAAGAATATAAGATCTACGGCCGCAGTGTCCTTTAACCAGGGCGCAAAACGAGTTGTAAGTGGATGTAATAAGGCGGTAGTCCAGATGGAATCTGCTTTAGGTATTTGGATTGAAGACTGCCGGAAGAAGAACAACGGCAGTGCTACACAATTGCCTGAAGAGGCTCCTTTAGAAGAGCTGTAACGCTCTCCTTTGTTGTGCAGTAAAACTAAACTCATCGTTATCGGACAAGTCGTCATGTCAGTGTTGGTGAGTAACCATAATTAATTTTCTACGTACAGTACTTATTGCATGTACATAGTTTAGTGTCACTGTACACACATTTTACTGTATACAATTTTTCTTGCATTGTACGTATTTATTGCTGGTGGCCTGTCTGTTGTAGTGGCTGTAACATATGTGATATTGGAGACACTCGATATCTTTAAAATAATATTTGGGTTTTACTGTATATAAACAGTGTGTTTACATACATAATTTCAACAAATCTTACCTAATATCTAAGAGAATACAAAGGGTTTATGCTGTATAATTGTGTGGGAAATGTTTATAATAGTATGGGAGAGTTTATAAGGGCTTAAAATATATAAAAATAACCATATGAACATATGGTTTTTACTTCGCGGATTTTCACCTTTCGCAGGGGGTTCTGGAACGCAACCCTCGCGATCGAGGAGGGATTACTGTACATCCATAATGGCTAACATGGTACAACAACACCCTAGTACTAATATTAACTACCATAAATTATGTAAAAGGCTATTA
This sequence comes from Polypterus bichir lapradei, assembly GCA_026402145.1. NCBI lineage: Eukaryota > Metazoa > Chordata > Cladistia > Polypteriformes > Polypteridae > Polypterus > Polypterus bichir. The sequence goes on from JANRMT010062834.1 coordinate 16,585,442, forward strand.
CTCACTAAAATACGATAAATACAAAATACTAACTGTATCAGTTCTATAACTATCACAAACTGATAAACTTAAACAGTGATCACAAAAGAACAGAGCAGAAGCTTTCTTCAGTCTCCTCACAATTACCTTTATTCCTTCCTGGTATATTTAAGCCTTGGTAGTGTGACAAAACCACAATACAAATGTGTATCTTCTAGAATTACATGATGTGCAACAACAGTACATTTTGGAAGTAAATAATTTTCTTCCAGCTATACACGCCTAAATAATTTGGACATGACAGAAAGTCTCTCAAAGCTCTTTCCAAGGTACTGAAAGTAGCTGATTTTATCGGAGCTGTTTGGTAATAATAATTACTGTAATAATAATTATTTACATTTACAGTATATAGCACTTTTCTCAATACTGAAAGCACTCTTCATAGTGAGTAGGGAGCCACTTCAACCACCACTAATGTGTAATATCCAGCTAGACATAGTTAAAGACTCAATAGCTTCAAAATAGAGTTATGTTCAGTGATGGGAAATTCTTCAAAATCAATATAACAGAAATAATTAAGTATTTTTTATCACATCTTCATTATCCATTGACTGTTTTACTTCAGTTTATTCATTTTATTTCCAAGAAGCAAAATCCATCATTGTCACGTAAGAATGTGCCATGTGTGAATAAGTCTGGTAAGATTTATAGCAAGCCACAGACATGTATAGCAACAATTTACAAAGTTCCATGTAAATAAGAGTCCTACCACAAATTACAAGACCATAAATTATAATAAAATAACTTAACTAAGAGTCATGCATCCAATTTACACAAGGATTAAAGAAAAATCTTTTGACCTACTTCTTTGTAACAAGAATGTATCTGCAAATAAATCAACAATAGAATTATATTTGGCAAGGGAATGCCAGCAAATTTATTAATGAAACTTTTGTTTAAGTTTGACTTGTGTTGAAAAATCATTTTAAAAGCTTCCAGTCAAATTGTTTACAAGATGTTCTGTATGGAATTTACTTGCAGTTACACAAGTAAAAGCACAGATATCAAATGAAATACAGTAAGAAGCAAGTAAGAGTAAACAGCGCAGTGAAAAATATAAATATCATATATTACTGTACCTCCAGTTTGTAGAAACTCCAACAATCTCTCTCAGTTTATTCCTCACTTAAAAAAAGAATATTCAGTATTATTGCTTTACAGTAAATGACAACAGTATTAAACTGCATTGAGTGTTTTATGATTTGAATAAGTATGTGCAAATAAGCGAGAGTTCAAAGTGCAGTTTAGTTTGCTAGATAATTCATACTGCAAGAGAAGAACAGAATGTTGGTATTAGTTTAAAGCAATCCCAAAAGCACCGGCTGCCCTAACATAAGATAACCAGCTTCTTTAACCAAGCAGAAATTAAACAATATTTAAAAAAAATAGGAGTGCAGGCAGCTCAATAATGAGCTCTAACAAAAAAACAAATAACCACATTTACATATCCTAATTTAAAAAAATGATGGAAAAGATAGATAACTGGTCAGGGTAAAAGACTTAAAAAATGCCAGGGATTTTGTTTTTGGAACTTCATCTGCTCACCTTCCACAGTTACATAAAATTTGGCTTTGGCTATGGAAAAAATAAAAAGCTCAGTGTATGTACAGAAATGTTGTATACACTCTATCTGGGTGCGACCTTCATATACTTCCCAACATTGGAAAATAAACTTCACCCTGCTGCTCCTTTAACTGAATACAACACAATCCTGCTCCAGAGTGATACCCAGAAAACTCATCATACTGTAGCTAACACCAACTGAAGTACTGCATTTTTCTCTGTCTGTTCTGTTGACATATAAGGGTGACAGACTGATATTTTGATCATGTTCCTCCTCTATCCTCTCCTTACACAGATCAGAAAGTTCAAAAGGGGCCGCCTGCTGTGTGCCCCAACACAGAGGGGATTGTTCAGTAACGTAAACTACCTCTTATGTCATGCCTCTCATCAGCTGTAGTTGGAATTCCATTGTTCTTTGCCATTTTCACCAGTGTCTCTCCTGACTTGATGAAGTCAGAACAACATGGGTCCTAAGTAATTTTTTATGTCTTCGTCTTTACTGGGTTTAACTCAGTTAGCTGTTGTGTGAGTATTTGCTTATATCATCTCTTGAAACTTTCATTTGATAGGCTTGTGCCACGGGAAAAGTGTGTCTATTCCAGCCCTGTTTGCCCTAACATATCTTGCAGTTGGGGCTTTTGTTAGGTTTCAAGTGTTGAAATTAGTAAGAAAAAGAAAACCACAGGCTCCAGTTGGCTTCTCACTAACAATGTTAGTGCCATCTGTCCTAAGCTTGTACCTTTTGCAAGGATTTTGCAGGCTTAAAGTCACATTTGCCCTATTTATGAGTGCAACCACAAGATCTCCCAAGATCCAGATGTCTTCAGGTCATTCATAAAACCCTTGACGGCAGCATGCTGGATTACACTTCTCAAAACTCCTCACAACATCTATACATTGGGGCAGAGAAGTGAATAATAGTACATCATGGAGGTAAATTGTGTCTAGAAAAGAGATAATGTATCTTATAAAAGAATGTAAAAACTAAAATGATAGCTGCTCCGCGTGTTGGCTGTCAGCTAGTGACATACAGTTCCATCAGCACTGGCTTGATCAAACAATGACACCTCTGGGTCTCCCTTATTCTGTTTTGCATGTTCTATAACCACGGAAATTATTCTTGCATTTCTAAACAAGATGGACACTCCAGGATCATAAAACTTCTGTAATGGGGAATGGAGGCATGTACAGTCTACAAGTACTTTATTTTTAAATTGATTTTTGTTGTTGTAATAAAAAGGATTTACATGAGCAGTTATTTACAGAAACAATATTGCTTTGTCTCCAAACACCATATTGGCCTTTTCTCATTCACTCTCAATCCTTTCATTATTGCATATACTTTAAATTTTAATATCTTCTGCCTCATATCCCTTTGTTTTCTCATCTATACCAAATTACTACTTAAAGCACCTCCTGTTCTCCTCAGCTACCTTTTCTACATCTGCATTACATCATCACGTAACGTTTTCAGACCTACTTTATCAAATTCAAGGCTGAGGTGGGACTTGAGCTTATCCCTACAGTAATGGGCACAAGGAAGGAAACAGCCCTAGACAGGCACTAATCCTTCAAAAGGGCCTAATGGAAATGCCAATTAACTGGCATTAGAACTGCAAATGAACCTACCCCAAATGCTTTTGGAGATATAGCAAGAAATTTGGCACAACCTGAGAAGAAACAATGTGGAAAATGTTCAAACTTCTTACAGACAACAACCAAGTGTGGGATCCAAACACAGACCACTGGGTTCTAAGGAAGCAGCTCTAACTACCAAGTCGTCACATCCTCTTGTGATTCCTGTTTTTGTCTTCACCCACAAACCTCTTCCACCATTTTCAACCAAACGTTCTTCCTCTACAACCTCTTACCATTATGGCAGATGCTCCTAAAATTATATTTTACTACAGATTTACTTCTTATCCTCACCTTTTATAACAGTGTTGTTTTTACTTTATACTCTTTTAACTAAAACATCTATTTCTATCAGTATTGCACTACATGTCTTACCTCTCCTTGCCAAGCAGTTTATCATACTCTGATCGCATCCAGATTCACATTTTACTAATTTGTATCCTTCTTAAACAGGACAATGTGAACAGATATTTTCATTAAACGAAAAAATTACCATACCCAGAATTCCTCATACTAAATATATGGCTCCTGTGAGATCCCTCATTGCCTCTGCACTGGCCCCGATATTACCATTTAATAAAAACTTAAGAGTAAAATAAGATAAAAATAAATTAAAAGTAGTTATTTCTGAGTCAGAAAGTACAAAGTGAAATGTACCCAAATTATATTTTTGGTGTACACATGAACAACTAAAACAAAATGTATTACTTTCAAATGTGAGTTAATGAAAAATTCTTGCTAATAGAATAGCAAAGCACAGATTATAAACTGAAAAGAGTTATATAAAAAAAAAAAAAAAAAAAAAAAAAAGGAATGAAGCCATTAGTATATGCCAGTATTATGCATCCTTTTTCTCTCAAAAGGAAATTTACTGTACCTGGAAATCCAACCCACTACTCTGTTAATAATCCTAAGTCTTAATAGCATTTACATCAATAATATAAATTAAAAATTATATAAATACAATTTACATTACATGACAGCAAGAAATAAATTGCAGATTGGAAAATATATTGTAATAATAAACAATACAATATCATTATATTGTTATGTAATAATATAATGTTATTGGATTCATTTTTCTTTAACACTTATGACTGAAACACTATTTCATTAACAACAGCTGCCTTCATGATAATCTGTAAAGTGAATGCCATGGATTTCCATGTAAATCTCCTTTTGAGGCTGGTTTACTTTTGCTTATTTATTTAATGAATGCTGCATTGCCATTTATTAAAACATGCATATTAGGTATTACCAACACACCATCACTTATGTGCAAATGAGAGTGCCCTGTAAAAAAAATGAAAACATACAACACATAATGACATGAGTGGTGGAGGACAAATAACTTGTGATACACTGTTTACACCAAAACTCTGTAGTTGATATTTTTATATCTGTGATGCAAGACAAACAATACATATCTTATGTAACTTTTTTAATCCAATTGAGGGTCACAACCACTATCACTTGGGCAATTTAGACTTGCCAGCTAACCTCACCTGAAGATAGCTGAGAACCTGGGAGGAAAGCAGAAAGACATGGGGAGAAAGAGCAAAATCCACACAGACTAAGACTGGGCGAGGGACTCTAATCCAGAATGCTGGTTATTACTATGCCAGCGTGCTGCCATTAGATAAACCACTAAGGATTTATTGCACAAACTGTAGTTTTCTGTGGTGCAGGTTACTGCTTAGTTTTCTCATTTGATGAGGCAGTGGAGCACACTTTACATAACAGCTTGAATCACCTACTTGAAGACCAATTCTAACATAAAAAATTGGGCTTACATTAAACTTTAAAACTTTCTTTTCATGTATAAAAATTTTATAGAAACAGGAGGCCTACAGAATCTATATATCTATATCTCTATTTACATATATATATATATTATATATATATATATATATATATATATATATATATATATATATATAGTACTAGGGTGTTGTACCGTGTTAGCCATTATGAATGTATAATCTTGATTACATCTTGCCTGAAGAAGGGGCCTGAGTTGCCTCGAAAGCTTGCATATTGTAATCTTTTTAGGTAGCCAATAAAAGGTGTCATTTTGTATTGGCTTTTCTCTACATATATATAAAAAAAGTCAATGTATGTGTGTGTGTGTGTGTATGTACGTATGTTCCAACATCACTTCCGAACGGGTGGAGCAATTTTCAAGACACTTGGTACACATGTTCCTCATTGGTCACCTAAAAATACTGTCGGGTGAAATCAACCCTAACCCACCCCCTTCTGGGTAGGGTGGGGGGTGATCTTGCGGTCTTGTATGCATGTTATCATCCAGTTGACACTCAGAACGACCACCAGAGGGTGAAATGGAGGTGACTGCCAGCATTCTTTATGTTTGAGCAGCACCGCGCCCCTGTTGCTTTTGAAATTAAATAGAGTTGGCCAGTTCTAAGCATCAACTGGATTATGACATACAAAAAAGACAATAAGACAAGCACATTAGTGAGTCTTCTTTGTTTGTTAATTTATTTTTAAAGTTGTGTTTTTTTAATTGTATTTTTCTCAAAAATTAAAAAAAAAACACTTTATTTTCCTCCTGGGCAACGCCGGGTAATTCAGCCATGTTAGCTAGTATGAAATATTATTCAGATAACAAGCCCAGCAAGGAGATTTAAACACCACAATTGCCTTCATGGTCAGTGTTATAATTGTGATGAAAATTAAATGTCCACTGGATGAATAATTTACTTTTGGACCAATAAATGAATCAGTTAATCCAGGGTCCTAATGATACATGGAGATGGGTGGATAATAACATGGCAAAAAACCGCATGAGTCTATGGATTCACCCGACCAGGTGTCAACTCTCAGGCTAAAAGGCATGCTGTAAATTTTCATGGAATACACTGGAATTCAAATGAGTACCTGAATATATTTGACTACTCGGGGTAACAATTCAAAAGCAAATGTGTGTCCATCTGCAAATGTGTTTTTCCCCCTTTCTTTTCAGCAAGATAATGTTAGTGCCGTTAAGCTAAAAAAGTGGACATAATACTCTCAAATACAAGACTGGGAATTCTGCATATCACAGTGGCCTGACCAATCACAATCCATCTGGGAGTGTGTCAGGTGACATGAAATAAACTGCCTTCCAGTACAGATTCCAAAACATCTAATGTGCAATTATTATGGGACACTGCAGAGCAGAACATTATCATAATCCCCATGCAGCACTTTAGAAACTATGCGTAGTCCAATTGTATGTTTTTGAGAGAAAACAGAGGACATGTTTATTACTAGACAGATGTGGTTAATGAAGTGGCAATTAAACTTGCATGGAGTGAAGCACAGCAGAGTGGGATTCAAACCCACAGCAGCCTTGGTTCCTCTGTCTGGTCTGTACTGCAGCTCAAAGTTACCACCAGAAGATTCAAAAGATGACCTACTAAGCATGTTCTTCCTGGACCATCCAGTGCCCTAAAAGCTATGGCACTGTGGAATTATTTTACATACATGTTTGTGATGGGCAAGTTAGGATGAAAACTTAGTGTCGTCACTTCTCGGTTCAATCACACTCATCTGCACAAAACACAGGTCAGGATGCAGTGGTTTTCTTAGTGGCTCAAGCTACTTGAACAAAGACAGATGCATTTTCCATAGTGTTTTTAATATAACAATGTTGAAAATGACAAATGAAAATTTCATTAAAATAAATGATGAGTAACTTAAATAACAAAAAAATAATTTAGATCAGGCACCAATTTGACAAGAAGTGAATTCTGTACTAGTCAAACTGAGCACCCTAGAAAATACATACAAAAACACAACTATACATACAAAAACACAACTAATTTGAAAACAATTGCACAAAACTTATTAAACATATAAATTTACTTGAACAGTAAGCCATGCTTCAGATGTCCTAGCAAAACTGAAGACTAGTTTAAAATCTGGTAAGGGATTTTACATTTATTTCTTGGCACTTTAAACTTTACATGAAATTATAAAGGAGACAAACTTAAAACATGTTAAATTTCCTTATTTCACACAACCCTCTAACTGCAAATGATGACTTCACTTTTACCACTAATATATTTTTTGGCAGAATATATAATAATGTGTTAATAACTGGAATATGTCATAACAGTAATGCATAATCAAGAAGACTTTTAAGGCATTCTGAATGAGTCTGCAAATACCTGCATTTGAGTCCCTGCCACTTTTGTAGGACATATTTTATATATAAGAGGGGCATTCAAATATAAACAGGAATTTATGAGCTACACTTAATTTATTGAATACAATAAAACGACTTACACACTATTTTTCTGTGTATTCTCCAGGCACAGCAATACACTTGTTCCAGTGCTCAGGAAGCTCCTAAATCCCAGAAGTGTTGAAGTCTCTTGACTGCATGTTCCCATTCTTGCACAGCGTCAATAGCCTCCTCATTCAACTTGAATTTCTTCCCTCCTAAAAGTTCCTTAAGTGGACCGAAGAGATGATAGTCCCTCTCTGAATGACTTGCACCAATCATACACTCCAGACTGAGAGAGAGAGAGACACTCATCCTCAAACGGATTTTTACATCTCTAATAAATCTGAGATTGAATGACTCCTTCATGTGTCAAAAATTTAATAATAATTTGCTGTGCAACATTACTTTATACCTTCTGCTCCAACATGTTGATTACAATAGACAGGAAGGGGGGGAAAGAGCAGCTAGCACTACTAATGACAAGTTCATATATGCGTGTGTTTGTCCAATGAGTCAGGTCTACCTTGCACTCTTTATAAGAACAGAGCATGAAAATTCCTGTTTATAATTGAACACCCCTCATATTTATTTATTTTTTTACCTTCATTCATGGTATAAGACTGTACACCACTCTGAAGACTGCTTGGAGTATGAAGCATCCTACGGACCGCCAAGGCCACTCTGTTCAGCAAGTGTAACCTATAAAAAGAATTTAAAACATAAATTTCCTATTCATCGGGCATTTAAAAACTGATAAAACAACTACTTGCTACTACGCAACTGCATAAAAAAAGTATTTTTTTATAATTTAAAAAATTAAAACGGTATCTTATTCCAATTCAGGATGCTGCACCAAAATAAACAGCAGTCCAATCATTCACATTTTCTTTTAAAATGATCTTCCAACCTATAGTCAAAGGAAACTAAAGACGTAACTATAACTTACATAGGTGTAATGGAGTTTAAAGCAATGTACTATGTGCACTTGCAGAGTGATAAATATTGCTTTTTACATTTTTATTTAATCAATAATGTGATCATTTGAAATGTCTAAAATGGTTCACAGAAAAGAATAACCTTTAATATGTTATAAGATTATAGACATAGCATACATACATCTGTAACCTTTTTAGATCCTCTTAATCCAAGTCATTTATTTTACTGTTTAAACTGAAGTCGGCTCCATGTAGTTTGTATGGCTGCTGTTTCACTGCATTTGCTCCACTGGGACCAATAAAGTACCTACTTATCAAACGTCTTCCCACTCCTATATGGCTGATTTTGTTATATGTAAATAATAAGTCTCTGTCTTAAATTAACAAATTGTAAAAATTGGCAAGAAATATTACTTATGGCCAGTATAACAATAAACACTTCACCACTAAGCTATTTTAATATATAAGGGCCAAGTAGTCATTGCTGTTTAACTTTCTACTAAGTAAGTTTGAACAAATCTGACAATAGTTTAGGCAGATTTGACTTTATATTAGGGTGGCCAGACTTCCCTTATATACGGGACATGTCCCACATTTGGTCATTTTGTCCCCTGTCCCATACTGACCTTTCAGGGACACCCAAATGTCACGTATTTAGTTCATTTTCAAATTGCATAATAAAAATGTATTTTTACTACCTTCTTACAGTACTTATTTGTAACCTTATAAGTAATTATACTTTCTTTTCTCAAATTTTTTTAATGAAAATAACCCAAATATAACGAGGAAACTAGTGTTTGCTACCTGTCTGCAACTTGCTCAGTTGCTATGGTTGGCTAGGGACAGCGACACTCTTACTGTTTTGTTCTCCAGTCGCTCTGTGTGCAGTTCTGTATCAGTATTGTAACATACAGTGACTGTCAATAAAGTGTGTTGTTACTACTTGCCACAGACCACTTTTTTCTAACTTAAAAACTAATCCATCCATCCCAAGATACCAAAACGTAAGTGTAAATTTCGTACAAGGCAGAAGCTGTTTTGAAGCAAACTGTGGTGTATGTAATTGCACTTTCAGTATTGAACATGGTCCCGTATTTCTAATTTTCTAATCTGGCAACCGTACTTTATATGTTAAAAACTATTCAGTTTATAATTCTATCTTAAAGGTTCTAAAATTTGATTTTCAACTTTGTAATGCACTAAAGGCAATCATCTCTCAAATCTAATCAAATGTGCCTACTAATGTAACTGGCTACCCTAAATTTAAGTACTGTATATACAGTAAATCCTCTACAAGCAGACCACACTCCAGCAGATTCACCTATTTGTTATTATAAAAGTGTAAAAATTACTTGACACTCGCTGTTTAATCATGCTTGTTGACGGATAATGTCATCACTGCAGGCCATGGGGTAAGGCTGAGATGGACATCAGGGGGTTGTACTTGTGGCCATGGGCAGAGGAAAAAGAAATCCCAAGATGCCTATCGCACAGTAGAAAAACGTGAGATTGACCAATAACAGGTTTGTGATACCCTTAGATGCCCATGGCTGAATGGATTAACGCGAGTCTACCAATCTCAGAAAGGTGTGCGTAAGGTGTGGGTAAGCTGCTGAACCCCATTCATGATGGGGACCGAGGCATACAATTGTTCCTCACAAACAAGGAATTCTCAGCGGGTCATAAGCTTGCAATGATTAAATCTCAGACCTTTGTACACACAGCCCATCGCTACTATCGATTGGATGGTTTAGTGAGGTCATCAGATCGGCCCTGCTGTGGTTGCTTGCAGCTTCTGACAGAGTGCTTAGAAGATGATTGAACCTGACTATTAAAGAGGTAAAAGTCTGTTGTTTCCATAGGTGAAACTCTGGAAAAATCTTTACTGAGCCTTGAGGGGCGAGATTGGAGGGCTAATGCATCCGCCCAACCCCGTCTCACTCCGAACTAACATCCTGCTAGACCTTAGCCCTATTTTTCTCATAACATCAATGCTCCACTATCCATGTTTTTAATATCCATGGGGTTCTTCAGGAACGTAGCATAAGGGTACACTGCAATGGTGCCCCATCCCCACTTGGCTCCTCTCTTAACTCAGTGTTGTAGTGTTATACACAAACTCCCTTAAACACTAAAATGGATAAGCAGCATCAAAACATGGATGGATAAATGCAGAACATTCAAATTATAACAGCTGATTAAAAAAAAATACAGTACAACAACTGTAATGAGAACAGGTTGTTCAGTCACAAATTGCCACATCTTATTCACCTACTGTGCATTGCCCAAAATAATATCAAGTTGAGATTTGAAGATCCCTAAAATCCTATTCTCCACTACACTACTTGGTAAATTATTCCATGTGTCTATGGTTCTTTGTGTGAAGTAAAACTTTCTGACATTTGAGAAAAATCTGCCTTTAAAATGTTTCCAACTGTGTCCCCATGTTCTTGTTACAGAATTTATTTTAAGGTAACACCTGGGATCCACTGTACTAATTCCTTTCATCATTTTAAACATTTCAGTCATGTCACCTCTTAATCATCGTTTGCTTAAAGGAATACTCCACTCAAAAATATATTTTTTCTGTTACTTACCCCATGTATTTTGCAGTGATGACTGTGAAAAACTTTTAATCTCATGTTGACACAGAGGTGTAACGGGCGGCCAGAACTCTTGCCTGGCTGGAACCCCCAGTTTGTGGAAGGACCTAGGGAGAGAGTATTTTTGGGACAGTTTCTCCCTCGGGACAACAGAGGGCAGCCACCCTGGTTTCCAGGAGGCACATGGACTTTTGCAGGACCTTATTTGGCCACACTTCCGCCACACCCTGGAGCCCTTCCTATAAAAAGGGGCCAGTCCCACCATTCAGAGGAGCTGGAGTCAGAAGGAAGAGGACAAAGCCTGAGGAGGAGTGGAGGGAGAAGGACTGGCGGCAAGAAGGGACTGTGTATTGGTGTGTTGTGTTGACTGGTATTTTGTGCACTTTAAACTGTAAATAAATGTGTGTAGTGTGGCAAAACCATTCTCCTGCCTGTCTGTGGCCGGGTTGGCTTCATAAGAGATTAAAAAAAAAAAAAGTTTGTGATAAAATGGCCGTTTATTGTGACCATATGCTGACTACAGCAAACAATAATAAAAAACATCTTCAAATCAAAAGTTCAATGTTTCCTGTTAAATCCCTACTATGATTTTTCAGAAGCATTTATTTAACAATATTTTAACAAAAAATCTATGCATTTTTCATATTGTGATTATGTGACTGGAACACTGACATGTGGATTATGCAACACGAGTACCATGAATTTTTTCACATACATTTTTCAGTCTTGCTTGCTGTAGGCCAGCATTGGTCAATACAGACCATTATTCTACTATAAACTTTATCTACCTTCTACCCGGTTGGGCACTTAATCAAGACCTTTAACCTGCATTGCACTGTCCATTGTATGACGTTAATCTGCATCCAGGACTGCGAGCAGGTCCTCCAAACTACAGGGAAAATTTAGGGGTTGGTTGTAGGATTGACACTCCAGCCACTGTTAAAAAAAAAAAAAAAAGAAACTCACAATGTTCAGTGTGGTGCTGATGGGTCACCCACAGCACTCATTTCTCAATTCAGGGGGTTCATAATGTGGAGGAAGCAGCAATGCGCTGTAATCAGTACATGTTCCCAACCTCTCTCTCTCTCCATGAAAACATGAGATTAAATTTTTTTCAGCCATCACTACATAAGGTATGTAACACATAAAAAATATATAATTTTTAGGTGGAGTATTCTTCTAAACTTAAAAAAAAGGTTCAAAAAAAGAATGTGCATTGTCGCTCTTTTCTGGACTTTTTCTAGTGCTGCTATGTCTTTTTTGAAACATGTAGGCCAAAACCGTACACAGTAGTCCAGATGAGATAACACAAGTGTGTTATAGAAGCATTACCTCTCTTGACCTGTTCTCCATACATTGTGCTGTAATGCAGCAATGAATCACATAAAACAGAACTCCTTCCATCTAGGTTTATATTTTGCACCACTTCATAAAGTTGCATGATAATTAAGAAGATGGCACTGAAAATATCAAAGGTTGTGCACATATAATGAATATCATTACATTAGACTGGAAATAGTTATATTTTTTTTAATAATAGTCTATGAACAATTTACAATGTACATTTGCAAACAAAGATGGAGGAAAACAAACTTAAAACCCTAAAAAACACTTTAAATCAATTATTTTGGTTTAGTACAGATATTTCAACAACTAATAAAATTTTCAAACCAGCTTTATCAACTCTAGGAATGATGGAAGCCTTGACACCAGAAATGTCAAAACTGGGCTCTACATATTATTGGAATATAGAAAGCACATATGCGTGTATCACTGATATAAAGTAGTAGTGTGTTTTGTTTTGTTACTTCGTTGTTAAGATTTTCATATACATTCTGCTTTTCTGGGTGTTTTTTTAATCCATTATTTCCTAATGATTGGACTGGTGGGTATGACACTTAACAAACAGTATGTAGCCTTTCAACATTCAGATTCATTTGCTCCGTGTCTATTTTAATACTCGTTGAAATAAAAACCTGCAGCCACAGGATTTTAATAGAATCGAATGTAAACGCTGGCCTGGGAGAAAATAGTAACAAGTTGACAGTAGTCTCAAGTTCAAAGCGCCAAAACCAGGATAAAATTCTGCATCTTGTCATTAGCAATAATCCATCATCCAACCCATCCATCCATTATCCAACCCGCTATAACCTAACTGCTGGGTCACGGGGTCTGCTGGAGCCAATCCCAGCCAACACAGGGTGAAAGGCAGGAAACAAACCCCGGGCACCCACCGCAGACTAGCAATAATTGAACGGTAAATTCATACTTAAATGGACGGGCACGTTATATCCAGATCTATTGATTTTATCCCGATTCCATTTTTCACATTCTTAGTAGCAAAGAGAAGGAGGCTCCACCATCACACACCTCTGGAATGCGGGTGCTTGTTACATGGGGCAGTGCTAACCCACACTACATGACGATCAAATGCATTTTCCACTTTAACTGCTATCAGCACCTTGTGCATGGAAAAGAAGTTTGCTTTGGTATACTAAACATCTAATCTACTAGACCCTTTGGATGACCTTCGGAGCCTTCGCCGGCAGCAAGTCAAAAACCAGAGCTGGACGGGGCGCGGTGTTAACGTAGGGCTCACTCACAATTCCTACAGGTCAGCCAAGTCCTCGGATCGCATTAATGTACAAACATACGCGTACAGTAAATATACGTGCATAAATATAAACATGAATCATATCAATTCAATTGACTTGATGCATTTTGCTTTTCAGACTCTGAAAGCTGGAATGAAGGGTGCGGATCAAAACTGTATGTAGCACCCCATACTTCTAACACTATTTTTATGCAAGTTAAAATCATAAAAAACTAAAAAAAAAAGGTGTGCCCTCATGAAGAAGGAGATCGAGCTTTATATCCTGCCTACCGCATTTTAAAACGTCTTTTTTTCGTCTCGTCAGAAGTGCTTCACGTTGCTGTTGGCTGTGTGGTTTTCTTAAAGCCAATCCACTTCCAGGTTACACTTGAGCTTGTAGCCGAGTTTCTCTGAGCTCTGGTGCTATCGCTAGACCCGCCCGTAAAGTCAATGATGCTGCAGCACGTGACAAAGAAGCATTCCTCAAGGCTTTGTCATAGCTTCGTCATTGATCTTCAGTACCGTTAGCGTGACTTCCCATTTTTTCTAAATTCTGTAAGTTTTGTTCTTGTTTGTTGAACGTGAGGCTGTATTTGTTGCCTCTGACGCCTAGCCTAACTCGTGGCGTTGTTTTACTGCAAGGCTCCCGAAAATCCGCCTCAGCGCGCATGTACGCTGGCCCGTGACGTCACAGACGTATTATGAAGAACACACTCAGTCGCTCTGCTGCATACTCATTGTAAAAAACATTTGCGGAATGAACGTTGACAAACATAACTGGGCAAAAAGTTGAAGACTGCTAAATAAAATTATCAAACGAATTAAATTAAACAAGTTTAAAAAAAAAAATGAATTAATCAAATACTAATATTCATGAACATTGAAAAATTACAAATACGTTCATTTGAGCCACATTGTAACAAAGTAGCAAATAAATGGAAACTATAGAAAAGACAGAAATGCGTTTTAGATCTTGCACAGATAGTCACACTAACTTGGTCCTGCTGTGGGCATAACACTAACAACATAAACCCACCCATATTTTGAATCCTCTACATGCATCTTCTGTGCTACAGAGGCTGGAACCAACCTTGGACTGGATGCCTGTCCAACATTAAAACATGTGAAAAACTTCTAACAAGAACAGCCCAACAGCTAATTCCTCCAAAACAACACCAAGTCTAGTTTTGAATGTCCCCAGAGTCCTACTGTGAACCACATGACTTGGTATTTACTCCATTTGCCTGTAGTTCTCTGTGTGAAGAAAAACTTCCTAACGTTTGCACAAAATTTACCTTTAACAGATTTTCAACTGCTCCCCTATGTTCTTGTTGGACTCATTCTAAAATAACTGTGTTTATCAACTGGACTATTCCTTTAATAGTTTTAAACACATCATGTCCCCACTTTACCTCTGTTTGCATAAACTAAAGTGGTTCAGCTCCCTCAATCCTTCCTCATTACTCATACTTCGCTCTTCTTTGGACTTTTTCTAGGTGGATACAGTATGTCTTTTTTACTAAACATAGACCAAAGCTGCACACAGTACTCCAGATGAGGCCTCACAATTGTGTTATAAGGCTTACGCATGACCTCCTTGGACTTGTACTCTTACATACCCTTATATATAACCTAACTGTCTGTCATCCTTCTTACTGGCTCCTGAAGACTGCCTGGAGGTTGACAGTGTCAAGTCCCCTATGACTACTAGATACTTCTCATCAGGCATACTTTCAAGTTTCAGACCTTCCATTGTTTATTCAAATCTAATATTTTCCTTCCTACATGTAATACTTTACATTTACTTACATTAAATGTAATCTACCACAAATCTGCCCAAGCCTGTATACTGCCCATGTCCCTCTGATTCAACGGATTCTAAATTATCTGTCATTCCACCTAGCTTGGTGTTATCTGAAAACGTAACCTGCTTGTTGTTATATTCCTTTCCATATCATTTATGTAAATTAAAATACCAGCGGCCCTAGCGCTGACTCCTGAGGGACACCACATTTAACATCACCCAATTCTTTTACAGTTCCTTGCACCATAATCCTCCGCTTCCTGTGTTTTAGCCAATTTTGCACCCATCTGCACACTATATCCTGAACTCCCGCCTCTTATAACTGGATACCCAACCTCTCATGTGCAACCTTATGAAATCTCTCTATTACAATAAAAAAAATCTTGGGAGATGAGACTTTTTATCCTGCAATGAGACATGATCTTTTGAAGAGAGACACTTTTATGTCCCGTAAAATGAGACTTTGTGCCAAGAAATTTAACCACGCCCGGGGCTGGAAATAAAAGACAAAGAGTACATGACAAAGTAGAACATCGTAAAGAATTCAAAAATGTTGGCGCAATACACATGCAGAGCAGGTTAGAAATAATGGAAGTACGAAAATTCGAAAGTCTCAAAAAAATGATAGTAAAGATCACAGCGCAAACAAATGGAAAATATTACTTGGTGAAATAACAGAACAGCGAAAAGAGATTGAATATATTGTTCAGATTTAAACTTTAAGTCGGAGACTTATAGTTACGGGCAGTTATACGTTGTGTTGTCACGATGTAATTCCAAACATGGAATCAAAATTCAATGCGATATTGACGAAAAGGTAAAAGCGAAAAGAGATTGAATATATGGACATAGGTGATATGACAGAAGTATGTAGATATTGTTTGGGTTTAAACTTTTAAGTCAGAGACTTGTAGATCATATAATTCTTGTTGCCATCAGGAAAAAGTAGTGTTTCTTCCTAAAGAAGAGACTTATCCGTGAGAATTAAAAGTTTTGTTGTTTGTGAGTGGCAGAGATGCGAAGTTGCTGGCACGTAGCACAGATAGTTGGCGACCAGGGGGTGAAGCGCCCTAGTATTTTCTAAAAATCAAGATAAATAATATCATATACTCCACCCAGGTTCACTTCCTGGGTCCTCCCTGCGTGGAGTTTGCATGTTCTCCCCGCGTCTGCGTGGGTTTCCTCCAGGTACTCTGGTTTCCTCCCACAGTCCAAAGACATGCAGGTTTTTCTCGCGATTCTAAATTGTACCTAGTGTGTGCTTGGTGTGTGGCTGTGTGTGTGTGTGTGTCCTGTGATGGGCTGGCGCCCTGCCCAGGGTTTGTTTCCTGCCTTGTGCCCTGTGTTGGCTGGGATTGGCTCCAGCAGACCCCCGTGACCCTGTAGTTAGGATATAGCGGGTTGGATAATGGATGGATGGATATACACCACCCTGATTGTATCTTTTTGTTGCTTCCTCACAGAATTGCAGCATGTTAATAAAACACAACATCTCCTGTTTGAAACCCATACGGACAGTCCTCTAAAACTCCTATACTTGCCATGTGCTGCTCAGTCTTCTCTTTAATAATTCCTTCCATTAATTTACCTGTAATGTATGTTAAGCTTATTAGTTATTTGGATCTATAGTATAATCTAATTATATAATGGAATAATATTTGCAATTTTTTGGTCTTTAGGAATTTCACCCATGTGCAGTGACTTTCAAAACATATGAATACTCCTTAGGCACTCAAAGACAAATGTTATCAGTTACATAAACTACATCATTATCATTTCAATTCAGGCCTGGAGCGTTTCCTTCAGTAATATCCACATTTAACGTGGGTGGAAATGCAAAGGCGGTTTCTATCCATATGCAACAAGCAAGTATGTAGAAAAGACAAAAGCACCATGCAGGGCGGTGGCAGCAGTTAGACAAGCCACAGAAAGGTAGCCAACACTGACACCTGTGCAGCTTTAAAAAGTGAGCACATTGCTGGCAGTGGCACGTTTGAAACTGACGTACCATTTCCTTCATGAGACTGTCACATCTTTGGGGTCATGTTAAATCACTAAAGTTTATTATAACGGTCTGACATATTGTATGGTGTTGGCTTTTTCTTGTTGGGTTATTAGGAGCAGCCAGTCTCCATTGTAACTACAGGTTATAACAGCGGTGCGCTGTGCTGCGAGTGATACCACTAATCCCCGAAATGTTGTGTGAATGTGTGTGTGGAGTCCATCTGATTTCTATCTGGACATAATGAGTACACTGGAGATGCATTTCTTTTTTTTTTTTTTTATTTGATGCCAGGTGTAATCGCAATTCAGATAACTATAAATGTAATGCATGTTCAGAGTGGGTCTTTGAGAAAACTGAAGCTGTATGTAATATGCTTTTAATAGTGATGAATCGACCCTCATATATTTTTCATAGTTTTGACTTATTTGGCATATCTTAATTATTTAAGTATTTTGCTGCTATTTTATTATTTTCAGTAATCTTGCAGCTCCCCTGGAAGTTTATTTTGGCCACAATGAGAACAATTCCATTAGAGGGTGGCAAGTTACCAGAATTAATCCAAACATGTTTGGTCTGAAGAACTGCTTTGGATGGGATGCCGATCCACCTCAACTCCCACTCACATGACTAACCATTTCCACTTATACCAATGCCAAGTCGAGTCACCAGTAAACCTAACCTGCATCTCCTCAAGTTTGTGTGTGGTTGGAAACCTGACAAAAATAGAGTGTAATGACATGGGCAACTGTCATAAAATCAGTACCAGTGGGTAGGGTTTTGGTTTACAGCACATGTAGCTGTTGGGACAGAAATAAAAAAAGATGTGTTTACAAAACTGGGGTAATTTTGTGTAGTTTAATAACTATTAAATGCTACCAGAAGTGGGGTGTCCCTGTGTATAAGCATAGATGCTATTAAACGTCCCCCTACTGTATAACTTGATGGAAATGTCAATAAAAATAGGATACTCAATGTCAGTGGAACTGTTATAACATCTAAACTGTATACTGGAGCCAAAGTAAATCTTGTAAGTTTTAGCAATGTAAAAAGTCTTAAAGATAAACCAAAAATTATACATAAGTCAGTGGCTCTGAAAGCCTGTAATGGACAGGATATTCAGATTCACAGCACTAGTAAGTTGAATTTGATGATAAAAAGCAAAATGGATGTACTGTTTGTGATTGTGCCTGAAGGACATGATTCTTGGTTGGGTGATAAGGCATGCAAAGAGCAACATTTAGTGCAATGAATTTTTGCCATCACTGGTCAGGGCACTCCACAGTACGACAATTGGATATGGATGAATAATATACTTGTAAAGTGTTTTGTGGGTTTGGTGCCTTACCATTCACATATTCTATTAAACTGAAAGATAAGGCACATCCAGTCATTCATGAACCAAGAAGGGTTCCAGTAGATACCCTACAGAAGGAGCTGGACCAGATAGTCTCATTAGGTGTAATAAAGAAAGCTGAAGAGTCCACAGATTGGGTGAATTCGATGGTCTGTGTGAAAATGAAAAATGGTGATATTCTTGTGTGTGTGTGGATCGAAGGGACCTCAACAACAATATTAAAATGGACCACTATCAAATACCCAAGTGGGAAGAGATGAAGAGTGAAATATCAGAGACAGAAATCTTCTCCAAAATGGGTGCCTCTCATGGCTTTTGGAAAATTAGATTGGATGACTCAAGTACCAAGCGCTGCACAGTTAATAGCCCTTTTGGGTGGTACTTTGTTCTTCAATTTGGCATCAGCTCCGCTCCATTGATATTTCATAAGGCAGATTGTTGAAGGCCTTGAGGGGGCCTGTGTTTATGTTGATGATATTATTGTTTATGGTTCATCAGAGCAGGAATGTAATCTCAGATCAGAAAATTGCTTCAAAGAATTAAACAGTAAGTTCTCAAGCCAAATAGAAACAAATGAAAGTTCACGGTGAAAAAAGTTACCTTTCTTGGAAATACATTATCTGCTAATGTAGTTCAACCAGACAGAGACAAAGTTCAGGCTATATTAGAAATGAACAGGGCCATTGATAAAAAGGGAATACAGTGTGCCCTTGGCATGCTCAGTTATCTGGGAAAAATTGTACCAAACACGTCTGTAAAAATCACATATTTAAGAGGTCTACATCAACAGCAGGCAGAGTTCCAGCAGAATCATGAATATGAAAAACAGTAGGAAGGATTGTTAATCATTCTAGCTGAGGAACCATTATCAGCATTATCCTGTCCAGATAGACCAACAATGATTTCTGCTGATGCTTCACAAAATGGCTTAGGTATGATGCTCCTTCAGCAGTATGGGATAATTTGGTGTCCAGTGACATATGCCTCCCATTCAGTGACACAAACTGTCAGGTGTGATTTTGGAGACTGTTCATAAACCATTACTCACCATTATGAAAAAAAAATGTCCATGATATGTCCCCATGAATACAGAGGTTCATGATAAAGTTGCAAAGATAAGATTTTGAACTCACCTATGAACCTCCCTGAACACGTATTGTTCTAGCAGATGTTCTTTCTCAGACTGCACTTCAAACAGCTGAAACTCAGAGTGAACTGGAAAAAAGATGTTTCACTCCATGTAGACATGGTTTATGATGTCCTGCCAGCTTCTCAAAAGCAGCTAGTGAATATAGCTATGGAGATATGTAAGGACCTGGTCCTGTCAAAGGTCAATGAGAACTTGCACCATGGCTGGAAGAGATGTTCATGCAAACAGTATTATCCTATACAATAAGTGCTGTCATTTGTGGACGGTTTGCTTCTTCAAGGTGAAAGGATTATAATACCTCCCTCCATGAGGAGTCAAATGCTTGCAAGAATACTTGAGGGGCACTTGGGTGCTAAAAAATTCAAATGGCAAGCAAGAACAGCTCTCCACTGGCCCAACATGAATGCTGATACTGATCAGTTGAGATAAGCAAGTGTAGTACGTGTTTGGAATATCGCTATAAACAGCCAAAGGATCTGATGATGACACATGAGGAAGTTGCATGGCCACAGCTGAAGGTTGGAACAAATATGTATCATTTTAATAATAGAAAAATATCCATTCATCCTTGATTATTTTTCTAATTACCCAGAAACAGTGCTACTACCGAACATATTAGCCAGCACCATCATAAGGCATATGTAGTATTCAGCAGACAATGGACCTCAATTTAGTAGCCTGGAATTTAAACAGTTTGCATTGTGTTATGACCTTTGTCATATAACTTCTAGTCCTCTGTATCCAGTCAAATGTAAAAGCTGAAAAAGATGTCCAGATTATTAAATGATTGCTGAAAAAGCAGCACACAGTAATACTGATCATTATCTTGCAATATTAGCTTACAAATCAGCTCCAGTTGAATGTGGGAAGTCTCCAGTGGAACTCCTGATGGGGCACAAACTTCATTCAAGACTTCCCAGACATGATGCTGCTGTTACAAAGGAATAAAACATTCATTGGCTGCACATTAAGACTTAAACAAAGACAAAAGGCCCTATATGATCGGAAAGCTACACCCCTGGAGCCACTATCCAAGAATGATGTGGGGTCTGGAGCGTAGTCAAAGAAGGCTGCAGTACTTGAACAAGTAGTTCCACAATCATACAAAGTTCTGACTGAAGATGGTGATATCTATACAAGAAACCAAAGGAGTTCTCTGAAGACAGAAGAGACATTCAGCTTAATTAATGACCATGGGCAAGATTGTGATGGGCTCTTGCTTAAAAACGATGGCCGAAAAGCAGTACAGCAGCAGATCCCAACCTACTAGGAAGTTACTGGAAAGGCTTGATCTTTGAATAATAAGTAGTGGATTCTACTACAGGTCTTGGACAGTTTGTTGTGGAGTTACCTTTTCTATTTAACTGTTTCTTGTTTGAATTAAAGGGGGACGATATAATGATATAGGCAACTGTCCTAATATCAATCCCAGTTTTTTGGTTTACGGCGCATATAGCCGTATAAGACGGAAATAATGAAAGACGCTTTAACCAAATCAGAGTAATTTTGTGTAGTTTAATAACTGTGACAGGAGAACAACAACGCGTAACAGTATATGGAGTTAAAACAATGCCACCTGACCGTATAAGCAATGCAAAGTCTTCAACACCGAGGATGTTGAAGGAATAAGGAATAAGGAATCACTGAGGGCAGTGATTATTGATAGGGCGTTGTGTTTTACTGTGAGAATTAAAATAAGAAAGAAAGAAAATCACGGGATCTCGCGACTGCTAACTCGTCTCGCATTCTCGCGTTGCTCTGTCTAATAAAGAGAAGCAATAAAACACACCCACTGTATTACTGTATTTTGTTGAAGATCGGGATGTGAGGCTTTTGTTTCGTCCTTATACTCAGGAAGTATCTAAGGTTAAACGACTATATTTTTCCGACTCAAAGCATTTAAGTCTGTTTATTTTTATTTTTATTATATCTTAGTAGCCATGTTGTCCTATTTTTAGTATTAATGTATGCATTATATGCCATTTTAAATAACATCGCATGCGTTAAAAGTTCATAAATGTGTACTTTATATCTACGTAAACCGGTATGATGTCGTTTAGCTAATAAATGACGGCGAAATAATATGCAAAACGCTCAAATTACAGCCGGTTGGTCTGTCACATCTCTAGGTAGACGCACGTCTCTAAAAGAGGTAACTATTCTTAAATTAGCACGGTTAGTACTGTACAAGTTCTTTTATCAGGTAATTCATTTTATTAACCCTTAACCCAGTATAGTTCCTCTTTTGGAGCGAGGAGCCTAATCAACGCTAAACGTGAACTTACAGAACAGGTCCGCTCGCGCTGGGCTGATTTTGAAAGCTTCAATTAAATTGAGGCGTACGTCTGTTAACTTGCAGGGTAACAGTCGGAGCCCCCACCCTAAATAAAGATGGTCGAGCAGCACAGAAAAGAACCTACAATAAACTGTTGCTCCATTCGACTTGTATGTTGTAGTCTGTTTTGATTCCGAAAATAAAGGGGCGCGAAAACGGATTACTGTATTGGTTATCTTGTGATCATTTATGTTCGTTATCTTGTTTTGCAAATATAGTCGTAAGACAGATTGTGTTCTTTATCACAGTAATATTTTAATCTATCCAGTTTTAACTCGAATATCAACAAATGTTTTAACAGTTGGCGCGCGTACGTTTTAAATCGGTGTTAGCCCAGGCACAGTTGCGCTCGGGTCCTGGTTTGGCACCCTGAGGTGGTCCCCCCCACCCCCTCCCAAAAGCAAGCCAATACCCCAGCAAATTTCCAAAATTTACATGCATAATAAATACTGTTTATAAAAACTGAGCACTGTTCTGAAGTAAAGGTTTGTCACTTGTTCACGTCCACTTCAACTATTTTTTAAATTGTTCCAATAAATAATCCTTTGACTTTCAATATCAATGCCCGTTTTCGTTCTTGATGTTTTTTTTTTTTTTACTAATGATAGGCACCTTTTGTTATTCAAATTAGGTTGAAGTACTGTGAAATTATCCTTTAATAATAATAAAGTTTTAAGCACGTGATGCAATGTTTTGTGGTCTGAAATGAACAACTGCATTTTAAGTAAGTAAAGACATTGTTCATCCTAAAATATAATAATATAACACAATACACTTTCTCAGTTTAAATTGCAAGCTGGAGAGTCTGAAACATTTTTAAGAAGTAAACATCAAGAAACATCTTTCAAAATAAGCTAACTAAACTGTTTACATATTTACCTATCAGTTGGCTAATCAGTATGTTTTATACAGTACAGTACATTGTCTTTCACTGGAAATACTGCTGCAATGAGCGTTATGGTTTAAATAATAGAAAATCTGAGGGCAGTTTTAAATGTTTCATCAAATGAGTATCAAAAATAATGAACACACATAGTCAATTGACAGGCAGAAGCTACATGCATATCAATGGAATAATTTTGTTAATTGTAGATCTGAAATAAGGAGAGGCAGTGTGGTGAGGATGTGAGCTTTCCATTCTGGATTTAAATTTGTGGGCTGCTAGGGCTTAACTGACAGACTTAAGTTATAATGTGCAACAAATGGTGAATGATTGGAGTATGGGTAAAGGAACTTGAGTTTATTTTGGCTCATTCACTTGCCTCTGTGTAGCTGGCATGTTCGCCTTATGCCTGCTGGTGTTTACTTGGGGTATCTTAGTGTTCGTCCGTATTCCATTCAAAATAAAAAATGTCCCAATATGAATCAGTAAGTGCAGGTGTGTACATGTGTCCTGCATTGGATTCATATCCCCAGTCAGGGTTGAATTCTGCCTTTTTTCCATGGAGACAACAAATTATAAATTTATATTTACTTGTGATATTTAACCCAAAGTATTTAAACTGATATGTTAAGTTTAATGGGAAGGTGTCTAGTCTACTAATGTGTGCTAGGGAGTTCACTGGAAAAAGCACACTTTTATTCAAATTGATTTTAAGTGCATATATCTTTTGAAAATGGCGGCATTGTGGCACAGTGGGTAACGCTGCCACCTCGCAGTTAGGAGATCCAGGTTCGCTTCCCGGGTCCTCCCTGCGTGGAGTTTGCATGTTCTCCCTGTGTCTGCGTGGGTTTCCTCTGGGTTCTCCGGTTTCCTACCACAGTCCAAAGACATGCAGGTTAGGTGCATTGGTGATCCTAAATTGTCCCTAGTGTGTGTTGGGTGTGTATGTGTGTGTACATGCCCTACGGTGGGCTGGTGCCCTGCCCGGGGTTTCTTTCCTGCCTTGCGCCCTGTGTTGGCTGGGATTGGCTTCAGCAGACTCCCGTTACCCTGTAGTTAGGATATAGCGGGTTGGATAATGGATGGATATCTTTTGAAAATCCGTTGCTTTTAGGGCTGCTGCCACAGAATTTTGCAGGTCTGATCTACAGCACCTTATCATCTGCAAATAGTGATATTTTCTGTTTTCTGAAAATCCCCAGATCCCCTGGTGCATTTCAAAAATAAATAGCCAAAGGCTCAAGGGCGATTGCAAAGAGCAATGGTGATAGGGGGCATCCTTGTAGAGTACCACATTCTACTTTCAAGTAGTCTAAAATAATGTTAATACAAATTGAGGCTTCTGGACTAGTATAGAGTAGTTTGATCCATTTATATTTGTTTGGGCTAAACCCAAATTTGTGCAATGTGGAGAATAGGGAGTCCAATTCAAACATATCAAGTGATTTTTCTGTGACCAAAGATAATAAGATCTTAGGGGTGTTAGATTTAATGGGTGAATATATTAAACAAACTGAAAACTAAGATTAGAAACTAAGCATCTGCCTTTAATAAATCTGGATTGGCCTTGTGATATTACAGAAGGAAGCACTTTCTTAGTCCCTCTGGATAAGATTTTGAGAGTATCTTAACATCATTATTCAGGAGTGAGACTGACTTGTATGATGCACATTGTAGCAAGTCCTTATTTTTCTTGGGAAAAATGGTAATGAATGCTTGGTGAAATGTTTGAGGTAAAATTTTGTTGTCTCCAACTTTTGTAAATGTTGCTATTAATAGTGGAGCTAACTTATCTGAAATTTTTAAAGAAAACTCCACAGGGTAGCCATCTGGGACTGCTGCTTTCCCACTTTGAATTGAGTTTATAGTGCCCAGTAATTCTGAGAAGGTCAGAGGTTTACCCAGTTCCTCTGCACTAAGAGAATCTAGCTGTGGTATCTGTAATGCATCCAAAAAATCATTAGATTATGTATTATCATCTTTAAACTGAGTAGAATATAAGGACTTGCAGTACTTTCTAAATGTGTGGGTTACACTTTTATGGTCAATGATTTTATCTCTGTCTGTGTTGATAATTACTGTAATTGCATTGCAAACTTCCTGCTTGAGGATTTGTTGAGATAATATCTTATTAGCCTTCTCTCAGAGTTCAAGGTAATGATGTTATGATTTAAAAATAAGCTGTTCCATTTCTTTAGTTTTAAAGAGGTTAAATTCTGATTGCAAAGCCTGTCTTTTTCTATTTGGAGACATGGCATATTCTAGATCTATTCCGCTAATTTCACTGATTAACTTAGATGCCATTTTGGTTTCCAATTTATTTTTGTATTTTTGTCCTCATACAAAAGCCTTCAGATTTTCCCAGAGTATTCCTGCAGAGACCTGAGGATGCAGTTGTCTCTAGAAAATAATCAATATGCTTGGATATGAATTGTGTACAGTTCCCATCATCTAATGAGAGTGGGTTAAGAGGCCAGCTACGAGACAAGTGTGTAGTGTATTAGTGATTTAAGCTCCATGATCAAAGGGGTTTGGTCAGAGATAACAATAGCATCATAGTTATAGGATTTGATAATGGTCAAAAAATTATTGTCTATGAAGTAATGATTCTTGAGTAACAAGGATGTACTGGTGAGAAGAAGGAATATGCTCTAGGTTTGGATTTTACAGTCTTCATGGGTCTGATAAGTTACGATCCATTACAAACTGTGTAATTATTTTAACATCAAACCAGGTCTTGATTTTAAAACACAATTAAAGTCTCCAGCCATTATCATTTTATGAGTGTTCACATTAGGAATAAATGCAAACAAATTTTGGATGAAATCTCTTATCATCCACGTTAGGTGCATAGATATTTATCAAACACACCTTAGTATTAAATAAATTGCCCGTCACCATGACCTATCTTCCTTTAGGATCAGATACTTTGTCTGATAGTACAAATGGAGTTTTTCTGTATAATAAATTCCCACACTCCTAATTTTCTTTGTATAGCAGGAGTGAAAAACCTGGCCAATCCAATCTCTTTGCAACCAAAACTAGTCCTTATTTATTGAGTGTCCTGTAA
The DNA here is from genome assembly GCA_026402145.1 of Polypterus bichir lapradei. Taxonomy (NCBI): domain Eukaryota; kingdom Metazoa; phylum Chordata; class Cladistia; order Polypteriformes; family Polypteridae; genus Polypterus; species Polypterus bichir. Next base: position 16,611,645 of record JANRMT010062834.1, read on the forward strand.
AAATACTGTCTTGGCATTTAGTCCTGTTAGGTGAGTAGAATACTTATTTTCTCTTTAATTCATGATTGAGAACTTTGAAATTCCAGTTCACAAAGTTCAAAAGACATTGCTTCTGAACTTTGTTTGACATTTTGTAGTCTTAAGGTAGTACATTGTTTCATATGATAGTGTTGACATAGATGTCATATTATTGCCAGGTGTTATGGCTATGGGGCCTATTGTTATGCTGGCAATTACAGTTACTGGGGTAGAAAGGATAAATAACAAAAAGCATTGCTCTGTTTCTCTCCCCACCTCCCACCCATCATTTTGCCTTTCTAAGTGAGGCCAGACCACACTGCCCTCACTGCACAAAGTCCTGGTCTTCTGAGATCCCAAAAGACAGTATTGAATGTTTCAATAAATCTTATAAAGTATTTCTTTGAATAATTACATTATAGCAAAACTGTTGCTGAATTCAATAACATGAAGGGACTGCTATAAAAATAAAATGAATATCAATCCAAAATCTTTTAAAGGAAAAGGCCTAACATATACTGTATTTGGTAAATTAATATTTTGATTAGGGGATTGAAAATGTACCATTTTAATGTTGCTGGATTCAGAATTAAAGTATTCAAATATTTAATGACATTTTCAAATCTATTAAAACCACCTAGTGATGTGCCTAATACAAATACAGAAGTGAAATTGTTGTGTTGCATCCTGTAGCTGTTAATGCAGTTGTCCATTTCAAATCATTTTTTTACTCAGAAAATTTTTATAGTTTTAAAACTTCTAAGAAATGGAATGAGGTGAAATAATAATAACGTCAACAATAATAATAATAATGATGTCCTGAGGTCAATTTAAGGGAATCTGATATAGTATCATCCCAGCAAACACATCTAGATGGCACTACTAGTAGGCTAAGAACCCCTGGCTTTAGACATACTCTAGTAAGTAAATATCCAGTGAATGTCATGAGGTAAATTGATTTTAGTTTAATTTTGAAGTTGCGGAGAAAAACAGCCATGGAATCACTTGAGAAATTCATTGTTTTGCGAGTAACCGCAGTGCCTGCATGTTTTAAGCTTAATTTAGTGTAATTCTGAAATCTACCAGTAGATGTCACAAAAGATGCACTTAATGTGAAGTTTTATTAAAGACTGATTCTCACTCTCAACTATTAACATGTAACAAATTTCTGGGAGTGGCATTTGGAGGGCTATGACCACTGGTAAAGAATCAAATATTAAAAATATTATTATGTTCATGATCAGAGGCCCCAATGTAGCATAAAACAACACTCCACATATCTATATTACCTATCACTATTTTTTTTTTAAATTTATGAAAAGCAGTGAGGTTGACGCCTTGTATCCCATGGGGAGGGCATGTACAACTTCAAGTCTGTCATGTAATTTTTGGTGGAAACACCTATTGGTTTACGTTTTATCATAAGGGTGTAATTCCCTGCATGAAACAGAATCCCCAAAATGGCCTAAAAATGAGATCTGTTTTGGATTGAGAGGACTAAAAATAGGGTGTGGAACCTCTAACAGCTTGATATCTTCCATAACTAGACTTCAAGATGAGCCAAATGGTACAGTATATTATATATGGGGTTTTCTTGTACCAGTAAGTCAGGAAGTGTCTTACAAAAAAGCCTGAAGTGATTAAAAAGCGTTCATACGTAATGCCGATGAGCACAATAAATATTCAAAATTCTGATATCCAGCATATTTTTTGTTTTGCTACCATCATTTTAGAATAGCTTTATACATTAACAGACTAATGAAGAAAAATATACAGAAAAGAAAAAAATACTAATTTTAAAAATCATTCAATATCAAATAAACAAACTTTCATTCTTGTATAGAGCTAGTGTAAAATCTAATTGTATGAACAGTCAAAGAAGCGGTTTACAAAATGTTCTATACAATGAAATATAACTAAATAGAAGGATCACACTTGCGGAAACAATGTATTCTGATGTACACCAAAATAAACTGGACTGCATGTCACTATGTTGATAACAACAAAGAAATATATGTAGATTATATAACATCTAACAAATAAACACATATTCATGAAGTCTGTAGTAGAGAAAATACAGACAACTGAAGCCATTATAATTTACAGAAACAGAGATAATAGACACAACAAAGCAATGATTATAACATAATGTTTGATTTTCCATTCTTTCTAATCATTGATTTCTAAAACCTGCTTATTACTCCTTTTTGTAGGGAGCCATTGCCAATATCTATGTGTGTGTATGTGTTAACATTCTCCATTTATGATTTGCACTTTTGTTTTTTCCTTTTATGTTTGTAATTACTGCATAGAATGATAACCATATAAGTGAAGATGCACTTAAAACATACTGAATTAAATTGAATTGAACGATAGGTAGGAATATAAAACTAACTTGAGTTTCTCTTGAGGGGAAAACAGTTGCTACATTTAAACAATGAAAAGTCTTCACGTGAGTTATAAGCCTTGTTAGGTTACTTGCACTTTGGTTTACTGCACTGCTGCTTTTTCATGCTCTAACGTTTTTTGATATCTTTCAGTTTTCTAAAAAGTACTATAGTTGTATTGTAAATTATCAGAATACCTTAATGCAGAGCGTTTCATGTGAATGATGCATACTATATAATTATTTAAGGGTGTGTCATTTAAATTCAACAGCTATAAATCCAATAAAAATAATTCTTTGCTGTAAAAATGTTAAGTCAGGGAGTACTAAGAACAATCTGAAAAAAAAAAAAAAACTTTATTCAGAGGTTAGCCAGTACTGGAAATCCTGTGTACAAAGCATGATGCCATCATACGGAGCTGACGGCACTAATAACCTGTCCATTCATATTCCTTAATCAACATTATACAGTTCTGAGTCAGAAATGTAGGCAAGGCAGGAAGCAAGAAACAGTCTATCACAGGCTGCACTAAAGCACATACCATAAATGGCAATTATTAATGGCCTCATTTCTCTGTTCATTATATTCTGTTTTGTTTATGCCTGTCATTTATATATAGTGTCATATATTGTTCTGCAGATGGATGTTTCGGGTTTTTTTTGTATGCAAAATAGACTCAATTGTGCATGCAAAATACACCACCTACTGAAGTGGTGTGAAAACACCATAGTAATCATGCATGCATTATTGTAAGTAAATGGAAAGACTGGTGGTAAGCTAAAGACAAGATGTTCTTGCCAGCATGATATACTATGGACGTTTGTCAGTTCTAAAATCTTCATGCAATTTGTTTCCTTTTTTATACAAAGGAAGTTATAATTGATGTCTCAGATGTGTCTTGAAATTTCCTCATATATGCTATTATAATTCTCGGGGCTAAAGTTATTTCACTGAAAAGATATTCATGTGAAGACAGAAATTCATCATGTGCTAGCACAGGTGGTTTAAACTGAGAAGTCAAAAACATAAGTTGAAAGGATTGGTTTATTAGTATCAGTTCTTTAAAAAGCAGAGCAAGAAATTACAGTATTTCCTGACAATTACATGATGGAACAGAAGATAGAAAAATTATAATACTCAAAATCAACCGAGTTTCATGTATTATTGCACAGCAACATCCAGAACCAGCAATTACCTGGCAAGCTTGAAAATGACATGCTTTGCTTCAGTAAGCCTAGAATTTGATTTGGAACATTAGTCTGAAATGGTCTTCACAAGCAAACCTGATGAGGTAAAGAATAGAGCAGAATTAAAATTCAATATAGTCATCCATCTGCCAAACTCCTTTTTTCATAACAAGGCAAACCACAATTACTCATACATACAATGCCAATTTATGGTCACCAATCATCCTACCAAGCCTGTCTACAGGCCATGTTAGGAACAGTAACTGGAAGCAATACAGATTTATTCAGGAAGACTGTGCCAACTTCAAATGGTGCCAGTAGTTCAATTTGAATCCGTGTCCCTGAACCTTTAAAGCTGTACCCCTTGGCCCTGTGCCATCATGCCAACAAAGAACTTAACAATGCATCTGACATTCTAACCCATATTCCAGCCTTACTAAGGGTTGCAAAGGATCTTACTTGGAGGTTTATTCACATAAATTGGCACATTTCTGTGAATTAGCTGTACATCGACATATTATTCAAACATAGAATTATGCTAATTTCAAGTGCTGGATGTACAGAGAACAGTAACAGTGCCAGCATATAAAATGATGATGTTTATGGATTGACAGAGACTGAACTTTCAGCACCATTTGCAACTTCTAATTGATTAAAAGAAACACAGAAAAAATATATGTTAAATAGTACAGTGGGACTAGCAAGGCCAAGTTTACTTTTTAACCTTTAACAATGTTTACAATACACATGAGCCTCATAACATAATCTACATAGTTTTTGAGTTAAATCCGATTCCACTGAATAAAAGTAACTTATTGGGGATGTATAAGGGAGTGTGTCCTTGCATCCTCTGATGGTCTGATGCTTCTGTGCAGGGCTAGTTCAGGTCTTGCACCCTATGCTCACAGCCATGGACTCCAGCTCCCACTACTAAGCCTAAAACTTGATTATGCAAGTCCAGAAAGCAAAGGGATGGATTCTAAGCCTCCATACAGTGTTGAAACTGTATTAATTTAATGTTTACTGCTTTTAATTAAATTCTTTTTTATCACGCTTATTTTAACTTCACCTGTTTGTTGTCTGGTACAAATCTTGTAATCAATATTTAACCAACTTCCTATTGTCCAAATGACTTGAAATTTTGCACGTTTACTCAATTCTGATGACAATACATGAATCAAAAATCAGTTTCACTAATTGATCAATTAATCCATGTTAATTAAGAAATGAAATTTTCATATGAAGAATAGTTCAAGATTTCACCAATAGATGGCGCTAGTAACAGGCATAAATATTAAAGGACTTGTTAAAATATTGATTACAAAATTATACTAAAACAAACCCAAGACTAAAAAGTTGAAAATAATATATATAAAAAAAAACTTTTTAAAAACCATGCCCACCTTTTATTTTACGAGTGATGTATGAGAGACTTATTTTTTTAGTTTTTAGTACACTTTTTAACTTAATATAAACTTGGTTTTTAAAAAGTATTTTTTATATATATAATATTTTTATTATTTTTAAATAATTTGCTTCTTCTGCTCTCATTCTGAAGTTCTGATTTGCTTCTTTTTAATATAGATACAGATTGACATGACATTACTATAGAAGAGCAGTTACCTGAATGTTATTATCACTTGTGTGATCATTAGTGAGCAATAGGTCAAATAAGCAAAATGTTCTAAAAGAAATACGAGAGCCAAATCTGAACTAGATCAATCAGGGAAACAGTAATGCCTTGTAAATTTCTATAAACATTTCAGATGAGAATTTATAGATGAACATAATAAAAGTGGAAACTGGGAAAAAACAGCATGCTTAATTGAAACTGGTGCCAAGTTAACAGTAATAATTATTTCGGATTAAATCCTGTAGCCCTTCACTGTGGCTTCTGAGGCCCCAGACTGAACATCTCTATTGTAACACTATTGGAATAAATCTAAAGGAAATTATGTTGCTGCATGTAAATACTAACAAAAAATGTGTTTTAAATGCACTTTTAAATTAAATTAACCCAGTTACTCACTCTTTCTCTGTACTTTCCGTAGTATGGGGCTCAGTGGCATTAAGTTGAGAACAAGATTTCCCTGTGCCAGGCAGCAATTACCAGCTTCACTTTGGCAATTCCCATTTTCTCTGAAGCCTTCTAATGTAGTTCCTCCATTGTGAACTATTTCTATCTCTCAGTCACCTACCCTTGTGCCCTGCAAAATATGCCCCTGCACACAGCGCCCAGTAGGCAGCTCCATAGTTTTCCAAAACAACCTAAACTAGATTTTCTTAATAATGACATGCAGCATCTAAACACTAAGTGTTTCCCCACATGTTCTAGCTCCTTACAGAGTCAAAGAGCAGCCTTGTGTGGATGTATCATTTCTACTTAGCATACCAGCCATCTTCATTTTTTGGTCTTTTCACAAACTTTGTCATTAAGTATGAAGTTGGAAACATAGATGAACTAGTTTACTAAATATCTGGTCACAGCATTGATCCATTAGTCATTCTCTCAATTCTATGCACACTGGTGAGCAACAGCATTGATGGCATTTGTTCTCTTCTGCTGGGGGCCATCTGTTCCCATGTCACCTGCATTGTGCAAACTATTTTTCCAGTAGCGGATCATAAATTCCATGTTGATTCTCATTCTAGCTATTATTACATTATGCAGCAAACCACTCAAGTGTATGCCTTAAGGCAAAGCCATAAGAGACCTAAAAAGGATGACAACATACATTATATATATACAAGTTCTGCTGACACATTAACAGTTTTGGTTTAATACAAAAAAACTTGCAATATAGAAATTGAATGTATTTGTTGTGGTTCGGGAACCCCATAGTCTTACAGTGCCTTCCACATGAAAACACCGGGTATTCTTTCTTAAGTCATCTCCTCAGCATTGTTCTTCTTGGAACCATGGCTGCACTAACAGCTGGAGATCCATTTCTGTCATTCTGGTTTTAGCTTTCAAGTATGAGTAGTGTTATATTTAGTAACAGGAACACACTTCCTTGTTCAAGTTTATAAAAATGAGCAACACCACTCCAGACTGCCTGTTCTAAGGAAGTCATTGATTTTCATGTACTGAAGAAACCTATTAACTAAGAAACTCGTTAAACATGCTGTGCTTTTAAGTATCCATGCCACTGTGAAGCCTGCTAGCCACTCTGGTTATTTCACCCACAGAAAATAAATAATCCTTGCAGTCTTCAATACAATATTACCCATGAATTGTCAGTTATTACCAGTCCTTTGGCAGGTTTGAAAAAAAATTACACCTACTTTTCCCAATTAACCAGATGAGATTCCTGAAACACTACAAGCTTCCACAGAAGTCATTCTTCATGATCTCACAAAAGTCCTCATAAACAGAGACCTTTTCTTCCATACCCACCATCTGCTCATGGACCCTCCTAGTTTTTCTGCTTTTAGAGGCAGCAACCATAGTTTGGCCACAGTCCTTTGTGTTTGCCTCTATTTCAGATGACCTGAAAGGGATTTATTAATTGTACCTGTGCTCCTCAAGATGCTGGGAAAGCTCTTTCAAATGTAACATTGTTGTTAGGCATTCACTACATTTTTAGGCCATCGTGGCTTATCATTCAGTCATGCTCTGGCCATATCAGACAATCCAAAAGCACAGCCAGTTCAATACTTTTTCAATACAGTTAACCACTATTTAAATATTTTGCTTCAACAGTGTATCTAGTACACAGAACCTCAAATCATGACCATAAAGATAATTGCTAACCACTGATCCAAAGTGTTATGGTAGTAAGCCTGTCTATAAGAATTCATGTTTTGATGTGTACAATTTAGAACTAGCACAGAAATCCAAAGACAATTAATTCTCCACTTAGATTCAGATGCGGCAGGAGATTTCTTTAAATTATGCTTCATTGGGCATCTCCATCAGACTCAACAAGTGATGTCTATTATGTGTAAGAATCCTAATAGTCTTTATAGTTATGTTTGAGTATATACAGACAACCAACGGTCAAAACGTTTTCGCTCTACAACTGACAGTTCCATACAGTTAAACCTCTTGTCAACTCCTGCCAACTCTTCAACTATATAGAATCCACCTGGGTTTTATAATAAAAGACCCCCCACAATCCTGGCTCTAGGATCTGATTCCTGGCACCTCTCTTCCACGTATAGTTTTCTTTTTTCTCATTCGAGCCATAATGAGAATATGTTTTTGAATTGATTTTTTCCCTAACTCACTAAACAGGGGTAATCTTACCAAAAACAAAGGCACCTCACATGATTTAGCTTTAACTGTCCTGCTTGCAATATCAATAGAATGACAGTTCCGATGATGATGATGATCAGGAGATTTCCCAAACTCCTCCTTTTCATCTTTCACTATTTTCTGCGGCCCTCAAACAAGTGGACATACATTACAAATTGACAATCTACACTTACCTAATATTGCTACCTAATTTCCAATCACCTAATTAATTTTATTTTTATTTTGGTTGTATTAATTGCTGATTGATTACCCATTACTAAGAGGCAGCGTATATCAGTTTTCTAATTCTGTTTCTCAGCTGCAGCAATTCAGGTAACTTCTTTCTGTGGCACAGCTAAAACCCTAATGAAATACCCTATATATATAACACTATTACATTCTTATGAATCACTCTATTCATATGATATTCAGCAATTCATAAATTAGATTCTAAACAGTTTAATTAATATACCTTACTCTCATACTTTTCGATAATAAATCAAATTTAAAATTTAATTATTGCTTACTTTCTCATTATCTTTTAACTTCTCTTGTTTATTTCTCAGACAAATGGCTATTTTAAAACCTATTTACCTCTCCACTCATTCTTCTTCAGCTTTAAAATGTATATAGAATTGCTAAAAATTTACATTTTTCTGATAATCTAAAATACCTGATTGGATAGATAATTCAAAATATTTAAAACATTCAAATAAAATATGGGACATTATAGCTAAAATACTGTATATACTTGCGGATAAGTTCTCCCGCAGATAAGTCGGGACTTGATTTTACTGTATAATTTCTGGTATTTTATAATGTCTGTCATATAAGTGAATGCGGAAAACTCACGCTATTGGTACAAGGGATTATGATATGCTAATGCCCACCTGAGAGAGTAACCACGGAGCACACTGCCTTTTTTTTCTATGCTGTATCAGCATAGATCATGCATCAGCGCATGCTCCTAACCTCTCTCTCTCTAGTGTGCCTATGTGACCAAACTGTAATACCCGAACTATTTTGAAGCAACATTTGCACTGTTTTGTGTTTTGTGTATTTCACATCCTCATAACCTTTATAGTAAGAGCATCCCTCATCTACGATGGAGCGTTCAATCAGAAGAAAATATTATGCTGGTTTTAAATTAAATGTCGTTGAAGTAGTGAAAGGAATTGGTAACTACACTGCTGCAACAAAATTCAATACGTCTTAAAAACTGATGTGAGATTGAAGGAAGCAAGAAGATGTAAAAAAACAAAAAAAATTAAGTGTTGCATTTTTGAATGGGCGTATAAGTCAGGGTCCGATTTTATAATCGATTTTTCAGGTTTCAAGACCTGTCTTATATGTGAGTATATACATTAATCTGAAGTTGGAAACTCTATGCATTTCAGAAAAGGTCATCTACCTAAAGTTAAGCCAGTTCTTGGATGGGAGACCATCTAAGAAAAGGTTGGGTTGCTGCCAGAAGACCTGTGGTGAGGCCAGTGGGAGCACTTAACCTGTGGTCTGTGTATGAATCCGAATGCCCCAGTGTAGTGACAGGGACACTGTGCAGTAAAAATGGCAGCATCCTTTTGGATTAGATGTAAAACCGAAGTCCTGACTCTCTGTGGTCATTAAAGATTCCTTGACATCTTTCGAAAAGAATAGAGTTAATCCTGATGTCCTGGCTAAATTGCCCATCATTTCCCTGTCCATTCTTGCCCCTAAACATCCCTTGTTTCTAATTGGCCATCTCTCTCACCCCTTCACCACCTAATAGCTATTGTGTGGTGGCCATACTGTAGTAAGATGGCTGCCTTTGCATCAGCCAAGTGGATGCTACACATTGGTGATGGTTGAAGAGGTTCCCCTCTGTCTAGGTGCTTTGAGTAGCGAAACAAAGTGATATATAAATGTTATTTATTATTATTATTATTGTTATTATTTATGTATGAGAGTGAGAGTACCCTGCAGTGGACTGGCACCTTGTCCAAGGCTGATTCCTACCTTGCTTTCTATGCTGTTAGGATTGGTTCCATTTCCTGAACTTTGTGGTTAAGGATTTCTGTTCCAGTGTATCTATGAAATTAGAAAGCGTCCTCTAAACATTGCTAACTTGGAGAGGTTACAGAAATTACTTTCTTTCAGTGTTTTTAAGGGAGAAGCTGATTAAAATCAAATCTTTGGTCATGAAAAATTGGTATGAAAACAATACTGAAATAGTTTGTCAATAAATGAAAATAAAGAGGCTAATGTACGCGTTGTTGTATCTGATGCCATTCTAAATGGTGTTTCACATCACTGAAACAAGATACACAACTTTGGTATTCATTCTTGTAAAATACTGATTCTTGTAGAAATCCAAATGTAAATGGTATTGTTACATCAAGCAGCAAATTAAACATCAGAATCAAAGAACATTATAAATGTAACCAGGTAAAACAGTGTTCTCTTTTCAATGTTCCTACCAATGTATGGTTATCTGTTAGCATTGTTTGGACAAAGCCATTTAATCTATATATATAAAAGTCAATGTGTGTATGTATGTTCCAGCATCACGTCCAAACGGCTGGAGCGATTTTCATGAAACTTGGTACACATGTTCCTCATTGGTTGACTAAAAATACTGTAGGGTGAAATCAGCCATAACCCACCCCCTTCTGGGTAGGGTAGGGGGTGATCTTGCGGTCTTGTATGCATGTTGTCATCCAGTTGACACTCGGAACGACCACCAGAGGGCAAACTGGAGGAGACTGCCAGCATTCTTTATGTTTGAGCAGCACTGCGCCCCTGTTGCTTTTCAAATTAAATACAGTTGGCCAGTTCTGAGTGTCAACTGGATGATAACATACATACAACACCACAAGACATGCACATTAGTGAGTCTTTATCCATCCATCCATTATCCAACCTGCTATATCCTAACTACAGGGTCATGGGGGTCTGCTGGAGCCAATCCCAGCCAACACAGGGCGCAAGTCAGGAAACAAACCCCGGGCAGGGTGCCAGCCCACCGCAGAAAACCGACGCAGACACGGGGAGAACATGCAAACTCCACGCAGGGAGGACCCAGGAAGCGAACCCAGGTTTATTGTTTGTTAATTTATTTTTAAAGTTGTGTTTTTTTTAATTATGTTTTTCTCAAACAATTAAAAAAAACTTTTATTTTCCTCCCGGGCAATCCTAGGTATTTCAGCTAGTTTCAAATAAAGGAAAAGTAGTCGCCCATAAAAGTGATATAAATCTAACAATATACTCTAGAGATAAAAAAGATATACTGTAAGTGGGCCCTTGAGCAAGGCCCTTAACCTGAAAATTGCTACTGGGGCGTTGTTCCCCTACTCTCTGACCTCCAAAGGTTATGTGAAAAGACAATTTTCCCTCATGGATTAATACAGCGTACAAAATACCAAAATAATTCTTTCCACCACAAAATTGTAACATGCTTACTGTTTTTTCATTATTATTACTGATATTGAAATTTGAATTAGCTCACAAATAGTAATGTTTGAAGATGTCATAATACAAGATTGATCAAAATATATTAAAAAATATTATGTTTTATTACTATTTAGCTACTATTGTTGTTATAACAAGTAAGAACATTAGAAAGAGTGAATATTCAAGTTTTTAACCATTATCTTAAAAGACAGTGCAAACTACTGACAGTGGATGGCACAGAAGTTATTGCTTTGTAGTAACTGGTGTCTTGAACTGCTAACATGCCCAAAATGGTGTCTACTGTGGAGAAATCAGTTTGTGCTCTCTGTTATTGAGAAACAAAATCCTGGGTTTCAGTGCCCTGATTGCTTCCAAGCAAATTTCACAGAGTCACTTGCTTGATTCTGGATTGCAAAATTATGCAAATGTTTTTTGTATTGACAAGCAAAACTAAAACTACAGGTAATTGTAGATTTAACAAAGCAACTGTTATTGGCAACCAGCTCATCTCAAGAGCCTGTAAAGATCAACTGCTTTAGCCAAATGAGAACTGCTGTTCCACAGGAAACTGTTTGGTATATTTCCAAATAGCAAGCTTCAAAGCATTTGTATCAAATTAATTTTTATGTAATTTTGACTCACCATGACTCAGTACTGGTACAAAAAGGTAAATAAAAAACATCATAAGCAGTCTTGATTTGGAGTGCCCTTAAGAAATGTAATGATTTACTTCATGAGCTAGAAGAACATAATAAACAAGAACAGCTGCAACAGATATTTGAAATATTAATGTTTGTGCTTCAATTTAAATTTTTAAAGTCAAAATATTCTTGATTGTAATAGAAATCTGTCATTCTTCACACTCTGAGTTTGATTGAGGGCTAGATCCCTAGTTAAGGATTAAAAATCACATACCTTTGAAATAATCTAAAACAGTACCCTACATGCTCATGCTTAAAATCTGTCATTTTTAACCGTCTTGGAGATGCCAGGACCAACAGCATAGAATCAAATATTAAAAACATTAGATCAGCAACCTCGAAACTGCATGAAATGCCACACCATATGCCTTCCCCTTTATCCTGAAGTTTTGTAGGGGTTTTCTCATATCTTTGAGTCAGGATGTGCCGGGAGATTAAAAAACAACTGAGGTGATTCCAGAGAGTTCATAATATACACATTTTCTGAACTCATAAATTCCAATAAAACTGTTGGGAGCACCTGCTGGGTGCAAGACTGGACTCGCCTCTACATAGAATGCCAATTCACTTAAGTATACAAATCATTCACACAGACAGACTCACTTCTCCTGTGCAAATATAGAGTTGCCACTAAATCAACCAAGCCTAACCTTGAAAGGAAAGTGAAGGGACTGGAGAAAGTCCATACAGAATTTACAAAAACAGTGACTGTGTTGAATTTCAGGAACAATTTTCATTGTTTTATCATCACACATTTAAAACGGTATAGGCTTTAATGGTATTGTTTATTGTTACATGAAGAACTTAAAAACAGTTTGGCTTTTCTTATTATCTTATTTGTTACACTATACATGTTACTACTATACAATAGGAAGTTCAACCTTATTGTGTGTTGGTTGATTCGTACATACTAACCATTTTTGTTGGGCGGCATGGTGGCACAGTGGTAGCGCTGCTGCCTCGCGGTAAGGAGATCTGGACTCGCTTCCTGGGTCCACCCTGCGTGGAGTTTGCATGTTCTCCCCGTGTCTGCGTGGGTTTCCTCCGGGTGCTCCGGTTTCCTCCCACTGTCCAAAGACATGCAGGTTAGGTGCATTGGCGATCCTAAATTGTCCCTAGTGTGTGTGTGTGTGCCCTGCGGTGGGCTAGCACCCTGCCCGGGGTTTGTTCCTGCCTTGCGACTTGGGATTGGCACCTGTGACCCTGTGTTTGGATATAGCGGGTTGGAAAATAACTGACTGACCTTTTTTGTACCATATCGTTTCCTTAAGTTGGAAGTAAAACGCGCGTTGTTTATGCTTATTTATTTTTAAACCATCCATTTTTTGAACCTGCGCAGTCCATTACAGGTTTGCGTGGATTTTCACCCGATTCAAGTAGCATCGGACATAGAAGTAGGAATCAACTCTGGATACAATGCCTCTTCAAGGCAGGGTATGCTTTTTAATTTAAGAGTTAAAAAAGTGTCTACTGGTGTTTCCGTTTGTTCTGATGAATTTAGTGAGAGTTTTTAATACGATCGTCTTAATAAGTACAGTACGCATCTACTGACTTTTAAAGTTCGCCTTTTCACATTTAACAAATGGAAGCCGCAGTACTACATTCTCCGTGCTTCACAGTATAATATGTTAATCTCACCCAACGAAGCATATTTAAAGCGTGTGTCTCGATTTTGGCAGTCACTCGCGAAAACAGCAAGGTAATAATAAACGCTACATATTTATCATGCGAACGCATTAGGGCTCGAAATGGTTAAGAAAGATTGCCAGATTTCTTGCCTTTCATTGTTTTGCTAACTCGAAGCAAATCACGGATATAAAGGATTCTTCGAAGGTTCACAAGTGAGATTAATATTTTTCAAGAAGGACGCCCTATTTGTCTTCGAATTGTACCCATTTGTTTTGTTGTTTGCAAGCTGCAAGTGTCGTGCTGGCAGATTTATGCACGTTGAAGTGTCTCCAAATTGTTCGTCCCGCATGCATGTTTATTTACATTGTGATTTATTAGACCGTCAGGCCTTAACGCTTTGTTTATTTTCACCGCTTCGTTCCCTTTAATTGTCGGCTATTTTGCTGCTAAACTCAAAAGCAAGCGCTTCGCTTTTCCGCCGAGTTGCAGTCTAGCCTTACGAGTCACAGGATGGATGATCTTTAATGTGTCTCGACGTCCCACAAAACTGGACCAATGCCACGTTCAGTAAGGCCGAAGGGCGTGACGTCACCCCCTTGCCTTCGTGTGATTGGCGCTCGCGGCAAAAACATTGACAGTCGGCGAGGGGCTATAAATAAGCACGTAACCGAACAAAGCGAGCTGTTTTGGGGAAGGTAGTGCACTTGTTTGGTACTTGCATGTAATCGCCCTTTTTTCTTAAACTAAGGGGTCAGGATCCCAGACTGACTGCGGAGGGGTAAACACCTGGGAAACGAATGAAGAAACACCTCTTGCTTCTATTCAAATACAAAGGACTCGTGCGAAAAGGGAAGAAAAGTAAAAGACGAAAATGGCCAAGTATATATTGCGGAAGGCTGAACCCAAGGACGTCTCTGATATACTGCGACTCATAAAGGTAGGTGCGCGCGCGCCCCCTCCCATCGATAGCTTCTTTCAAGTTCTGTGGCAAGCCAGTGATCAGTAGACGTTCTCGCTGCCTTGTTTCTTAAAGGTACTTCCTAGCAACTAGAAGCTGCTATTTTGTTATCCGTGCTGACCTTGAGGGGGTGGGAGATGGGGACACTGAGCAGCCGGAATGATCATTGGAGAGAGAAGGAGAAGGAGGAGGAGGTGGAAGGGCTCTGATTGCCGCTGCGAGCAGGCGTCATCTGTGTTTACTTGCCTGTTGCACGCATCGTGCACGCCCCCGCTTCCACCTTTGTTATTTTATGTCTTTCCGAGAATGGATTTCTTTTGTTTTAAGACATCTTGGCAATACTTTTTTACTTTCTTTCCTTTTGTAGGAACTTGCAAAATACGAAGACATGGAGGATAAAGTGGTCTTGACGGAGAAAGGTTTGAAGCATTTTTGTTTTGTTTTCAACACCTGCTTCCCCTACAACCAATAAAAAGTTTTGAGCCATTTGTTAATGTTCTTTTGTTCTGTAGAACTGCTTGAAGATGGTTTCGGTGAACACCCGTTCTACCACTGTATGGTTGCAGAGGTGTCCACAGAGCTTCAGACCCCTGAGGGTATAGTGCCTTTTTAAATATGACAACTTTTGTAGTTCATTGTGCCTTTTCAAGTTCTGCATTAGTCTCAGCACTGTTTTTACATAATAAATGCAGACCCATAAATGCCCTCCCTCCATCCCCCACCCCAAAGACTTTGACCCTTGGAACACATCTTGATCATTGTGCATGGTAAATTTGTTAGCTGCTTGTAGGCAAATTGTTTTCATTGTAAACAGTACAATACACTAAGATGGTTAACTCTCTCTTTTTTTGCATTTTCTAATGATGTTGAAATGTATTCTCTCAATTTATCCCCAATCTTCAGGTTACAGTCTCTAGCTTCGCCATGTACAAGGCCCTTGGCATGTACATGGGTGGGCGGGGAGGTAACTGAAAGATCCGTTTCTCAGTAACATTCATGATAACTGAGGTAAGGCCCATAGCTATAGGAGCCGTTCCCACAATTTGCACGCATTAGATCAGTGTTAGTCCTGTGGAGGAGATTCAAGTGATTGTTGAATACTTTAAGTGTGCGCATGTATGTATGGTGGTTTGTTTTTTGTTTTTTGTTTTTTTGTATGCACACGCCTGCCTGTGAGAATGTAAGCCTTTTTCTTTAACTGGCCAATGGCAGCAAGCCTTATTGGTGTCATGATACATTCTCGGATTACTGGGAATGTAATTTAGGTAATTTTGCAGGCTTTCATTAAAATTGACATTTGGATGACTTTTTTTTTCCCAGAGGCTTATGTCACAATGTATATTTGAGCTCAATGAACAGGATAGACATTTAAAAATCTATATTACGCACATTTCAGGGTTTTTATACTATGAACTTGATAAGACCTATTCTAAGGCATTTTTATTTTTAAGCACTTTGTGTGATTATAACTGATGTATGAATTTTAGTTAAGTTTTAAGCATTAGCAGATTATGCCAATGTATAAATGTTTTATGTTCTAGGAAATTAATATACAGTATACAAATCAAGCATATTGTAATGTTCAGTCAGATAATAAAAGGTGTCATTTTACTTGGCTTCTCACACATCAAGGCATACATTCAAATTCCTACCTGCATCTTTATATTGAAATCTAAGTTAAGTGATTTTTACTGGGGTTATTTACCTTTTCAATTTTATTTTATACACAGGTCACACCATTGTTGGATTTGCCATGTATTATTTTACATATGACCCTTGGATTGGAAAACTCTTGTACCTTGAAGACTTTTATGTCATGAAAGAATATAGAGGTAAGAGTTTCAGTTTAACTTCTACTTCCAAATCCAGTTATAAGAATTTGTTAAATTTTATTTAAATTTTTCATTTTTAGGCTATGGAATTGGGTCACAAATCTTGAAGGAGCTAAGCAATGTAAGTAACTTTTGTTTGTTCAGTTCATTTGTGAGGTAAATTGTGGTTTTAGTGGTGCTGTTTGTGTGCCCTGCAACAAAATGGCATCTCTTCTGTGGAACCTGCCTTGCACATCAAAGTTGTGACTACCTGTGATCCTATAAATGTAAGTTGGCTTAGGAAAAAGTGGATGGGTGAATATTTTACTGAAAGGGCTCTATGCTAGGTAGGGCAGTGATTAGCATGATTTCCTTATAGCTTCAGGAAAACTGTTTTGGCCAGAGTGGAGACTGTACTTTAAATTAGTGTATGTGCTCTTCTGTGAGGGCATTTGATTATTTTTTTTTTTTTTCTTTCTTTTCATCCCACATCCAAGGTAAACATGTTGTTATCTTACATGTAAACTGGATGAATAACATCAATCTTTATGGTGTGATCTGGAAAGGAGTTATACTATTAATGGCCTGGAACCATTACCATTGTAGGATCATGCATTGTACTGTATATGTCATTTGCCTTCAAAACTATATCAAATGTTACTCTTAATGACATGAATGTAACCCTTAAGTTGTGCTGTTCTAATCATCAACTTTTTTTGTTCCTTCCTTGTGTGAACCACAGTGTTTTGGAATTATCTTTGTGGTGTTCTCTTATTTTCAGTGTCTGGTCACTCATTCGAAAATACTGTATTGTAGCAGACCATCTGTTGACCTAAAGTTGAGTTGATTAGAGCCTTGTCAGCAATGCAATCAAATGATTTAACACCTGAAATGCAGTGCATGCTTGGTCAATTTAATAATTGCATTGAAGACAAAACAGTGTCCCAGAATTTATTACGGAGATGAATGCAATGTTTCTTCATTGTGGCATTGTTTTAATATTTTGTTATTGTTTGGATTGTAGACAGCAGTAAAAACCCGCTGTAGCAGCATGCACTTCATTGTTGCGGAGTGGAACAAGCCATCAATAGAGTTCTACAAGAGACGTGGTGCTTCTGATCTGTCATCCGAGGAGGGGTGGCGTCTCTTTAAGATCGATAAGGAGTACTTGCTGAAAATGTCAGCTGAGGAATGAAGTGCATGAAGACTGGGTGTAGTCTGAGCTGGCCATACTGGCAGTTGTGTGGTGGAGTTGACGGTTATGTGTGTTTTATTTCCCCCCATTTAAGCAGGAGTGGACAGTCGTCTCTAGTTTACAGTTGTATGCTACATTTTTCCAAAAAGATTAACAAGGTGGGGGAGAGGGGGGTGTGTGTGTGGTGTGTGGTTTTTTTTTTTTTTTTTTTTTTTTTTTTAAAAACATGAAGTCTTGTGTCAAGATCAATGAAAATGATGATTTTAGTTGAGTGGAAATCAATTTGATTTAAGTTTGTTGGGCTAATTTAGGTGAGGAATACATTGTACGTAGGAAGGCAGTTTTCACCTCTGTATTATGTCTCCCAATGCTCCTGATGTTTTGGACACTTGAACTGCCATAATATGGACTGTAGCTTGAGGCTGATCTTATTGAATATCACTCATAAGTAGTCTTTAATTGGCTCAGCTCAAAGGGATGTTGGACAGCACGTGAAAAGCCCAATTTTTAAAATCCCATTTTTTTTTTTTTTTTTCTTTGCGTTTTGAATATATCTGTTGATGTTCATGTAAATATCCAACATATGAACTTGATTGAAAGTTTTTTTTTTGTTGTTTTTTTTTTTTTTTTTTTTTTGGTTCTTCGTGGCCATTCTGGCAGTGAAGCGTGATGTAATTTCTCACACGAATTAGGGAGGTCAATAGACATGTACGTTTTTGGAACATATTATCCCTTTAGTAGACCTAAAACTTGGGCGCCAATTGTGTTTGTAACATTTGTATAAAGGATTAAATGTATTTGTCACTCTGCCTTTTAATGTTTCTTTTTCTTTCCTCCTACATTCTCACTGTTTTGAGAGGAAGGGTGGTAACAAGTATTATCCTAAGACTATCCCCTAGGTAAATCCTACATTTTGTTTGTTCAATAGAATACAATGTAGTTTTGTTTTTCGGCATTCTGGATGGTGTGTGTGTGTGTGTGTGTGTGTGTGTGTTTCATAAAAAAAAAAAATCCCAAACCTACAAAGACAAACTGAAAGATTCCTTGTCCTCATACTGTTGGCTCAGAGGATACTTATTTGGTTGTGTTTAACGGTGTGGTTTCTCTTTAATTTTACAACATGTTTGGTATTTAACAAAGCGTATTTTCATATAGTTTAATTGAGTACAATGTAACATTTGAGAATGGTTTTATAGACCCCTGAAAAAATGAGTGCTTTTCATCCATGTAATAAAATGAAATGTATCAGAAAAATGGCTTTTGGTGCAGATTTCATTTAAACTTCATAGTACCTTGAATATGGTAATTTTACAGTTTGTGCTATTTACTTTCAGACATTGCTTATACATCTTTTTGATATTCTTACAAGAATGAAATCTTCTGGGGTGGAAAAGGTTCTAGACCACCATACCAAATATTTTGAAAGCAACAGATATTAAGTGATGCCTGCTCTCTAGTTCTTTTCTCAGTCTTAAACTTGCAAATTAATTTTAAGGCCATCTGTCATTTTAACAATCAATTTCATATTGTTGAATTTGAAAATATTTCTAAATCTGTTAGTTCTTGTATTTGTTAAATACATTGTGAGTCTCCATAAAATTTTATAGAGAGAATTAATTAGATTCAACAAGAAAAATCTTTCCCATTAGTTTTAAAATGTCCTCAACTAAACCTGAAATGATTACATTTTCATTGTTTACTTGATGATATACCTGGAAAAAAAACTTTGACAAAATTAAAACTATTAAAGACAACATGTTTTCCAAGATTGCTTCCTCCAATTCTGTGGATTGCTTTTGTTGGAAGTTTTAAGTGTTGTAATGTCAACATAAATCCACTGCATGTCAAGGTATTCCAGATATAATCAGTTTTGTGTGCTCAGATCACCCTCTTGGTTTGTAGATTGTGCTTACGGTTTTAATAAAGCATACAACTTGCAGAAAAAAAGTTGTAATTTGACTCTTTTTGCCCTCCTTGATGCATGGATCATAATTTTGAATTATTTCATATTTGTTATTAGCTTGGATCTGCTTATGAAACTGGTGTCTTGCTATATTAAAGTCTAAATTCATCTTTATGGTTCTTTCTGCTATTGGCTCAAAGAGATCTGATTGCCTTCTGGGTACACCCCAATATGTGAATGAACAAGGAACCAATGTAAAGGTCCTAAGATAATCGGAGAAGGCAGTCTTAGTTTATGGATCTCTGTTTCCAGTAATACCTGCTTATTAAGATTACAGTAAACTATGCAGCATGTGGCAGAAAAACACAAACATGTTTTATCTGTCAGTGTATTTAGCAAAATATGGTTCCTTTATTTTTTTGCAAATGATTAAATAAAAAGTGAACAGTCAGCTAGTTGTAGTTTCTATTACTGCATTAATTACAAGAAATACAACCATGGGAATGTTAAAAGATAAATTACTGTTTACATTTATACAACCTAATCTATTTGGATAAACATCTTACTAAAGTATGAAACTGGTGGTAGTCCTTATTCACTGTGGGTTTAATTTCCCTCCTCTTTCTAGGTACAGTATAGGCAAGTAATTGGCAAATTTTCTTACAAATCCCCTGCAGTATCTAAACAAGTTCTTTTTTTTTTTTTTTTTTTTTTTTTTTTTTTAAATCCAAGTCTAGAGAAGTAGGTGACAAATATTTATTTTTAATTATGGGGACAAAAATTTAAATTAGCAGTTCTTAGAATATACTGCAAGTAATTTGTTTCTCCATATGGGTGTTAAAAGTTAACCAGGCTTATTCCTGCATTGCACCCGATGCTTGCTGGGATAGCTGCCGGCTGCTCTGCTCTGAATGAGCAAGTGCGAGGGGATGGATGGATATTCCTTTTAATAAAGGGCAGCCCAGTGCTGTACTGTCACCTCAGATAGCTTTGGACTAGAATGCAGAAGGACCACGTCTAACAGATGTGCATAAATATAATCTTGTTTAACTACTGGACTTGTTTTAAAATTATAACATTCAATTAGGGGATATTTTTACTCAAAGTGACTTGCAGTCTTAAGTGCATTGAAGAGTATCACTTAGTTAAGAGTACCTTTTGAGAACACTCTGACTGTATGTCAATGTTAATTTCCATCAAGGCCAAGGCAATCATACTTGGAATCCTGTCTCTCTGATAGAAAAGGTGAAACTGAGGTGAGGTTGACAATAGTTCTGTATATTAAACCATGCTTAATGGGACAGAACAAAAATTGGTGACACACAATGAAACAGTAATGCTTTAATGACACACAGTGGAAGCCAACAAGGAAATGTTGTGCCAGTCAGAAACCAGTTTTTAAACAAGTTTACATATTGTTTTGAACAGAAGATTATGAAACTTGAGACCAGAGAACCTACTAATTAGATCACATTGGATAAATATGAGGAAGACTTTGTTATGCTGTGAACTCCTGCATAATGAAAATCTACCCCATGGTAACAATTTTAAATGGTTCTGCTTTGCATTTGGAAATTGCTGAATTAAAAATTTTAAAGTTGCAGTTTATTCGTTCAGCTGTTTTGGTAACCACTGAACAATGGCCAATTATGAGTAAAAATGAAGGTGATGCATAGTAAGCATGACTGGCACAAAAATGGCTGTGGCTGTATCATCCTGGTGGTTGCCACACATTGGCAGTGACTGAAGTGGTTTCCCAGTGTAAAGCACTTGAGTTGTGAGAAAAGTACTATATAAATGTAATAAATTATTAAGTGAGTCACACAAGCATTAAACCAAAGGCATTGTGTTGTACCAGTTGAGTAAAGTGATAGAGCCAGTTCATTAAAATGTAACATTTAGTTCAGACAATGAGAAGACATCATATGATAAAAGGTTAAAGATAAAGAAACCACACTCTGCTCTCCTTTGTTGTCTAATGTTATCCGTGGAAGATGTACTACATTACCTTTCTTGGAAAGTAAGAAAATTAGAAAGTATAAAAAAAAGTAAAGATCGCAGTAGCGCAAACAAATGGAAATTATTACTCGAAAAAGGGAAAATAATCACCATGGACCAGGTGTCATTGAAACAAAAGCAGGATAAAGTGAGGTCAGAAATGAAAGACAGAGTAGAAAACAAAGTAAAAGTCATAAAGAGGTTAAAAAACAAGGGGGCCAAACACATGCAGAACAGGTTAGAGATAATGAAAACTGGAATTCAAAAGACTCAAAAAGAATGTCGCGAAACACATGCAGCGCAAGATACAGAATATGAAAGCAGAAAAAAACGACAGAGTCAAGACAAAGAAAGTAAACATCGCATTAGTGCAAAGAGAGAAATTATTACTTGGAGAAATAACGATAAGACGAACAGAGATCAAATATATGGACATATATTTGCATGGGTTCACTTCCCGGGTCCTCCCTGCTTGGAGTTTGCATGTTCTCCCCGTGTCTGTGTGGGTTTCCTCCGGGTACTCCAGTTTCCTCCCACAGTCCAAAGACATGCAGATTAGGTGCATTGGCAGTTCTAAATTGTCCCTAGTGTGTGCTTGGTCTGTATGTGTGTGTGCCCTGCGGTGGGCTGGCACCCTGCCCGGGGTTTATTCCTGCCTTGCGCCCAGTGTTGGCTGGGATTGGCTCCAGCAGACCCCCGTGACTCTGTGTTAGGACATACTGGGTTGGAAAATGACTGACTGACATTGACTCTGGTTGCATGAACATTTGTTTTCTGACCTTCTCACTCTATTTCTTGACTACAATTACTGTTTCATATCCTCAGCCTCGTTTATTATACTCTTTCCCCAATTACAACCTTGCTAGGTTTTTATCGACCTTATTGCATCACCTGATTCTTATTCCTTAAATCAACTGCCATCTTGTATAGTTTGGTACACTTAATGCCACCATGATAGGCTTCAGACCCAACTAAACTGAAATAAGTCAGTTCAGAAAATATACGAACAGAAATGTTTCAAAAAGGAAAAAAAAAACACCTACAGGATAAACATAGTGTAGCTGGTGAACTCCATGAACATGTTGACCAAGCAAAGAAAAAACTTAGCAGTGCCAATAACCTTGCCACTGTAGTCTGGAGTTGTGACCGAAAATAAGTTTCTTTGGAGTGCACAATGTAGAACAAAAAATTAACCTTCACTAGTTTTTGTTGTTTTCTTAGAAAAATGTCACAAATCTTGGATTAGGTTTAACCAACACATCTTTACATTCTGTCGATTTTTTTCCAGTTAGCAGTCCATGTTTTGGCACATTTTAATTACATTTCTCATGGGGAAGAAAGAAGGATGTATATTTTTAAATACATTTACCTTATATTTAATTTTAAAACAAAAACAAAAATTAGCTTCCCTTGGAAACAGTAGCCACCCTTTCCCTGACTTGTACCATCTGGGGCAGTTAAACTCCTAAAGCGGAATAACACAGCGGTGCTTTTGTGGGATTATCTGAAAATGGCATGTGTTTGATAGACATCAGGAACTAGTCAGGAGAGCAGAGGAAATGGACTTCTCACCTTCCCCAAACACTTTCCTAAGAGTTTATTTCCTGGCCACCTTCCATTTGGAAAGAAACAGAATACATCTGTAGCAACCCAGGCCAGAAGAACTGGTCTGTACTCATTAATTTAAGATTTGGCATTAGAAAACGATACTACAGAGAATTCTGTCTGGGAAATACAGCCAATGTTCACCAAAGCAACCAAGGGTGAAGGAAGTTCAGTGGGACAGAATTACAATTCATTACAAGCTTGTACTATAGCACTGAGATTTCATTTTTTGTCAAATTTTAGCTCCAGAGTCCAGGGTGCAAATCCCAGCCTGGTCATTGTCTGCTACACATCTGCATGTTCTTCTTTTCTTTATCTGGATAATCTGGTTTGCCTTCAGTATCCAAAATAACAAAATATTTGTTTTGACTTCATATTGCCTGATGTCAGTGTGTCGTTAGTGTGCCCTGTGATGGATTGGTACACAATCCAGTGAACTTGCCATGCTGCCAGGATAGGCTCCAGTATCTGCAACCCTGATGTGGGAACTGCGTAGATAAAATGTTATCAATGCATGGCTGACATAATCACCCTGTATTAGTAACAGTAAAACTGTAGCAAGAAACAACCAAAAACCAGATTTGCTCTCAGTACATTAAATTTTTCGCTTACTAGGGGACTTCGCCCCCTGCTTGCTTCGCTCGCCAGATTTTCCAGCCTGTGCTACATGCCAGCCACTTCGTGTCTCTGCCGCTCGTGTTGTAAAGAGGGGGGATGAACGCACCCCAAGGAGACGCAGTTGCTCCTCTGAAACCCCCTTTTAAACGGTGATACAATGGGAAGCAAATACAGTTTTTTTTTACCTCCTCTTTGCTCGATCAGCTGCTAGCTTGCTGCTGCTATGGTGCCGCGTGATCGGCATCTTGCGCAGCGCACTTCTGTCATTTCACCTATGTCCATATACAGTATTCAATCTATTTTTGCTTTTGCCTTTTCATCAAAATCGCATTGAATTTTGATTCCGTGTTTGGAATTAGATCATGACAACGCGACGTATAACGGCCTGTGAGTGAATATTGTTTCTTTCTCTCTCCAAGAAATGTGTCTAACAATATCTCGCGGGACGTGAAAGTGTCTCTCTGAGAAAATCAAGATTTTTTTTTAGCAGAATCCCAAAGGGTACCAGAGTTAAACTGTCATTTTTGCTGGCCCAGTATTTTTCTGTCTCCTGGCTCAATCAAACTCCTAACATAGAGTCCCTGCAGGATCAACATTTTTAGTAGTATGGTACCTCTGATACCATATCCAAATGACATAGCAATGCATCTGTCATATCCAGATGTGATAATGCGATGTGATTATATAATCAGGGTGCGATGCTCCTTATTGTGTTTTTATGAGAGAAGCAAATCAGATCAGGAATAGTGTTGAGCAGCAGAAATATAACATATATTATTTTAAAACTCTCCAAAAAGGATGATCATTACACAGACATCAAGAAAACCTTTCGCAAAAATCAAAACAAATCAATCAGAAACCTAGACTTAACTACACTTTTGTTTCTTTGTGGTGAGCTAGTGCTAGACTATTGAAGGGTCTTCCTTTGAGGTCAAAGAGCCAGTACAAGTGCACCACAATCTCTCTATTATAAAAAAAATTCCTGGAGAGAAACAGTTGGGCGACGAGACGTGATCTTATAAGATCACGGAAGACACTTAAAAGACCCGCAAGACTAGAGAGATTGGCCACGGATCATCTCGCGGGGACCTTAAACATGAGACTTTGTGCCAAGAGATTGACCCAGGACTGTCTCATGATGACGTAGCACAGTGTTTTTCAACCTGTTCGCTGGAGTGGAACCCTGCACGAATGGTTACCTTGCTCATGGAACCCTGTGCAATTATCCACCAGTATGTCCTATATCATTAGGACTTTTTTGGTGGAACCCTTGGCTAGCACTCACGGAACCCTTGGGTTCCATGGAACCCCGGTTGAAAAACACTGACGTAGAACATGAGATTCTTGCAAGACACGCCCTACTTACAACCAAATAAGAACAAGGGCAGCAACACACTCAGTCGTGTTTTTGCTTTGATCACACACATATCCAGGGCTCTCAGCGCATATAAAGCGTGTAAGGACAATACGGTATAAATGAAACGTCGACGACTAAGCGAAGAAGAAATCAGAGCAGAGAAAAGAGGCTCAAAAGCGTTGGAGAGACAAAAAAGAAAAAGAATAATCTAGGTGCAAATTCAGAAAATAAAGAAAGTAATTACCAGCCCAGAACAAGTTGAATTGAAAAAAAAAGCAGGATAAAATGAGGTCAGAAATAAAAGACAGAGTAGAAAACAAAATAAAATGTCATAAAGAGGTTAAAAAACAAGGGGGCCAAACACATGCAGAGCAGGTTAGAGATAATGAAAACTGGAATTCAAAAGACTCAAAAAAAGCGTAGGAACGAAACACATGCAGTGCAAGATACAGAATATGAAAGCAGAAGAAAATGACAGTTTTAAGACAAAGAAAGTAAATATCGCATTAGCGCAAAAAATGATAAATTATTACTCAGAGAAATAACGAAAAGGTGAATAGAGATCAAATATATGGACATAGGTGATATGTCAGAAGTATGTAAATATTGTAAGGCTTTGAAGTTTAAGTCAAGAGAATTTCAAAAACATGGTTTACCTCACATGCATTTATTGGTTACTTTGCAAAAAAAATTCTTAACTGCTGATGATGCAGATCGTTTTGTCTGTGCTGAAATTCCAAACAGAGAAACCTATCCTGAATTGTGGTACAAAGTCATTAAACACATGTCTCACTGACCTCATTTAAAAGATTCAGCACATTGGGACACAAAAGATTCCAAATATTGTTTTTACAGAAGTTCTGAAATAAAAGTGAAACTAATGAAATAGCAACAATTCAAAGAAAAAAAAATCTTAAAAATGTGTATCCAGAAAAACAAAAATGGGGGTTGGCGAGCAAAGCGAGCAGGGGGCGAAGACCCTAGTCTTTTATAATAATGACATCAGACATCGTGCAGCTATCAGTTCATTGAATAGTCAAACACTTCCTTGCTAATAATAAAAAAGCACCACAACTGTAAAACAATTTAAATAAATACTGGCCTAAGACGTCACAAAACTAAGAACAAAAATTATCAAATACAAAACTACTTCAATAATACTTACAAAAAAATATGAACAACATATTATTATAACTATTATTTATATAGTTCCTGACAGCTGCAGATATCCTTAAGCAAATAGGAAAACTGCATCCATCTATTGTCAAAACCTGCTTATCCAGGGCTAGGGTCACAGGACAGCTGGAGCCTATGCCAGCAAGCACCGAGTGTAAGGCAAGAACAAAACCTGGACAGAGCACAAGTCTGCCACATAGTGAACACACACACACACATCAGGGGCCAGTTTAGCAATGCCAATGCACCTAACCTGCATGTGTTTGGACTGTGCGAGGAAGCTCAGACATACACGGGGAGAACATGCAAACTCCGGGGCAGTGAGCACTCAGGATGTGAACCCTGGTTTTCTTGATGCTAGGCATGAATTCTACCACTGTGTCACCAAAGAAAAATACAAAGTCTAAAGCCAAAATAAAAGTCTAAAGTACTGCAAAGTTTTGCAGGGATTTTTGATTTTGATATACTTTATTAATCCGTGGAGGGGAATTGTCTTTTCACATGTCCTTTGAGGGTCAGAACACAGGGTCAGCCATTGTACAGCAATCCTGAAGCAATTTCCATGTTAATGGTCTTGCTCAAGGGTCCAATGGAAAAGGATCCCTTCTGGCAGCAAAAGGATTTGAGCCGGCGACCTTTAAGGTACCAGCGCAGATCCTTAGTAACAGAGCCACCTCTCTGCTCCAATGTTTATTTCCATAGCACATTTCAATGCAAAATATGCTTAAAAACACTAAGCGAAAAAATGACAATTACAAAGGATAAATAAATAAAATACATTACAAAAAGTAATAAATAAAATAATAAATAAACAATGTAACCAGTAGGAGGTGCCACTGAGTCTCAACTCCCAGGCACAATCAGGCCAGAGACAGGTCCAGGTTCAAATAAAAGTTGTTTTATTAATTACAATACCTTCTAGAATAGACTAGATCTAAATACTATGTACCACCACATATAATGTGCAGTTCTTTCCCTCTCCATCTGTTCCTCCAGGTGAGTTTTGCCATCTGCCTTCTGACATTGACTCGTCTGGGTATGGCAGAGTGGCTCCTTTTATAATCACAGCCCAGTAAATGAACATCCTGGTGTAAGAAAGGAAAATTAATTTTAACTTGTCCATCCAGGGACAGTCATAATTATATGGAAAAGGATGAAAGATTTAACTCAATCAATTAATTATTCATTATGCCTTTGGCAATATCAGTAATTACTCAAATCACTCAGTAAGGCTCCTACGTTATCTACCTTTCCTTTCTCTGTTGTAGGAAGCAGGTGTGAAGGCCATTAGACTTATATCAACATAACTGAAGCGCACTCATTTTAAGAAACAGCCTAATAGATTTATTGATCAATACCAAGTATAATAACTGCATACTATATATATACTGATACATCAAACAGGATACAATCAGATTAGACAGACAAACATTTAACATGTACTCATATCAGGCTGGTTTGGGGACACTAATGAGCTCAAACTGCATGTTTCTGGGTCGTTTTTAAAAGGAAGTACTTGAAAGTAAGCTACTCAAACATGCATCCTCCTCACAGCATGATGAATAAGACAGGAGAAGAAATTAGAAATTAGAATTAGAAATTAGCTTATCCAGAAAATAGAGTGGCTGTAGGGAAAACCAAGTCTCTCTATTATAAAAAAAATTCTTGGGAGGGAGACTAGGGAGATGTGATCTTCTCGGAAGACAATTTGATGTCCCACGAGAGACGCTTCAACGTCACGCGAGACAAGGCAGTGAGATAACATTTAAAACAAGTTCACGGACATCTAACCTAGCAGTTGTTGGAATGCTTTTGGCAGACAGACATCATGTGCTCCTAGCTCTTAAAACAACGACAAGTGAGAAGCAGAACACGCAGTTCGCCAGGAGCAGCAGCAGCAAGCCAGCAGATGATCCGACCGCTTCTCCTTAGTGTGCGTTCAGCCCCAGCCCTCCCCCCGTGCTTCACCACACTAGCGGCAGAGACTCGGAGTGGCATAAGGACAGCTATTATACAGGTTTTCAAATGATCGACATGCAGCGCGACAAGCAGAAAACGGCGTTCAGCCGCCCCCCCCACCCCCCCTTCATAACGCGAGCAGCATTATACGTCCTGCGAGAAAGAGATTTAACCACACCCGGAGCCGGAAATAAAGGACAAGTATTGTTTTTACAAAAGTTTTAGAGTAAAAGTGAAAAAAATGCATATGTAAGAATTCCAATAAAAAATGAGGATCTCTTTAAATTGTATATCCGGTGTCAGAGGTGGCAGGGGTGGCGACCCGGCCGGGATGCCCAGGAGGACCGGAGGAGGGCTTGCGCCTTCCCCAGACCATCTGGGGGTGACCGCCCTGGTTCCTTTGGGGGCCACGGGTTCAGAGCTTTGAAGCTCCACCCTGTAGGGGCCCGTGGTCGCCACCAGGGGGCGCCCCCATGTCTTTGGAGCCCTGGACCTCAGCATTTCCGCCACACCAGGAAGTGCTGGGGGGAAGAAGAGCAGGGACACCCGGAGTGCTTCCGGGGATGCAGCCGGCACTTCCGCCACACGGGGGTGTGTCCTTGGAGGATTGCCGGAACCCACCTGGAGCACATCCGGGTGATAATAAAAGGGACCGCCTCCCTTAATTCAGGGCTGGAGTCGGGTGGAAGAAGGACAAGGTCAGGAACGAGAGAGAGTAAGAGGCGGCCCGAAGAAGAAGGCATTGTGTGGCCAGGACTTTGGGGGGTTTGTGGTGCACTGAACTGTGTAAATATTGTAAATAAACGTGTGGTGGTGGAAAACAACATGTCTGCCTGTCTGTGCCCGGGTAACGTTTACATCGGTAAAACAAACCTGGGGGTGGGCGAGCAAAGCAAGCAGGGGACGGAGACCCCTAGTTATAAATATTTTCAGTATTCATGTCAGTATGCTAATAGTTTTGGGCAGGAATTACTACTAACTATATTGCACTTTCAACTCTCCTGTTGTTTATTGAACATTTTAAGCTCGGCATATTCACAGAGAAGTTTCATTGTTAGCTTTAACCACTTAGCACAATATGCTGGCATCACCCTTCAAAGAGCATGTCAGCTGCTGAATATTACTGCCTCGGAGGATGTCAGATTATAAGACTAGCAATCAAAGAGGATGACAGATTACACAACGACTTAATGACTTTTCAGCACTGTTTCAAACAGACCTTTATTACAGCGGAGTCAGCAGCTGAAACTTGTCATCAAGGCGGTGTAACACAACACAGGCAGCTGTAGCGTCACACTCCAGTGGCATAGCATGGGTTTCTCTACACTGGTTAGCTTTGCTTAAATTTGGCCAAGACAATGGAGTCAGATTAGTGGAGTAGCATTATAAATTAAGGTGTCCAACTGTGATATATCAGTACCGTTAACCTGTCAGTGTTCCGACATTTATATGTGGAAGGAGTATAAATGACAAGCCGTGCAGCAACTTCATAGCTCTCACTTTGAGTTGTTAATTTTAAATATATCTCTCTATTATAAAGGAAAATCTTGAGATGAGACGAAACTAGACTTTTCAAGTCCCACCCCCCTCCATTTTAGGCTAACAGCCCACGCCCATGGGCCTCTCACCTCTCATTCGTGTGAATGCTTTTGTCAGGCACAGTTCCTGCACTCTCAGCTCCTATAAATTTTTATGTTTTCCTCACTTTATGTTCCCAATGAAAGAGGACTTATTATGTCCAAATCTTATTGAAGAATTTCATCCCAAAGGGTTATTAACAGAAGAAATGAGTACACGGGAAATCCAAGCACAGAGAAACAATGAAGTCAAACGAACTAACGTGAGACGAGACTATTGCCAAGAGATTTTTTCCTGTAGAATATATGCAACCGTTAACACTGTTTGGTCTTTCACCGGCCGAATTACTGTTGAAAAGGATGCATTGTAATACTATTGTGTAATTTATGTATGAGTGATGGGCTATGCGATAGGACAAGATTAGTTGTATTCAAAATTGGTCAAACAATTCTGAT
The DNA here is from genome assembly GCA_026402145.1 of Polypterus bichir lapradei. Lineage (NCBI taxonomy): Eukaryota > Metazoa > Chordata > Cladistia > Polypteriformes > Polypteridae > Polypterus > Polypterus bichir. The sequence goes on from JANRMT010062834.1 coordinate 16,641,846, forward strand.
GTAAAATTTTAACAGGCGACAAGAAAGGTAATGTAGTACATCTTCTGCAGACAACATTAGACACCAAAGGAGATATTGATATGCCATTCGTATTAAACATTTACAGTTTCCCGTTAAAGTAGCTTTGGCTATGACAATTAACAAATCACAGGGACAAATAATCGAAAAAGTCGGTTTATTTATTAGAGAGAAAGAAACGATAATCACTCACGGGCAGTTATACATTGCGTTGTTATGATGTAACTCCAAACACGGAATTAAAATTCGACGCAATATTGACGAAAAGTTAATTCCAAATATTGTTTTTACTGAAGTTGTACAGTAAACGTGTGAGTTTAAAAAGTATTTGCATGTTAATTTCAAAGCCAAACAGAACAAAACTGTGTAACGCAACGAAAACCTCTAACGCAACATGAAACACAATTTTCTTTATTACGTTTTACTATTTTTTACTATGGTCAATTACTCGCTGTAATGTAAAATAGTTAGGTCTATTATGCATATGTAACAATTCCCATGAAAATATTTAAATTGTACATCTGCATCCCCATATGCGAGCGGCAGATCCGCGAAGTGGCTAGCACGTAGCGCCCACCCAGGGGCTGGCGAGCGAAGCAAGCAGGGGGCAGAGCCCCCTAGTTGTAAAGAACAACAAGATGCTATTTGTATTATTGCTGTTTTATATCAACCAAAAATACTATGTAGGTTTACTTCTCTTTCCTTAAAGAACTATTGGTCTCTATCAAAGTGCCTTAATTTGCCCTCAGCAGGAAAATGTTCTGAATCCCTAAGGGGATTTCTAAACAGACAAAGTTTTCTTCTAGTATCCAAAATATCCGACAGTAGAACAAACACGCCATCATCTTAAATACTTCCTAATCAATGATATCAACTACAATATGGTTGCCAACCAAAAAAACACTCAAAATGGCAGTGGCTCCAATAAACAAATTGATGCAGTGATAATAAATAAAAGTCACAAAAAATGAATAACAAGGCTAAATATAACAAATATGCACAAAGTAATAAAAGGAAAAAAATATTTGCTGTTCAAATCACAAAAGATGGGATTTGAAGTCCTGAAATCATGTGGAAGCAGCAGAACTAACTACTACACCACCACACTGTCCCCAGTGCAAGCAATTAATTTTGAAAAAAAAAATAAAAAGATAAAATTAAATTTAGAAAGGTCATTCCAATGCCTATATAACTTTTATAATCACTTTTACATTAAGCTAATGGCTCCATTTTTATGTTTTTTTTTTTACTTTCAGAGTATTGGGGTCAAGTAGAACTCTTTTTTTCTGCTGCTGCTTCTGGGAAGCTTATGGAGAAGCAGCGTTTCACTTCTGTCACGGTCTTCACTCATACATGATCCCTCAACCGGTTTTGTTCTAACTTGCCAAAAAACAGATGGCAAGATGGCAGCAGCACATAAGCACTAATGAAAAACATTCTGCAAATGATGGGTTTTGGTGATGAAAAATGCAACAGAGGGTTTTATCATGTAGAATGAGGGCATTGCTCTTACATGACACATATTCACTCTTTAATCACTTTGAGGAATTGTTCAGACTCTTCAATTTCTAGGTGTTGTTGGGTAACATCTCAAATAAATTACTGAGTCATCCTTCAAGAAAGAAGTGTGTTTGATTAAAGTTAACATGAGCTTTTGGTTTGTGTTCTGACTTACAGATAGTCAGTCAGCTCAATCAACATGACAATAATGAAACATACTTCCTAAACAAAAGTTGAGAAAAAAATAAGTTTCCTGTCCACAAGTAGAAAAAAACAATTCTGGAAGTGTAGCCCCTCAACAGGATGATCGCTTCAGATGTGAAGAAATGACTGTGGTTAACAGAAAGCAGCACCATGTGACACCTTTAAGGTCTGCTATGGATCCTAGACACCAGATACATGACACTATGTGATACATCACATTAGCACATTAAAACACATTAAATTAAAGAAAGCAGCATCAAAAAGTGGTTGGAAAAATGCATGAGAACATTCAAATTATTATAAAAAATTAAAATAAATAGTTTAGAACATTAGAACAATTGTGATGAGAACAGGCCATTCAACCCCAAAAGCTCGCCCATTCTATTCGCCTAAATTGTCCAAAACAACATCAGGCCAAGATATGAAAGTCCCTAAAGTCCTGCACTCCAGACTAATTGGTAATATATTCCATGTGTCTGGTTCTTTGCATGAAGAAAAACATTCTAACATCTGTGTAATATATGCTCTTAACAAATTTACAACTGTATCTTAATGTTCTTGTTGCAGAATTCATTTTAAAGTAACAACTTTACTGTGCTAATTCCTTTCATAATTTTAAACACTTCAGTCATGTCCCCCTCTTAATCTCTATTTGCTTAAACTGTAAAGTTTCAACTCCTTTAGCCTCTTCTCAACTCATACCTCTTAGTTCTGGAATCAGCCTAGTCACTCTGCCCTAGCACCGCAGTTTTTTTTTGTAATATGGTGAAATGTACTCTCTGTTAGACAGACCACAGCTCGTGAGACTCAAGGACTGTATTTCTGATGTGGATGTGAGCAACAGTGGCACACCACAAGGAACAGCTTTGTCTCCTTTACTCTTCACTCTGTATGCCTCAGACTACAAATATAACAACAGGTCATGTCAGTTTTAGAAATTCTCAGATGATTCTGCACTTATGGGGTGTATTGACAAGGGTAGTGAGACAGAGTCTAGGAGTCAGGTGGGGTTTTTGTCTGCATCTTAACATCAACAAAAATATGGAACTGACTGCACTAAAGAGCCTCTACGTCCAGTCACTATTCAGAAGTGAGATGGTGCACTCCCACAAGAACTTGGGGTCTACATCAATGACAGGTTTTGGACTGGTCTCATAACATAGAAGAACTATATAAGTGGCAGTGCACACTCTTATTTTAATGTAAGCAGTGACATCTGCAACAACTCTGTGGCGGCCAGTGAGATTTTCTATGCTGTGGTGTGCTGGACTGGTAACTTCTCTTCAAGAGAGGCCATTGAATCAACAAGCTAATTAAAACGGCAGACTCAGTTATATTACATACAGTGGAGCCCTGGAGGTCATAGCGAAGAAGAGAATTAATACAAAACTGAGTGCCATTATGAATAATACTGCTCATCCACTATCTGACACACTAACACTTTCAGTCAACAAATTATTCAGCAGAAGTGTGTGAAGAAGGACAGCAGGTGCTCCTTTATACCAACAGTAATAGGTCTGCATAATGTCTCCCTGGGACTGGGACTGCCAAGTTGTAGTTTTTTTTACTGTTTAATTTTTTCTTAATTGTTCAGACCATAGTGTGGTCAGTCAGTCTATCTATCTATCTATCTATCTATCTA
>JANRMT010062834.1:16652221-16800919 GCA_026402145.1 Polypterus bichir lapradei
GGGGGGGGGGGGCTGAACACACACTAAGGAGATGCAGACAGATCAGCTGCTGGCTTGCTGCTAGCTGCTACCGAGCTGTGTGATCTGCATGTCGCGCTGCGCAACAATAATTTAAAAGCCTGTACAGCAGCTGTCCTTTTGTCTCAATTCCTTGTCTTGTGGGACATTAAAGTGTCCTCGAGAAATTGTTTGTAAGTAGGGCATGACGTGCAAGTAGTCTCGCGGGACTTCAAAGTGTCTCTCCGAGATGATCACGTCTCAACCCAAGATTTTTTTATATAATAGATAGATATATGTGTGTGTGTGTGTGTGTGTGTGTGTATATAAGCGATCAGGGAGGAACCCCCTAGCACCCTTTAAAAATATTACAGTTAATTTAATGGAACACCACTTTGGGCAAGGAAATGTTGATTTCTAGGAAGCCTGGAATGTCTGGCATACCAGATATAATTCATATAATTGTATGCCTTGTACTTGAGGGAGAAAGGAGCAAAAATATGGAGTGGCAAAACTCTCTAAGAGTAGATCTCTAGTGTTTGCCCAGAGACACTTCAGTCTCCCGATTTGTTAAGCAGATGTGTTCATGGAGTGGATACCAAAATTAGGTTCTTCACTGACCATGCCACTCTCATGATGATCTCCTTTTGAAAGATATATCATGACAATGAAGCCAAGTGGTCCTCCTTAATGTTTCTTCTTCTCTTATTCCTTTGAATCCTCACTTTAGTCTTTTGAGACATTGGTAGAAGAATCCTGGGAAATCTTTATGTGTTGTCCGCAGAGTATGTTTAACCCTCAAAGGTTGGTTCTTCCTAAGGAGAGACCAGAAACTACATTACCGCCTGTGCTTCATCTCAATTTGTTCATCTTTGAAAGCCATCAGATAAGCTAGAATGCGATTTAATGTCTGGTAGATGAATTAAGCGAGTCCCCAATTCAGAGAGTAGAGAAAAACAATTTTATTCATGAAGTAATGACCGAGGCACTCAGAATTCTGAGCCTATTGGAAGCTGTAGGGAAAAGTTATGTTTAACTGCTTTATTTAATTTTCTCAGAGCTTTCCTTTTTTTCCCCAAAAATTGCTTGTGCAATTTTTTAAGTGATCAAAAAGGAAGTGACGTAGAGGAACTGGAAGTGACCTTCTTCTGACGTTAGTCTAGGCGCCGGAACTGGAAGTGACCTCATACTGGGCGCCAGAACTGGAAGTGACGTCATCCTGGGGCACCGTAACCAGGAAGTGACGTCTTCAAGGATGAGTCAGACAGGTTTTCCCGCGGCTGGTCTGTAGAGATAACAGGAGAAGGTTTAGTGCAACCCGCCACCCCCTGGCCTGGCGTGGAATTACCTTCACTTGGTCCATACAACGTCCTACTACTCGCATGTGCGTGACAACAGGAAATAAACATGCAAGGGGTCAAGAGGCTAAAACAGGCATTCCCTTCTTCATAGACTGGGTAGGCTCCTTCATTTCTCTTTCGACTCTCCTGGACGTGCGAGATACTTCTAACTATTCCTGGAATGAAAGTACAGCAGGTATTGGAGTATCTGGTGTCCTCATAGTCCCCTTGCAGTGGTTTCTCCTGTATTCTGATATCATTTTATACAAGGTACCTAACTGCACTGTCTCGAGTGGATTCCTATATGAGGACCACAGCCACCTAGCGTATGGCGGATGGAATCACTCCAAATCTTCAGCTTTTCTCAGTCCATCTGCTCTAGTATACTGTCTGGGTATAAAGTTATTTCCTTGTCCCTCCGACCAGTTTTCTTGTGCCATTGCACTGGCATCACGTCTGGGTAATGTGATATCATCTGATTCAACTAGGATGATGTTCTTCTCCTAAAATATTTATAGTCAAAGGAATGTTCACCAGATTTTTTTAAAGAGAAACACTAAAAGATATTTCAATTTAACAAAAATTAGATAGACTCTGATGGACTTGCACCTTGTCCATGGCCGATTATCAGTAACCCAAAGCTTAACCTTACCTTGCAGCCAGGCAAATCCATTAGCCCGAACTTAGCGCTACATTTGCTCTCTGTTCATTAAAAGAACTGAGGTCAGTGTCTGAAGTACAACCAAACAATTGTTGGTACTCTTTGTTTTTGTTGCAGCTTTGGTCCTCTTCCTGATGCACTGTAAACTTTACATGATTTTTTATTTGAGGCTGGTAGTTTGACCTTGGAGTTTCAATCAGAATGATATACAGATATTAGATCAAAGATTGGGGAGGGGTGGTGTTTCGCATGAAGATTCAATCCAGATGCTGTTCCTACATTGAATTAGGGGATCCCCTTGAAGTTTAGAGCAGGAGGTATGGGTATGCAACCATTTATGCCAAAAATTGTCGGTACATTGTATTGGTTTGTATCAGCCCACTTCAAGCCGTGACTGAGATGACCACCCACACCCCAAGTACTGCATTTGAATAAGGCCATAGGACTTTTTGCCATGATCACAAAAATAACTAGTGGGTCACCTCTAAAAGAGTAAGAAGAAAAACAGAGAGCGAGCATAGCAGTGAAAGCACCAACAACTCACCTCACTGAATCTGCTGCTCAGCAACAGGAGCTTCCACAAGGGAAGTATGTTCAGTTAATGAACTCTCTATGTGTCCTTCTCACTAACATGTACGTACACTTCTTTGGTTATCTTGAAGTGTGGCCACAACCAGCAGCCAAAAAAAGATTGAGCCATCTACCAAGTACTTTTCTTCTTGGCAGGTGTTTTGCTACTATCTGAATAAAATGTAGGCCTCTGACTACCCAACACTAACATTTGTGATCCTTGCACACCTAGGAGTCATGCCCTGTGTCTGTGGTCATTCCTACATAATTCATCGAAACCAGAAAATCTGCAGTTGCTTAAAACTTTGACACTTGGAGCCAAAGAGTTAAGACCTAGGGTTAATTTACTAGACAAGATGAACAAAAGGGTTGCTATCTAATGTTTTATCCAGTTTCTTTTCACAAAGTTCCATGACTCAACTCAACAATATTCATGCAATAAAGCAAACAGACATATTAACTGATGCAACCTTACTGTTCGATGGTGGTCCACCCCTAAGAAACCATCTATAGAGAATAGTAAGACCATGGAAGAAGAGAACATGGAAAGATACAAGTGCCCCAAACTGAACAAACATTCAATTTCTCCTATGCAGTGTTGTTTCAGTGATGAACCTGGGCATGTTATCATGTATTACCCAAGCAATGAGAAGACAATGGGCTGTAGATGAGCAATAAATAAAATAAAAGAGTACTTTCTTTTACATACGGTATATTTATTATATGAATAAAAAATGCTTGATATGCCAGGTCAATGTTGTGGAGCAGTGCCTCAAGACTGATGAACTGGATTAGAGACCCTCTCTTATAAAAGGAGCTGAAACCAACTTACGTTCCAATAATGTAGGGAATATGTTTCACAGCGTCCCTGGACAGTCTTGAGTGCCTGAGTTCTGAATCTGGGACTCCTTTAGAGAACTAAAGGTTTGGGAGGAAAAATGAAAAATCCATTCTGATTGTGCAACAGTAGATCACATCTTTTCTTTACACCAATATTTGACAGGAAATGGGATTATGCCATATATATGAACTGCTCAAATTAAAGGAACACTTTGAAAACACATCACATCTCAATGGGAAAAAATCATGCTGGACATCTATACTGATATGGACTGGGTAATGTGTTAGGAACGAAAGGATGCCACATCGTTTGATGGAAATGAAAATTATCAACCTACAGATGGCTGAAATCAAAGACACCCTGAAAATCCATCCATCAATCTATTATCCAACCCGCTATATCCTAACACAGGGTCATGGTGGTCCGCTGGTGCCAATCCCAGCCAACACAGGGCACAAGGCACCCTGAAAATCAAGGTGAAAAAATGATGCGGCAGGATAGTCCATTTTGCCAAAATTTCATTGCAGCAGCTCAGAATTGTACTCAGTAGTTTGTATGACAATGTCAGGGCATGCTCCTAATGAGATGACAGATGGTGTCCTGGGGATATCCTCCCAGATCTAGACCAGGGAATCACTGAGCTCCTAGACAGTCTGAGGTGCAACCATGCGGCATCAGATGCACCGAAATATAATGTCCCAGAGGTGTTCTATTGGATTTAGGTCAGGTGAGCGTGGGGGCCAGTCAATGGTATCAATTCCTTCATCCTCCAAGAACTGCCTGTGTACTCTCACCACATGAGGCCGGGCATTGTTTGTGCACCAGGAAGAACCCAGGACCCACTGCACCAGGATAGGGTCTGACAATGGGTCAAAGGATTTCATCCCAATACCTAATGGCAGTCAAGGTGCCATTGTCTAGCCTGTAGAGGTATGTGCGTCCCTCCATGGACATGCTTCCCCAGACCATCACTGACCCACCACCAAACCAGTCATGCTAAATGATGTTACAGGCAGCATGATGTTCTCCACAGCTTCTATAGACCCTTTCACATCTGTCACATGTGCTCAGGGTGAACTTGCTCTCATCTTTGAAAAGCACAGGGTGATGGTGGTGGACCTGCCAATTCTGGTATTCTATGGCAAATGCCAATTGAGCCCCACGGTGCCTGGCAGTGAGCACAGGGCCCATTAGAGGACATGGGGCCCGCAGGCCACCCTCATGAAGTCTGTATCTGATTGTTTGGTCAGAGATGTTCACACCAGTGGCCTGCTGGAGGTCATTTTGTAGGACTCTGACAGTGCTCCTCCTGTTCCTCCTTGCCCAAAGGAGCAGATACCAGTCCTGCTAAAGGGTTAAGGACCTTCTACGGCCTGACCAGCTTTCCTAGAGTAACTGCCTGTCTCCTGGAATCTCCTCCATGCCCTTGAGACTGTGCTAGGAGACACAGCAAACCTTCTGACAATGACACGTATTAATGTGCCATCCTGGAGAAGTTGGACTACCTGCACAACCTCTGTAGGGTCAAGGTATCGCCTCATGCTACCTGTAGTGACACTGACTGTAGCCAAATTCAAAACTAGTGAAAAAACAGTCAGAAAAGATGAGGAGAGAAAAATGTCAGTGGCCTCCACCTGTTAAACCATACCTGTTGGGGGTCGTCTCATTGTTGCCCCTCTAGTGCACCTGTTGTTAATTTCAGTAACACCAAAGCAGCTGAAACTGATTAACAACCCCCTTTGCTACTTAACTGACAGATCAATATTCCAGAAGTTTCATTGACTTGATTCTATACAGTACACCCCCAAAGTTTGTGGGGGTTACATTCCTAGAGCACCCGCGAATTGTGAAAAACCACGACTTTTGGATGTGATTAAAAAATATCTTTTAAATTCCTATTTTTATAGTTTAAACCCTAAATACAGTATGCCCCCAAAGCACTTTAATTTCATTGCAAACTCAGCTTAATACATTAATACATTACCTAAAAAATTACCTTAATACATTACCTAAAAACAGAATGTAAAGGTAAACTCATATACTGTACAGTACTGTACTGCTATGTCTCCCACTGTGGTAGAATTTAAAATACCGATTTCACTGCTATACGTACTGTAATTCATTAAAGCGCGTTTTCTTTGGTATGCGCTGCTGTTTTCTTTGCTATAAGTAGAGTAAATACATAATAATTTAATTTAATTAAAATACAGTAAAATGTGCAGGTACTCACCAATGATGAATGATATTAATGATGATGAAAACAATCAAACCATCCCTTACTGGCTTAAAAATCTTCAGGCTCCAGTGCTGTTGATGGTCCTGGTTGCGCTTCTTCGGTTCCTTCTACATTGTCTCCTGTAGCAAACTGCTGGTACAATTTCCATGCTTTCTCACGGATAATGTTACCGTCCAAGGGGATATTGTTCTTCCTGCAGTCGGTGATCTACATTGCCAAGGCAGATTCCATCCTGATGATATTTTTATTCCTTACGGTCATTACCTTTTTGGCACTATCACAGAAACTTACAGATACGGTACTCCGGATTGCTGCTTCGTTCTTCTTTATGTAGCGTACGGTGCTTTCATTAATGTCATAGTGGTGCGCAACTGCAGCATAACTTTTTAGTTCCCGGAGCAAATCCAGTAGTTCAACCTTCTCCTGGAGTGTTTTAAACTTCTTCTGGCGCTTAGGCTCAGTTCCAGAAGCCTTAGAAGGTGCAGGGCGTTTCGGCGACATCTTGTGCATTTAAGAATAACAAAATGAATACAATAACAAAATGGAAAACACGAAGGCACTCAGCTGGAGACGCGTCACAGGGCAGCAGTCAATCAGCAGCAAGGAGAAATGAATAACGCTCTCGGATTGGATACTTTCACCATCCCAAACTGCGTTCCCTCAGCGGTGGAAAACATGTGGACACTCACCTGGAGATGCATCAGCAGCAAGGAGAAATGAATAACGCTCTCAGATTGGCTACTTTCACCATTCCAAACCGCGTTTCCCTCCGCAGTTACTTCCTGTTCTCTCTACAGCACAGTATTGCTACAAAAAAAGCCATAAAAAATTGCAGAGAATATTTGCACTTTTCGCTAACAATTAATAGTTAGGTTCTAAGGAAAAATCCGCAAACGACTGAGTCAGCGAACCCTGAGCCGCATCTTCGCGGGGTCTACTGTATTCTGATTAAAAAGTGTTCCTTTAATTTTTTTGAGCAGTATTGTCACAAGTCCTGAGGTGAGTGAATGATCACGAGACAGGGGAGTAATATCAGGTATCAACGCCTCTGTCCTTCTTCCACCAGAATTGCTGAAGAAAGAACATAAATTAATTCACTCACCATCGACAGTCCTGGATTCCTAAAATGGCTCCTGTTCCATACCATCACTTCTGACTCTGACTCCGACTCCCGAAGATGACGTCACTTTCGCCCCTACCTGATGGTGTCACTTCCTCTGACAGCACTTCTGGTTGCCTCCTGATGACGTCACTTCCGGTCGCACAGTCATGGCATCGTTTCTATCATTACTTCCATTTTTTATATATACTCACCTTCAACTACTATGTATCATCAAATGTTAGGATTTTGATCACTTTTTGCAATCATTTTTTCAGCAAGATCACTGGACATTAAGGGGACAATTCCCCAACTCTTTTTTGTGTTTTTTGAGAGCTTGATTTCCTAGAATATATACACATGAAAAGACTTATAATGAGCAGGCTTAATGTGGATATGACATTTCAACAAAGGTGTCATATCTACACCCATGTTCGGAACATTTATGAGGCACAGCCATGGGTCTGTGGGTTTACACTTTTTGATGACGCTGTCCTTAAGGCCTCTTCAGAATATTATCTTCTGCACCACTAAACTTGAGGATATGGACTAATACCAAACAAGGAACACCTCTCTCTTTTAAATTTAGGAGCCTACACATGCTCCAAGTGAATGAGTTTGAGGACAGGCCCTTCAAGCTTGCTCTTTCAGTCACTGCCATAGTTGAGGGTGACAACTAATTGGTAAATGCCAGAAGTGATTCCATTCCATTGAGCCCTTGAGCAAGGCCCTTAACCTGCAATTGCTTCATCCTGGGTATGACGTTAACCTGCATCCAGCCCTGCAAGTAGATCTTCCGACTTGAAGGGAAAGGTTGGTAGCAGGATTGCCACTCCAGCCAATGTACAGAACCTCACACTGTTCCACTCCATTCGAACTAGTGTGGTGCTGAGGTGTCACCCGTTGCAAAGCTGCACTTGGGTCTTAATTTGCAATCTTGAGGAGGTCTGTTGTGTATTGGGTGAGGCAACATGCTGTATCAGTGCATCCTCCCAATCTCTCTCCTCTTATATAAGTGTGCATTACTTATTTATCTTTTGTATACAATTGATTCATTACTATTCGTATTTAAATTTATTTTTCTTTCTTTGCATGCAACTACTTCATTGACATGTTGTAAAGCACCTAGAGCTACTGTACATCCTTTGTATGAAAATGTGCTATAGAGATAAATGTTGTTGTTGTACAGACACTTGTGATTTCTGATGGAATGAAAGCCTGTGTTTGTTGCTAGCAATATAAAGACACCATTTAAAAAATGGACAGATCTATTACAGATTTAAATTGACCACCAAACATACAGTAGCTACAAAGCCAGGAGGCTCAATGCTGAACATTTACAACTATAGAAGAAAGCACAGTCTGGTCCTTAACTAGGATAAGATGTCAGCTTTAGATTCTTGTGTCATTTCCAGGTGGGTAGCAAGACTTGATTATATTCTCTTGAGTTAAACATCTGTGAGATTTCCCGACTAACAAATGTTTATTTCCAACTGAATGGCACTTTCTTACCAAGATTTGAAACTTGCACAAAAGACAGTGGTGCTAAATTCAAGGCCTAATCAATTTTGCCTGCTGACATTTTGTTGAATGTGCTCTACATGTCTGGATGTGTTGTGAGTTCTGACAATTAAAACTTTTGAGTTACCAGCAGCAGATACATCCATATGCTTATTATGGCATTTTTATTTTTAGTGAATGGATATTTTCCCACTTCTGCCTTTGTCTCCACTATACCTCAGCTCGGTTGCTAGTTCTGTGTCATGGGATTGCATTTTCTGTCTTAACATGAACAGACATCTCTAGATGATAAGCATTTGTTGCTGTGTGGGTTATAATTAGAGCCTGCATATTTTTGTTCATATGTTTTTCTAGACCGTTTTTCTGCTCTACACCACAAAAGGGCTCAACCAAGGGCTCTATTTCAAATGTCTCATATAACGTACTAGCTGTGTAAGCCTGTGCTGTAAAAAGCCTGGGCTCCTAGAAACTACTGAAATTGTCAGAAAAAAATTGAACTTGAAATTGAAACTGAAACCGCAGAGTCGGCAGTTTTGTTTTGCGGTCGTGCTCGGCCCTCTTGTCTATCAGAGGCTAAGCATGTTTCTCTCTCTTCAGAGGTTTTGTTTTGCCGATGTGCTCGCCTCACTTATGTATCAGTGGCTAAGCGAGTTTGTCTTTCCTCGGCGGTCTCACTTTGGCGATGGAGTCGCTTTCTTTCAGCTTCATGCTGTAGCCTTGTACTTTTTTCTTCTTCCGACTCCTTAACTTAGGGCCACTTTGCCATCTCTTTGAGCTTCATGCTGTAGCCTAGCACTTCTGGGTCAGGCACGCAGACAGACACACACACTTCCACTTCCATAAACGTTTATATATAAGATAACAACCATCTGATTGCAGCGGTCTTCTGAGTTAATGAATCAGTTACAATCTGATACTCAGTTGTTTAATTAGGCCCATGAGAGCACTGACCATGTACTTGTCAGATGAAGTGCTTGAAAATAGGGCAACCAATGAAATATTTATCTAAACAGATAAAACTAGAGGTGCCAAGTGGCACAGCTGTTAGTGCTGCTACCTCACAGGTCCAGGAGATTGGATCAGTGTATGTGTGGGACTTGTATGTTCTCCCAAGGTTTATGTGGATTTGTCTCCAGAGTGCTCCTGTTTTGGTTTTGTATCCCAAAGCCATGTCTTTCAGGTTGATTAGAAGTTTGAAACTGGCCTAGTGTGTTGTGTTTAATTGTACTTTTTTATGGACAGGCACCTCAGGTAGAAGTCCTCCTGCTTTAAACCCAGTCCTGTCAGGACAGGCTCCAACCTCCTAAGCCCTAGGCAGATTCATTAAATAGATGGACAAAAAGCATGCTGTCTTTAAGTGTAATCTACACAATTAAAAAAACTGAATGGGTGGGAAATAAGTTTAAAATGAACTCTTTGAAACAGAAACAACAGGGCAAAAACAGGAAAGGAAAATGTTTAGTTATCCAGATTCTATAATTAATGCTCAGCACTGGTCAGCACCCAAACTCAGTAGGAGTTTGGATTAATCTGCAGTGAAATCATTCATTGTCTCCTGTGCTTTTTAAAGATGGGAGTTAAAACGTAGCGATTTTATCAGCTGCATCCCAGTAGGCAGACCTTTGGGTCCGACACAAACAAGTATTAATTGCACCATTTACAAATCCAGAAGAAGGATGTTAGAAGAGGAAAGGATTTCTGCTAGCGGATCGAACAAACCTGACTATTACTGAATTTTACCGCCTGTATTTGGTAATAAAAGGAGTAAGACGCATGTGCTGGTAGTGACATCCCAACTGTCTTCTCAGGCAATTTGAGTGTTTGTCAAATGCTTCATTGCTGAGTTAGAAGAAGAGGACAGTTGAATATTTCAGGTGAACTCATTTCTATGGAAGCTCTGAACTGCAAGGTGGGAAAAAATATATGGGGCCTCCTATCAAACTTTACAGTTTAAGACTTCTGTACCTATCAGTATTGGTATACAGTAGCACTGTTATTTGATCTTTTTCTCCATTCTTCATACAGTACTTTACTATTATCAGTGGCAGAGGTAAAAACCTGATCATTACCCCAGTTTTTTGGGACTGTCTGTGATGGTGCAGGTTAGCCTCACGCTACCGGATCCTTCCAAGGAGCCTCTTGAACCCGCTACCATTGATAACATACCTGAGGGATGAGCCAGCGGATGAGGACACAACAAACACAAAGCAAAGGGGTAGGTTCAAAAGTGTTCCAGTGCTTTTACTTAAAAAAAGTCAAAAACAATGTGTCCAAAAGTGCAGTGCAAATATTCCGCAATAAATAAATAAAGGTGCTGGTGGAGGTTAAAATCAGATAAATAAGAGTCCATTAATACAAGGTTAAAAACGTGGCAGGAAAACTGTTCAGTAAAAACAAGAGCCCTTTAGCAAGCCTTTAAAAACAGATGTCTCCTTTGCTTAACCATAAACCGGCTCTTGCAGCCAAGCAGGTGCCTTATTGGCAGTTAAGCCTACCTTCAGTGCTGCTCCTAGTCTAGGGCCCCTGTAGCGGTCTCTAACTCCCAACAGGGCACCATCATCTAACCTCCAACTCCTGCTGCCAAGCTCACGTCCCTGTGGTCCATGACTCCTCCCGCAGGACTCCTCACTGAGCCTTCCATTCCCCTGTAGCCGCTGTGCCTCCCTCTGGCGAGTCACTCCAATTTCCAGGTCGCTCAGTTGAAGTGGCCATCAGCCCCTGAGCTTCGGCCACATGCTCCCTCCAGGGACTTCTACTTAGCAGTCTGCCTTTGGTCTTTCTTTTCCACCTGCACCAGCTCTCTCTTGCTCCTGTCTTCTCTTTTCATCTTTTAAACTCCTTCATTTGATCTGTGTTTTCTTCTTCCTTTCTTCAATTCTCTGATTCTTACTTTTTCTCATGACGGCTCTTTCTTATATGCATCCATAGGCACAGCGTCTGAATCGCGGACTGCAGGAAGCTGACGATGCGATTGAGACAGACTGCACCCTCAAGTGCAGGCACATCTCGCCCAAATTACTCCACTAACCCTCCACAGCTGCGTGAGCACGCACACCCACAGAGAATGCGCTGGCCAATTAATTATTTATTTATTTACGTGGCCACCTTTTTCTGAGCCGTGGACCCGCTATACAACACTGTGTTTTTTGTCCAAAAATGCTGCACAGGATGCCATTCTTCATGTTAAATTTCAAACTCACTTTTAGGATTTTAGGTGTTGCCAGATAGTTTTTGCAATTTTTTTAAATATCTTTTGCTAATGTGGACAATGTTCCAGAAGTCTGGAAGTACTTGAACTTGAACCTAAAAATAAGGTGTGGCAAAAACTCAAAGTAGGGCTCTGCAGTGTCTGCAGCTGTCCCGGGTGGCATCCATGGAACCCAACAGGGCTGCAGCAAACTCCAGCTCCCAGCATGACTTGCAGAATTCTGTGGTACCACAGCAAACAAGGGGGGCTGCCCTCTAGTGCACTGGGGGAGATAATGCCCTAATCACGCTCTCTCTCCCTGCTCCCTGGCCGTCTACAACTATATATATATATATATACATGCATACTGTATATAAAATCTATATACACCAGCCATCTTTGTTAAGATGTGCACTGACAATAACCCACCAATAGATGGAACACAAAGGTATTACTTACTTACATCCTCTAAAGAGGCTGTTATACTGTTTAACCATGATGTTAAAACTCATGTGTATAGAAAACTAGCCAGAGTTGTCAGGGAGGAAAATAAAGGTTTTTTTAATTGTTTGAGAAAAACATAATTAAAAAAAACACAACTTTAAAAATAAAAATAAATTAACAAACAATAAACCTGGGTTCGCTTCCTGGGTCCTCCCTGTGTGGAGTTTTCATGTTCTCTCTGTGTCTGTGTGGGTTTTCTGTGGTGGGCTGGTGCCCTGCCCGGGGTTTGTTTCCTGCCTTGCACCCTGTGTTGGCTGGGATTGGCTCCAGCAGACCCCCGTGACCCTGTAGTTAGTATATTGCGGGTTGGATAATGGATGGATGGATGGATAAAGACTCACTAATGTCTTTGTCTTGCAGTTTTGTATGTATGTTATCATCTAGTTGATGCTTGGAACCAGCCAACACTATTTAACTTGAAAAGCAATAGGGGTGCGGTGCTGCTCAAAAATAAAGAATGCTGGCATTCGCCTGGTATATACTATCTGTGTAAGCCCGAGCTGTTAAAAGCACGGGATCCTAGAAAGTATTTAAATCGTCAGAACTATTCTGGGCATGTCTCTGCTAGAAGGATTCAAGTTGCTGAAGTGCTCGCATCGTGTGTGCATTAGCAGCTAAGTGACTGTCTTTCTTTGGAGGTTTCCTTTTGCCAGTGTGCTGGCATCGTTTGCGTATCCTCGGAGCTGGAGCCCTCACCCCAACTCTGCGTCTCACTTTCCGGCCAGACAGACACACACACTTGCACCTGTAGAACTCTGTTTAATCTCAGAAGCAACAGGGGCGCAGTGCTGCTCAAACATAAAGAATGCTGGCAGTCGCCTCCAGTTCGCCCTCTGGTGGTCGTTCCGAGTGTCAACTGGCTGATAACATGCATACAAGACCGCAAGATCACCCCCACCCTACCCAGAAGGGGGAGGGTTAGGGTTGATTTCACCTGACAGTATTTTTAGGTGACCAATGAGGAACATGTGTACCAAGTTTCATGAAAATCGCTCCAGCCGTTCGGACGTGATGCTGGAACATACATACACACATTGACTTTTATATATATATATATAATGGCTTTTCAAAAACTGTCCACTGTAGTTAACTATGACACATAAAAGGGTTATATTGTCTCTTTTGACACTGATGAACAGAAAAAGACTCTTTAATTTGAAAGTGAAAACAGAGCTCTTTAAATTGGTCTGAATTAATTAGGAATATAAAATACAAAATAATTGATTTCATATCTTCTCACCCCCTTTAATATGACACACCTAAATCATCACTGGAGCACGAATCTGGTTTCAGAAGTTCACATAATCAGTTCAGAGGTGATCGCCTGCCTGGGGTTTCACTGGATTCTTGCATAGATGCACCTTATCTTGAAGGTCCAACTCATAGTGAGTAAGTATAGTGGCCTAACCGACACATTGAAGACAAAAGAACACTCCAAGGAACTCCAGGAAAGGCAATTGAAAAGCACAATTCAGGGGATGGAGAAAATATCCAAGTCACCAAATAACTCTTGCAGTCCAGTTAAATCAATCATTGAGAACTGGAAAGAGTACGACAGCTGGAAAACTGCCTTGAGCAGGCCGTCCACAGAAACTGAGTGGACATGTGAGAAGAAGACTAGTGAGAAGGACCACCAAAAGACCAGTGAAGGGTCTAAAGTGGCTGAGACTGGAGTGACAGTGCAGACAACATTTGTTGCCCAGGTGCCTCACCAGTCATAGCTTTATGGGAGTGATAAAGAAAAAAAAGAAACACAACATCTCGACTAGAGTTGGCCAGAAGGCACATAGGAGGCTTTGACGTCAGCAGGATGAGAGTCTGTAGTCTGATGAGACCCAAATTGAGCTTCTCTTCTATTAAACTAACTTATGGCATAAGTCAAACACTGCAAATGAAAGGCTTGTAAGGGTAGAGGGGAAGCTGAATGCCCCATAAAAGCTGCACGATGTTAACCCATTGTTTTCTGAAAAAAATTATTTTTGTAAAACTCTAAAAATAAAATCGGTTTTCAGTTTTTGGTAACTTGTGGTGCTATACTGCTTACCTTTGTACTATTTCAGGTTATACATTGGACCTGAACTGCTTAATTTTTAATAAAAGCAGGAAAAATGTGGGGTTCTAAAACTTTTTACCAGTAGTGTACATACAGTACATACAGTGTTTTATGTTACAATATTTTTATTACTGCTGGCAGTTCATTAATCTTATGAAGTGTCTGTCAATGTGTGTTAGCTTAGTCATTGCCAAACTTATCCGATAACCATCTTTAACTGTTTAAGGGCTGAATATTTTTTTCAAAAAACATAGTTTCTGGAAAGTTATGTTTTCTCACAGAAATCAACATAAAATGTCTTTTACTGCATGCTGTGGCTGCCAGTTTGTCAAGAATGAGCAGCAGGCCTGCTGCTGGGCTCTCTTCACGTGGCTGGGACAGCAATAGCGATCACGGTCGCAGTGCGTTACAATCTGGTTTCTACCTCTTATCATTGTTAAGTGACAGTCCTCCCTGGTGAACATTGTCAGTACCATGATTCCCTGGGGACCAATCAGCTGAAGCTGGAAACTCTCACATTCGTTTTAGATCACTTGTGTCAAAATCAGAGTCTGACAAGTCATTGTCCAGTTCAGAGATAATAGGCAAAATGTTGCCCACGGAGTATTTTGCTTTACGTATTCACTTTGATCTCTCGACAGATGTTAGTGCCATTTTTGACATTGTTAGCTCCTTGCTACTCACATGAGAGCAGGAAATCTCGGTCAATCCTTCTAGCAACGAGAGTCCAACTAAAACGTAATAGTTGGTTTTGTCACAGTTTACAGTTGATTACCATCATCAACATTTCCTTTTGACAAAAGTCGACATTAGCCCTGAAAGAGTTAAAGTGCATCACCAGACCGCCTGGTTTGGCAATTCCATATGTCCTTAATTTGTGTCAGGTATTTGTGTAGGCTGGAGGTGGAATTCAGCAAATGCATGGAATGGATGGGGTGCCTCTAGAAGAGGTATCCAAAAAAAAAAGTCTGCTGTTTTTCTCGTTGTCGCAAAAAATATCAGTACGTTTTTCGAAAACAAAATCATTTTGTTTTTTTCATTTTATTTTATCAATGTTTATATGTAGATATTCAAATGTTCTATAGTGTTTTCAGCAGCAAATGAACACTAAATGCCCAGTCAAGCATCTTTAAAAATAATTTACTTGAGTTAGCTGAGACTACAGCATGCACCTCTGTACTATATACACTAACTGGCCACTTTATTAGGTACACCTGTTCAACTGCTTGTTAATGCAAATATCTAATCGACCAATCACATGGCAGCAGCTCAACACATTTAGGCTTGTAGAAATTGTCAATATGACCTGCTGAAGTTCAAACCGGGTGTCAGAATGGGGAAGAAAGGTGACTTTAAACGTGGCATGGATGTTGGTGGGCTGAGTATTTCAGAAACTGCTGATCTACTGGGATTTTCACGCAGCACCATCTCTAGGGATTACACAGAATGGTCAGAAAAACGGTAACTATCCAAAAAACGGTGGTTCTCTGGCTGAAAATGCCTTGTTGATGCCAGAACTCAGAGGAGAATAGCCAGACTGATTTGAGCCGATAGAAAGGCAACAGTAACTCAAATACCCACTTCGTTACAACGGAGGTAAGCAGAAAAGCATCTCTGAATGCGCAACACGTCAAACCTTGGAGCAGATGGGCAACAGCAGCAGAAGACCACATCTTTGAACCACTGAAATGTGGGTGTCCATAACAGCAAAGCCCAGCAGCATGACAGCGTAACAATAAACTTTCATTTTATTCTGCACCTCATTTAGTCGCCCTCGGCCAGTCAGAACATATTTTATGACAATATAGTGTTGATAACACTGTGTACTTCTTGTGGTTTGGAAAATGTGTGTGTATCTCCCATCATCTTTTTTTATTATGACTTAAACTTTTTATGTTCAGAAATTCAGTGTCAGAAAGATTTCAAAAGTTCAGAAAGAGATCTCGAAACACAAAGATTTTAGCAAGACTGAGAACTCTGCGCTGCATCTTGCTTGAGCATGATCAGGCAAAATCTGGTTTAAACCAAGTCAGCGCGAGTCAAAATTACGGTAATTGCACAAACCTTGCCTTGCGGTGACTCTCCACTTTACTTTCAGTTACAGAAGACTAAAAGAATGTTACTTAAACAGGAAATGTCAGGGACATTAAAGGTAATGGCTTGTTTACATGTAATGTTTCCAAGGTGCAGGAAGACTACGCACATTATATGGCACAACAGAAGTCTTCATTATGTAAAGTGCTTTTTGTGACAAAATGATTTCTTAATCAGTCAGGCTGGGTGGAGTGGTGTAGAGATATCTACTTAATTTTGTACATTTGTCTTTTGTCATTCACAGCTTTATTTTAATTATTGCTGCACTGAAACAACCCAGCCAGCATATTTGGTCCTAATGTTAGAAGTGATATATACTGCCAAAAAATTATTTTCTTAACATCTCTAAACCCAAACCTTCAAAATTTACCTTACTGTACTGATTGCTTCTGCCTTACTTCTGTTAGAGTAGTTGAGATGGTTCTAAACAGGGGCATCATGGTCTCATATGCCATGCCTTCTCTCTGCTCCTGAGCTGTGGTTTTGGTCGGTTTGTGGTTCCCATTACTATGTTGGTTTTTACTCAGGTACTTTAACTATTGGTTCAAATTTCACCAATTTGAGTGTGCTATGTGTACAATTGTGCCTTGTGATTGAGTTGCATGCCTTCCATTGGTTTTCTGTCTTGTATATCTAGCCTGATCTCTAGCTCTCCATATCCCTGTAATGGTGGTCTGTGGACCATATGTGGCCCATTAGCAACCTCCAAGTGGCCCAGCCTGTGGTCCCACCAGAAACACAGAGAAAAAGCAAGAAAATCACATTAAGAGAGCCTTCAGAAATTCCTACATAAATTCCTAAAGTAGTACAGACTATGAATGCAACACTCCTTGTAGTCCAGCAACATTCAACCCACAATGCAAAAGTGGTGGTAGTAGTCTATGACAGGGGTCGCCAAGTCTGGTCCTGGAGGACCACCATGGCTGCAGGTTTTCATTCTAATCCTTTTATTTTAATTCATGCCCTGTTTGTGCTGCTAATTAACATCTTGTGAATTAATTTTAATTTAATTGCTTTTATAAGATTTGCTCCCCTTAATTTCTTCATCGTTCATCTGAATTGTTTCATTCCTTTCCTTAAATGGCACCCAAACAGAAATGAAATGTGAAGTGAGAGAGCCAACAGAAGACCAGCTAATTCAGGGCCTCAAACTTCAACCAATTTCATTCCAACCAGCTGCTTAATGAGGTGCCGAGTCTTGTTGTTAATTAAACCCGTTCTTTAATTTTGTGGCTTAGTTGCAGCTCTCATGGTGTATCAGCAGACATTTCCGAAATTGTTGATTTTCTCTTTCTAAGAGCACTGTTAAAATGTTTTGGGGACCTGAGAAGACTGACATTCCTGAGACCTTCATTTTTCTTTATTTTCAGATATTGTATGATGGACAGCAGTTGTTTTGGCTCATTTTGTATCTTATTATTGTTTGGTTGCTAATTAAGGAGAACAAAACGATTAAGGGGCCTGAGTCTTCAAGAGCAAGTCAATTAAAATGAATTCAAAAGAAGTTAATTAGCAGCAAGATCAGGTCGCTCATTAAGAAAAGGGTTAGAATGAAAACCTGCAGCCATGGTGGTCCACCAGAACCAGAGTTGGCAACTCTTGGTCTATGATACTGTGACAACCTGTCGAATATGACACAAAAGAGCTGCTTCTCCAGGAGAATCTTCAAAATGCCAACTGGGCTTTTATTTGGTGTGCCATGCTATAAACAGTGCCCTATTGCTCCATGTATGGGTTACAGGGACACCTTAAAAACAAAAAAAGGTGGCCTTCCACTTTTCTGCCTCTTCCTGCTCTTTTACCATCACTCCCCTCTCACCCTGATCCCTCACAAAGTGCTTTCCCCCAAAACTCCACCTCTAAAGCCATGCAGTAGCAACACACATCACAATATCAACATAATGTGGGATATGTTACAGAGCCATGGCGAATCACTCATGTGGTCATTTAAAATGAACCTCTGTTCTCTCAGAGTGCAGCAGACTTTGTATTATGTGTGTTAGTTACTGTTATGCCTTGCTATGGGTTTGAGCACTGATAACTTTGATAGTTCTTTTTTATTCTGTGAAGTGCACTTTGTGATGTGCCTGGGTCATATACGGCCAAAACATTTATTTTATTTCAAAAGGGAAACAAATGTGCACTTATTTGTTTTAATGCACTTTGAGATATGCCTGGGTCAGATACCACCAAAATTGAGACATTTCAATAGGTTTTGCGCCCTAGGAACCAAGTTGCTCCTGAACTATTCTGTAACATTTCATTAATAACTTCCCCATCTGATGCTGATCACTCTGATCATAAAACAGGTCATTACGATAGCAACTGACAAGAAGAATTCATAATTAATTGTAGAATTACAGTATCTGAAAGTTCCTTTTTAGCATCTCTTATTATTGCATGATCCATCCATCCATTATCCAACCCACTATATCCTAACTACAGGGTCACAGGAGCCAATCCCAGCCAACAAACCCCGGGCAGGGTGCCAGCCCACAGCAGGGCACACACACACCAAGCACAATTTAGAATCGTCAACACACCTAACCTGCAAGTCTTTGGGAGGAAACCGGAGTACCTGGAAGAAACCCACACAGACACGGGGAGAACATGCAAGCTCCACGCAGGGAGGACCCGGGAAGCGAACCCAGGTCTCCTTACTGCAAGGCAGCAACGCTACCACTGCGCCACCGTGCCGCCGCTCTTGCATGATTTGGCTCAAAAAATAATCAGCACATCGTCATCTCATAACAGACTTAAGTTTTGAGTTTTCTGTCCAGCTGTTTTAGCTCTAGACCATCCTCAAGAAACTGTGACACACAGACACACACACACCCATCATCGAGATATTGATATTTTCAGTATCTGGGGACCCTAAAACATCAAGATCTGTCGAAAACCAGAGATCGAAATTTTTGACGAATCTAAAGCTTTTTGCTCGTCCTCCATAGACGACAGATGGGGTGGTTACAAAGCAAAAAGTATTGTAAACACCTCAAATTCTGTTCAGTTATAGCTTTTTATTGTTTTCTATGTACTTTTTGGTGTGCCTGCGTCAGATGTGACCAAATTTAAAAGGGAAAAAATGAATAAACATTACTTGTTTATCAATACATTCATTTGTGTTGGTTTAAAATGTGTCATTACCTGCTGTTTACCAGCTGCTGAAGATATCTGGCCCAGCTAAACTTCTTAGTTTGAAAATCTGGCCCAGCTGAATTTGTAATTTAGTAGCTCTGCTGTAATGGATGTAAAAGGTCCAGGAAATAGACTTGTAAAGATTATCCATTGATCCATTCTCTTAGTTACTCAGTTCAGGGTGTCTATCCCTGGTAGCACTGGATGCAAGGTAACAACCAACCCTGGGCAGGGCAACAGTCCATCACAGGGCACAATCACAGTGTGCCAATTTGGTATAATGTTGAAATTGGGTGGCATAGTGGTGCAACGGTTTCTGTCACTGTCTCATAGACATGGGTGCTTGAGATCTATTCCTGTTCCACTAATCATATGTGTGAATGTTGCACATTCTCTCTGTGTGAGTGTGAATTGGTCTGTGGATATCACCCCAGGGACATGAGGGCTGTACAGATTTCTGACTTGAAACAAACCTTGCAAACTACTTTTCCACTCACATTTATTTCCTCCCTTGCATCTGAAATTATTGAAATAAGACTCCCCATTACCCTATGATGGACTTAATGGATGCACAAAATAAATAGTTTGTTAAAGTCGCAGTAAGTTATTTAGAAATGTTTTGGGTGGCATTCATAACTAACATTACTGCATATGCTGCACCACCTTCAGAACTGTCAATTTAAGGTCACTTTCCATACAGAGGATTTTCAGGATCATAAATGAGGAAGCCTAGATTGAACTGAAATATTTGCTCTTGTACTAAATGTCAGATCACTACAAATAAAGCTAAACATCAGTATAAATATTTTCTTTCATTTTTGTGGTGTGTGACTGTGCTGCTGATTGGACTGGCACCTCATCCAGGATTGATTCCTGTCTTGAGTCAATGCTGTTGGGATAGACGCTGACTATCATTGATACTGGACTGGGTAAGTGGGTTGATGGATGGATGGATGGATTGATGAATGGATCTACACAAAAGATGCTAGAACTGATCCAAAAGGCGAATGTCCAAGCAAGAGAAAGATAACTCTATTATGTGAAGTGATAATGAGTGTGAGGGAACAGCCTTGACAGAACAGTTTCACCTGAAACACATTGCCTAACTTAGGTATGCCACACATACAGCGGTATTCACCTTCCCAAATTTGGCTGGCTTTGTAATGAATGAGTAAGCCTGCATTAATCCAGGGAGAACATTCAAACAAAAGGAAATAAAAGTCAAAATGCATCCTACGACAGTGGCATTTCACTACTGAAAAGATAACTACAGTCCAGCTGTACAGTCCATCCATTATCTGTACCTGCTTTGCCCTGCCCTTCCCATAATTCACACTTTCAAAATCTCAAGGACAGCACATCACCATCCAGGTGTAACTCACCAAAACTCTGTTTCTAGGCTTTGGTCAGTTCCTCTTTCTCTTTCCATTTCTTGCAGAGGGTCCTTTTCCCACGTAGGGATTATTGTTGCAGAAATGAAAGGAAGTGTCTTCAGATGCATGGTCAGAAAACAGGATACTTGAGCAAATCTGTGGCCCACAGAAATCTAGGAGGATGGTTAGGGAAGTACAATGGTGAAACTGAAAGAGCTAAATCATCAAACTTTTGAAACAGAATACAAGAAGGACAAGATTATGCAAATATAGAGAAGACTAAGGTCAAGACAAATTATACAAGCTAAAACATCAAATGTAAGAAAAGAGTCTGTTCATGAACAGGCAACGTCTCTTCAGTGTGGCACATTAACAGTTTATGGGCATTCACCAGGTTGCCAACACCTCTTAAAAAGTGCATCCCGTTCTTGGTCTTACTGTGACCAAATATATGACATTTATTGACTAGTTGGCAGTGTGATGATAGGACACAGAAGCCCTACTGGGCTAAGGTGAACTCTGCCTATATAAAATAATCCTGTCCGGAACACAATGATGATGGAAAAGAGCTTTCATGGATAAAGAAAATGTAGAACACCATGGAACTCATTCCAAACCTGTTTCAGTCAGATCCAACCACATTGCAGCCTATCAACCTCATGTATTAAACAGAGATGAAACGCTGAAAAACTCTCCTGATCTTAACTAACATTAAAACTGCACACGTATGGGTGTTAGAGACTGGATCCTCAAATCCGCAAAAACTATTTTAGATTCTCTGCCACACTTCTTCCATATTCTCTCCTATCACGCCTTCTAGACAACATTGATTTATATGCCTACTAATATTATGTTCGGTGAAATCAGGCTTCCTAGAGTACTGCATATCCAAAATCATAAAATAAGACTTGGGGCTAAAACTTGCTACTAACCCACATAGGCCCCGGTCATCATGATACAACAAGCTATTCTTTGAATAAAAACGATAAGCCATCTAAGAATTTGAACAATCAAGCCATTCACAAAAGCCTAGTACATTACACTGAGATATCCAAAATGGTAGGAGAATAGACACAGAGCTGCACCCACCTACAGCATATTTGCATTGAACGTGGATATGTTGGGAAATCAATATTGCACATTCTGACATTGGATAAAATAAAACAAAAACACAAAAATAACAACAAACATGCAGAGTTAAATCTATCTGTTTAAATTAGACAACAATGAGAAGTATAAATGGCTGCAGGCAGCAAAGAAGAAAACCAAGTAAAAGAAAACTTGGTGCTTGAACTTCACAGATCAGCTATCCTGGGATTGAATTCCAAGCCTGGTCATTGTCCAAGCAGATTTTCTATGTTCTCCTTGTTTGCTTATTTTCACATCAGGTCAGGTTAGGGAACATCAACTGATACAGCGCATTGTCCACGCAGCACACAACGAAACAGCTCGGTATCCCGTTTGGTAACACCCCAGGCAGATACGCAGACCAGTCCCACCCAGAGGAAATGACCATGTTTATACCACACCCAGGTGTTACAACAGTGTCCCCTTGGCCTGGTCCAACCACTCGGGTCCTCATTAATTAGGATCCTGTGTGCCGGATAAATCTCGGTGAATCACGTCACATGGCTGTAGTGCCATAACTGACACTTCCTCACAATGCAGGTAATGTGCCTCATTCGGGACTCCATGAGCAACCTCTCATTCGACACAAAGTTAAACCAGCTCTACCCAAGGATTCTCCGAAGAGACACAGTACCAAAGGAGTCCAGTCTTCATCTCAGGTCACCCAATAGTGTCCATGCCTTGCAGCCATATAGCAAAACAGGAAACACCAGGACTCTAAAGACTCTAAAGACAAAAATATTGGGAACACCACACACCCCTTTCCAGTGACTTCATGACCCCCCATGCTCTCCCAATCTATCTACTGACTTCATAGGAAGAGTCACCAGAAACATGAATGTTGCTGCCGAGGTAAGTAAACCTCTCGACAAGGTCAGCACACTCTCCACAGACAGACACACTGCTGATGGCTGAGCCCAAGAGGTCATTGAAAACCAAGATCTAGGCCTTTACTTTCACACCCTCAATGATAAATCCACATCATGTCAGTGTGTGTGTGCAAGCCCACTGATGGACTACAATGTACATTTTAATTGACTCTACTGTTTCTTTTCACTTTTAAGAAAGTACTGTCTTTAGGACCTTTTTTGTTGTTTTGCTTTTAACAACAGAATCTCCTGGGCAGCCCGTGGTGTCAATGCACCCCTGAGCCATCAGGCAACCACACAAGGCCACATCTCCAAAACAGATGTCTAGCTGCCTGCTCTGTTTGTGAGAAAACAGACCCCTATACAGTATTTCTATTTCTGTGACCATGTGCCCTCTAGTGGCCAGGAGACATTTCCACCTCCTGTGCTTCTTCCTTATTGGCAGTGAGAAGTTAAGCAAAATGACACCTTTTATTGGCTAACTAGAAATATTACAATAGGCAAGCTTTTAAGGTAACTCAGGCCCCTTCTTCACGCAAGATTTAAGGTGTCATTTTGCTTAACATCTCATTATATTAATAATGGCTAACACAATACAATACCCTAATAGTCCCTATTAATAGAAATCTAGACACCTCTAGTAACAGCTGTGACACCTGCTCCCTAGTGTCGAAGGAAAGCACTGCAAGTTTCTGCACATGTTGAGGTGCACACAGCACATTAACAGGCCACTCGACTGTCTCAAGGCCTCTGATTTCACACTCTGGTACTGTATACTGTATATAGGACCTCTACAACTGCCGCCAGTGTACTCTTCTTTCTCCCTATGTCCTGGAGTCTTTATGATGAACTTTCATTTCTACTGTAACTTCCTGGTGTGATCTTTGCTCCCAGCAACCTCCTGCTACCCAGACATCCCCTCATATTACTGTACAGGATCCCTAAATGTAAAGCCATTCCACCCCTCCCGAACTTTACACACATCTACATTTACTAAAAGTTAAAGACACCAGATTAACCAGAAGCAAGTTTTTTTGATATTTTGCTTGAAGAAACAGAGAAAATCCCAAGCAGAAACAAAAGAACATACACACTCCACACAGATAATGACCAGGCCATGATTTGAATCCTGAGCCCTACAGCTGCAAGACTGCATCACTAACCACAGTGCCACACTTCCAGAAAATACTTTAATAAAAAAATTATTTTCACCAGTCCACAGTGCAGATAGAAGTACATGTCTGGAAATTTCTGACTGAAGCCACTTGTTATGCAATAAACTTGGCTGCTCTTTCTGGCTTTATTTCAAGAAAGTGATAATTTGATTGTGTGTCTGGATTGTGCCCTTTGATAATATAAAACCAGGTAAAATATTAAGCTGCTACTTTGATAAGGAAGCACATGGATTTGTTTTGTGGCAACAGAGAATACAAACCTCAATAAACTTTATTATTTCAATAAATACATTTTACTTTTCTCTTAATCTTTAGAAGGCAATAAAAATCTTATTTGGTGTGAAAGAGGCTCACTCAGCCAAGCTTTGTTCTCCAATCAGGAGTCTTGGCTTTCTCTACAGTGCCATCATATGGATGATGATGGCGACACCACATGAAGCTGTCCTTTTGGGAGGCTTCTAAAATGCAAAACTGAGGCTGTGTAATTTGTTCAGTGAGCATGTGTTCAGTATAAAACAATGCCTTTTGTATACTACAGTCAGCAGGTACTGATACATCAAGTCTCTCAAATATTGTTTTTTGCTGTTAAGCAGATGTGCTAAAGTCAAGTCAAGTGGTTTTATTGTCATACCATCCATCCAACTGCAGCATATAATGACCAGAATCAGGTCATTATCGAAAGATTTAGCACCGGGTTCCCCACGAACGTGAGGTGTGAAAGACTAAGAGGGAGTGGCTACTCATCCTGGCCACGGGGAGGGTGGCCTCCGGCTGTCCTGGGCCCACCGAGGCTCTGCTACACTAGGGTATCGTCACGTTTAGGAGGGATTCTGACTTAGTGGCGTTCAGTCATAATCCCGCAGATGGTAGCTTCCCACCATTGGCTCTTTAGCCAAGCACATACACCAAATGTCTGAACCTGCGGTTCCTCTCGAACTGAGAAGGATTGCTATTGTGACAACACCATCATCAGTAGGGTAAAACTAACCTGTCTCACGATGTTCTATACTCAGCTCACGTTCCCTATTAGTGGGTGAACAATCTAACGCTTGGTGAATTCTACTTCACAATGATAGGAAGAGCCGACATCGAAGGATGAAAAAGCGATGTCACTATGAACACTTGGCTGCCACAAGCCAGTTATCCCTACGGTAACTCTTCTGACACCTCCTGCTTGAAACTCAAAAAGCCAGAAGGATTATGAGGCCCCGCTTTCACGGTCTGTACTCATACTGAAAATCAAGATCAAGCGAGCTTTTGACCTTCTGCTCCACGGGAGGTTTCTGGCCTCCCTGAGCTTGCCTTAGGACTCCTCCGTTACCGCCCCAGTCAAACTCCCCACCTGCCACTGTCCCCGGAGCGGGTCGCGCTCAAGGGTGGCTCTGGCACGTGATGCCAGGAGCGAGAGCCCCACAAGGCTCCCCCTCCCACCTCAACAGGTGAGTAAAAAAATGATAAGAGTAGAGGTATTTCACCGACATCGCCCAATGGCCCCAGGCGGAACTGGGGGCCTCCCACTTATTCTACGCCTCTCATGTCTCTTCACAGTGCCAGACTAAAGTCAAGCTTAACAGGGTCTTCTTTCCTCACTGATTCTGCCCAGCCCGTTCCCTTCACTAGATAGTAGGTAGGGACAGTGGGAATCTCGTTCATCCATTCATGTGTGTCACTAATTAGATGATGAGGCATTTGGCTAGTTTCCTTATGCCTTGTCCTTGTGTCATTTAAGTGATGTGTTGCATGCAACCCTTACGGCCAATGGGTGGATGGAACCCAGAAAGGGCATTATGATAGAAGACCCCAAAACCAAAATAGAAGAATGGGTGAACTGTATTGGTAAAGCTCCTCTCAATCCAGATTGTCTGCAAATACTAGAGTAATAATAGCGGAGGAACCCAGGAGGGTACCTTAGCCTTCATTCTCTAATTTATTGATCAGGGGATCGATGGCAATATTAAATTATGAGAGAGAGCATCCCCTTGTTTGACTCCTCTCCTTAGTGGGATTTCATCTGTACGGTAATCATTATTTTCCACTGTTGTGGATGCACCTATGTACATGTTCTTAATTATGTGCGATATGTGGACATCCAGTCCCATAATGTTAAGAATTCTAAAAAGCCAGGAATGAGAGACTGTGTCGAAAGCCTTTTCAAAGTCTATGAAAGCCAAGCACAGTGGTTTTTTATTGAGTTTATGATATGGCAAGTTCCCCTGTACGGTCTGTATGTTTTCCGCACATCCAGAAGTTTCCATGAACCCTCTCTGCCTAGGGTTAAAGTTTGTTCCATCTTTGAGTCTTTGGTGAATGATTTTAGAGAAAAGCCATGTTATTAGGGACCCAATGGTGATGGTCTCCAGTTATTAATATTCAAAAGTTTCTGGTACTCTAAGGATGTAGGAAGGAGGACAGTTCTTGCTTTTTTATATGAGTTGGATAAAGACCTGGATAATAGCCAAAGATTTAAAAGTGTTTTTAAAGTTTTGTTCCTATTTTTAGTTGCAATAATATCTTCTTTTTTAATCCTGTCTGGACCTGCTGCAGTGTCTGCTTTAATGTTCTTAATAGCGGCTGTAACTTCGATATTGGAAACGCGGGTGAAAAATATGGAATTATATAGTTTCTCTTTCTGTTCCCCAAATTCAGCTACAATGCTTGTAAATGTGTTCTTTACAGATTTCACATCTCTTTCTTTTGATGCCATCAAGTAGTTCAACTGCAAGATGCGACCAATCTCTTTTGCACAAATTCTGAATACGTTTATATTCGTATTTCTTTAAAATTCTGTTAGGAATGCATTTCAAAGTTATCTGGGTGGAGTGAGAAAGGCTGGTAGGTCTATCCCTTTTATTGTTATAGAAGTCTTTAAGAAGGGTATTAGTAATGTTTTCCAGCCATAACTCCTCTTTAGTGTTAGCAAAGCTCTCTTTCCATAATTGGAAAAATTCTTGTGTAGTTCCTTTTGTTATTAAATATTGATTCTTTTAGAATAGGGGACACTTCATTCACGTGAACTCAAGTGACAAGATAAACAATGCATATCCGTCGTCTTCTATATTGGAGTCTGTCATACCATAGTCAATGTCTTCAGTAAGAGCTGACTCTCTTTCTTAGTGACGATGCGTTGTGTGTAGTCCAAGGCCTCTACTTTTGGTAAACTGCTCACCACAGATTTGACAAGTAAAGTGTTTGACTTTGAGTGTTCTTTTACTTGTTTCGCACTTGGCTTGATGACAAGCTATGGCGTGATGATTAAAATTGTTTTTAGTGCAATTTTTACATTTGATAATAACTTTGGTGGTGTTTGATTTTGTAATGTTTAATTAGTCTTGTTAGGGTGTCTACAGGGTGGTCCAGATCTAATTATGCAGATCCAGATCGTCTGGATGACTTTGATTTATGTGGGGACGATTCGAGTTCGGGGCAAAGACGATTCTTCATGTCATCAGTTCCCACACTTCTCGATGGTCTGGGATTTTTCGGGTGATTTTTCTATATAATAAACTTAATAAGTTGTAGCGTAATGAAAATTGCATAATTAGATCTGGACCACCCTATGCTTGATCCTCAAAACATAGACAATAATAATATTCTCCAGGGATGATGATTGTAAGTATATTCCCATTAATCGTCCATTGTATCTGGAATAAGAAAGAGAGAAGGAAGGTTATACATAACATCCATAATGTGCTATAGGAGTCTAAGCACTATAAATAAAACACAATGTGACAATACTTTAATAGTTTGGGTTATGTACGATGTGTTATATGTCGATCTTTAGCAGCTGATGGGTCATTCCGATGGAAGCGGTACGACCTAGCCTTAACCCATTCAGTGTACTGGGACATAGTCCATACCAGATGCACTTTTGTACCCATTTCTTACAACCTTGACCTCCTTGTCACAACTGCAGTATGACAACGGAAGTGACTGAGCTGGCTGAGATTTTTAGCGACATAGCCTAT
This sequence comes from Polypterus bichir lapradei, assembly GCA_026402145.1. Taxonomy (NCBI): domain Eukaryota; kingdom Metazoa; phylum Chordata; class Cladistia; order Polypteriformes; family Polypteridae; genus Polypterus; species Polypterus bichir. The sequence goes on from JANRMT010062834.1 coordinate 16,679,973, forward strand.
TTGTGTATGGAGCTACAGTGACACCCGAAGTTCCGCTTTCAGGGTGCTGCTACCAAGGAAATCCATTGTTGATAAAATCACCATGCACAAACTCATATTCTTTAAAAATAAGCATGCAACAAGCTAAAAATATTGACAATTATTCCCCCTGCAGACTATTCCTGTTCCTATGGTAAAAGCTTAGTTTCTTTGGATTTTTCACAACGCTTACGCCAGCAAGCTGCAGCAACACTCTGTTAAGAGCACCTCACGAGGTACAGAATACAGTAATCCCTCCTCGATCACGGGGGTTGCAATCCAGAACCCCCCGCGATAGATGAAAATCCGCGAAGTAGAAACCATATGTTTGTATGGTTATTTTTATATATTTTAAGCCCTTATAAACTCTCCCACACTGTTAACATTATTAGAGCCCTCTAGACATGAAATAACACCCTTTAGTCAAAAGTTTAAACTGTGCTCCATGACAAGACAGAGATGACAGTTCTTTCTCACAATTAAAAGAATGCAAACATATCTTCTTCTTCAAAGAATGCGTGTCAGGAGCAGAGAATGTCAGAGTGAGAGAGAGCGAGAAAAAAGCAAACAATCAAAAAATCAATACGTGCTTTTGGGCTTTTAAGTATGCCGAAGCACCACGATAAAGTGGCATTTTTTAGAGAAGCGTCCGTATCCTCTGTGCAAACAGCTCCTCTGCTCACACCCCCTCCGTTAGGCAGAGAGAGTGAGAGAGACAGAGAAAAGCAAACAATCAAGCACTGCGCGGGTAGCATATCGTATATCATTGAGGAGTTTTATTTAATACGTAATACATGTTCTGAGTGGGTAGCTTCTAAGCCATCCGCCAATAGCATCCCTTGTATGAAATCAACTGGGCAAACAAACTGAGGAAGCATGTACCATAAATTAAAAGACCCACTGTCCGCAGAAATCCTTGAACCAACGAAAAATCTGTGATATATATTTAAATATGCTTACATTTAAAATCCGCGATGGAGTGAAGCCGCGAAAGTCGAAGCGCGATATAGCGAGGGATCACTGTATTAACATTAGGCGGGCTGTCTGCACCTGTGCCACAGGTCATCCTTTGCCCACCTGTGAAGCGGTGCTTTCATTATTCCCGTCAGAGGTGTGTGACGCGGTGGCGGTGGGTGTTTGATACTCTGACAGTGGCAGGGTATTAGTTAATTGCTTTCTTTACTCTTTGGCTATTGCATTTTTGCAACATTTTAAAAAGGCCCTCTGGGAAAAACTAGTATAGAGATACAGCTTAGTTCAAGAAAAAAGAAATTACGTTTGGGAGCTTTACAACTTTGCTTTCTTCCTTGTTTTTGTTTTTCTGCTCCACTTGGGTAACTTTGTTTCATTTTCTAGTCAAGAACTTGTTTTTTGTGGAACATACTGGTACGTATCTGACCCTGCCATACTACAAGCCTCTTTTTTTAGACATGTTGTAAGCTTTCTTTTTCAGGCTACACCAACAACTGCGTAGTAGTGTGGCAGTAACATGGAATAGTCCATTGTAGTCTGGACTGAACAAAAGAGCTCCACATTCACAAAAGAGGAGGAGGAGGATGAGGTGGTTGAGAGCATGCACTGATAGCACGTTGCCACATCCACTACAAACCAAACAACCTGGATTGGGACCCAAGTGCAGTGGGTGACACCTCAGCATCACACTGGAACAGTGTGAGGTTTTTACAGTTGCTGGAGTGCCAATCCTGACACCAATCCCCAGGTTTTCTCTGTAAATTGGAGGACATACTTGCAGGGCTGGATGCAGATTAATGTCATACCCAGGATGGAGCAATTACAGGCTAAGTTCCTTGTTCAAGGGCCCAATGGAGCAGAGTCTGGAACTGGCAACCTTCCACTAGATCCTTAGCTTCAGAGCCACCCCTCACAGAACTCCACTGAAAATAACAGCTATAACTGCAAGTTTCATATGTTTGAAATAAATAAAAAGTTCAAAATGCATTTTATCATGGAGCCTTGAACTACGTTGGGGCCCTAGGCACTTGCCTACCCTTGGCTAATGGTTAAGTCTGCCCCTGTGCATGAATGAAAAAGTATTGTGTACCCTAACTATCTAAACAATTTAAAAGGAAGTCTTGAATCCATAATGGATAGATACATGTTCATATTGTTCCATTTCTCATTCAATATGTTAGGCAGGATTGAAAAATCTACAAATAGTGCTATGACACAGGAACTAGTGTCCGCTACACTTCTCTTTGCACAGTAAGCAAACTTGCATAGCTTCTGTCATTACAATGTTTTTCACCAAATGTTCAAAGCGTTTAAATGAAATGGAAGTGACTGCCCTATAGACATTCAAACTTCTTGGCCTGGAAACCCTGGGAACTGGATAATGATTGACTGTTTTAAGAGCTCAGGCACAATACCCCACAGCTCAGAAACCAGTTAAAAAGCAGACAGAAAAGAGGAGAGGGCTGCTTAAAACAGGACTGTCCTGATTTGCCATCTGGTCCCAGCGCCCTGTTGCTTTTAATACGGTGCATAGATTTCTCCACTTCTGCTATGCTGCACTCCATCTTCATTCGCTGTTACAAAACATTTCTCGTACTTGTTTATTATGAATACTGAGATCATTTTTTAAAGTCTTGTTAAAAAAGTAATCTAGATTATTAGTGAAAAGGTCATTGTTCATGTCTATTAGAAAGGTTGTCCTTGTCATTAACCAATCCTGTCATAGGTTTCAAACCTGTCCAAACCTGCTTTGGTTTATTATATTGTTTTCCCGATTACTTTACTTTTTTAATGGACTCATTTACTTATCTCTGTTAAGCCCCTTTTGTCCTATCTCACTTTATTAGACAGCATGAAGCGATTTTATATTCTTGTTAATTCGTGGCTTACTATTGGTGAAGGTCCCTGCTGCAGCTGCCGAAATGGTGACGTTCTAAACTTTATGTGCATCTTGGTGGACTTTAGTAGTTCTTTTCTTCCTCACAGAAATTCAGATACTGTACTTACTGCCCGTTGCAGTTTCTTCTTTTAGTGGATGTCAGCACAATCCTAGTCAATGCAGGAGAAGCACACCTGTAGGATGGTAGCTCTGCTATCACTTCTCCCTTCAGGTCTGCGGTTTACTTATTTATGGATTTTGTTTTTTTTCAGTTTCTACTTCTGCTAAATAACGGCGCAGTCAGACACGTTCAGAGCTGCTTGGCGATTAATCTTGAAAACGGCAGATATAACAGTTGTCCATTATGTTATCTTGTCAAGTATTAATATTAACATATTTATTGCAGTGTGGCAAAGCCGACTGGATTGCAAAGTTGTGCGAGGCAACCAGCACGAAAAGATCAGAAACATCCATCCATCCATTATCCAACCCGCTATATCCTAACTACAGGGTCACGGGGGTCTGCTGGAGCCAATCCCAGCCAACACAGGGCGCAATGCAGGAAACAAACATCACACCTTAATGCGCCTGTACTAAACCAAAGGACGCCTTGAATACAGAGATTCGGTAAACGTCACGAGGCATGGAGTTTGGGAGAGACGCCATGGTGAGAAGATGGAGCAGAGCCGGGCCTAAAGATATTTTCACCTGAGGCAGGAGGATAAATTTGCGCCCCTATGTATATAATTTTTTTTTATTACTAATAAGTATTAAATCAAAATATATACGAGGAAACGAGTGTATTGAGTGAGAACATCCGATGCAAATCGTCAGTTTGCTTAAGGTATTTGACGAACATTGCAACATACATTTGGCTTTATTCTTTTGCAGTTTATTAATTTCCAGTTTTCATCAATTTGGCTCCCTTTCCCATTGTTCACCTGAGGCAAGTGCCTCGTTCGCCTCACCCTTGTCCCGGCCCTGAGACAGAGCTTCACTTGAGACAGAGAATGCCGAACGTCAAGGAGTCTTTACCTCGGTCGGTAAGTGTAGTAAAATGTGGTCTAGACTAAAGTTTAAATGTTGGGATGTTTTTCTTAAATTTTGTTAAGACCAAAAATGAAATTGTTTGGATTTTCACACCCCTTCACCTACAAAACGGTCACAAAACCCCCTACATCTGAACATTAATACCTGTCAGTTTCACGTGTAGATACAGTTCACCCAACCTTCCAGTCAAAGCCATCTACAAAATACTCAAATTATCAATAGAATTAAGCATTGTGGTAGACATGGGCTGCGAAAAGCGTTGGAGGACATTGTTGGTGTTTCACAGAGATTGCTGCAGGTTATTAAGATGAGTCATTCCAAGTTCATTTAAAATTGCTTTGAGACACAATTTCATATCAGCATCAAACTCTAAAATAAGATCTGGCTTATCATAAAATGGATTTGAGTAAATGTCTACAAGAAAGCATGGGTGGAATCAGGAGCGGACTGGGTCTCAAACCCGGCTCGGGCATCCTTCAACGAGTGAGGTGACGAGGTCGACCCACTCGGCCCATTATTCATTGTAATTTTCTTAAAATTTGTGGTGAGTATGCGGCTTGCTACTTGCTATGAGCCTATGATATGAACTCTATCTAAACTGTTGCCAAACTTAATCTGTACACTGTTGTTTAGACACAACTTAAAATTTGTTGACATGCTTAGAAATAAAATTTAATGAAACATAAAAATTTAGTAACATGGCTTATACGTTATTAGAGTACATGTCAAATGTCAATGTCATGTCCAAGTGCCAGTACCCTAGTAGGTTAGTAGCTTCTCCTTTACAATGAAATAAATTATAACTGAGGTTATAATAAAAACCTCACATGATTGAAATGGTCCATTAACTTAACGATAAACTATAAATGTTCAGTACTATTATGAAAAATTCATATCCTGTGCTTTATAACTTTATTTCATCATACTAATATTGTAGCTGAAAACCACTAATTATCACTCACGCTGACGACCAGAGAACAGTAAAATGCATAATACATTATCTAAACTAATTATTAGTACCGAAGAATTTAAATACTAAATATGAGACAAAATAAATTGCAATAATGTATATGCTAACCGAAATGTAGCGGTATCAAAACAGAAATCGGCAAAAGGCAGTTTTGACCAAATTTTTCACTGCAACATTGTGTACTGACAGCTACAATAACTTGATGACGTAATGCGGTATATTATAAAGGACTATATAAATCGCAGTACCAGACAGATAATGTTTAGTAGTTCAGAAAATTCATTTTAATGTCAAACAGTAACCAGTACATAAAATTTATTTCATGAAACGGCGGCCCATGGCCAGACCAGAGTCCGCGGCCCACCAGGCATTGCCCAAATGCCCTAATGGCTATCTTAAGCCGTAGCCTAGAGGCCTTGATTAACTTGGGGGAGTGTGTGCGTGTGTGTGTGCGTGTGGTGGTCCAGCAGTTGTATAAATTCTTGGTAAAATTAAGCTATTGTGACTTTATGGGCGTACCTTACATTACCTACAAGGATGGACTGACCATTGGAATAATCAAGACAAACCCTGTTGCGGTCTCTATTTGTGCTACACTGTCGGGCCACAGGCTGTAAGACAAAACGAGAGAGAGGGAGATGCGAGTGGTCCATCCTCAGTGTGCCTGTCCAATCACATGAGCGTACCAACTTTCAGCCACCCTGCATCGATACAGACAAAAGCGTTAGAGGCATTTATTTTATTTTTTACAATTGGAGAACCAGTAGGTGAAGTGACTTGCTCATGGCCACACAGTGTCACAAGCAGGACATGAGCCCAAAACTTCAGGGTTTGAAGTCCAAAGTATTAACCACTGTAACCCCAAAGGGGAGCCAGAGAGCCCCTAATCTCAGATACAGTAATGCCCAGACATATCAGATAGAGGGTTTTATTGAGACCCAGAGCCTTCTTCACAGGAATGATAACAAAATAAAACACCAAGAACAATCCTCCTTCCTCCTCCAAGAGTGCAGCCCAGTGCCTCTCGACTCTGACTCATTAAACAGAGACAGCAGGCTTTCTTATAAGGTCAACCCAGGAACTGCTTCCATTCTCCTCTTCAAGTTGTCCAGAGCAGTCCTCCCATGGCACTGCCCTCTGGCAGTCCCCAAAGATCCTGACAGAGTTGCATTTCCGGACTGCATTTCCCATGCAACCCTATGGGTGTCCTAATTGGGTTTAGCCCTGAGGAACAATGCCACCAACTGTGTAGAGGAATGACTTGCTCCTGGTGAGTCCATTCTCCCAGTCCTTCCATTATGGCCTCCTGACTGGATATGAAACCTTTCGTTGTCCCTGCCAGGATGCCTGTCCCTCCTCCTGGGCACCCACACCACTTATAAGTCAACAAAGATTTATGTTGTGGAACAGGGGAAATAAAACATGGGCCATGTATACAGGAAAAAAATATGATTTCAGAAAGGATAATTCCTAGTGTTTTTTTGTTTTGGTTTGTTTAGGTCACTAGTTGATGTAGTTGATAACATTTTGTTAATTGTACTTTATTTATTTTTGGCACGTGTATGTTGCACCTTGTCTTTATCTCAGTTTCAGATATCTACATGCCCGCTTTATTCCATAACTAGCGACTGGGAGCCCAATTGAATCGGGCTACAAATTCTACATATGTGAAATCAATACATTCTCTGCAAAGAATTATTTGTTTTTTAAGTCCTTGAAATGATTTTGTTATCATGGCACTGATTTGTGCTTAAAATAGACCTTTTCTGCCGATGTAATGAAGAGCTTCCCGTTTAAACGGGGCTGCGAGACGTGAACTCAGCTCTTCGGCGCACCTCATTTGATTTTTTTCCAGCAAACACATTTTCAAAACAAAACGTATTTTACGACTCTAATCAGAGTTGGAGTAATAATTATGTTGGCGTGGCGGATCATGTCCTGCTAGTCCCCGACTGGTGTATGGTTGATTAACGTCAACCACAATTCGTCCTCAATAATATCTGTGTGATTGCACATGGCAATGCCGTGCCGCTGGGCATTTTCACGCCGCAAGGCACGAGCTGCTCGATTTCTTTCAACCCGTGCTGCATTTGCAGCTGCTCGAGCTTCTTCAGTCGCTTGTGCATGGCTGGCATGATTTCTTTTCGCGTTAGTAGCATTCTGTAGCGCACGTTCTTCAGTTGTCCTTTGTGTCCGATTTGCACGATTTGTTACAGTGTTAGTAGCATTTGTAGCCGCACGGTGCTCATCCGTTTGTTGTGCACGTTGTGTACGTCTGGTCGCATTAGCAAGTCTACGTTCCTTGTCAGTCATGTGACTTCGTTTCCTACGCGTCCTTTCTGCGGCCACTGGCCTTCTGGCTGCATTGCGATCGTCACTCATTTTAGATCTGAGATCGGCTGAAATTAAAATAATGACCGTTGTTAATACCCAACTGGCATTATTCAGTTTGCCAATAGATGTCTGAAGGACGGATTCCAAATTGCATGGTTCTAACGTGTATTGAGTCGAGGTATTGACGCGAACACCATACATACGGATATTATCGAAATACACTCACCTAAAGGATTATTAGGAACACCATACTAATACGGTGTTTGACCCCCTTTCGCCTTCAGAACTGCCTTAATTCTACGTGGCATTGATTCAACAAGGTGCTGAAAGCATTCTTTAGAAATGTTGGCCCATATTGATAGGATAGCATCTTGCAGTTGATGGAGATTTGTGGGATTCACATCCAGGGCACGAAGCTCCCGTTCCACCACATCCCAAAGATGCTCGATTGGGTTGAGATCTGGTGACTGTGGGGGCCATTTTAGTACAGTGAACTCATTGTCATGTTCAAGAAACCAATTTGAAATGATTCGAGCTTTGTGACATGGTGCATTATCCTGCTGGAAGTAGCCATCAGAGGATGGGTACATGGTGGTCATGAAGGGATGGACATGGTCAGAAACAATGCTCAGGTAGCCCGTGGCATTTAAACGATGCCCAATTGGCACTAAGGGGCCTAAAGTGTGCCAAGAAAACATCCCCCACACCATTTCACCACCACCACCAGCCTGCACAGTGGTAACAAGGCATGATGGATCCATGTTCTCATTCTGTTTACGCCAAATTCTGACTCTACCATTTGAATGTCTCAACAGAAATCGAGACTCATCAGACCAGGCAACATTTTTCCAGTCTTCAACTGTCCAATTTTGGTGAGCTTGTGCAAATTGTAGCCTCTTTTTCCTATTTGTAGTGGAGATGAGTGGTACCCGGTGGGGTCTTCTGCTGTTGTAGCCCATCCGCCTTAAGGTTGTGGCTTCACAAATGCTTTGCTGCATACCTCGGTTGTAACGAGTGGTTATTTCAGTCAAAGTTGCTCTTCTATCAGCTTGAATCAGTCGGCCCATTCTCCTCTGACCTCTAGCATCAACAAGGCATTTTCGCCCACAGGACTGTCGCATACTGGATGTTTTTCCCTTTTCACACCATTCTTTGTAAACACTAGAAATGGTTGTGCGTGAAAATCCCAGTAACTGAGCAGATTGTGAAATACTCAGACCGGCCCGTCTGGCACCAACAACCATGCCACGCTCAAAATTGCTTAAATCACCTTTCTTTCCCATTCTGACATTCAGTTTGGAGTTCAGGAGATTGTCTTGACCAGGACCACACCCCTAAATGCATTGAAGCAACTGCCATGTGATTGGTTGATTACATAATTGCATTAATGAGAAATTGAACAGGTGTTCCTAATAATCCTTTAGGTGAGTGTATATATAAGGATAATTGTTAGCAGTGGGGGTTTACCACTGCTCTGTGTTGGTCAAACTCAAAATCCAACTCTTTCCTCGCTCTTGGTGTATTGGAGCTTCCAGTTTGCCGATTAAGAGGACCTTAAGTTGCCGCTGGTCACATTTATGGGGTTGATCCGTGTCAAAAGGAAGACACAAATTATTCAATCTGTCATTGTCTTATTGAGTAGTATGCTTTTGTAATATTCTGCTGTACAGAAATAAAGTCTGAATTAGCATAAGCTGCCCTAATTCAGGCTATTCAGTAAATCGTTACCTTTTTATGTAAACCATGAAGTAGAAGTTCATACAGTAATAAACAAGAACCATTGTATTAAATACTAAAATGTCTGCTTCAATCGAAATGTTTGTAGTCTAAATATTTTGATTGTAGTAGAAATTTGTCATTCTCACCTACTGATAGAGGTCTGTAGAAGACCAGATCCCTAGTAAAGGATCACAAATCAAAAATCTCATCGTTTTCCTAATCACTGACCTTGATGTAGTCTAAAATGATGTCCCACATGCCTATGATTGAAATTTGCCATTTTTACCTTTGGGAATGGGCTCTTTGAGGACTAGGACCATTGGTAAAATATCCGCGATTAAAAATATCACCATATTTGTGATCAGCAACCTTGAAATAGCGTAAATTGACACTCCACATGCCTATATTACAAAACCCAATTTTTTCCAACGTTTTGTGAAAAGGAGTAACTTTGACCCTTCATAATCCATTAGGGAGTCGACTTCAAGTCTTTCTGCCTATTTTTGCTGAAGACATCTATTGGTTTACACTTTGTCATGAGGATGTCATTTTCTGTGCAAAACAATAGTCCAAAAATGGCCTACAAGTGAGTGTTTTTTTTTTCCAGGTCTTAAGAGCCATAAATAGAGAGAACCCCTAAAATGCTTGACATCTTGAACAGTTAGACATAAAGATGAGTCAGACTGTACAGGTATATCATATTTGGGTATTTTCTAGTTCTGGTAAGTCAGGAGGTGCTGGACAAAAAAAAAAAAAAAGATAAAATGAAGTGATTTCAAAGAATACACAAGAAATTCTTATGAACACAAAAAACATGAATACACATAGGGGACACGTTCAAGTGGCATAGTAACATGAAGGATAAAACTGCAGCTTCATGGTTGAAATTCTGCTGCATTTGTTGTCTGTGTAGGTTGCTTGTTCTTCCCACATCTGCATGGGTTCTCCTTCAATATCCACAAAGACTTGCAGATTGTATTAGCTGACCATTCTAAACTGTCCCATGTGAGAGGCCCCTGCAATGGCCTGTCTAGAGCAGTTTCCTGCCTTGTGCCCAGTACTGCCAGGTCAGGCTCCAATAACTCACAGCCCTGAATTCGGTTAAGCAGGTTTGAAAATGACTGAAGGAGATACAGTATGTGTATAGCAGGGGTCCTCAGTCACAGTCCTGGAGGGCCACAGTGGCTGCAGGTTTTTGCTCCAACCCAACTGCTTAAAAAGAAGCACTTATTGCTCAAGTAACACTTCTGCTTCTTTTTAGTTGTCTCGTTCGTTAAGATTTTGAACCCGTATTGCTAATTTTAGTCTTAAACTGCTGTATTCTTGGTTTTTAATTGCTCCTAATTAGCAATAACATGCAAATGACAAAAGAGACCAGCATTTCTCCATTTAGCTTATTACCATTCACACATGTGTGTATTTATCATGCACTATTGGGTTTAATTAAATACTCGGAAGGAAAGTGAAGAGAAAAAAGTGAAGGACTGAGAATTACTCATCCATTTTAGCCTTTAAATCATTTGGATGATATCCTTAGAAAGGGGAAAAAAAATTAGGATGTGAGAATTACCTGACATAGCAGAGTTAAAGCACTAAAAAGCCATGAAATTAAATTATTGGCAAAAATTGCTTTCTAATTAAGCAACCGGGTTAGAACAAAAACGTGCAGCCACTGTGGCCCTCCAGGACTGTGATTGAGGACCCCTGGTGTATAGTGCTGGTCATACACTTGTGATTTCGAATGTAGGTAGTGTGTGTGTATCCTGGCGGATTCTACAAGACATCACAATAAAAATAAGAGGTGTTTCACAAATGTTATGCATATTACACAAGAAACACTCACTCGCAGGTGTTCGAAAGAAATGTTTTAAAAGCTAAACAAGCACAAAAACACAGAGATGCCCTGAGAGATTGAAGTATGCCCTGTGATGTACCAGCATCCCATCCAGGGGTTAGGGTTAGGGCCTTGAGCCCATGTGAATGGGACAGGTTCCACCCTCTTGCAACCTTGTGTTGGAATCGGAATCTTCTAAAACTAAAAGATACACATATACCTGCAAAAGAAGTACAGACAAATGAAGCGACCTGCTCAGAGCTAATGGTGGCACTTCAGCCCACATTCTAGACATAATCATTTTGTGTAATTAAAGCCAAAATTCAGCTTCAGTCTCCCTCATTTTTCATTCATTACAAAGAAGTGCTGAAGGCTCGCCATTAAGCACGTGTTTCTGGGGCATTAGTGTTCAAAGGCTTAGACTGGCAAAAAAGGGCTGCCTACAACAAGAATTTCCTAATGAAAAAAGGCCAGTGATTACCTAGCAATAGAGGGAAGGTGTGTGCAGTGTATGTAATTTCTAATTCTCACTGATATTTTTACCTCAACATAATTTCCTATTTTTATGATATTATTTTTTTACAAAGCTTGGCGTTGCATGCTGATAAGCCAGAGGTCAACAGTCATTTTGAAAGCCATTCTGGCAAAGACCCGTACATTTTCCATTCACCTATGGAGCGGCGATCTTTAAAAGGCGGACAATGATGATATCAAGGAAAGGTAACCTGGACAAGTAGACAGGATGTCCATAAACATCTAAGCTAAAATATTCCAATGTTTTGTGAGTTATTTATAATATAAGGTTAGGTGCGGCACTGAGAAATTGAACCATTTTGAAACATGCATAGTCGATCACTGGAAAGTTTTACAGAGAGATGAATGCAGAATGTCACATAATAAGGAGACAACCAGATCTTTTTCTATAATTTCAGATTATTGTTCTGCTTCTGTTTCTATTCACACTATAGACAGAGAAGGGAAAGATATTGTGACTCAGTTTATTTTATTCTAGAGATTTGCACTAATAAATAATTTGTAATCTTGTTTAAAGTAAAATGCCTTATGATGGTGCATGCTGGTAATGAAGGTACAGTGCCTACAAAAAGTGCTCACGTTTAATTGTTAAATCTGCACTGGCAATCAGAAGGTTGCCGGTTCGAATCCCGTAAAATGCCAAAAGGGACTCTGCTCTGTTGGGCCCTTGAGCAAGACCCTTAACCTGCAATTGCTGAGCACTTTGAGAAGTGAGAAAAGTGCTATATATTGTAAATAACTAACTAAATCATTACTGGTGCAGCCAGTAATAAAATAAAAAAAATAATAAAATAACTTTTATGGACAGAATTTCTAGGCGCAGCCAGGGTGTTGAAGGGGTCCGGTTTGGTGGACTCAGGATTGGGTCACTGCTTTTTGCAGATGATGTTGTCCTGTTTGCTTCATCAAGCCGTGATCTTCAGCTCTCTCTGGAGCGGTTCGCAGCTGAGTGTGAAGCGGCTGAGATGAGAATCAGCACCTCCAAATCCGAGACCATGGTCCTCAGCCGGAAAAGGGTGGAGTGCCCTCTCAGGGTTTGGGGTGAGATCCTGCCCCAAGTGGAGGAGTTCAAGTATCTCGGGGTCTTGTTCACAAGTGAGGGAAGAATGGACCATGAGATTGACAGGCGGATCGGTGCGGCATCCGCAGTGATGCGGGCTCTGCATCGGTCTGTCGTGGTGAAAAAAGAGCTGAGCCGTAAGGCAAAGCTCTCAATTTGCCAGTCGATCTACGTTCCTACCCTCACCTATGGTCATGAGCTATAGGTAGTGACCGAAAGAACGAGATCGTGAATACAAGCGGCTGAAATGAGTTTCCTCCGTAGGGTGTCTGGGCTTTCCCTTAAAGATAGGGTGGGAAGCTCAGTCATCTGGGAGGGGCTCAGAGTAGAGCCGCTACTCCTCCGCATCGAGAGGAGTCAGATGAGGTGGCTCGGGCATCTGATCAGGATGCCTCCTGGACGCCTCCCTGGTGAGGTGTGCCGGGCACGTCCAACCGGGAGGAGGCCCCGGGGAAGACCCAGGACTCGCTGGAGGGACTATGTCTCCCGGCTGGCCTGGGAACGCCTTGGGATTCTCCCGGAAGAGCTGGAAGAAGTGGCCGGGGAGAGGGAAGTCTGGGCCTCTCTGCTCAAGCTGCTGCCCCCACGACCCGACCTCGGATAAGCGGAAAAGGATGGATGGATGGATGCAGCCAACTGGTTTTAGAAGTCACATAATTAGTTTATATTTTGCATTTACATTGTTTTGATTAGCAGAAGCTTTTATCCAAAGTGACATACAAAGGAGGTCAACAAAATCAAATAAACATCAATCTGCGGACCGTTTGGGAAACAAGTGTTACAAGACAATCCATCCATCCATTTTCCAACCCACTGAATCTGAACACAGGGGTCTGCTGGAGCCAATTCCAGGCAACAAGGCAGGAACCAATCCCGGGCAGGGTGCCAACCCACCACAGGACACACACAAACACACCCACCCACCACGGACAATTTTAGAATCGCCAATGCACCTAACCTGCATGTCTTTGGACTGTGGGAGGAAAGTGGAGCACCCGGAGGTAACCCATGCAGACACAGGGAGAACATGCAAACTTCACGCAGGGAGGACCCGGGAAGCAAACCTGGGTCTCCTAACTGCGAGGCAGCAGCATTACCACTGTGCCACCCGTGTGTTACAAGACAAGGGTACAAAATTCATTATCACAAGTGAAAAGCTTGGAATATAATACACATTTGTTACAATTCTTAGATTACAAAACCTAACAGCTAATATCAGTTAGACAGAAATTCAGAGTCTTCAAACACTTTTTAAAAACAATGAGGGAGTCAACATTTCGAATGGAGGTGGGCAGCTCATTCCACCAGCCAGGAGGTACACATGAAGAGAATCTGGACTGAGATTTGATACCACACAGCGGTTGCATCACCAGACACCATGTACCACCAGACATCTGTAGTCAAGAAGGAGCACAGGACATCAGAAGTGTCTCTGTATACTTATATATGTGCAGACCCACCGACTACTTTGTAGGCAAACATCAACGATTTGATGTTAATACGCGTCGCTACAGGAAGACAGTGTGGTGATCTGACAGGGCAGGAGTGACATGTGCCTGTCTCAGATTGTTGAACACCAGAGCTGCTGCTGCATTTTGAATCCTCTGTGCTGGCTTGGTGACACATGCTAGTGGTCCTGCCAACAGAGATTTGCAGTTGTCCAGAAGTGACAAGACCAAAGCCTGGACAAGGGGTGTACTGCATATTCTGTCACATTTGGTCTAATATTGTAGGTAATGTACAGAGTAATTCTGCAGGACTGAGAGACCATGGTAATATACAGTAGTCCCTGAAGGACAGCTGGTTATCAATCACCACCTCAAGGCTGCGTATTGACTCTGTGAGTGTTAGGGCCGGTTTATACTTCACACACAGAACATGTATGTGCACGCATCATGGCTGCCACGCATTACCAGCGTTCATTTGACGCATCCTCTGAGCACGTCCTCAGAAATTAATGGGACGCATGCGTGAGTTGAAGTACCAGCAAAAAACCGGGGGGTGCAGTGTGTTCAAGTTGGAATGTGACATCAGAGTTTCTATTTACTATCAACATGTGACAGCAAGCCGCTTTGCAGATCCTACAGGATTGATGCACGTGCTTCGATGTTTGATGAACGGTTCAATGACATGAAGCAAAATGCTGACGTACAAATGCATTCGTGGTGCTTTTATATTCAAAAATCGCATATTCCCCACCATAATGACGTGATACATTTTAAAGGTCTCACATTTCTTCTCCATGACAGCATCATAATGTATGGCAGTGCATTTGACTAATTGAGATCATTTATGTCAGGTAGAATGCCTGGCAGGGTGGTCTCATGGCCTTGGAACCCCTGCAGATTTTGTTTTGTTTTTTTTCCCAGCCCTCTGGAGTTTTTTTTTCTGTCCTCCCTATGCATCGGACCTTACTTTATTCTTTGTTAATTAGTATTTCCTCCAATCATCCATCCATCCATCTTCTTCCGCTTATCCAAGATCGGGTTGTGAGGGCAGCAGCTTGACATAGTCCCTCCAGCGTGTCCTGGGTCTTCCCTGGGGCCTCCTCCCGGTTAGACGTACCCAGAACACCTCACCAGGGAGGCTTCCAGGAGGCATCCTGATCATAATCCCGAGCCACCTCATCTGACTCCTCTCGATGCGGAGGAGAAGTGGCTCTACTTTGAGCTGCTACCGGATGACCGAGCTGCTTGTATTCACGATCTTGTTCTTTCGGTCACTACCCATAGCTCATGACCATAGGTGAGGGTAGGAACGTAGATCGACTGGTAAATTGAGAGCTTTGCCTTTCGGCTCAGCTCCTTTTTCACCACGACAGACTGATGCAGAACCCGCATCATTGCGGATGCCGCACCGATCTTATATTTAAAATTATTATTATATTTAAAATATTAATATTTCCTAATTTTTATATATTTTTTCTTTTTTTGTTTCTTCATCTTGTAAAGCACTTTGAGCTACATCATCTGTATGAAAACGTGCTATACAAATAAATGTTGTATTTGAGCCACAGAGAAAAAAATTAGGGACACAGTGAAAAGGTCTATTTTGTGAATAAAGTGGAAATTCCAGCTTTAATCTCGAAATCTCCACTTTAATCTTGTAGTTTATCTTGTCATTAAAGCAGATCGTCATAAATGTCATCTTAAAACTGACCCAGTTGTTAATGTTGTGGCGAAAAATTCATCATCAGAAGGCTTTTTACCTAAAAATAAAGGCTATTAGGACTCAAGATAGACAGACAGAGTTTTAAGGCTTTATTGCAGTAAATCAACCACACGGACTCAACCCAATTCGGCCGAATGAGATTGAGCACTGATCATTACAACAGTTGAAGTTTTTATAACAATTTCTTATCATTTTGGCCGCGTTCGATTAGCTCATTCTGCACCTGGTTTTACTGTCCATTATTCCTCTTGGTGTCTGTTCGGCTTATTTTGATTGGTCTAAGACTGGGTGGATGGCTTCCTCTTTCCATCTTTGGGCTTTTATGATGTAATTTCCTATCTTTTCTGCCCTCGCTCGAATAAGCTCCCTCATCCACCTTCTCTGACTCCCTTCTACTCCTGTCAGACCGAACCTTGAGTTTACATGGAAACCCTTATCATCTCCTTACTTTTCCTATCACTGGCCCCCTTATGGAATTTGTAATCTTTCTATGCTGTTCCCATTTTCTCTAACTGGCCAAGGCTTCAATTCCATATATGGGTTTCCTCTCTTAAGCCTTCCAAACTTTTTACAATAGTGAAATAGTTCATTTCTACACTAAAGTTAATTGCTAATATATTCTTATAGTATTTTTGCTAATGCCTGAATTTACTAAGATTTTCTCTTCATGCATTATGTCAGCGTGACCCTGCTTATAGCAAAAGCCTTTCTGCTGATTCAGCAACCCAGCTGCCCCTTGATAGGAGCCTTTTAGAGGCATCTTCTCTTTTTTATCACTTCCTAGCCTTGAATCACAGGTGTTCTCAAACTCTTATCCTGTCCAAAGCTAGTCTCGGTGTATCAATTAGCTGTTCTTTTCTTACTTTGGAAATTTCAATGTAAGCCTAAAAAATAATGCAATATAACTGATTTTTTAGTTAACTATTTGCTAGACCTATTTTATTTGCTTAATCATTCTAATTTATGCTTAATCTTAATATTTTAGAAGCTTTTAACTACTTTTTATGGCTCTATATGTTAATTTGCTATCCTCTCATGCTAATAAAAAATTTTCCTTCTACATTAATCTTCTACATTAATCGCTAGGTGCTTCTGGGGCTGACAGCAGTGGCAAGCAGCAATGGCCACACAGAACACATTAAATGTATGATATTCCAGCTCTTTCCTGCGGTGGGTTGGCACCCTGCCCGGGATTTTCAGCGGGAAGGAAAATGGATGGATGGATATTCCAGCTCTCTGCACATTTAGAATCCTTAGATAAGGCTGCCAAGTCTCCTTCTCTGAAAATGAGGACATTTGGGTGGAAAAATGAGGACTTTTGAGGACGCCTTTCCCTATGATGCCATAATACGCCTTTATACTGTCTTATAGTTTTTTAAAATGATATAAACCCTTAATAGCAGTTTATCACTATAATTATGATATGGTGGCCACAATCACAATCTCTGGCAAACTAATAACCCATTAAATATTTTGAACATGTCAAGCCACTTAAATTAACAGACTTCATTCCTTCCATTCTTATTTGGATAGCTTAAGTGTCATAAACCTGTAAAAAATGATACACATGGTAAATTCACTTCTAGAAAAATAAGAATAATTTTACTCTTTTCAATTTAGCTTATTTGCAGTTATCTATGTTCTTTTATATTTTTCCGCTGAAGCTATTTTTCTCAGTAAATTTGGGTTCTTGGATAAATATGAATAGAAATCTTTACATTAGTATGCTTCTGAAATTGAATCTTGTGAGCATTAGCTGCTTAATTGAATCTGTTCTGCCCTTTCGAAAACAAGTGTATTTGTTGTTCAAGTATTCTGTGAACTTGCACATTTTTTTCAGTATAATGGGTATTCCTGAATTTACTGTATGTAAATGAAAGTACTGTATTATGAAAATATTATTAAATTACTTGAAGACGTCACTTATTACTCGATCAACTGATAACTAAAAAGATATTGCATTTATATGACCGAATGTATGATTTTTTGTTTTTAAATTAACTGAAACTTTAATAGTCGACTCATCCATTAACAATGTATGATAATAACAATATTTTCCATTAAAATATTACAAAGCAGTACTTACCTGCACTTAAATATGACAGACTGTACTGTACTGTTTAACCAAGCTGATAAAAGAAGAATTGAAAATAAGATCTCATATAGGAAAAGTGAAATTGTAATTTCAATTTTGAATACATTTGCTTAGTTACAGTGAATTAGAATGGAAAGGAACAACATTTATAATGAACTCTCTACTCACCAAGAAGATAAAGCTGAATTCAAAAGATGAAGTGAAAAAGCCAAATTGCACAGACATTGACTATTCTCGTCAATATCTGCTTTGTTTACTACCAGAATGGAAGTGAAGATTCTGGGAAAAAACTGTGTGCAATACTTTTGCACATGCTGATTAGTGTACGGCTTTCGGTTTTTACCAGTGATATGGATATGGAGAATTTCAAATTTTAGGAGCCAGAATTTTCAACATTTTATAAATTCCTCCTGGACAGTCCATGGGTCGTTAAAAATGAGGGCATGTCCAGGAAAATGAGGACGGTTGGCAGCCCTATCCTTAGATTTATACTTGATATCACTTTCATGACGAAATGCATTAAAGTATGTACAGTATATTACATTTTACAGATAAATAGTTAACTTTATTTAAATAATGAATACTGTTAGTAATTACACACGTGTGGATGGCACAGTGGCGGAGCGGTAGTGCTGCTGTCTCACAGGGAGTCACGTCCCTTTTGTTCCGTGCCTACTGTTTGCATGTCTTCCTGGTGAGTTTCCACAGATGCTCTGGTTTCCTTCCAAAGACATGCAGGTTTGGGGATTTGGTGATGCTAAAATGACTCTAGTGTATGTGTGTGCTTGTATTCACCTAGCAATGAGCTGATGCCCCATCCAGGGTTTGTTTCTGCCTTGCGCCCGATGGATGCTGGAAGGTACGCATCCCTGGATTGATGGATATAATCACTAAACATTCATCCTTTTCAGAGATATTGCGCCAAGGTGTCCTTGGAATTTAATGGATGTTTCAGGCAATTCACAACACAGGGAAGGCAAATGTTGTCTCACTGTGATGATACCTTGCACTGCCACTTAGTAGAATCTTCCAGATTTTTGTAAAGCATGCACACAAGTATAAACAGTACAATGCTTGCGTAGCATTACTGTCCACAGGAGCATGTCATGGTGTGTGAAGTATAAACCCGTTCTTTGCCAGATTGAGCTGGAGATGGTGTTCCTTCATTCAGTTTGCAATTTCAGTGAGATTTGGAGGGAATGATTGGTATACCTATGTGTCATCAGCATGACACTGATAAGAAGAACCATGGGACTGGGTGAATGGGTTTAATGAGGAGGTCTATGGAGAGAAGAGAACAGGGCTCTGCAGCGATCCTTGTGGCACCTCAGTACTTGATCGGTGAACCACTGACATCTCTCAACACCAGGACACACGGTAGGATATTCTCAAGAGGTAGGACTCAAATCACCTAAGAGCAGTTCCAGTGATGCCAAGGTCAGAGAAGATGGCAAAAAGGATCTGGTGGTTGACCGTGTCAAAGGCAGAGGAGAAACCTAGCAGGATGAGCACAGATGACATGCTGGTAGCTCTTGCCCGCCATAATGTCTCCACAACAGTAAGTAGAGCTGTTTTGTTGGAGTGGACCTTTTTGAATCATGACTGATTTGAGTCAAGAAGTCTGTTCTGCAGAAGAAAAGAAAGGCCTGGTTAGAGACGGCACATTCCAGTGTTTTGGATAGAAAGGAGAGGAGAGACAATGGTCTGTAATTACCTACTTCAGATAGATTAAGAGTACGCTTCTTGAAGAGAGGAGTTATAAGGGCCTGAACGATATAGGAAAAGTGCCTGTGCTGAATGAGGTGTTGTTGATGGTGTTTGTAATAGGCAAATTAAATCCACTGTGATTCAATGTTGTATAACAATAAAATGTGAAAACCTCCAAGAGGATGAACATTTTTTATAGGTATTGTGCATAAAATATAGTGGCATGGTGGCACAGTGATTATTACACCCACCTTACAGTTCTAGCATCATGGGTTAGAGCCTCTCTGCGGACTCCACATTTCTTCCCATGTTAGGTTCATTGGTAACGCAAACGGAGAGGGACTCAAACTTGCATCTGTTACTTACTTTTGACACCATTGACCATTCTATTTTACTGCACAGGCTAGAAAATGATGTTGGGTTTACAGGCCCCGTGCTCACTTGGTTCTGTTCTTATTTATCAAATCGATTCCAATATGTACAGAAATGTGCTGACAGTACTCCATCATTATACACAGAAGTTCAATATGGTGTCCCACAGGGCTCAGTACTGGGACCTTTACTGTTTTCACTTTACACGCTTCCACTGGGATCTCTCATTAGGAAACATAATGTTAATTTTCACTCGTATGCAGATGACACCCAGTTATACCTTTCATTTAAATCAAATGAAGTTTCTCCGATGTTGTCTTTAATTAGTTGTGTTAGTGAATTAAAGGAGTGGATGAATGAGAACTACTTGTCTTTAAATACAGATAAAACAGAGATGTTAATTGTTGGAGGGAATGACGCTGATCACAGCAATATTTTGTCATCATTTAACTCAGTTGGAATCCCAATTAATTTTACTGAATCAGCCCGCAATCTAGGAGTTATCTTTGATTCTAGCATGTCATTTAAAGCACATATTACAAAGTTGTCCAAAACATGCTTCTTCCATCTTAAAAATGTTAGGAAATTAAGGCGCTTTCTAAATAAACAGGATTCTGAGAAATTAATTCATGCATTTATCTCTAGTAGGATTGACTACTGCAATGCGGTGTTCACTGGCTGTTCAAACTGTTCTTTATGCAGCCTCCAGTTAATCCAAAATGCGGCTGCAAGAATTATTACAAGAACAAGAAAATATGAACACATAACTCCAGTTCTTAAATCCTTACACTGGCTCCCGGTTAAGTTTAGGGCAGATTTCAAAATCCTCCTTTTAACATATAAAGCATTAAATGGCCAAGGTCCGGCTTACTTGTCTGAACTTATCATGACTTACAAACCTGAGCGCACATTAAGATCTCAAGATGCCGGTCTGCTTATGATTCCAAGGATTAATAAAATAACAGTGGGAGGTCGAGTCTTTAGTTACAGGGCCCCTAAATTGTGGAATGGTCTTCCTGCTTCTATAAGAGATGCCCCCTCGGTCTCAGCCTTTAAATCTCGGCTGAAGACTCACTACTTCAGTTTAGCATATCCTGACTGGAGCTGCTGATTAACTGTACAGACTGCATCTCTGTTGTTAGTCATTAGCACTAAAACATAAGTAACATGACAGTTATATTTGAATACTAACCATCACCTATTCTGTTTCTGTTCTCGGTACTCAAATGTGGCAATTGGTGCCACGACCCACCTGCCAAGTTGTTTGCCTGCCTAAGGTAAAGTCATCCCTGATGGAGGATCACAGGAATCATGGGAAAGAGGGGTCCTTTCATCGGATTGGCTGGCCCAGCACTGTTTTAGCCGTGAAATGGCCAAATGGGGGAGGCAGCTTGATGGATGAGGTCTCCAGGACTCTAAAAATATCCAAATCTTATTATGGGATATCATCTACAGTTAAATTCTGCTCCGTGCTTCTAAAATTTGTATTATTATGCTGTATTAAGGATTTGTTCTGTTCTGTGTATTGTATTGTATTGAACCCCTTCTTTTGACACCCACTGCACGGCCAGCCTACCTGGAAAGGGGTCTCTCTTTGAACTGCCTTTCCCAAGGTTTCTTCCATTTTTTCCCTACAAGGTTTTTTGGGAGTTTTTCCTTGTCTTCTCAGAGAGTCAAGGCTTGGGGGCTGTCAAGAGGCAGGGCCTGTTAAAGCCCATTGTGGCACTTCCTGTGTGATTTTGGGCTATACAAAAATAAATTGTATTGTATTGTACTTATGTTTTATTTTTAAGTTTTACTGAATACATTCAGGATTCAGCATGTGTTATTTATGACATGCAGACTGGTTGCTGTCCCCTGATCCTAACCCAGCCATCAAGTTATGTATTTGGCAGTTGCCATGGAATATTTGGTTAGTATATTATAATCTTTTACAATTTATTACAAGTGTTTGTATATGTATATATATATATATATATATATATATATATATATATATATATATATATATAAAGCCATAACAGAATGAATATTAAACTTAAGGAAAAGGATTGAATGTAACTCAAAGGTTAACTAACATAACTAATGTAACGTAAGACTGAAAGCGCAAGTGGCCTCTGTCTCATCTTAGAGAAGTTACCAATGTAATTTTCCAAGGTTAGAATGAGGTAAATGAGTAATGAACACCCCTCCAGAAAGTTGGGATAAACTGATGGGAAATCCCATCAGGCTAAGGATCTGCGCTGGTATCCCAAAGGTTGCCGGTTCGAATCCCCATCACTGCCAAAAGAGATGCTATTCTGCTGGGCCCTTGAGCAAAGCCCTTAACCTTCAATTGCTCCAGGGGCGCTGTACAATGGCTGACACTGTGCTCTGACCCCAAGGGGTATGCGAAAACCAAGTAATTTCCTTCGAGATTAATAAAGTATAATAAAAAAAAATAAATAATCGACATGAGCCAGAAATTACTGGTGGCATTAGTCGATTGGAGGAGATAATAAAGTTCTGTGTATTAAGAATCAGATGATGTGATGTATTAGATGAGGTAATGGTAATTAGAAAAGTATAAAATCTGATGAGTTGTTTAATTGTGTAGCAGTAGGGGGCGCTAGTGCTCCCTTGAACCCTCAGGGATGACTCCAAACACCAGGTAAAAGTCCAAGACCTTTTATTTTTACTCAAAGTGCACCAAGCACCTTCCACACTACTCATAAACTGTTTTAAACAAACTCCAACACAATTAACACTCCTCCTCGCCCAGACACTTGCTCCTCTACCTCCCAGCTCAGCTCAGTGTCTGGACTGAGGCACCGTCCTTTTATAGCCCCTGACCCGGAGGTGTTCCTGTCCCAGCAGTCCACAGTTCCTTATTCCTTCCGGGTCAGGGCGATCAGTGTTTTACTTCACCCCGGGAGCACGCCATTCCTTCCCGTCACGTGACCGTGACGTACTCCCGGGTCATAAGGCACCACAGAGCCCATAAGTCCCCCCACAGCGACTCCTGGTGGTCCCCAAGGTAACCAGCAGGGCTGTGTATAAACACTACAGAGTCCATAAGGCCCTGCTGGACCTCGGGGCACGATCCTGCTGTCGGGAGAGCTCCTCCTGGCGGCCTGGGGTGCGGACCGGCCTGGGAAGCCGGCAGTCCTCCACAGTTTCCCCCCCTTAGCGACGACTTCTGGGGTGGAGCGTCCGGCCCCACGAGGGACGTCCTCCTGGGCCATCCGGGCCTTGAGTGCGATGCCCCTGTCCTCGAGCGAACCTTGGGGGGACGGTGTACCTCCTGTCTCCCCGGGGACAATGGCGCCACTCGTGGCCCGGTTGCCGGCAATTGTAGCACCGACGAAGCCCTCCTGGTTGCTTCCCTCTGCGGGACCAAAAACATCTCGGGAACTCCGTCAGTGTCATCTCCGCCCCTTCACCTGCCAGGGAGGGTATTACGGCCGCTTGGCTGCCCTCAAGCCTTCTCTCCATTATGTCGGGAGACCCACCTTTCCTTTTGGGGATCTCCCGCTTGATCTGGGGCTTGTGCTCAGCCTGAGGCTCTCCATGGAAAGAGGAGAGCCTCTTTACTGTCTGCACACCCGTTTCCTTCCGCTTACTAGGAGCCGGCGTCATTAGCACCGTCTCGCTCCGATGAACAGCACTATTTAGCTGCACTGGCACGATCGGTGCTTTCCCCGGGCCTCCTGTCACCGACATTACCCCGCACATAGGACCGGCTGGGAGCTGGAGACTTGTACGGCTCCGGGCGGCCACGTCATACACATGCCCCGGACCGTTTACTCCTTTCTCCAACCCTTCGGTCATAGTGCCACTCTCTATTGTCGGGCACACGGTGCTTTGACAACTGCTACTCATCCTCTGCGGTGCCCAATCGCACTGTGTCCCCTTACACTCTACGACACGGGATGGACTCACCTGCACTCCCACATCGATCATCTCCGGAGCTTCCCGGCGCAGCCGTTGCACGAAGTTCATCAGTGCCTTCAAGGGTGCTGCTGCCGTCGCTCCCAGTTCCTCCACTCGTTCCTTCAGTTCATTAAATTCCTGTAAGAAATGGCTTAGTAAGTCCACACAGTTAATGTTTACGGCCGGCGTTGTTTTCGCTTCCGCGTTTTGCTTACCCTCCGGCCGGGAACCAATGAGCACGTCCCCTCCTGGCACGTGTTCAGCTGGGTCGCGCAAAGGCTCTTGGGACTTGGAGTCCTCAGAGGGACGGCTGGCTACTACAAGCCGGCTGAGATCTGCCTTTTTCTTTTCACCGGCAGACCCTTCAGCCACAACCCGTCCCTTTTGGTTGATTGCTGTCTGTGTAGGCGCTGCTTTGCACGCCTTCCCCTCCCCTTCCAGGAAGCTCGGACCCATCAGGGAACGAACGACTTTGTCGGAGGACTCCAAGTTTTTCTCACCTTCCCGGCATGCACCGCGGGTGACCAGTCTGTTGTCCTCGTATGGAGCCGTCGCTAGCCTTTTCGCGTCCTGGCTTGCCTTCTGGGAGCCGCGGCCATTTTGCCGAAGCATAAGGCCGTCATCCGAGACGCCGCTGCGATTCTCTCGGCGGACGTCTGGAAAACAGGATAAAAACAAAGTCGAAACGTCGGGCGTTTTACCTCCAGCTGCCTTCGTAGCGGATGGCAGCACCCCCGGACTGTCTATGGGGTCCGAAGCGCTCGACAGCTGTCCATGTCCCGAGTTCTTCGCTACCTGGGCTCGTTCGGCCAGGATTAGCGCTTTGTCTTCCTCGCTCCCGGTCAGGTAGGTCCAGGTCATCTCGGCGTCCGTTAGGCCCTGCAGTCAGCTGGGACTGACCTTTTTCCCGGTCTTCTTTCCCATGGTCCTGCAGAACAGGATGGCGCGCACTGTTGCGGCTTTTTCTGTAGCGGGTGGTGTTCGCACTTGCGTAAAAAGATGGGGGATCCACCAAGGGTTGTCTGCCCACACAAAATTTGTTTTAGGTACAGGTTCTCTGCCAACAGACGGCCAGAGAATCCTGCCGGCTACGCCAGTGTGGCAGTAGGGGGGCGCTAGTGCTCCCTTGAACCCTCAGGGATGACTCCAAACACCAGGTAAAAGTCCAAGACCTTTTATTTTTACTCAAAGTGCACCAAGCACCTATCACACTACTCATAAACTATTTTAAACAAACTCCAACACAATTAACACTCCTCCTCGCCCAGACACTTGCTCCTCTACCTCCCAGCTCAGTTCAGTGTCTGGACTGATGCACCGTCCTTTTATAGCCCCTGACCCGGAGGTGTTCCTGTCCCAGCAGTCCACAGTTCCTTATTCCTTCCGGGTCAGGGCAATCAGTGTTTTACTTCACCCCGGGAGCACGCCATTCCTTCCCGTCACGTGGGTCATAAGGCACCACAGAGCCCATAAGTCCCCCCACAGTGACTCCTGGTGGTCCCCAAGGTATCCAGCAGGGCTGTGTATAAACACTACAGAGTCCATAAGGCCCTGGGAAGCTGGCAGTCCTCCACAATTGATAGCTCACTCCGTGGACTGGGACATTTGTGCATAACTCTGTGTAAATACAAAAATGTTCTGTATTCTCATCTGGGTTCCATGACTGCCTTCTTTGAAGATGGAGAAACATTTTTTCCACGACACTGACTTTACCTCGGCTCATTTCCTGGGCCCGTATTGGTTGACTGCACCCCAAACCCCAGATACAACTAACTAAGACAGAGGTTCTATTCCCAAAAAGATCAATTTATTAAGCACAGTAATCCACAAAAGTCAGTGAAAATGTACTCCTTTTGTCCTAATGTTTTCCTCCTTCTTCACTTCAGGCAAGTGTTGTCCTACTCAACTCCCAACTCCAGCTTGCATGGCGAGGCTCTTTCTCAAGCCTGACCCAGGATTAATTCCAGCACATTAGCATTACAGGCAAGAAGCATTTCTGGGTCAGGCTAAACTCTCAGATGGCAATAACAGCAAACTCAAAAACATTCATTTCTAGTCCACATTTTCATACATTGAATGTAGTCCTAAGTGCTTTAATTTACAAGAAAAGAGAAACAAATTAAAATTAGATAAAAATAATAATGAATAAACAATATACAACAATTAATCGTTATGCACTTACATAATATAATATATAAGCAGAGACCTTATACATAGTATCAGTTTTTAGAGAACTAAAGATGAGTCAGAAGATAAGGACAGATGACTTGGAGAACCAAAAACAACCTCCAGAGAAGCTGGAGAAAAAAATAAATCTGCAGGGATTCCAAGGCCAAAAGACCACTCAGGACTGGCCATTCAACCTAGCATAAATGACCTTAACTCGTTCCTCATTGCTTTTTAAGAGTCATTCCAGGAGATCTGATGCCATGGGTCTCATAGACAGTTTGGGGCATCTGCTTTCATTCAAATATCACAGATGGCTTCACAGTTCTTTGATCAGCAGGCCAAGCACAGGCTAGTAGAAAAACAGAAAAGAAAGCAGATAAATGTAGAGATTAATAAAGATCACAAATCCATGAAGAATATGATCATTCTGTGCCTACATAGTCTTTTAGAAGCAGAACTAAAATGTAGCTATGAAAAAGATAAATTTCAAAAGTGGGTTTTAATAGTTTTCTTTAAATGATTCATGCTGTTAGCCTGGCGTATCTCTTTCGGTAAAGTATTCCAGATTTTTCGTGCATAACAGCAAAAGGTTGCCTCACCAGTTCTTTATTGTTTAGCTCCTGTAATAATAAGCAGACGACATTTAGAAAATCTTCAGTCATGACTTAGAGCAGGGGTGCCCAATACGTCGATCGCGATCAACCGGTAGATCGGAAAGGTAGTGCAGGTCGATCACGTTGCATTCAAAAAAATTTTTTTTAAACATTAGTCTATCATATATCCTCCCTGTGGCATTTGCCACTTGATTGACATATAGGACGGCCAGTCTGAGATCTCTTTTCTTCTAACACACTGGTCATCCCGCACGCACGAGCAAAAAACTCCAGCTATCTAAGAGATCTAGTTAGCTTTCCAATTTATATCGACTAAAGATGGGATTTAAAACAAAATTGTTGTTTATGGGCTGGATGTGGAATTGGAAGAGGATTTTTTTTCTCTCACAATGTCACAATCGAAGTGTGTTTGCCTGATCTGTCAATCTATCATTGCTATTCCAAAGAAGGAAAATGTGGAAAGGCACTTTCGAACCGTTCATAAAAACTGCGAAACTGACTTTCTTCCGAAAAGCGATCTGAGAAAGAGAAAGGAGAGGGAACTAAAATCGCAGTTAATAAGACAGCCGTCATTTTTCACTCGGCTGAATTCAAAAGCAAAGGCAGACACACCGAAGCATCGTTCCGGGTGAGTCACTCAATCATTAAGCATAAGAAGTCCTTCCAAGATGGAGAGATGATAAAAGATGCCTTTGTTGAGACAGATAGCTAGGGAGAAATTCCTACTGAGATTTCAAAACCCCTGGCTGGAGGAAAAGCAGTTTCCCATTGTCATTAAACATGCAGAATACAAGCAACTTAATAACGATCAATGGCCGCTAGACTTGGCATTTTTTTTCCGATCTGACCAACATGTTGAATGACCTTAATTTACAGCTGCAAGGAAAAGAGAACTCCATGGTCAATATGATTAGCTCAGTTAATGCTTTCAAACGAAAAATGCAACATCTGTCCTCAAAGCTGCAGCGCCTTGATTTGGGGAACATTCAAAACCTCGTGTCAGAGATGCAGACGCAATGGAAGGCATGTGCGCAATTTGACAGCATACGCTACACAGACCAGATTGAAAATTGTAACTATTCAAGTGTTGTACAATGTAGCGGAGTAAGAGTAGCGTTTCTTCTTCACAAATGTACTCAAGTAAAAGTAAAAAGTATGGTGCAGTATATAATGATGCTAACACAGGTGAGGTGGGCTCAGATTTTCTTTTTCTGGTTAAGATTTCTGCAACTGCATTCTGAACTAAACTGACTGAGGTCTTTTTTAGGTAGTCCTGTTATGAATGCACTACAGTCATCTAGTCAACTAAAAACAAAAGCATGAATTCATTTCTCAGCATCTTACAATGTTATAAGAGGTCTAACTTTTGCACTCCTAATAATATCGTTTTAAAATTTAGTTCAGAGTCCATGGTAACAACTAAATTCTTTACTTCTGCCTTGACTTTTAAAGCTAAAGGATCAAGAAATTACTACTCGTCCATTCAGAAATACATACAAGACATTGGTCAGTGAGCCCAGAGTGTCGTGGTCATCTGGTGCTATAGCGAAGTAAAACGGCATGTCATCTGCATAGATGTGATAGCTCACCATGTGTTTCACTATAATCTGGCCTAATGGAAGCATGTAGATTGAAAATAGCAGCAGGCCCAGAACAGCTCCTTGTGGTACACCATATATGATATCATGGATCCCTGAATTATAATCACCACAACTAGTATAGAATTTTATACCTGTTAAAAAATTTCCTATACCTGTTAAAATCCAATTTAAGACACTGCTGGAGAGGCCCATCCTTTGTCTAGGCCAGGGGTCTTCAATCCCAGTCCTGGAGAGCCGCAGTGGCTGCAGGTTTTTGTTCTGACCTGGTTGCTTAATTAGAAATCAATTCTTGCCAATAAAGCACTAACAAGCTATGAAATTAAATTAACTCTGCTATGTCAGGTCATTCTCATATCCTAGATTTTCTTTCCCTTTCTATCATGCAAATGATTTGAAGGCTAAAATGGACGAGTAATTCTCAGTCCTTCACTTTTTTCTCTTCATTTTTCTTCCAAGTATTTAATTAAACCCAATAGTGCAGATAAATACACACAGGTGTAAATGTAAATAAGCTAAATGGAGAAATGCTGCTCTCTCTTGTCATTTGCATGTTATTGATAATAAGGAGCAATTAAAATAGCTGTTTAAGACAAAATTAAGCAATAAGGGCTCAAAATCACTAAAGTGAAGCAGAAGTGTTACTTTAGCAATAAGTGCTTTTTATTAAGCAACTGGGTTGGAGCAAAAACCTGCAGCCACTGCGGCTCTCCAGGACCGTGATTGAGGACCCCTGGTCTAGGCCATTTATAAGGATTCTGTGATCAATGGTGTTTGATGCTGTGCTCAGGTCTAGGAGAATAAGAACAGATAGATATGATCATCTACTACTTTAGCCAGTGCAGTTTCTGTGCTGTGATTTATTCTAAAACCTGACTGAAACTTGTCAAGAATAGAATGATTATTCAAATAGTCAAACTGCTTTTTCTAGAATTTTACCCAAAAAAATATGGGTTAAAAATAGTTCTAAAGTTGTCAAGAACAGAGAAGTTGAGATTCATTTTCTTGTGCAAGGGTTTAACTACTGCAGTCTTTAGACATTCTCGGAAGACCTCCAGATGTAATGTCAAGTTAATTATGTCGAGTATGCTATCAATCGGCATATCAAAAGCAGGGCAGTCTCGTCTCAGCAGTTCCCTTCAAGGACCTCCGCAGAGCTGCCTGTCATAATTACGACTCCCACACAGCCCTTCAGGTGTCCACATGGAATCCTCACCAAAGGGATGGCACCATCCAGTGTACCTTAAGGGGCAGTTTCCTGTCTGCCATTTATTATACTGGCCTCATGACTGGGAAAGGGAATATCAGTCATCCAGGTCGGAATGACAGTCCATTCATATCCTCCATCACAGGGCATATCACAATTGTTTATGTATATTTTTACAGGTGGATTTAGTGACTTGACATGTCCAGTGCATTAGCCACTACTCAACATCATCTGCCTTGGATGAAATAAAATTAATAAAGAGAACGGACAGATGGATTTCTGTTTATCAGATGAATGAAAGCACTCACTTCTCACTCTGGCTTAGCAACCAAGTGGAGTTGTCTCCTCTTTTTTCCAGCTGCAGTATAATCTGTTTCTTTGGCTAGTCTCTGATTAATATGTTACTAATTTCCTGTTAAGATATGAACAAAAGCAGTTAATAAATGCTGTGCTTGCATCACTGCCACTGGACTTTTTACTTTAAACACCAATACCATAATGATGGATGGAAGTCACAGCTGGAATACAAATATTAACAACAGACGTAGTTTTGAGTGCACTTTTCTTGTTTGTGATTGGGTGTCTCTTGTCACTGCATTCAAAAATTTTGGGAAGGCTGGAAATTTGGAGTAATAGAAAAATAGATAGTACTTAGTTTTCTCAAGGAGACATTTAGCTTTTACAGAAAATATAGAAATATAACAAACAACAGCATCCCTCCCAAAACATATAAGAATTATAAAAAAGAAAAAAGCTTCTGATTGGGCTAATAAGAGAGCAGTCAGAGTGGAGCAAATCAACCAAATGATCAACTGCTTTTCACTACACCACCCAATTTTTGTGTCAGTTTAAAATGTAATGCAAAAGCGCATTGCTTTTTAATTCATATTCCCAGATAGCATGTCATCACTAAAAGAAGGGCAGACATATTTCATTTTGCTTGCCGGTAGCTCTGCGTGTATTGCATTTTGATTCAAGACCAATTTCTGTGTGAAAAAGCCATGGAGGGAGAATCAGAGGAGGATGAATCAGGCATCAAGCATAAGGATGGAGAGCTGGAGGAGCACAGAAAGGTGGATGGGCTATTGGCAGCTGACGAGCTGAAAGGCGAGCTGTCGAGATGGAGAGACAGAGAGGTGGAAGGTTGGGTCCTGATGTTGCAATATCCCAGACAGGGCACAGAAGCCCTAGGAGTTGTGGTGACCAAAAAATGTGGAACTCCAGGTCTGTGTCTACTGGCAGAATTGGTAGATTGGACAAAAATGCGGCAGGGTGTGCATCCATGAGACACTCGTGGGTTCTGACAAAAATGAAGAAAGAAGTGTAATGTCCCGGGGGAGCAAGAGATAGAGGAAAGGAATTAGCTTCTTTACGCTTCTGGTGAGTGGCCCTTGGCATGTTCAGGATGGTTTCTGCCCACTGTTCAAGTCTTCGGTGGTGCCACACGTTGCCAGCTACTTGTCCCTTTATGCATGTCGCCCAGCTCCACTTCACTTCGGGTCAAAGGCAACCCACAATATTCCCCGGGTTCTCTGCAGGCCAACCCAAGTCCAGAGTCCAATCCGAGTTTCTGCGGCAGCAACACATCCAAGCTGATAGGCTTCAGCAGCTGGGCTACACGTCCAATCAAAGTGCTCTTCTAAGTAATGTGTCTGTGCTGCCTTATATGCTGCTGAGGGGGCTGCCTTATAGCTGGCTGGCTTCTCCAGGTATTCCTGCCCCCTCAGTCAGTCCACTGCCACTCTGAGGTCCAAACCCAGAGCGCAATGCAGAAGGAATATTTGTGGATTTTACCTTTCTGATTTGGATTTTAAAAGCCCTGGAACACTTTATTGGTTATTGATGGTATAGTTTTATGGGTTTATTTAATGACTATTAATTGAACTGTTTGCACATTTATGAATGCCTTTTCATTTGAATAAATTGTTACTGCTTTAAATAAGTGTCACGCTTGCCCTGGCTCATCCTTTGTTGTGATGATCAATGCCCTGGGAAGAGGGCAGTGCCAAGGCTGAGGGTACACAGCACTATTTCCCATTAAGGTAAATCTCACACTAATGTTCTTCACTAAATGCAGAATAGGAGAAGGGGAAAAAATCTGCTAATTGAACAATGAGGTCAATTATGTTTCACTGATCGCAACATTGGTTAAAACAAAAACCTGCAGCCCCTGGGTCTAGGATTAGAAACTCCTGGTTTATAGGGTCATTATTGTCACATGTACAGAGTCCAGTGAACATCTCACTTGCATGTGCTAATCAACATGCAACACTTTGCCACTCCCGGGGTTCATGATTAGCAGGTATAACAACTGTACCTCAAAACTTCTGTCATCTTTACCTGAAAAATATCAGAACACGTTTGTTATTGAGCTTACTATTGAATATTAAACCCAACAAGACATCAATACAGGTCAGGTCAGGTTGGGGTGCATGCACTGATACAGCGCGTTGTCACACCCACCACACGGTGAAACAGCTTGGGATCCTGGTTGGCAACCCCTCAGGCAGACACACCGTTCTGTTACATTCCCCGGAAATTACCTTCTATATGCCACAACCAGGTGTTATATGGGCATCCCCTTGGCCTGGTCCAGCCGCTTGATTCTTTAACAATGAGGATCCTGTAAGCCAGATAACCCTCAAGGAATCGTGCCACATGGCCGTAGTGCCATAACTGATGCTACCTCACAATGCAGGTAATGTGCATCATTTGGGACTTAATGAGAAACCGCTCGTTCGGCACAAAGTCAAACCAGTGGTACCCAAGGATTCTCCTAAGAGACACAGTGCCGAAGGAGTCCAGTCTTCATCTCAGGTCACTGGATAGCGTCCATGTCTCGCAACCATATAGCACAACAGGAAGCACTAGAATTCTAGAGACTTGGACCTTTGTCCTTTTGCAAAGATATCTGGAGCACCACACAACCCTTTCCAGTGATCTCATGACTCTCCATGCTCTCTCAATCCATCTACTGACTTCATAGGAAGACTTACCAGAGACATGAATGTCACTGCCGACGTAAGTAAAACCCTCAACGAGGTTGACACTCTCTCTTCAGTCAGACACAGTGTTGATGGCTGTGCCAAAGATGTCCTTAAAGGCCTGGATCTTGTTTTCTATCCAGGACACTCACAAGCTCAGACACACAGACTCCTCGCTTAGTCTCTCAAGAGTCCCGATCAGAGCCTCCATTGACTACATGAAAATCACAGCATTGAGGGCAAAATCAAGATCAATGAATCTTTCTGCATCAACAGATGCTTCTGATTGGATCCCACGACCCTGCCCAACACCCAGTCCATGAAAGCACTGAACAGAGTAGGGGCAAGAACACACCCCTTATGAACTTCAGAATCAACTGGGAAAAATTAAGATTTTCTGCCTCCACTCTGCACGGCGCTCACAGTACCAGTGTACAGGCCGGCCATGATATCCAGGTACCCTGAGGAGTTCCTGTAAAGTCTCAAGATGTCCTACAACACAGCTCGGACAACCGAGTCAAACGCTTTATGAAAATCAACAAAGGCTGCAAAGAAATTCTGAGGATATTCGCTTTTACTCGATGAGAACCATCAGTGCCAGGATGCGGTTGATGGTAAACTTTTAAGGTATAAAACCAGACTGCTCCAGTCGCAGGTAGTGAGCAGGTGATCACGGATCCTATTGAAGATAACCCTACCAAGGACCCTACCTGGCACAGAGAGCAGTGTTATCCCCCTGTAGTTGCCACAATTCAGGCAATCACCCTTCCCTTTCCTGCAGCCTTCCCTACCCTCGGCTGGTTCACCATCTGTGCCTTCTCAGTGAGACTGTGTGGTTCACAGCTAATTGGGGGATCATCCTGAAGAACCGTGGACCCAGAGAAACACCTCATTCTGTCCTAGCTTGAGGATCACCTTTAAATAGCTGCTCAAAGTAACCAGTCCAGCGGGTCACAACTGCAGGCTCATCCATAAGGACAGTTCCATCACCCACCCTGACTGCGACTCCCCAAGGAACAGATTCGGATGTACATAATGCTGGGACTCCTCTGTAAGCAGGTCATAGGTCACTAGACCATAGATGGTGTGTCACTTGCTCACAGATTCCTCTAACAAACGCCTCCTTATCTGCCCTCAGAGCCCTTGCAGCTGTCTTTCTCAGTTCCCAGTACAGACCAGAGTTGCCATCAAGCTGTACACTACGACTCATCTCGATGATATCCACGGTGCCCTGCAAGATGAAACATTTCCTCCTGGGAACACTGGTAACACCAACACAATCCTCAGCAACCTTCAGGGTCTTGTCACGGAAGGTCTCCCACATCAAATTAGGATTGGCACTCGCACTCAAGTCTGTAAGTTCCTCACACAAACTGTATATTCATTAGAAACAGCCTGGACTTGGAGTCTGGCCAGGTCCCGCCTCATTCTCCTAGTAGGTGAGTAGGCTTACTGGTCCTAAGCTGGATTTTCAGAGTAGCAACAACAAGCCTGCGGGCAGAATTCATAAACTGGGCACTTCTGTAGACCCTGCAATTTTCTAAGAGCCTCCAGCATCTGCCCATGAGGATGTGATTGACCTCCTTCACCACACCACCAGTATTGGAGCTGAAAGTCCAACGATGCGGCTCAGTGCGCTGGAACCAGGATCCAGCGATTCGCAGCCCCTGACCTTTTGCAAAGTCAAGGAACAATGAGCCACTTTCACCATAGTTGCCAGACCCATGGGGACCAATGCAACCCTTAAAGCCAGCCTTGTCAGAGCCAGTAATCATGCTGAAGTTACCCATGACCAGAGGGGTGTCACCTCACAGGCACCCATCAACCACCAAGCGAAGTTGCATATAAAATGTCTCCCTCATCGAGACATCACTCACCGTGGTTGAAGCATACACTGAGACAACAGACAAGCACCCAGGAAGTGCCTTAATCTGAGTCTCATAATACGCTCATTGAAAGGAGTGACACTGGACACCATTGGAAGAAGCCGATCTGCTGCAGCAATGAGACAACAAAACCCCTGCCCAAACTGCCATATTTAGGTCTGGGTGATAGGCCCCACCTTTTCACCCTGATTACATTCAGCTTTGGCACGATTAATGCATACTTTGAGTCAAACTTCAACACACTCTGAGTAGCCGCTAATTGAATTTCAATACAGTTTGGCCTTTATTTATGAGACGCGATCTATGGACATGAATTAAAATGGAATAACGCTCTTTTGTTGCATTTGAAACAGACACAGAAACTGTGCGCTGAAGTGAAAAGCAATCAATCATTTGGTTGATATGTTTTTAATTATGACACGATAAAACCGTAATAAAATGAAATGTCCCACGAGTGTATGCATGTCTTTGCAATGCAGTTAACACGTTGGAATGCATCTCTTTTGGGCATCAATAACGTTCCATAAAAAAACTGTCCCTTAATCCAGTGGCACGTGTGCTGATGGCCTCCCTGGACTGAGGGAAGAGAAACAGGAGGGAGTGTATTAAGGTGTGTGAGGGAGGTGGGCACTCCCCCCAAGGATGGTTTCTGCCTTAGGCCTGACGCTGCTCTATTACTACTTTATAATAGAGAATCAGGATATGGAAAACAAATGGATGGATGGATGTTGTAAATTGAATAATATTTACTGTACATGGTTTAATTCTTGATTCAATAAAAAAGGGTTATAACAGCACACTTTCTTTTAGAAATTCTGTGTCCACACAACTGTATGTCCATGAAGGCTGAGCAGTCAGGGAATGAGACTTGGGAATGAGCAACAGGCCACATGAGAAGCACAAACCAGTAAGAGTGTGATTAGAGTCTCAGTTTTCAAAAAGTGTACATTCTCACCTGTCCACACTGCAACACCAAGCCAGCATTTATAGATGTATATGGCTCTGGAGAGCGTTTTCAAAAGTCTCCGTTTTCTGGGGTTAGAAGTCACAGAGTAGTGTGACCGAAACAGAAAAATGGACACTAATGACTGCGTTTTTCAACAAAAACATAGTAGTGTGGATTTAGCCTATGAGCACAGATGTGCCGGCCGGCAGGGAGTTTGGGATTGAACCCCACCAACTGTTTGATCATACACAAAGTTATGATTTATGTACTTTCACTCCTTTGCCTCAAAATTAGCTCCTTTCTGAGAGTGCTGCACATACAGGTAAGTTACAAGCACCCATTCATTCAGCTTTACTTGCTTATCTTTTCTTATTCCATTTATTCCACTATTAACACTTAAGATAAAAAAAGAACCCCCCCAGCAACAAACATACACATACACATACTGTATTAAAGCAGAGCAGTTTCTATTCACCATAACAATGTCAACTACCCCAGAATTGTATTAAATAATACAGCAAACAAGACACGTTTATGAATCTTTAAAAAAAAAAAAAAAAACTTCCATAACAATTCTTATACACATGTACTGTACACCCTGTTAACAACACTTTTCCTTAAAATTCGCGTTAAACTTTTTGCATTTCTTTCATTTTCTTTTATTGTATGCGTAGTTCATGAATGCAATCGACTCGGATGTATTGTTATGGACTTTGCCTTGACGCTGGATTCGCAGCCTTGGGGACACCTGAATCATTCTGTAGTTCACTGGACGAGCCTTTTTCTTTCGATTGCCCGCACCTGTCTGATGCCTGATTTGCACCGTGGAGATGTAGGAGCTGCGGATGTTCTGTCTTCTTGATCATAACGGATATGCTGAATTGCTGTCGACTTCTTCTGTAAGTGCTTCGAGTGGCAATGACTGAGAAGTGAGCTGATGTTTGCAGCCACCTATCTGTCTAGCGGCTTTGGGGCGATCGCGCTTGTAATACCCAGCGTTATATGTTCTGTATGTGGTTCTATGTCGGAACCTCCGAGTTCTGGTAGTCCATCAGCATCTTGTGGATTTTTTAATGCTTTGCTATCATCGCTCATCAGCGCCACCCCACCCCGCCCCGTCCTGCTCGTCTCACCTTCTCCGCTGCGCTGCGGTCCATCCCTGCTTCTACTTGTAAGCGCCTAGGGCTTGGGAAAGGCGCTATATAAATAAAATGTATTATTATTAATAGTAAATAGGTCAGTACCAAAAAGGATAGAACTGTATTTGTCGCCGGGGGAGATTTGTCTTTTTACAGAAGCTAAATAAATAGATAAATAAAGATAGAGAGAGATATAAACGCACACTATTGGCTGAACACACCAGAATAACTAAAAAGCAAGAAAACCTCTTGCTTAGTTAGTACAGTCACACTAAGGCATTATATTGGCGATGGTATAAAGAAGCTATATTTTTAATCAAAAAAGAAACAATATAAAGTAATTAGTAAACACAACGCATTGAAATATTTAATTTGGTTTTTCTCTTTTTCTTCCTCAACGGATCCGAAACTAAACATCACGAGTATCTCACGCAGCCAGTAACGGTGACGTCACGGTCTGCGCCTCATTTGATTGGCCAGTTCCGATTAGCTATACAGTATAGGATTGCGACATCAGAGCTTTATAAAAGCAGGCGACAGGTACGGCCTCATTAGCGGCGAAGTGCTCACTGGCGAAAGCTGCATGTAAGGCCTGAGTTGACGGGTCAGCGTCCCGGACTGACTTTGGAGGGTAAGCTGCTGGGAAACTGATGAAGAAACACCTCCTACTACTTTTCAAGTACAGGGGATTAGTCAGAAAAGGGAAAAAGAGTAAAAGACGAAAATGGACAAGTATATATTACGGAAGGCTGAACCCAAGGACGTCTCTGACATACTGCGACTCATAAAGGTAAGAGCTGTCCGTCTTTACATTGAGATCCTGGTAATGTTTTGTGGTGTAACTGACGAATGATTAAATCCAGCCAGTAAAGTCTTTACGATTAAGGAATATTTAAAGACATATAACTGAAAGTTCAGAATATATATAGGAAAGTCTCCAGTTAGATATTACAGATTAAAAGTTGGAGGGAAGAATTTAAAACTTTTTATTGTGAATTCGCGATGCCAATTATCTGTACTGTGTTAGAGGAAGTGCCTTATCCAAAAAACTGAAAGCGAATACGGAATCAAAGATGCCGTTCTGCTTATGCAAGGAGAATCGAGAGGTTTAGTAAATCCCGTGCTGTCCCCGTCCTAACCCCCCCCCCCCCCGTTTCCGCCGGAAATGAGGCAGAGGGAGGATGGCGAAGGGTTTTTGGGGCGCAGGACGCGAGGGCCTCGAATTGCGAATGATTGTAGTTAATCACCGACATTTTTATCTTTTTTACCACGTTGAAAAAAATCGACTCTGTCAGTATGTTTGTGTATTTTTCAGTGTCATGTTTTCCATCCATCCATCCATTATCCAACCCGCTATATCCTAACTACAATGTCACGGGGGTCTGCTGGAGCCAATCCCTGCCAAAACAGGGCACAAGGCGGGGAACAAACCGCGGGCAGGGCGCCAGCCCACCGCAGGTGTCATGATTTGGCTTAACCTATTTGTTGTTCTTTTTAGGAACTTGCTAAATATGAAGAAATGGAAGATCAAGTGATCTTGACTGAAAAAGGTACATTTTTCAATATTGTATTGATTTAAATTTAACGTTTTGGACCCAGTCACATTATTTACTTTTCAATGTATATTTAGCATTTATGTGGGTGTATTTAAAAAGTCTTCTCTTTAAAACTGACATTTTTGCCCTTTTTGTCTTCGTGGTTAACCAGTAGGTAGTGAAAAAGGCTTTGCCAGATGTGTGCTTTTTAGGGGAAAAAGACAATTAAGACTTCTGTCTCATATTTGGAAAAAGTAACATTTCAGTAGATTAGTCTCAATATACTGCTAGTTTTGATTTTAAACATAAATCTTGTTAAAAAATGAGAAAATGAATTGTGATTAAACAGCCCCACTAAAATGAACATTTTAAAGCCTCTACTTGAAAACTACATTAACGGCAGTGTGGGTAACTGCTACTGTATTTTGACATGGCAAACATACTTTGGAGTGTTTCTAAAAGCAGCTGTTTTAATTAATGTAAATTAAATGGCCCAGTTTAGATACTCCATGACCCTGATCTGGATTAAATAACAAGTAAATCCTTTTGTTTAGCACTTTTCTGACCTACTCAAAGCACTTTACATAGACAGTGGGAGAACCATTTCAACCTCTCAGTGTGCAGCATCCAGATGGATGATGTGACGGCAGCCGTTCTTGTTCACCACTTTTTAGCTATTAGGTGATAAATGAGAGAGACACATTAGCCAGTTCAGGGCTGGGGATGATTCTGGGGACAGAATGTAGTAGGCCGTCGTGGGCAATTTAGTCCGAACATTGGGGAAACACCCGACTCCTTTTAAATGATGCCCAGCGATCTGTTGTGACCACACAAATCAGGACCTTCGTTTGTATGCCTCATCCTAAGGATTAAGCAGGGTTTGAAAGTTATTTTAATTTTCTTTTCAGAAGTATAAGTACCTGCTTTCTCTTTGTTGCAGAACTACTAGAAGATGGATTTGGTGACCACCCTTTCTACCACTGCATTGTGGCTGAAGTGCCAAAGGAGCTTCAGTCCATTGAGGGTAATCCTATATTTCTGTTACTAGGCTATCAATATATAAAAGTAAAGAGCATATAACAATTAATTGTAAAAAATCTTTCTACATTAAAAAGTAAATGTTAAAAGTTTATATATTACAACAAAGTACTTAAGATGTATCTTGTCTACTGTGGATGTGAAGTGTAAAGTATAGGGTGACAGCATGCTACTATATTTACCCTACTTTTGTTGCATTCTGTATTGATGTTGAAATGTATTCTCTCAATTTATCCCCAATCTTCAGGTTACAGTCTCTAGCTTTGCCATGTACAAGGCCCTTGGCATGTACATGGGTGGGCGGGGAGGTAACTGAAAGATCCATTACTCAGTAACATTCCTAAGAGGTAAGGTCCGATGTGCCATGACCCATTGCCTGAAACTGTACACGGTAGATCAGAACTTTACTGGTTAGCAACAGACTCTCCACGCACCTTAACAAGGTGATAACGAAGTATTCTTTTCTGCATTTTAAAAAAAAAAAAAAAAATTGTGTAAACTGACAAAGTGGCATTGGCTTTCCTCAGTGATTCCAGCACAATGATTTGAAGATTACTTCTTGCAAAGGGTGTTTGTTTTACTACCCTCACCTGTTTTAACTTGAATCCTGCCCTTGGCCAGACGGGATTACTGCTCTAGTCTGGGTGCAGTCAATTCAGAGCTCATCTTGAAAAGGAACGCTGAAGCTGATGTCTGTAGGAGTGCTGTCTGTCATATTGATGTATGTGAGATAACTTTGTAGAAGGTTTTGACCTACCGTGTAAATTGTGTGACTTTTGTTATTCCTGTCTACTGTTAACTTCAAAGCAGGGTCCAGGGTTTGTAAATGTTGAGAAGGGTAAAGATTCTGACCATGAAAAGCAAGTTGTTAGTGTCTCTGTGCACAGTCTTGTTTTATAGTAATGTATTTTTCTGAAGGAAACCTGTCCTCGACTTTACTGGTTTGTAAAGTTTCTTCCCCTTAGATTGTAGTATTTTATTTATTTATTTTTTTTTTCATGCTAATTACAGATTGAACGTGATAATACTTCAATACGCTGATAATTTAATCATTTGCTTTTTTCCTTGTAGGGTACACGGTCGTTGGCTTTGCAATGTACTATTTCACATATGATCCTTGGATTGGAAAACTCCTGTATCTGGAAGACTTCTATGTCATGAAGGAATACAGAGGTATATTAGTCCTTGAATTTTTTACTGAAATTTCTTATCCTTGTAAATCTTTTTCTTTTTAAACATGGGTTAACGTTTTGCACGTCTTCTATTGCAGGTTATGGAATAGGTTCAGAAATCTTCAAGAAGTTAAGCAATGTAAGTAAAGCTCATACAGACTTAAGATAAATGCAGAATACAAAATGTTCAATGTCTGTACTTATGTATTTTATTTTTAACAGACTGCAGTAAAAACTCGATGCAGTGGTATGCACTTCATAGTTGCAGAATGGAACACTCCATCCATCGAGTTCTACAAGCGGCGCGGTGCTTCGGACTTGTCATCGCAGGAAGGATGGCGCCTTTTTGAGATTGACAAGGAATTCTTAGTGAAAATGTCAAAAGAGTAAAAGTGCATATCATGGGAATGCAGATTTTGAAATATTTTATCCTCATAATGAACATGTGTTCAAAGATCATTCTTGCTTAGTATACTGTAAAAGTGGTGCTTTTAATTAGAACTTCTTAAACGTTTCTGCTTAATTATGTATTTTGTAATTTCATGTAAATGTGTAATATTTTTATTTATATTAAACCTTGAAAGTTACTTTCAAGCTTTTTTTTTTTTTTTTGTTTTTTTAATATTGCTTAATGTGAAGTCTAAAAGATGCACATGATTGGCCCCAAAGGTTAATTCCCATCTTGGTAATAATTAAAATTCAAAAGCTCGAAAGACTTCATTAGCTAGCACTTCAGTCTAGTTGTTCATTCTTTCGGACATTAGAGTCTAGTGCTTCTTACTGGCACTTCTATTGTCTTTGTCTCCCTGCCCTGCTCCAGAGCCAGTCCACTGATGCTTTTTAAGTTTTCACTCAGTAAACATCTTACTCTCTGTAAGTTAATGTGACAGCGTGGCCAGTCTTAGCACCATCTGAATGGATTTCCATTCCACCCGTTGTCGCAAGTCTTCACTCCATTAACATTCTGGTTTGCGGTTTGCCCCAGAGATGCACAGTCATAAGTTAATCAGTTTAATTCAACTCGCAGCATACTGCATTCTATAAAATAAGAATCTCACACACCTAATTAAAGTAACAAAATAATGATGAAAATTAAGAAGTATGAATTAAATGCAAATAGTTCAAGCAAACCTCAATAACCCACAGCTGAGATTTATTCTCTTTCAAGCCCGATCACCCCTACTGCTGCATTCACACTTGTGAGGCCGTTGTTGGGCCTTCATGGGTTTGCATTGTTGAACACTCCTGACATTTTATGCCTTAAAGTATTTGTGAAAGTTTTTGTTTTAAGTGTGCGGTTTCATCAAGGATTTAGAGCTGGGTTAGGTTAATAAGTTATTTTGTTTTATTTTTGGTGATTGCACTGCTGTTGTAGCTGTTAATCGAAGGAATGAGAAAAACCTAAACACAAATTAATACAGATTGTGTGGCTCTTAAATTTTTTTACCTTGTGAAGTATTTTGAGTTAAAAGGAAAAAAAATTAAAAAATAAAAAAACGATAAAAGTAGTATTGATGGTACACGATAACAACCCCCCCCCCAACTCCAAAAATCACCCTGTAAGTGGTGTCCTTATATGATTGAAAGTTAAGAGAGAGATGAGTTGGAATACTGTATGAAGTTTGAGTAAAACTCGTGAAATAAAGCAAAAGCCCATCAATGTCAGTTCTCTTTTGTTGGTAGTGTATGTGGTATTCTGAGCACATCCATCTGATCTTGTGAATCTTCACCCTGCACAACTGGAGGTGCAGACAGGTTGAGACCACAGTAACGGTGGGCACCATTCAGTCCTGAGGTGCACATCGGCAGCTTTCTCTCTTCTGTTCAAGCCAGAAAAAATAAATACATTTGAACAGAACTAAAGTAGCGTTGCATAAATAGGCTTTTGGGTCATTGAATAAGAGGTCTGCTTTACCGTCACGTATGAGTTGTGATGGAAAATGAAGAGTGATATATTCTGATGGGCAGCAAAAGTTGGCTGTGCCCTGCAGACAGAGACCTACCCTATGCTTATTGTTGTCAAGAGGCAGGGCCTGTTAAAGCCCATTGTGGCACTTCCTGTGTGATTTTGGGCTATACAAAAATAAACTGTATTGTATTGTATTGTATTACAGCAAATCATACTTCTACCAACTATTGCAGTGTATTTAAATATTTTTTAATGACTCTTCTTAAATGCATTGTTGTTTAGAAGGTTTTATGAAATAAGGAAAAAACACCTGATGGAAGCTTTCATGATTTTATCATATACATCCATAAAAAAAAATACATCAGAACAGTCTAGACGAGAGCTGGCCATTCTGCCAAACAAAGGTCGCCAGTCCTATCCACTTAATTTTTTCAAAGTTCTGTAAATCCCTAAATTCTTACTGTCTACCATACAGCCTGGTTAGCTTATCCCAAGTGTCTGTGGTTCTCTGTGTGAAGAAAAACTTGCTAACATTTGTGTGAAATTTACCCTTAACTTCACAACTCTGTCCCCGTGTTCTTGCTAAACTTATTTTAAAGTAACAGTCTCAATGCACTGTTCTAATTCCCTTCATAATTTTAAACACCTCTTAATCGTCTTCTGCTTAAACTGTAAAGGCTCAGCTCTGTTAAATCTTTCCACATAATTCATTCCCTTTAGCCCTGAAATCGGCCTAGTTTCTTTTCTCTGGACCTTTTCTAGCACTGCTATGTCCTTTTTGTAGCCTGGGGGCCAAAACTGCACACAATACTCCAGATGAGGCCACAGCAGTGTATTATAAAGCTTGTGCAGAACCTCCTTGGACTTGTACTCCACACATCAAGGTGCTATATAACCTAACATTCTATCAGCCTTCTTAATGGCTTCTGACTTAAGGGTGTATACATTTGTTTGATATCCATAGCTCCACTAAAACTTGCATGCTGCTTATTGTGCAAGTATGAAAATATGCCTGACTAATTTATTTATTTTTTTATTGTATTTTCATAGCTGATGTTACTTTCTGCCAGGAGCAACATGGTGCGTGTCGTAGACTTTGTACTTCAGCCTGGGCATTTCAATGATCTGATTAAAAGCCACAGTGGATCTTTAATATGCTGCTAACACAGCAGCAATATTTTCTTAAGAGATCTGCAATACCACATCAGTATAAATCAAGTAATATTTACACAAATAGATAAATTCATATTACAACTGTAATAACAATAATTAAGTTTTAAATGGAACACAGGGCCTGTTTGTAAGATTGTACATTTACATGTATTTGCTTAGCAGATGCTTTTATCCAAGGCGAC
The DNA here is from genome assembly GCA_026402145.1 of Polypterus bichir lapradei. Lineage (NCBI taxonomy): Eukaryota > Metazoa > Chordata > Cladistia > Polypteriformes > Polypteridae > Polypterus > Polypterus bichir. Next base: position 16,723,152 of record JANRMT010062834.1, read on the forward strand.
TTACAAAAGAAGTTGTCATAATAGAGTAATACCAGCATGGAGTGTGTCCAAGTGTTACAGGACATGACTACAAAATTGATCACAAGTGAAAAGCTCAAAATATAAAACAAAAGACAACAAATTACAATTCCTAGATGTACAAAACCTGACAGAAATGCACCAAACACGAGGCTTCAGGCGCTCCTTAAACACATGGAGGGAGTCAGAATTTCAAATGGAGGTGGGCAGCTTGTTCCACCAGCCAGGAGCTACACATGAAGAGAGTTTGGACTGAGATTTGATACCACGCAGAGATGGTATCATCAGACACCATGTAACAGCCAACCTGAGTGGTCAAGAGGAAGTGCAGCATCTCACCAGGGTCTCCATATACAGGGGGGGGGGGGGGCCAGATCTAATTTTGCAGATCCAGATCGTCTGGATGACTTTGATTTATGCGGGAACAATTCCAGTTCAGCGCAAAGACGATTCTTCATGTCGTCAGTTCACACACTTCTCGATGATCCGGGATTTTTTGGGTGATTTTCTACGTAATGAACTTAATAAGTTATAGCATAATGAAAACTGCATAATTAGACTCTGTAGACAGGTATCAACAATTTGAACTAAACACACGCCACATGCTGCTATACAGCAGCTATTGGGGGGTGTGGAAGAATAATTTTATGGTAACAACATTCAGACATTAGCTGAAGAGTAATAAGTGACACAGATGGACAGGCTTTTCTCCTGCCTGATTACTGACTTGTCCTGTTAGAGGATATGTTTCTTTCCTTCATCAAGATGTTGATTTCTACCACAAGTGGTCTGAAGAGAGGAGTGACATGTGCCACCTCGGCTGGTAATGCGCACACTAAAGACTATCTCAAATGGCATAAAAATTGAGAACAATAACTGGTTGAATGTGGTAAGTCAAAAAATAAGAAAAAAAAGGTTATATCTACATTGAACATGAAATAAAGTAAGAGACCCAACATTTCCTTCATCAGGAATGTCACCCAGACGTTGGGTCTCTTGCTTTCTTATTCAGCGTGGGTGTAAACTTTTAACTTACTTTCCTTATCAAAAAGAAATGACACTTCTAAGAACCCATTCCTTTAAAAATATTCATGAATGTTTCTAATAGTTTATTATAAACGTTGCAGTCAAAGAAGGAATAATTACTTACCAGCTATGCCCCAGGCTTTAACCTTCGTATTATCTCAAAGAACAGAAGCAATCAAAATGAGGAGTCACACCCAAGCCATTTTTTTTTTTTTACGCATCACAGATTTAAGAAATAGCCCAACTGGGTGTGAAACCTCCCCAGTCTGGAAACTGTGCGTAAAGATCCAGCAATGAAAAATGCACAGCATAACCTCTGCCCACGGCATTTCACAACATGCTACTGTGTTAAGATGCTTGACTTAATAAGATTGCTTCATTTAATCTGTCACTGTACTTGGCCAGCACCAGTATAGGCCCTCACTCACTTTTCTTATTGGCCTTCCATATAGCTTAGGTTTTTACATTTGTTTCCACTCAAATAAAACTTTGTGTGTACTGTATGCATGAATTTTAATAAACATCTCCCCCAATTAAAATATCAGTTGATTATAAATTTGCACAACATCACCAGTGTTAACTGCATCACTCCAAAAATTAAAAAGTATTTGGAAGCCACATACATGGATGGTGATTAAACAGCATGCGTCTGTATAACAAAGGTTTTAAATCAGGAGCATCTTTCAATACCTATAATAAATAGTTTTTTCTACTTCTAATGTTTATAATTTTTCCTTCACGTTTACAAAAAGTGGTCAGACATTTACACAAATATACTTTCCGTACTCCGATCTCTTTGTGTTCCTGTTTGTGACACCCATTTGCGCTTTACTTTTTCCAGACGGGCCGTTTTATCAACTGTAATTGGTCAATTCCCACCGCAATGCCCAAATTTATCAATAATTGGGTAGCAACAGCTGTGAATTGCAGGTCACTGGTTGACGAACTTTAACTATCTGCGCCATTGACACTAGTGGCCCTTCACAACCCACAATGAGGTCTGGGTAACCACTGTTATCTTCTTCAGTGGTGTTGTTCCATGACAGACCACCACATCTCAGATTTTGTTTGAAATTGTTGAAACTGATTATCTCACATGTCAAAGTCACTGGTGTGAATAACAATTTCAAGATATGGTGGGTGGGGAGGTGGTGAAAATTATGGAAATATTTTATACAGTTGCGTGAAAAAATAGCAGGACAACAACAGTAACCTGATAAACCACTGTTATGAGTAGTAGTGATATTTCAGCGCGACAAATAATTTACTTGTAGATGCAGTAGTTTAATAGAAAAACAACAGATCCAACTGCCATGACACACTCGCTGCTCGTTCTGAGTAATTGGCCCATTTGTTGAAAATAACATCAGTGTTGAGTTTAATTAGAGAATTCATTAATTCTGTGAAAAACAGGAGTCATTAATTGTCCTTTGTTAAGGAAAAAGGGAAGCAAATGTTTCACACATTGTTGTAAAATATATTTCCTTCTGAACTGCGAAGTAAAACAGACCATTCCAAACATTTTTTGGAGGAATAACATAAGTTGATTAAAGAAGGGATAAAAACAAAGAATTGCAGCAAATGATAGGATGCTCAGCTAAAATTATCTCAAATGCTTTAAAATGGCAACAAAAACCTGAAACACACTGAAAAAAATGAGCAACTACTGTTAAAATGGATTGAAGAATAGTCAGAATGGCAAACATTCAGCCAACCATCACCTCCGGAAAGATCAAAGGTGATCGAAAATGACCTGTAAATACTGTTACAGTAAGAAGACTTTTGATTGAAGCTATCAGCAAGAGGCCCTCATAAGGCACCACTGTTGAAAAAACAGCATGTGCAGAATCGGTTAAAGGTTTGCCAAGGAACACATTGACTGGCCCAAAAAGAAATGGTATAACATTCTGTGGACTGATGAGAGTAAAATTATTCTTTTCTGGTCTACTGGTCATCAACAGAACGTCAGATGACCACCGGGTACTGAATTCAAGCCACAGTGCACTGTGAAGACAGTAAAGCATGGTGGGGCAAAAATCATGGTATGGCGATGTTTTTCATACTACCATGTAGATTGTTCATCCTGGGCTGAAATACCTGTTTATAGGTGCCAGAAGTTGGCTGACTCGATGCAATGCAGATGCGCAGCAGTTATCAAAAACAATGGTTCTTCTTCTTCTTTTGGCTACTCCTGTTAGGAGTTGCCACAGCGGATCATCTTTTTCCATATCTTCCTATGCTCTACATCTTGCTCTGTCACACCCACCACCTGCACGTCCTCTTTCACCACATCCATAAACTTTCTCTTAGGCCTTCGTCTTTTCCTCTTGCCTGGCAGCTCTACCTAAGGAACCTTTTCCCAATATACTCAGTATCTCTCCTCTGCACATGTCCAAACCAACACAATCTTGCCTCTCTGACTTTGTTTCCCAACCATACAACCTTAGCTGACCCTCTAATGTACTAGTTTCTAATCCTATCCTTCCTCATCACACCCAGTGCAAATATTAACATCTTTAACTCTGCCACCTCCAGCTCTGTCTCCTACTTTCTGGTCAGTGCCACCGTCTCCAACCCATATATCATAGCTGGTCTCACTACCGTCCTGTAGACCTTCCGTTTTTACTCTTGCTGATATCTTTCTATCACAAATTACTCCTGACACTCTTCTCCACCCATTCCACCCTGCCTACACTCTCTTTTTCACCTCTCTTCCACAATTCCCATTACTCTGTACTGTTGATCCCAAGTATTTAAACTCATCCACCTTCGCCAACTCTACTCCCTTCATCCTCACCACTCCTCTAACCTTTGGAATTGAATGTGTAGTGCTTCCACTACATTTGAAATATGGAAATAAATGCTATTAAAAATATTTCAGTTTATTCACATTCTTGAACACAACTGTGTACAGAATAATTGGTAGAATAACAGAAATAACAGAATAAGACCACAGCTAATATAATGTTTATATTAGACACCTGTCAGAATACATACTACACTCTTAAAAATAACAGCTTTTTAATAGCATTTTATGCTTCTTTATGGTAGCACCATTATTTGACAAAGCACCATTTCATTCTGGGAAGGGTACTTTGCACATAAATTTGGTTCTTTGTGCATCCAGCAGGAGGCACATGCTCCCTGGGAAGAGGTTCATTAGAGATTGCCGTCTTTACTAAATCCATATCTATTATAATAAAAAAAAAACTTGAGTTGAGACCTGATCTTCTTGGGAAAGACACTTTAAGGTCCCATGAGACAAAAGGACAGCTGCTGTACAGGCTTTTAAATGACTGACACGCAGAGCGAAAAGCAGGACACGTAGCTTGGCAGCAGTAACCCAGCAGCTGATCTGTACGCATCTCCTTAGCGTTTTTCAGTCCCAATCCCCCCCAACCCCCTTCACAACTTGAGCAGCAGAGACACGAAGTGGCTGGCAAGTAGCGTGGGGGAGGGGGTGGGTGAGCAAACCGAGCAGGGGGCTTTGCCCCCTAGTATATATATTGTCACTCACAAACGCATGGGGAGCAGTTTAAGGACCCAAGATGCACCGCGACAAGTCGTGCCAGAGGACAACGGCAGCGTACTAACCTTTCTCTTCTTATTTTCTCAGGAAGAACGAGGAGCCACCGCCTTAATACCGCCCGGAGGACCCAAAAAGCCGCAACACTTCTGGGTTCCTTTCTTCCCTCTGGTCCCCGTATGATGATGTCAACAACCCATCCAGCACCACGATTTTCCCAGCATCCCACTGCGTCATTTCCGGTCCATCCACATAAATTTTCCGTTCCTTCTATGTCTTTTTGAGTTTGTAAGAAACGAATTGACCTGAGCCTTTTGTTAGAGTATACGGGCTAAAAACCCCAAACCTTCATGCAGTGTTTGTCTTTCTTCACTATATATATATATATATATATATATATATATATATATATATATAAATACACACACATACATATCATTCAATAGTGATACGGTGGTGATTGAAAGAATCAGTAACACTAACGAAAGATTATACTTGCTTCTGTTTAATTGTTTAACACTCACAATAATATAACAGTCAAAGGAGAGCTGTACTTGACCATGATTCAGTTGGAGTTTCCTGTGATCAGCGCTTGTCCAGTCTTTGACAGAGTGTGGGAAACTGTTGTCCTAGGCACGGGCAGGAGCGATGTATTCCATTCTTCCGTAGGTAAGCTCTGGAGTTCCATGCAGTTGTTCCATTTTTATACCTCCTCTTTAAACATGCAATCTCCAAACATGGATACAATTGGTTTGCTGACTGCAGAGGCAACTTGCTTGGGAACCTTTAAAATAGATGTTGACCCTGACGACCCTGGCCAAACAGGGAACATCAGCATTTCAGCATTGTGTCACACTTTGCTCATCTCATTTCCCTGTCAGGTTCAACCCCATCATTTAGATTCTCATTAAAAATAAAATTACGTGTATGAATAACCTTTACAGATCACAGTGGCACACTTAAAGCCTTTGCCTACACTTTGTGCTTTGAAAAACTTTAATATGTAGAAGAAACTGAAAGCTTTAATGTTTGATAGGCCACCTAGCAGCACACAAGCAGATTAAGAAAACCTGGCTTGAGCCTGTGCTATTGTATGCAGCGAGAGTCCTTTTGTCCATCCCGATAGTCAGAGATGGGCTCATCACTGGTCATACCAGGTGAAGAGATAGGAGTAAAAAAAATGTACAGTACAAGGAATGGCTGATGCAGTAGTAAGAGTGTGGGAGCCCTGACCATTGAAGGTAAGTGGCAATGAGAGGAAAAAAATCTATTCAAAATTGGTTCAAGGCATTAGCTTTGTCCAAGTTCCCCTCCTGCACCTGAACCCTAAATTGTTTAAGTCCAGTAATTATGCCCAGTCAACTCCAGACATCTTTCATGTTATTCTAAGCCAGTTTGTTTTCTATTTCAGTTCTGTACACTTCCCTTCACTCAGCTTTTTCTTCAGCACTCTCTTCAGAGCCTCTTAGTCGCCAGATTTGAATGTTCTAGTGTCGACATAGAACTTAATATAGTCTGTGATGCTGTAAGTCCCTTGATATCATTCCCTTGTGAGTTGTATATCATTTCCCAGTCTGTCCTTTGGAAACAGACACTCAGAGCCATTTCAGCCTTTGAAGGCCACTACTTCTATCTTGGTGTGAGCAGGTTTCAATATGAAAGGCTTGTAGATGAAAATAAGATGGATCAGACGGTGGTCAGATCTCATCAATGGTACCACAGGTTTACTGTACATTTAAAGGCATCTTTAACTTTTGAATAAAGCAAATCCAGCGAGTTGTGTCCACGAATGGAACATGAAACTGATGGAAGTTTGTTATTGTTCCTTCCAAAATCACATGGCTGTATACAGTCATGCGAAAAAGTAAGTACACTCCATGAAATATTTACTTTTTTTAACAAATGTGGACATATGAAGATTTGTTCTTCAGTTAAACAGTATCTATAAGTAAAGGTGATATAACAAACACCATTTCACCTTTATATTTTATATTTTGTCTGTTATCACAATGCCTAAATCAAAATAAGTCTCTGCAGCTTTCTAAAAGAAGACTACAGATGCCTATGAGTTTGGGAAGGGATTTATTAAGATCTCCAAACAACTGGAAATCAACCACCCAACCGTGCTGAATATTACCTACAACTGGAGAAGATTTCAAACAAAAGCCAACTTGTCCAAGCCAGGCATATCCAGCAAATTCATCCCAAGAGTAGAACTCGACATGCTGAGAGAAGTCTTCCAAGAATCCCAGAATTTCATCGTGGGACTTACAGGTAGCTCTAGCCACTGTTCATGTCAAAGTGCATGAGTTTACCATTAAAGAGATGATGTACAAATCAGATCAACATGGTAGGTGTGCCAGGAGGAAACCTTTTCTGTCCAAAAAGAACATCAAAACAAGATTAATGTTTGCCCATGAACACCTAGGAAAAGAACAGGACTTCTAGGAACAATGAGGTCTGAACAGATGAAGTAAATATAAAGTTATTTGGCTACAGTACTAGTAGACAAGTTTGGTGAAACCAAAGACAACATAAGAACTCAACATCAACTCTAAATTACAGCAGCGGAAGTATTATGGTTTGGGGCTAATACTCTAAGTCTGGGCCTGGGCACCACCACAGAATTCTCTATGAACTCTTCATTGTTCTAGGTGCTGCTCATATATAATTGACTGTCTGTGAGAAGATAGAAGCTCAAATGAAATTGGACCTTGCAACATGAAAGTGTCCCTAAACATACCAGTAAATTTACCAAAGAATGGATGGAAATGAAGGAAAAGGAGGGTTCTGGAATTGTCATGTGAAGGCCTATATCTGAATCCTATTGAGGTGCTTGGGGGGATTTGAAATGTGCTGTGCATGCATGACACCTCTCAAATATCTCACAGTTGAGAGAATTCATCATGGAGAAAAAGGAAGTTGATGTCAGAGACTGGTAAACAGTTATACAGAATGCCTGCCTGAGACTGTTTCTGCAAAAAGGGACAATGCCAGGTATTACAGCCAAGGGTGTACTTACTATTTCCTCAGAAGGAAATGGCATAAATGGCCTATCATATCAAATTTTTCATTGAATATATTATTGCAAAGTCAAATAATCTTTTTTCCAATTAAATTATCTAATAAGAGGGAGAGAAGTTGGGAGCATGCAATGATAGTATATTGTGACGCCCACCACATGACGAACCACCTGGATTGGGACACGAATGCAGCGGGTGACACCTCAACACCACACTGGAACAGTGTGAGGATTTTTATGCTGGATAGAGTGCTAATCCTGCCACCAATGCCCATGTTTTCCCTGTAAACTGGAGGACCTGCTTCCAGGGCTAGAGGCAGATTGTCAAACCCAGGAGGAAGCAATTGCAGGTAAGGTTCTTGCTCAAGGGTCCAATGGAGTAGAGTCACTTGTGGCGTTTATGAGATTCAAAACCGCAACCTTCTGATTGCCTCAGAGTCACCACTCTGCCCGTATGTTATCTAAAGATACTGTTTAAATGAAGCTCAAATCTTAATATAACTTTCATGAGGTGTACTTACCCTTTTACAAGACTGTATGCAGTAACTTAAGCCATGTGATTTTGGGAGGAGCAAACTTCCATCAGTTCTAATTGAGACTGCACTTTGTTGCAATATACTGTACATTAGTATACATAGTATACATATGTTACTTCATGTATATAAGTTACTGTTTTTTTTTTCTAACGAATAATATCTGCTGTTGAGGAGTTGACTGCCAATGCACAAGTGAAACTTGTATAATAAGCAGACTAGTAATCTGAGCAATAGAGACAGTGAGCACAGTCTAGTGGCTAAAATTATGGACTTTAAACTTCAAGATGTCAGTTTAATCATTGCCCCGACTTACTGTGTAGCCGCTAGCAGGTCACTTAAACCTCTGACAAATGTTGCACAAAAGCCTCCTGATTTAGAAGTTTCACAAAAATTAGCAGAACTGGCATAAAACATCTTTCAACAGAATATTACAATCAGGATGTACAGCAAATTAAAAATAAAGAACAGATATACTTGCCAAAGAAAATAGATTGTAAAACAAATATTTGATACTGTACACATTTTTATTTATAATAATTACATTGGAAGTTTAAAACCAACCTTGTAACTGTACAGTATTTTAAATAGCCTATAACACAGTGCAGATTATGAACCTGTAAAAGCTGTCAACTCCCTGAGTGTCAGTCCTCCAGCCAAATTCATCAAGGAGTTTACTAATGCAAAGACTGCTGGTTGATCCTGAAAGCTGCTTCAGCCGTTCCAATTCAAGGTCTACAAAAGAAAATTAATTTTATTTATGGCTTCACTACTGCAGAAAATACTGCAAACACATTTCTTAATTTTTTATTTACCTGCTGTATTAATTAGTATAAAACAGATTATTCCGCTATAAATGGTTAATCATTACTATGTATTTACTGGTACTGCATTTTTGTACAAGTGCATACAGCATGATCTGGCGGCGAAGCTTCACACAGGCAAGGTCTCACTCCCAGGTCACAGGAATTTAATCATTCATGCTTGTGAAGATTTAATTTAATAAGGTGAAATCTGAAAGCAATATGGTTCTTAGTTTAATCTCTAATTGGGATGCTATTTAAAATTGGTGACAGCAAACTAACTTAAGACAGCACAGTGGCACAGTGGTTAGTGCTGCTTCCTTATTACTCCAGTACTTGGTTTGAATCACTGTTCAGACACCGTGTGCATTTGAATCTAGTCTGAATGAACTTTTCCTCCAATATCCCAAAGACATGCATGTTAAGTCAACTGGTGATTCTAAATGTGAATTGATGTGGTGGTGGTCTGCATATTTATGTCCTGTAACATAATGGTGCTCTATCCAAGGATAACTCTTGCCTCATGCCCAGTTCTTCCTCAAAGGCTTTGGTACCCCACAACGCTCAACTCGAAATGTGTGAATAAATGTAGGATAAAATAGGCATTGTTAAAATAACAACACAGTTGGTTTAAGACTCTGTATATCAGTAAATATGGGCCGAAATTGCCATTTTTATGCAGTCTGCCACACAAAATAAATGTTCTTTCCAGTTATACAAACAAAAAGTAAGAAATGGTTACTGTTTTAAATGCTTGATACAGAATTTCAATTGATAAACTTTTCTTTATCACATAACAAGCAAACTATTCATGTGCACAATGTATAAGCATACCAAAGAACTGTTCATCTAAACACTGAAAAGTAAATGGTTAGCATTTAATTTCCTTTAAATTAAAAAAGCAATTTCATCGAGTATTACAAATAAAATGATTTTAATAACAACATTTTATTTGATATATTATGCAGCCACGGTTGGTGCATTTGGCCCAAGGTACACAAATTTGAACCAGGTTCTGATATAGTTCTAGTGTCTGCAAATGAACCATCGAAGGTACAAAAAACACTGAGGAGGAGGCAAAACCTGACAAAGGAATGGAAAATGCAATCTAATGCTGGGAAGTTCCAAAATGCTACATGAATGCAAAGGGCACATTAGCCATAAATACAAGATGGGTGAGGCTCTTATATCGGCAGCATCATCAGGAAAGGATTTGGACATTTAAGTTAATGTAAAATTATTCTCAATAAGGCAACGTGGAGAAGAAATTAAAAGAAAAAGGAAATTTTCTAAAACCCATTGAAAATAAATCAAGGGAAATTACTCTCAGATCTGAAATATGACATAGCAGTTCTAGAAGCTGTACAAAGAACAACTACAAAGCTCCTCCTCAGACTAAAGGGCAAATCCTACTTGGACAGACCAAAGAAATTAAACCTTTTGTAAGTCATGAGCAGTAATGGCATCAATAAACTTGATTTGGCAGAATTATTTCAGGTTAACTGTGAGTCATGTGTTACGGAACCCTGTTTTAATTTAAATAGAAGTGCTTAAGACATAAGCCAATATGCATTTTTTCACAGAATGCAGGATGGAAGTGTGAGTCAATTCAGGTAAGCAGTAGTGATGGCAGTTTTCTATTGTGCATTCAGACTTTCTCAGATTTATTTTTAACTCACTTCCTCAATTAAATGTTGCAGGGAGATGGAACATAAGAAGGATCTCAAAATTCACATATCTCAAAGTAGAATTATGAATCAGCCTAAAAGGATGTCTGAACTGTGAAATGATCCGTAGCCAGCAGAATGAAGTCAAATGAACTTGCAAACAAATGTGAGCATCATACAATAGCAATGCCAACCTGTATGCCCTTCCATCTATTTCCTATGCTACATGTTGTTTCTTTAAGTTCTAGAGACAGCCAAGATCCCTGGACAGATGTTAAAGCATCACAGAGCAGATTCTCACTCATTATCATCATCACCATTAGATTAATAGCAATTCCCAAGATTTACGCAGGTTAGTTCATTGTCTCCCAAATCTTTTTCTTCCATTTTCCACAGTCCTTTTAGGTGAGACCCATTCTTCTCATGTCACCCAACACTACCAACTCCAACCATGTTTTCTCCATTACTGCATTCTAATCAAAATGTTTTGCAAGTCTAAAAGTCAAACTTTACCTCACATATTCAGCTCTTTGTCTCACTCACAGGATGTTTCTGACTGTCTTCATCATGTGATCCTTCATTCTGAAAGGAAAGGAAGTAAAACAATGAGAGTACTATGCAGTAAATTATTGCATTGTACAGATCTGTCTGAAAAAATACATTTAGAGTTTCTAATTTATTGTCTGATTTTACCTGGACGATTTTAGTTTTGTTAGTCTTTTACTCTAGCACAGTGTGTTCTTTTGCTTGACCCTGAACAGTGTTTTTTTTTTTTTTTAAAAAAACGGGTTGCATCTTTCTGAGAACTTGATCATGATCAGTTGGAACCTTTCCTGAAAATTAGCATCAGATTTTGACAAAAAAAATCCTTATTGTGAAAATAATACCAAATGAGACTGTGGGAAACTTCTTGTTTCACAATTGCTAATGATGTATGTATTCATGTATGCCTGACATTCATCCATTCATAGAATCTGATAATGTTGACTGTGGTCTGGCATATCTCCAAAGAAGGAACATGGTGCACTGATTAAAATATGATAAACATCCATATCAGATAGCTTGGTCTAGTACAGGGATATCAAATTCAGCTTTACTGGTGGCCAAAATAACATTTTATATATCTCAATACAGGATGGAATATTTTACAAACCACTACTGATACATTTTCATTATAAAAAATATACCCATATCTATCTTCTCATCACAGTTCGATATTTTGCCTTGTGTCTCTCTTGAAACTGTCTTCCCACTTCATTAGCTTTTTCTTTCTTGGCTACTGCGGCAAGTTAGGAAAGCTCCAGGCAGCCACAGGACCAACATCGACATTGAGTGAAAAAAGTACATACAATATGTGCATAGCTGAGTGAGAGAGAGTCCAGACACATGAGAATTTCTAGCTAATGCAAAGTACATCCATTGACACCTATATTAACATGTCATGAATGAATGGCACTTGGTTGAATTAAACTAGGGGCACTGGTTATATACTGTACAGGCTACGTTCAGAGTTGGTCAGAAACATAGCAATTGCAAAATGCAAACATGTTTTTTATCCACAAACAATGATCATGTCAGTGCAACAGACAAAAGAATTATGTAGGCCAGTGGCAATAGTCAAATAAGCAGTGGAACAGGAGTCTTCCCTGATACCTGTGCAGCTCTAAAAATTGAGTACAGTGGTAGCAGTTGAATGCTTGAAGTCAAGCTACCATCTCTTTCATGAGACTGTCACACCTTTGTCATCACACTTGAGTTCTTTGTGGTAGAGTGGCAGGTCACCTTCTTTCCACTTTTTTGTTTTCTGTCAGCTCCCATTCTAACTAGCAGTTACCAGATGTGGTGCAATGTGCTGCTCAGATAAGCATGAGCAGACACTGAACATGCATTCAATGCCAGCTGTTCATGTAACTCAGCAAAATAAATACGGATATAATCTACATATGAAACACAGTCTTTGAGACAGTCTTTGACTAACAGTCAGAATGGACCATATGTAACATTTTTTGAATATTGTTGAAGTGGGGTACTTTAAAAAGGTCCTACTGCTAGATCTGGGCCAGGAGCCTTTGACATCTCTGTTATAAGGGCAGGATTTAGTTTTTAGTATCATCAGTGTCAATATGTATTTCTTGAATACCTGTATTAAGTTTCTGCATGGTCTTGTCTTATATGGCTTTCTCATAGCTTCATTTTATATTAATCCTGATACAGTCGACCCTTGATATACGATCTTGATATGCGAACAACTTGATTTATGACCCAAATGCGGTCACATGTATCCGCTTGTGCGATTGTAAACAAATAGCCGAGAGCGTTCGTAAGCGTCAGTCGGAGCCCAGATACATGTGTTTGTGGACGTAATTTCGGTCAGTGCAGTGATTTATCTATATATTGTGGTGGATTGCCGGCATTTTACTCCGGCCCTCACCCCCAGGCCGCCAGGAGGAGCTCTCCCGACAGCATGAACATGCCCCGAGTTCCAGCAGGGCATCATGGACTATGTAGTGTTTGTACACAGCCCTGCTGGATACCTTGGGGGCCACCAGGCGTCGCTGTAGGGGGGCTCGTAGGCTCTTATGTGCCCTATGACCCGGGAGTACGTCACGGTCACGTGACAAGAAGAAATGACATGCTCCCGGGCTGAAGAAAAGGACTATTTACCCTGACTCGGAAGGAATAAGGACTTGTGGACTGTTGGGCAGAAACACCTCCGGGTCAGGGAGTATACAAGGACTCTGGGAACTTTCAAATGGGGAGCTGAGCTGGGTGGTAGGAGGGCAACGCGTCTGGGAGTTGGAGGATTGGTATTATTATTATTATTATTGTTGTTGTATTGGTTAATGAATAGTGTGGAGTGGAGGGTGCTTGGTGCACGTAATTCCTATAATAAAACAAAGAATTATAGCACTTTTACCTGGTGTCTGGCGTGGTACCTGAGGGTTCAAGGGAGCGACACTGCCCCCTACTGTCACAATATATAATTCACTAAGACCATGGCAAGCAAGACGCATAATTGCTAAGGAAGGAAGAGAAGGTAACGAAGGTAAAGGAAGTGATTGTTAAGGGATGTTAGCAAGCGGGCTGGCGCGGCACAAGATGATGTCATCAGGCTGAGTCAGCACCGGCTTGCTTTGGAGTGTATTATTACAGCAGTTCACAACACGACCAGCTTTAAACTGAGTGCTCGACTACTGTCATTATTAACTTGAGAAACAGCGATCACAATCGAAACGAAGAAGGAAATTGTGTGGAAATATGAGAGTGGTGTTCGTGTGACCGATCTCGCTAATATGTACAGCATATCGAAATCTATCATCTCGACAATTTTACAAAGAAAAGATTTGCATAAGTAGGCTCCTTCTAAACAATAACCACCTTCCATTTCATTCTCCTCCTCCTTCCTTCCTGCAGCCCAAAGATGTCAAATTAAATGGTGAGTACAGTATGAAATTGTTGTTTCTGGTAGGCTAGGCACATTTTATAATTTTTTGGTTAGTACATTAGAAAAGGTATTGGTGTTTTAGTAAATTATGCACATTATACAACCCTTTTTTATTATGAAAAGGTTAAGTAAGTGTTGCTGTGGGAGGTTCGGAGCGCATTATGGGTATTTCCATTATTTCTTATGGGAAAAATAGTCTTGACTTACAACCAACTTGAGTTACAACCAGCCCTCGCGAACAAATTGAGTTCGTAAGTCAAGGGTCCACTGTACTCTGTATATGCATTTAATTATCATTATCATTCATGGTGGCTCCAAAATCCGTACTAACCCCTACTTTCTCTGCTGTTCTTTATCAGGTTTTCTGTGGTGGCGATCTCAAGTCTAAAGGCCGCTGGTCCTGACAAGATATTGGGCCCACCCTCCCCTAGCCACTGCTGCCAGCCTGAAAAAATCTACAGATGAACGAAAGGGCATTATTTAGTCAAATAGCAATGTTCATTTGTATTGTATAGGACATCAAACACAATTTAATAACTTAATTATTCTAGCTGAGTTGATGCCACATACTACATCACTGACAAAGCAATAACATGGTTTTGGATTAGTGTGCTTTAAATGAAGAGCAGGAAATTTGAGAAAAACACACTTACCTACTACACACATGCTTTGTATTCAATACTAAAACACAAACACAGTAAAACCCCACAACAAAATGTTTTGCAAAAATATGAATTGGGAAATAACACAATTATTGTCTGACTCCCTTCCTTCCTCACAAAAATCACAGTCACCAGTTTGCACACATGTACTTATGCAAGTTAAGGATATTTAAAAATATTGTTAAAATAACCCTGGATTAATATTAATTGTAATTGGCTCAGACTTATTCCACATTTTTTCCTACTGGAAAAATATTTTGTGAGTGTACTTAACTGCATACTTACTAATTATAGCACTGTTGACAAGTTGCAGATTGATAAGCACAGGCAAGTAAGAATTTCACTGTACTCTGTACATGCAGCAGTAATGACTCTATAAACCTAAAGCTGAATGAGTAGTACAGTACTGGATTATGCTGATGTGGAACATTCAGTGGTGGTGTCGCTCACAATCTATGCTTTAAACATCTAGCACTGCAATCAGCACTTGGATGTTTATGACTGACTCTATAGAGCTACAAACCATACAATTACAGCTATCAACTCAAGCCAACAATTATACAGGGTGGTCCAGAACTAATTATGCAATTTTAATTACGCTATAACTTATTAAGTTTATTACATAGAGAATTCACAAAAAATTATTTTTGTTGCCAAAGATGGCAGCACCTGTCCTGCATTCCAAAATGGCGGGGAGACAGTTGTCAGTCGAACAGCATTTCTTTTGTCTTGTATTGTTTTTCTGCATTGCATTAAAAGTTGCATAATTAGATCTGGACCACCCTATAGACAAGCACATAGCACCAGGTCTATGTACAGCAGAATGTAAAACTAGAGAAGAAATATAACATATTAGTTGTCCAACTTTCTGTTATGCGTTTCTCCTCACTGAGTGATTAACAATATCGTCAAAGTTATTAGTCAGTTCACTTTTTTATGGCCACTACAGTGTGCCTTCAAATGCCTAGTTGGTTGTCCAATTGTCTTGAGAGCTCCAGACCTGAAACCAGCTGGCTCATCCACTAGGCTATGTAGTCTAAAATGAGTAAGAGTGCTCAGTGATAAAATAGCACCTGCCATGAAGTGTGCACAGAGCTACAGGGTTAGGCTCCACCATCTCGCAACTGTAATGTAATAAATAATCAAGTTATCAGGTTGCTTTGTACATGCTCAAACTGATTGCGGACATGCAGTTCAATTTTTTTATTAAAAAAATTAATTGATTATATTTTTATTATACCAATTCCATTGCTTATTTTTAAAAGTTCTTTAGTTTCATTTTTTTGTAACGTAAGTGCTGTAATAAAAGGAAATCTGATAGGGACAATTTAAAAGAATATTGAAATGTAAACATTTCCAATGAAAGTGAAAGACTGATACAGTAATAGCCTTTAAGATATGAATGCTCAATTTTATTACAAATGCATTTGTATTCATAGTTTGCTCATCTACCAAGTTCAGAGATACTACATAAAAACATAAAATAAAGATAGGAAAGACAGTCCTGCCAATCAAGTTCATTCAATAAAAACACTGGCATGACTATTGGGTTTAAATTTAAGCAACTTTTTAGTCAAAAAACAATTATTGTCATTAAACTATTTTTTTAATTATATTATCAAATTGCTCTGAAAAAGAGCAAGTTCTGCAAAACTAGACGTTTTTTGGATTTTTCCTACAGCTCCCAATTAGAGAATCAAGCAACTTCATAAATTATGTTACATATCCCTTGTTTTTCCTAATTAATCTTACCTTTTTGTTTTTCTTTTTATTACTGTCTTCTGAGGTATATTCTTTCCAAAGTGACTCTAAGGTAACATAGCTCTGCAAACTCCATTCATAAAGTGACTCTCCTGTAGTCTGGAAAGTTTAATAAAATGGAAAAAGCATTGGGTTAACTAGAAAGTGTGTTTCATCCTACTGTTATCAAATATTAGACTATAACCTTGAAATTCTGTACCAGTGCGGCCTCTTCAGGAATTCAGTGACAATCAAAACAAGTCAAAGAGGTCACCAAAACAGCCAAAGAACATGTCATAAATAAACCTTACATTCAAAACTGCACAACTACACTTTTGAACCCAAATTTTTGCCTGGCAAAAAAAAGGAACTTTGAAAATCTTCATACACCAGTGAGAAAACCTATCTGTTTTAAAAAAAAGTTAAAACACTATGTGTTAAATAAATTAGGTAAAAGCCACAACAGACAAGAACAACTAAATTCAGCAGCTGCAAATGAGCTGGAGAGGAGAGTAAAAGCCCAAATAAGAAAGCAGACTACAGCAATACAACATTTTTTAAAATCTCAGACTTTTAGCTTATTCTGTCAAAAAAGGAACATTTTTTATTTAATGTAAAAATATGACCATTTATTTACTGGTAAGTTAACTGCAAGAGACCACCTTCCAAAATAAACATATAACAATAACGCAAAAATCTCATCAACAATGTAGTGTGTGCAATGTCAAAAGAAATTTTTGGTAACCACCCTTTAAATAGTTTACTGTAATTTCTAGCCAGTTTTGTTTAAGTTATGAAACATATTGAATTAATCTAGAAACTGTCTGGACGGTTTGTGTTAACTCTGTTGTTTGCATGTTACTTATATATTGTTGCTGCTTAATAGATCTACTATATGCCTGTTACTCAAAGAATTACTCAGTCATGAACAAAACGGTTGAGATTAGACATATTGTTGAAAAAATTAACTTATGAATGAATATACAGGATCATAAAAACTGTTAATCCCTGAAATAAATTCACCCAAATAAGGTAAGTGACAAGTTAAATGCATGGTGAAACATACAAAAAAGGGATTAAAATTTTATTTTAAGAAATCTTTTTCTTTGCTAAACTATTTTGTCTATGTCCTTACTTTCCAGTATTATGAACAAGGTAAACATATTTTTTGTAATATAAATATATATTTCTATCACTTTATTACTTTTCACCTTAGGAGATCAGAAATTAACTGAGATAAATATGCAGAAATTAAACAATTCTTTATAATGTCTGTATCGAACATTTATTTCTATATAATGCAAATATTCTTAATACCACAATTTCCTCAAAATAACAGTTTTGTTCACATGCAGGTGTTGTTTTGATTTCCTTTAGCTTAATAACCAGTGTTTCATTCGCAAGCTAAATTTTATTGCTCTGAGTTCTTCTCATACAAATTTGCAACTCAAAATAAGATGTATGCTTGAATTCACAGAATTAATACACAAGGACAGCCTAAATGAAGACAGAGTAGCACATAGGAGAGGCATGTTAAGGATTTCTAGTTAGTTCAAATTATTTTGAAATCCACACTAGAACTTTATACTCTTGCAGTGTTTTTAGCTCCTGCTGTTGCTAAATGTAATGGTAATGAGAGGTCTCTGAGTATCTAAGTGCACATTTTCAAGCATAAAGATCTCTTTTACTATTTCAAAATCATGAAAGTTGTTTATCACATTTTACATTTTCAAAATAACTGTTCAGAAAAATGTGACAATTTAAATGACTAATGTTTCCCTCACAAGTTCAGTTTCAAACTTTTTATCATATGGAAATTATAAAGTAAAATTCTTACTTTCTTATCTACGATGTACTATTGTCACAAGTCTAATTCCAAACACAGAGAATACATTCAACAATAAATACCACTCCAGTGTACGAATTTTCCAGAGATGTCTGCATGTACTAAGTTGAGAAATGACAACAAGCAAACTCATGATAACACACATCCAAATATAATATCTAGATGAAGGCCTTAAAACAATGTTTAACTCAATGTCTGTCAAGTAATTTTGCATGAACACTAAGAGAAGCTAGAACAGCAAATCTATTGATATTGTGACTTGCACCAGGGATCAGCTACATCCAATAAACCAAGTTTTTAGTAGGAAGGTGAAATTAAAACTATACAAAATATTAAGTAAGATTAACAACAGTAAAATAACCATTCGTGACACCACAAAAGTTGAATTATTTAGCTAAGCTAATGACATCTACTAAACATGAACAGCAGGTTACCACAAATAAGCATGGAGTGACAAGCAGAGTTTAGCCTGGATTATTTTTTTCCGTTCACTTGGAATTTGCAGTATTAATACTTACTTTAGCCACTGTGACAGCCTGTTGTGGGTAATACAAAGAAGTGCTCAAGGCCATTAGTCCTGATGGGTAAATTAGTTTCTTGATTCTAGAACCTGTTTGGGAAGAAATAGGTCATACATATTTAGTTATTTAATGCACAATGTATATAAAAGCACAGTTATACTGTACCTTAAGAAAGTATTCAGACATTAGACCAACTTTCTAATTTTATTAAGTAACAAATACACTGAAATGTTACACTTTGCTTATATTTTTATTTCAAGGCATGAAATCTTGACATTTTTATGTGATATAATTTTATATTAGAAAAAAATCGTTACAGAGTAAAAACTGAAATATGCAGTTCCCAAGTGTTCGATCCCCACATTTACATTTTTTTGTAGAGTCACATTCTGCAGCAGTAACAACTTTAGGTGTTTTGAGGGTGAGGATGCACAAGCTATGTATATTGTTTTGGGTTTGACTTTGACCCATTCATCCACATGATGATGCTTGTGTGTCACAGCATAGATTCTCATCAGGGCAAATGTCAGAGATTTGACTTGAACACTAGCGGATATTATCCTTTTTGTCCTTGAGCCACTCCACGTATACTTTAGCCTTGTGTTTGGGAACATTGTTTTGGTGAAAGATGAACAATTTGCCCAAGCTTCAGAATTTAGTAGAATGAAACTGGTTCTCTTGCAGTACTTGATTGTATTTTCCACCATCCATCCTTCTTTCCATTTTAAATATATGGAAAGTTCTTGTTGATGAACGGTGTTGCCACAACATAATGCTACCACCTCCATCATTTACTGAAAGTATGGATGAAAAGTATAGTCCTCATCCATCTTTTAAAGGTCAGTTTCCAGATGTAGCTTTTGTGTGATTAGCAAACTACTCTATGCTCTTGTGCACTGGTACCATATAGTTTTACAAAGAAAGATAAAGGGCTTATTATTACGGCCTATTTAACCTACATACCTCTTGCTAGAAAGAGTCCAATGATGCCAGTAAAGCCTATGACACCAAAGCGAGGGTAAAATCCTGGTGGTGGATTTTTCAGAAACTCGTAACTTTCTGTAGAAAGGAGAGAAAAAAAACAAAAAGACTAACACACTTTGAATTGTACCAAAGACAAAAAAAAAACATACTTATGGCACTGATGGCACATTTACAATAATGACAACAACAGAGGGAATACTGTAGAGGGCTGTTAAATGGACTATAAAATTGGCTAAAGAGATTTCCACCCCATCACATATCTTTTCTGGTACAGTCCTTCCCAATACATCTACAGTAGAAAGAACTGTAAGTGAAAAACAGCAACAGGTCAAGTCAAGTTGGGGAGCATGCACTGGTACAGTGCGTTGCCGGACCCACTACATGGCAAAACAACTCCGGATCCCAGTTTGCAACCCCCCAGGCAGACACGCGGTCCAGTCCCGCCCTGCAGAAATGACCCTCTATCTGCCGCAGCCAGGTGTTACGTGGGCAATCCCTTGGATGGTCCAGCCACTCGGGTACCAAGCAATGAGGATCTTACGAGCCGGATCACCATCGGAGAAACACGCCACATGGCCATAGTGCCGTTACTGACACTCCCTTACAATGCAGGTAATGTGCCTCATTCCGGCCTCCAAGAGCAACTGCTCATTCAACACAAAGTCAAACCAATGGTACCCAGGAATTTTCTGGAGAGACACAGTCCCAAATGAGTCCAGTCTTCGTCTCAAGTCACTGGATAGCGTCCGTGTCTCGCAACCATATAGCAAGACAGGAAGCACCAGGACTCTAAAGACTTGGACCTTCATCCTTTTGCATTGATATCGGGAGCGCCACACACCCCTTTCCAGTGACCTCATGACCCCCCACGCTCTCCCAATCTGTCTACTGACTTCACAGGAAGAGTCACCAGAGACATGAATGTCACTGCCAAGGTAAGTAAACCTCTCAACAAGATCAACACTCTCAGACACTGCTGATGGCTGTGACCAAGAAGTCATTAGAGGCCTGGATCTTGGTTTTTATCCAATGCTTACTAAAGAAGGTACAAGCAATTATAAAGTAGAACTTCAATTGCTAATAACGTGGAAGGCAATTATTTATATGTTTTAAATTCTTAAAGACAATAGTGCATTGACTGTAGTATGACAACGGCATAGTTGTTCACTTTAATATGTGTGTTTACTGTGATTTTTACCAAGATATGTATTCATATATCAAACTTTATTTTTCATAATGATTGCTTCGGTTTTTCTGAATTTTTCAACTAAAACGCTAATTTGGTAACTAACCTTAAATTTCTTTAAAAACATCATTAACTCAGCTATTAAGTGTACCAATTTGCAGAAATACATTTAAAATATTTTAAATATCTAAAGTTAAAATAAAAAAACTCCTACTTCGTACAAATGCAAGTATAACACATACTGTATCTTGATTAACAGGATAAAACGGATAATGTATATTTTAAGGTTTCACAGTCATGTACTGTAGGAAACTGGGCATTGATTTGTCGAACTCTTTCTTTTCTTCAGTACATTGTCTTAGTAATTTCAAATTAATACTGAACAGGAAATCACTTCTCTAAATTTCTAAAATGAAACCTACCACCTATCACTTAGAATCAGACCCAACAAATTTAGTGAAAGACTTAAATGCTTCTCCTGCAGCACACATTCCTAACATTAACAAAAGATCTTTATCAACTTTTTCGGTTCACAATGTGTTAAAAGTTGAAATTTTTAAATAAAAAAAATTTAATTCTAAAATACTTGATAAAAGTAGCATAAGGTATTCACTACTTATTACAAATCACTCTAATGATTTTAGTTGGGCTTTCATGTTTTTTCCTGTGCTGCTGCAGCATTAATGTGTCTTGTCAATTACACTATAATGTCTTTTTATGGAGGGAACACTACAATTATTATGATGTCAGACTTAAGTAAAGATTTTAACATAATTGACAACACTATTGTATTACACAGACTTGAAAATATTGTTGGACTCTAAGATGTCATATCTCACACATATCAAACAGATATCATAATATGCAGAAATGTGATGACTGTAGTCAGTCATTACATTCTGAATTTGGATGGGTTCGATAGTGGGACTTTAACTATCTTCCATTTACAATCTACTTTTGCTCATATGCAGATGATACTCAACTCCATCTTCTCTTCAGACAGCCATTTTTTCCTATTGTGGTCTTGATTAATTCTATTAATGACTGAGAACTGATAAGTAATAATCAGTTGTTTTTAAATACAGCGAAAACATAAATGTCTTTTATTATTTTGGAATGATACAGGCACCTTTCAACTCAGGAATCCTACATATTGGATTTCCTAACTCAGCATTAAGTTTAAGTGTTATCTTTGACACACACATTACCACATCAATGAAAACTTGCTTTTCCAGAAAAAAATTAAAAAATGTAAAATTGTCTAATTATTCAACATACAGAGAAGTTAATTCACGCATTTACTTCTAGAAAACTTGTCTTTTTCAGTGTGATTGATAGATAGACAGACAGACAGACAGACAGAGCAACAGACAGACAGACACTTTATTAATCCCAAGGGGAAATTCACATAATCCAGCAGCAGTATACTGATACAAAAAACAATATTAAATTAAATAGTAATAAAAATGCATGTAAAAGCAGACAATAACTTTGAGTAATGTTAGCATTTACTCCCCCGGGTGGAATTGACGAGTCGCATAGTGTGGGGGAGAAACGATCTCCTCAGTCTGTCAGTGGAGCAAGACAGTGACAAAATTCTGTCACTGAAGCTACTCTTTGCCTGGAGATGACACTGCTCAATGGATGCAGTGGATTCTTCATGACTGACAGGAGTTTGCTTAATGCCCGTTGCTCTGCTACAGATGTTAAACTGGCCAACTTTACTCCTACAATAGAGCCTGCCTTCTTAACAAGTTTGTCCAGGCGTGAGGCATCCTTCTTCTTTATGCTGCCTCCCCAGCACACCACCGCGTAGAAGAGGGCACTCGCCACAACCGTCTGGTAGAACATCTGCAGCATCTTACTGCAGATGTTGAAGGACGCCAACCTTCTAAGAAAGTATAGTCGGCTCTGACCTTTCTTACACAGAGCATCAGTATTGGCAGTCCAGACCAATTTGTCATCCAGCTGCACTCCCAGGTATTTATAGGTCTGCAACCTCTGCACACAGTCTCCTCTGATGATCACGGGTTCCATGAGGGGCCTGAGCCTCCTAAAATCCACCACCAGCTCCTTGGTCTTGCTGGTGTTCAGGTGTAAGTGGTTTGAGTCGCACTATTTAACAAAGTCTTTGATTAGGTTCCTGTACTCCTCCTCCTGCCCACTCCTGATGCAGCCCACAATAGCAGTGTCATCAGCGAACTTTTGCACGTGGCAGGACTCCGAGTCGTATTGGAAGTCTGATGTACAGTATATATATAGACTGAACAGGACTGGAGAAAGTACAGTCCCCTGCGGCGCTCCTGTGTTGCTGAACACAATGTCAGACCTGCAGTTCCCAAGACGCACATATTGAGGTCTGTCTGTAAGATAGTCCACGATTCATGCCACCAGGTGTGAGTCTACTCCCATCTCAGTCAGCTTGTCCCTAAGGAGCAGAGGTTGGATGGTGTTGAAGGCGCTAGAGAAGTCCAAAAACATAATTCTTACAGCACCACTGCCTCTGTCCGAGTGGGAGAGGGATCGGTGTAGCATATAGATGATGGCATCCTCCGCTCCCACCTTCTCCTGGTATGCGAACTGCAGAGGGTCGAGGGCGTGGCATACCTGTGGCCTCAGGTGGTGAAGCAGCAGCCGCTCCATGGTCTTCATCACATGTGACGTCAGAGCAACAGGCCGGAAGTCATTCAGCTCACTAGGACGTGATACCTTTGGGACTGGGGTGATACAAGATGTTTTCCAAAGCCTCGGGACACTCCTCTGTTCCAGGCTCAGGTTGAAGATGCGCTGTAGAGGACTCCCCAGTTCCAACGCACAGGCCTTCAGCAGTCGTGACGATACTCCATCTGGACCCGCAGCTCTCTGCTCACATGGGATGCTGTAATTGTGGGTGGGGATGTCTCACCTATGATGGTTTCAACAGAAGGATGGTTGGAGGATGCAGTACTCCGAGGTGAGAGTAGGTTAGGGTGATCAAACCTATTAAAGACGTTGTTCGTTTGGTTTACTCTCTCCACGTCTGTCTCGATGGTGGCACCCCGCTTCGAGCTGCAGCCAGTGATAATCTTCATTTACAGGCTGATAAAGATGCACTGATAGAAATTTTAATTCAAAATGCTGCCGCAAAAGTTTTTTTATCAAAATAATTCATATATATTTTAAAAAGTAGCAGTTCCAATGTGCATCCCCAGAAGACCTAATTTCTTACATTACCTAATTCAGCTGGCCATCTGCAATACAAGTTGTGCTTGATATAGTCCAATAAATCTTCCTTTAATAACTGCTTCCATTAAATAACCCATGATACAATAAATTGCTTAACGCTGCAGTTATGTTATACATGTGTTATGCAGCTGCTTCACTTATGTCATTTTTCCTAAAATGCCTGGATTTACCTACTATCCCCAATTCAAATTATTCTAGTGGTTCTAGAAAAGTCCCAAGTTCTAGTCACCTGACTCCAAAGTATGAGTAAACATCATTAATTTCTACAATACTAAATTGCTGACAATTGTTAAAGTTGCTAGCTGAAGTATTTCAAAACTAAATAAATAAAGTGTGGCTTTCAAGTCTGCTTGTCTTGTACACTGATCTTCACTTCAGTCTTGTGTTTGGCATCTTGGCTGCTCGTGAATACTTGTTTTGTATACTCATTTTGAAGCAAGCTTTATCACTACTCAGTATCCATCACTGCTCCACTGGTCTCAGTTTTGGAGGCACTTTCACATTTTTCTAATGAAACAAAGAAAGGTAAGAACCAACTCTTAAGAAAAGAGTACTTTTAATAAATGTACCTTAGAAATTACTCTGGAAATAACAATCAAAAGTGCACTAGTAACATCAATTTTGTGATATATAAAGGGTGGTCCAGATCTAATTATGCAATTTTCATTACGCTATAACTTAAGTTTATTACAAAGAAAATCACCCGAAAAGTCCTGGACCTTCGAGAAATGTACAAACTGATGACATGAAGAATCGCCTTTGCGCCGACCTGGAATCGTCCCCGCATAAGTCAAAGTCATCCAGATGATCTGGATCTGCATAATTAGATCTGGACCACCCTGCATATTGAATATTTAATGCTTGATTGAAACTACATTTAAAACTGATCAATCTATTTTACTGGCACCACCTGTGAAAAGTCATTTTAAAATTAATTCTCATAAATCTTTATAACAAAAGCTTTGAACAATTTCTACATTAATTTGAGCCATTCCAACTAATCAATAAGATTTCAAGGTGAATGGACCCCTGGTTGAAACTCACAGCCTGTACAAATTCCTATATCACCTCTTCCTAAAAATGTATTAGCTTCTGTCGGTTTTGCTTGCAGGTGGTGTCTACTTTGCAATTGGAATACAATTATTTAAATGGAGTGCAGATTTAAGCTCAGCTCTCTGAAATATCCCTAGGTACATATTTTGTTCTTGTTCACAGTATTACTGCACAGTACTAATTTAATATTATTGGGTGCTGCAGTCATGGGTTTTCATTATTATTAATATTATTAATATTATAGGTAAGCAGAAAAATAGCTAATAAAAATCATGATATTTTGGTGAAAATTATAGAAAAATGACAGCAAATCAACCAATGTAAAAAAATAAGGAAGTAAAAGTCTAAGCAAATGTCAACAGAGGTAAATCTGAAGTAAACTTTCTTTAACCTTGTTATCATCTAATTAAATGGGTTATAAGGAGATAAGAAAATACTGACACCAACTTATACTTATACGTGACCCTGTGTTAGGATATAGTGGGTTGGACAATGACTGACTGACTGTTTTATAAGCAGTGCAGTTGTACTACTCCTTGAATGCGCAAATAATTTCTTTCCTGAGCTGAAACTTTATAGATAGATAGATAGATAGATAGATAGATAGATAGATAGATAGATAGATAGATAGATAGATACTTTATGTACATAAAAAAAGAAACATTTAAAAAACATAAAAAGTCAGGAAAGAGGCCTACCTTTTCCTAAGTGGACAGAATGTTCTATTTTTGGCTTTAATACTGTAAGAAAATCCTGAAATAAAAATAAAACATGAATTAAAATCAGGCTTATATAAATGTATCTGTGTCTACGTATTTACTTAAAGAGTACTGTAATCATATTAGCCAGTACCCATAAGAACAGACTGAAACTCTACATTTTTAGTGGAGAATAGATGACAATGTCAAGATACTAACTCCACAAAAGGAAATAAAAGTCTTGGTGGAAAGGCTATAGCAGTAGCATTCAGGGACATTTCTTGCCAAAAACAGCTTGAATAAACGTGCCCATAATATATACTTATGTCAGATTAGATAAACACTTAAAAGAGATAAAGCCTAAAAAACATAAAAATATCTGTTTACCAATTGCTAACAAAACAGAAGTCTTACAAGCCTTGAACCACACAAATAATGGCAAGAGGAAAGCTAAACTAAAAGATACATAACAGTTAAAAGCTCAGCAGATGAACTGTGTTTATAACCTTTGTTTTTATGTGAAGATTATTGCCACTAATTTCTTTTACATATCTGCATTTATTCAGTTCTGAAGCTCTGAGAAGAAAAAAAAAATCATCTTAAGGCACTATTCCAAGTATACTATTGGACTGTTCAAAGATCAGAGCTCCTCTGGCCACAATAATTAAAAAACTTTGGAACTGAACATTTTCACCTGTTAATAGCCACAAACTATGACAGAATCTGCAATCCGTGGTGCAATCATAAATATCAGTCTAATAACACCCACCTTAGAAAACAAGCAGAGCTGTAGAAGTGGGGTATAAAGTCAGACATGCACCCAGAAGAAAAGGGTAGAAAATACTCATTTTATGCTATTATAATGCTGTTTTATGTGAAATTTAAGGCACCACAAAGAGGAAAACTGAAACTGAATTATAAGTTGCTCCTCTTATTTCATTCCAAAGAAATCATTTTCACAGACAAAAGTGAAGATTTCTAAATGGTTTGCTAGAAGGGTGGTTTATAACTCCTGCAATAACTGTTTTCTAAACTTCTGCATGGTGGAAACCTCAGCTTTGATAGGTTGTGATTTTCATGAAGTAAAATGCATTACTGACACAAAGTAATATCCTGCTTTGTTTGAAAGTACTATAAAGGAATACATTCTTTGATGACAAAATGTTAAGTAGAGACCTTCCACACCTCAACAAATACTGTAATGTTTAAATATTATTACATTTCCTTCATACTAACACTTGATAATACTACTATGCTACTTCTTTTAATATTAATATGATGAATATTATTAAAGGAGACCACCCCCTCAGCCATACGGAGACAGAGGCAAGTATTCACCCAGCTAGGCCCCACAAAGATGGGAGATTCAGAGTGAAATAATCATACTTGTTCTATCACCATTGATAGCAGACCATGACAGTACCACATCAAATACCACATGCAAGTTACACCATGCCCTCACTATCAGGTCTGGTCAGGTCAAAAAAAAAAAAAAAAACTCCACTATAGGGTTGCAGAAATCCAACAATCAGGAAAATTATTAAAACAAGCTGCAACTCATATATGACAAAAAAGCACAACAACACAAGGAAGCTAAAATGACATCACATTATTCAAGTACTCTTGAAGTTAGGAAGTCTTTCTAATTACCAGCTCGAATATTTACTGGCTGAATATTCAGCCTCCAGCTATAATATCTGAGAAATTACCTTTACAATTAGATTAAAATATTGCCATTATGATACTACTTTATTCACCGTATATGATTCCAAACAGTAAACTATTCTTTCATCTAAGCAAATAAGAAATTCACTGCACTCTTTACACATGAAAATAATGACCCTATAAATGCATATGGCTACAGAGAGATGGACAGAATATGGACAAAGGGCAAATCCTACTAATTAACATACAAATACAGAACAGTAATGCAGTGAGTGTCAGCTTATTCACCTAGAGTGAATATTCAACCTGAGAAAAAGTAGTTGATAGAAAAATGCCAACATTTAGAGACATTATTTTAAAAAGTTATATGAAGTAGCAAAACCAGATGGGCTCACAAATGAACAAGAATCAATACTAAACTCACTCAAGGTACAAGAGTATTATGATGAGGAAAGCAGTTTGCATACCGAAGAACTTGGTATAAAACTGGGAGACATCACTGTTGAAAAAATCTGGCAAAGGATTGCTCAGAAACACCAAAGAGGCCAAAGAGGGGAGTGGTTTATTTTTTAATTCAGTTAGATTTTCTCAGTAAATTCTGGTTGCATTTTACAGACAAAAAAAAAACAATGTAGGTTTAGGTGGATTTTGGGGGCTTAGGTCTAAAAGGGTTAAAAAGACCATAGAAACACTTTGTCTAAGAAAGTATAGTCCAGTAAATAATAAATATGTACATAATATTTTCGTATCACCAAGCCCTCTGTGCGCTGCTTTTATTTTAAAGTTCAGAAATGGTAAATCGAGTTGAGGACATATCTTGAATCTCTTTTTTTAGCACATTGGCCCAGCAGCTTTCCTCACAAGCAGGGATATTTGCTGCACTGAAACACATCATAGAAGCTGACCATTTTAGTTTGCAGTTATGAGATCATTTTGATAAATGCAATCTGGAGGGCATAGTGCATCCACTACATGCTGATTCAAAGACAGTCTTCATATGCCTCTGATGACCTCTATGTGTGTTATAGTGTCCTATGTTATTTAGTTTAAGGCACAAGTGACTCAATTTGCATACATTTAAGTAACTATTAACATTGTTAATTTTCTTGCCTGGGCATGGCATTTGTACACATGATGTTAGTCTGTGATCTGAGGAGCAAACATGGGAAATGCCCTATCATAGTATAACTCAAGGAAAAGAACAAAAAAACTGAATCGTTACTCCTAAAGGGTGAAGTAAGTGGAAATAAAAAACACAAGAATATACAGATCTTATTACCCAACAAACCCATGACAATAACATAAAGGACAAAAGTAAAAACCATGGGCAACCACATAAGTCTATAGGGAGAAAAAGTTGGTCTGTTATTGGGCAAGCGCGACATAATCATACTTAGTGAGTTGTTTTTATAATGAGTCTGTTCAGTATCAGAAATGCAAAACTAAAATAAATAATCAGCAAAATTCTACAAGCAAGATAAAAAGCTGACCTGCTGTGCAGAAAAAAAAAATCCATGATTGCCAAGGTGTTTATACATACGTATTTAACACAAGACACTTAAAAACTACCAAACCTCTTTTTAAATTGCAAACAAAACAATTATCAACAATATGCAAATTGTTAAATATTGAAACAGTTATACTTCAAATAAATGCAAGTCATTACTAAAGGTAGACGGTATTTTTTTTTTTTTTTAAATGCAAACTTTACCTGAACCCAAGTTGTATATGGCTCCACAGATTTCCTGACTGTTGAAATACTTTCCTCCAGCTCTGTGGTCTCCACAACATATTTATAATCATCCTCTGGTTTTGTATAAAGGGAAAGCTTCAAAACATAACGAAAGCTTATCACAAACAGAATATGACAGTAACTGTTATGATAAATGATAAAAACAGTTAATTTACAAAGATGCTATGTTACAGTATGTGTCAAACACCAAATACTATAGTATATTCTAGGGCTGTCACAATACCAAAACCTCAAACTTTGATACAATACTACGAAAAGTATTGAAACTAGATACTGTTTTCAGTAACCAATGCAGTATATTATGTAACTCAATAAAAAACTAAATAAATTACTATTCTGTATGCATTAAATTCTTTACATTGATGAAAACAAATAATACAAACTGTAATCACTAAATGCAAATAATTCAAGTAGTGCAATCTTCTATAAGGGTTAAGAGTAAAGTTCTGTAAACAATAAAATGTAAAGAACATTAAATATGCTCATCATTTTTTGCATTGATGAAAACAAATACTGTTACTAAGGTAATACAGTGAAATGTTACAAATGTAATGAAATGTTAAGTATTGTAATCTTTTGCAAACAATATACTGTACACTGCTCAGAAAAATTAAGTGAACTCTAAATCATCACATTCTAACACCAAGGTCATGGTTTTGCAGGTGGTGGCCACAGAAAATTGCTCTCACCTTATGCTTGCTGATTAATTCTTCTCTAGTTTTGCATTTTGCTAGTGTCCTTGTCACTACTGGTAGCATGAGGCGGTACGTGCAGCTGATTGAGGTTGCACAGGTAGTCCATCTCCTCTAGGATTGTACATCCATACATGCCATCACTAGAAGGTTTGCTGTGTCTCCCAGGACAGTCTCAAGAGCCTGGAGGAAATACCAGGGCCGTTACACAAGGAGAGCTGGACAGGAACATAGAAGGGTATCAACCCAGCAGCAGGGCCGGTATCTACTCTTTTGTATGAGTAGGAACAGGATGAGCAACTGCCAGAGCTCTACACAATGACCTCCAGCTAATTACTGGTATGCATGTACTCCATGAGGGCCCAACGTCCTCCAGTGAGACCTGGACTCACAGCCCGTCACTGTGCAGCTCAATTGGGATTCACCAGAGAATACCATAATTTCCAGCTCCACCACTGGCACCTCATTCTCTTCACAGAAGAGAGCAGGTTCACACTGAGCACATGTGACACCGTGGTGAATGTTATTCAGCCTTCAACATCATCCAGCATGATTGGTTTAGTGGTGGGTCAGTGATGGTCTGGGGAGGCATATCCTTGGAGGGTCAGATGGACCACCATGTCCTAGGCAACAGTACCCTGACTGCTGTTAGGTACTGGTGCAGTACAGTGCTCAACCTCAGGTGTGTAGGAAGTCCTGGATGATGAAGACATTGAAGCCATTGTCTTTCCCGCAGACTTGAATCCAACTGAGAACCTCTGGGATGTTATGTATCGGTGCATCCAATGCCACCAAGTAGAACCACAGACTATCCAGGAGTTCACTGATCCTCTGATCCAGTTCTGGGAGGAGATACCCCAGGACACCATCCACCATCTCATTAGGGGCATGCTCAGCTGTTGTCAGGAGTGCATACAGGCACATGAGGGCCATACACACTACTGAGTCACATAATGAGTTGCCGTGATGAAATTCATACATGTTGGATCAGCGTATGATTAAAATTTTTGACTTTGATTTTCGGTGTGATGTTGAATCCAGCCATCAGTGGGCTGGTGATTTGATTTCTATTGACCATTTTTGCATCATTTTGTTTGTCAATGAATTACACAGTATTATTCAGTAAAGATTTTCCACTTTAATACTGCATTCTTTGAGACTCAAGTGTGATTTAATTATTCCCTTTATTTTTTTGAGCAGTGTATATAGCATTTTTAAAACAAACAATAAAAAAATATCTAAGTAAAATTAACATTAGTGTGGTCTTTTGTTCAAATAAGTAACAAAGAAACAGACCACTAACACATTTAAAGGCTTTCCATAAATGCAAACAATGCACATTGCATTTTTCTGTAAATAAGTAACGATGTTCTTATAACTTCCAAATTTTTTGCAAGAAAGGCTGGCATGTCAACATGCTCTTCCATGAGGCCACTGCATGCTTTTGCTGAACTGCAAATGAGCCCCGACATACTAAATACATGCTCAGAAACACATCTGGAAGTATATGAGCACACAAGAAGTCATGCCATTGTTTATGCAATTGAGCACTAAAAAGTTATAGCATTGTATTTTATATAGTAAAGGGGGCAAAATATAATTGTAAGTTGAATATTACAAAATAAAAAGAAAGTAACATGCCATGACAGCATACTTCGCTCTGACAGTTTAAAACATGAGGAAGCGAATTAGCTCAAGTGATAAAGACTGTTGCCTTGAATGAACAGCACCTATATAACTGTCCCACTGGTAAAACTAATCACAGACCCTGTCTTAATGCATTAAACAATTGACTACAAAAAACTCTCTGATCTGTAGAAAAAATTAACATGATTCAAACACTGTTTAGGTAAGTTAAGGGCCATGTGCCCCACACACCAAAGAAAACCATCTCCCCATTCCTCGATATCTCATGGTATCGACTGCACACTCTAGACTGTGGGGCTCCAAAGTCCCTGAAGTTGCCATATTAACCCTAGTGAGTGGGTTGAAATGGGGCTACAACTCTACCCATGACAAATCAGAAATGTGCTTGTAATGCGGGCTGCAGAATCAATATTATGAAAAATGAGTACTTAAGTAATTTTAACAAGTTGTGAAGGATGACATGGATGAACTGTTATTCTGGGCAGGATAAAGCCCATTCCCTGTCTCAGCTAGGAGGTTGACATGATATGCCAGAATTGTCAGACTGACATCCCAGTACAGACTGGCAGAAGACCCATACCTGGACGAGAGGTTAAGTTTTAGTATTTTTAAAATGTATTCTCACTCTTCATCCTGATAAAGGCAAAAGCAGGAAGGCTAATCGAAAATAAATTTTATAAAGTTAACTTTAAATGATTACTTCATCTCAAAAGTATAATACAAACCATGCTGAATTCAGTTTCACTTTCATTTTGTGTTTTGTTTTGGAACATTAAGTTTTATCTACAGATTACGATACATTATTTTACAAAAATTAGTTTGAAAAGGGTAACAATTCTTTTACTATTCTAGACAAAAAATAGACAGATGTTCTACTCTGGGTGACAGAAAAAAGAATATTATTTGGAAGGGACCAGAAGCAAGAGAAGTGGGAAAAATAAGATGCAACATTCATAACCAGAGAGACTATAATAGAACTAATAGACAAAATCTAAACAGTGACTAAAAAACTAAAAAAAAGCTTTCACCAAAATGTGCACTAGGAAAACACAAACTAAATATTTTGAGAATTCGTATCTTGGATAACCTGGAAGTGTGCAATGCTGACCTATATTTAAAGTCCAAGAAAAAAATGTAGTTACAATGCAATCTTTGCAATTTGTCAAATGAAGAAAGAAGAAAAAAAAAACAATCCAGTAAATCATACCTCTTCAACTTTAAGGGAGATGCCACCCTGCTTATCTTCACTTCCAGCATGAACTCGGAAAGGGAGAAGGCTCAGGCCTATGCCTGTTGGAATTGCTGCTAGCTTCAATGTCTAAAATGAGCAGTTAAATATAGTTATAATAAGAAAGAAACACATACTGTATAATGAGAAAGTCACAATCAAGATATTCAAAAATAGCTGCCATAGCATTGTGTTTAACTCTAGAATAGGGCCTTGACAAACTGAGATTAAAGTGTACAGTATTTGGAGTTGTTGAGTTGTGTTAAACTACACTAATAAGCAAAAATACTATGACAATGAGGCAATATTGTTTTTTCTTGTATATTTATAAACTGTATATTAATGGTGAAAAAGTGAATGAGACTAAGGTACAGAACTTTAGCTTTTATTTTTAGGCAATGTTTTGCATACTTGTACAACAAAACCAATATTGGAAAAAATCCATTTGTTGTGTTTAGTCCCCCAATTCCAGCTACAAAAATAACATTTATTTCTATAGCACATTTTCATTCACAGAATGTAGCTCAAAGTGCTTTACAATCTGTCGATCTATCAAAGATACAGAAAAAAAGAAAAACAAATTAAATTAGGCAAGAATGATAATGGAAAAGTAAAAAAATAAATCAATATGAGCTTAACTAATGTATACACTGTAGGAGACGGCCAGCAGCTTAACCCAGCAAGGATGCCCCAGAAATGAACACTGCCTTCCCCAAGATGCTAGATGGCAGATTCCCTGGACTGCGATGGTGCCCTGGGTTCCCCCAGGGCACTATGGGACATGGAGTTCAACAACACAGTCCTGCTGGGTACATGGGTGCCGCCAGGGGACGCTGTGGGAAGATGGTGGGAGACGAAGTTCTTACCTAGCCCGGAAGTACTAGGGGATCACGAGGACGGAAACCCTGAAGTACTTCTGGGCTGATCAAAGAACTTAAATTCTCCATCTGACTCGGAAGTGCTGGCAAGTCACGTGAACAGAAGAGGAGAAGCACTTCCCAGTCAAGGACTTTATAAGGGACTGCTGAAGACCCAGCAGGCGAGCCTGAGTCGGGAGGAGGTTGGCAACGCTTACTAATGATTTAATTGTTAATTGTGGCTGTGGTGCTTGGGGAGTACTGTTGGAGAAGAAGAAATTAACTGAAAATCTTCTTGGTGCTTTTACCTGGTGTCCTGTGTGTCTGACTGTTGGGTTTAAAGGGGCAACAGTGCCACCTAGCATCTTACAACATATAATTAGAAAAATAGAGTACTTATATATAACATTAAAATCTATAACATTTAAATCTCTACAGATGAGCCTGATGATAAGGTCAGATGGCCAAGAGGACATAAAAAAACCCAAAAAACTCCAGATTAGCTGAGAAAAAAAACAAAATCTACAAGGGTTTCAATGCCAAAAGATCACCCAGTCCCCACTGGATATTCTACCAAACATAAATTTTCTAAAGCTGTTCCTCATTGTTTCCAGGCTTTGTCCCAGAGCTAAGCAGAAGTATTGGGACAAATAAATGACAGATGATTCTATTTGCTCAGGTGTCCCATGTTCTCTTAATTATTAATGCATAAAAAACCTCTAAATCTGTAGGATTGGTTGTAGTCACTGGAATTTGATTTTGAGGTCTGGTGTTAATAACCAAGGTACAAAACAAAATGAAAACTAGAGGACAGGTCATGACAGAAAAGCAAGCAATTCTGAAAATGTGATGACAGCGAAAAATGATCAAAGCCATTGGTAAACAACTGGCTATTCCAGAATCAAAAGTATAGAATATGTTGAAAAAGAAAGAAATCACTGGAGGTCTAGTCAATTTGCAACAAGAACAGCATCCCAGGAAGACCCCAGCAGCTGATAACAGTATTGTTATAGTTGTTAAGAGAAACCCAAACATAACATCCAAAGAAAGAAAAAAAAAAAAAAAAAAAGACAAGTCTACAGGATGCCAGGGTAATACTGCCAGTATAGTGGTGTGAAAAACTATTTGCCCCCTTCCTGATTTCTTATTCTTTTGCATGTTTGTCACACAAAATGTTTCTGATCATCAAACACATGTAACCATTAGTCAAATATAACACAAGTAAACACAAAATGCAGTTTTTAAATGATGGTTTTAATCATTTAGGGAGAAAAAAAATCCAAACCTACATGGCCCTGTGTGAAAAAGTAATTGCCCCCTTGTTAAAAAATAACCTAACTGTGGTGTATCACACCTGAGTTCAATTTCCGTAGCCACCCCCAGGCCTGATTACTGCCACACCTGTTTCAATCAAGAAATCACTTAAATCGGAGCTGCCTGACACAGAGAAGTAGACCAAAAGCACCTCAAAAGCTAGACATCATGCCAAGATCCAAAGAAATTCAGGAACAAATGAGAACAGAAGTAATTGAGATCTATTAGTCTGGTAAAGGTTATAAAGCCATTTCTAAAGCTTTGGGACTCCAGCGAACCACAGTGAGAGCCATTATCCATAAATGGCAAAAACATGGAACAGTGGTGAACCTTCCCAGGAGTGGCTGGCCGACCAAAATTACCCCAAGAGCGCAGAGACGACTCATCCGAGAGGTCACAAAAAACCCCAGGACAATGTCTAAAGAACTGCAGGCCTCACTTGCCTCAATTAAGGTCAGTGTTCACGACTCCACCATAAGAAAGAGACTGGGCAAAAACGGCCTGCATGGCAGATTTCCAAGACACAAATCACTGTTAAGCAAAAAGAACATTAGGGCTCGTCTCAATTTTGCTAAGAAACATCTCAATGATTGCCAAGACTTTTGGGAAAATACCTTGTGGACTGATGAGACAAAAGTTGAACTTTTTGGAAGGCAAATGTCCCGTTACATCTGGAGTAAAAGGAACACAGCATTTCAGAAAAAGAACATCATACCAACAGTAAAATATGGTGGTGGTAGTGTGATGGTCTGGGGTTGTTTTGCTGCTTCAGGACCTGGAAGGCTTGCTGTGATAGATGGAACCATGAATTCTACTGTCTACCAAAAAAATCCTGAAGGAGAATGTCCGGCCATCTGTTTGTCAACTCAAGCTGAAGCGATCTTGGGTGCTACAACAGGACAATGACCCAAAACACACCAGCAAATCCACCTCTGAATGGCTGAAGAAAAACAAAATGAAGACTTTGGAGTGGCCTAGTCAAAGTCCTGACCTGAATCCAATTGAGATGCTATGGCATGACCTTAAAAAGGCGGTTCATGCTAGAAAACCCTCAAATAAAGCTGAATTACAACAATTCTGCAAAGATGAGTGGGCTAAAATTCCTCCAGAGCGCTGTAAAAGACTCATTGCAAGTTATCGCAAACGCTTGATTGCAGTTATTGCTGCTAAGGGTGGCCCAACCAGTTATTGGGTTCAGGGGGCAATTACTTTTTCACATAGGGCCATGTAGGTTTGGATTTTTTTTTCTCCCTAAATAATAAAAACCATCATTTAAAAACTGCATTTTGTGTTTACTTGTGTTATATTTGACTAATGGTTAAATGTGTTTGATGATCAGAAACATTTTGTGTGACAAACATGCAAAAGAATAAGAAATCAGGAAGGGGGCAAATAGTTTTTCACACCACTGTATTTGCCATTTGCAGAAGAATTAAAGAAAGGAAATATAAAGGCTACACTACAAGATGCAAATCTCCTATAAGTACCAAGAAAATGAGCCAAACTGGAATTTGCAAAGAAGTACAAAGAAGAGCCAGAAGGAAATCACATTTGCATTTTCAATCATGTTAAATGCGCCTGCTATCCATTTTCAACCAACTTTGAATATGGTCTTTGTGATTATTCACCAGCGTGTTTACACCCAGTTTTTTTAATTTGGTCACATGCTATCCAATTGTGACACACATTAATGCAGGTATGTAGATGCAGTTTGCTTTAGCTACACATTCTTACATTTTTGGACTGCTTCTCTCAGTCAACTTTATGTGCTGACGTAATTTACCTTTCTCAATGCTGATTTCAGTCCTGTGGCAGCTGCCATCTTTCTCTTACAGTGTCCA
This sequence comes from Polypterus bichir lapradei, assembly GCA_026402145.1. NCBI lineage: Eukaryota > Metazoa > Chordata > Cladistia > Polypteriformes > Polypteridae > Polypterus > Polypterus bichir. The sequence goes on from JANRMT010062834.1 coordinate 16,760,104, forward strand.
GGTAAGAAAAGCTGTGAGAGTTTCAAGAGGGAGACACAAGGTAGAAGATACAATTCTGATGTGCAGAAAAGTACCCATGTGTCTAGTTTGTAAAGAAAATATAACAGTAGTTGTTTGTATATACTGTATAGTCTAGCCTGGAAGTGGGTATACAAAGGGTTATTTTTGGCCCTCAGTAAAATAAAGCTTGACACCTCTGGTCTACATAATAAATAATAAAACAAATATCTTTCACAAAATTGATCACTATCATATCTAACATATTGTAGCCCAAGTCAAAATTAGATTTAAAAAAAAACAATGCCAACCCTTACATTAAGTAAGTGGTTGAGCCACCATTAGCCACAAGAGCCTCAACCAAATGCTTCCTGTAGCTGATGTTCTGACCTATGCAGTGTTTAGGTAGTATTTTGGCCAATTAATCTTTGTATAACTACATATGGATCATTGCTGTTTTAGTCTATCTAGATATTTTTTTTGCCTTTCCAAAGCCCAATTTTGCTACTCCAAGTACATGATGAGCCTGATATCAGAAATCTGCTGCACATTGCTAGAGTTACTGATGTTCATATATGCCATAAACTATTGCTAGCATGTGATGGGGAATAGAGCATTTTGTTTTTGCTTTTTCTCTTTCAGCTGGTCTTGCGTTAATATTCATATTTTTTAGTTTGTATTTCAAAACATTGAGTTTATTTTAGTAATTTTACCAGATGCATATCTATATATTTCCATATAAATCTTGCATGAGGTTTGTATGTTCAGCATTGCATTTGATGGCTCTGAAGTATTCTGCTTTCATCCATACTACTATTTGTAATGGGGGATTGTTACTAGTGTATTGCATATGAATACACTGAATTCAAGGGTCTTTAAACTTTGAGGCTCCTGCTATCTGGAATTCTGCCCAAACAATGTTTGTGAGGATTCATTAGTGTTAAGAATGAAAGATCTGCTATGCCCGATTACATATGCTATGCCTGATTTTATTTTAATCATTATTTTATAATTAATTTGTTATCTTATTAATTAACCTTACCAAGTAGTTTAAAAATTCTTCTTTTGAGTTAAGCTTTACCTATTATGAAAGTGATTATTTTGTAGGCTCTCCTTAGTAATTCGATTACCTATGCTTTATTGTAAAATCAATTGCATTATTACTTTTTGCTTTGTGCTGGTCTTTTGTGCAATCTGAAATGTTCATTATTAGATTTTCTGCAATATGCAATAAAGACTGACTGCCATATTCATTGTATGTATTTAAACATTTAACTGCCTCAAATCTCAAATTCAACCTGTCTGAATGGCTGAACAGCAGCAAATACTACTTTTTCAGTGTGTGGCCCAATTTTAAAACACTTGTACCAAAAATACTATCAAAAGTCATGACTAATGTAATACAATCTACAAAGTAAAATCAAGACATAAATGGACACAAATATAACACCAAAATGCCATATACAGTTACACAGACACCAATAACATGCCAAATTGTCTGGCCGAAGTAAGCAGGATGAAAAATTTAATCTAATTTAATGTATCAATTCATTAAAATCCAGATTTTACAGAAGATGAAATCAACAGTAAAACTGTCAAAGCCACAGGAATATACAGTTGTTCTCCAAATGCACTCCCACAACTTATTTCAAGCTTTCCCAAACAACAAGAAGCAGAAGGGTGCATGCTAAATCATACCCGTATACAACATTTTGGGCTTGCAGCCAACTACCAACAGAATGCTGTTCAGTAGAATTTCTTTCCACTTACACAATGAAGTATTCCTTTATTTCTTAAATCCAGCTCCCCCACTTCTTTCTCTTTCTGAGTTTTTTTCAACTTCCTCCGTTCTATTATGCACATTTGCTTTTCAATCAGAAGACTTCCATTACTCAAAAGCACTGGGGCTTCTATGATAGCCCTCCAGTTTAATGAAGTCATTTGTGTTGCAGACCTTGGTTAATTAGTACAATCAAGAAAAGTAGGTCAGCAACAAGCACCAGTTTAGCTCTTAATTCCCCAGTGCAGTGATAAACATTTATTATGGTGCTTGACTGCAACCTCTGTGAGATTAAAAACACTCTGTTCAAATAAACATATAGCAAGCACTACTATCAGATCCCAGGATCCAGCATCATCTGTTTAAGGATCACATATCTTCGTCAGTCACATTTTAAACTGTTACTTTTGCTGGTTACAAGTTAATCTCTGCATCAAATCCAACAATGTAATAAAAGTGCTCAAATTATAGACTAATTCCTGGGTATTTCAGACATATTGAACATGCAAAAGACTCAGTGCCAACTACTATATCCTATCAAAAAAATGCTATAATCATTCTGGATCGAAATCTTGCAACAGGTGCACATTTCTTTAGGCCGTGTCACACACGTGCGACTAGAAAGGAACCAAGTGGAGGTGATTACCCGCCAGGCCAGGGGGTGGTGGGGTGCTCTAAACCTTTGTCTGTTATTTCTGCAGAGCAAATACGGGAAAACCTGCCTGACCTGACGTCACTTTCTGTTCCGGCACCCAGACTGACGTCACTTCCGGGTTACAAGATATAAAGTCCTCCATCTTGGCTACCTCAATCAGTGCAGTGTGGAACTCAAACAAGCAACACTGCTGTATCAAATATAATCCTTTTACAGCTAGGAACAATAAACGGGTGGCTGCCCCAAACCTTTTTAACAGTGTTGAGACTCGTTCTTTTCAAGTAACAATATTGATTTAGCAGTCATATAAATACTATAATGTACTCAATGCATTAGAGCAGAGTTCTGCTCAAGGCTGGTTTCCACCGTCTGATGCTGCTGGGTATAGACTCTGATACTCCAGAGGTTTAATAATGAATGGATGAGTTGGAGTCATTCATCATAATTATCAGACATTCATACTGCTAAAAGCTATGCTTTTAGGCAAATATGCATCATTAGCACATTACTGGCGTAAATTACAATTCTTACTGGCTGTTGGTCAAATGACAACTCTACACAGGACAGCCTCTGTGAAGAAGAAGTTAAACCGTCCAACCTTCAGTAAAAATAGTGGCAAGTTCCCATGATAAAAATAAATCACTTCACTTTTTGTGATTAACATATCTTAGTAACACAGAAGGCACATTTTCTCAAACTGGAATCACTGGAGTCAACTTATTACTAACACTTCACTTAGCACACAAGTTTCCAGGGCAAATTAATGATTACCACTAGGAATGGACTGAATTATAGGACACCAAAAATGTTTGCCAAATATTGTAAAAATGTATATTTGGTATTCATCCAAATGAAGAAAAAAATGCAGAAATTTTGACCAAGTATGTAACACTGTCTCTGTTGCCTTCTTGTTCCAGCTATGGAAGATGCTTTGAAACAACTTCTATTGATGAGTAGGAAATAAGCAATATGTCACTCAGCATTGCATTTATGGCACGGACGCCATCTTTAGAGGTTTGTACTGGTTAATACCAATAAGAAACAATAGGCAAATGGTGAGACACCACAAGGCTTTTAAAAAGGAAAGATAAATGGACAAAGAGAGAAGCTTAATGGGTCACAAGCTAACTCTGTTCACATACACAGACACTGCAAACAATCTCATTTACAGACTTAATTTATATATTCTAGGTATATACAGTTTACAGGGTCATTAATGTCACAGGTAAAGAGTATTCTGAATTCTTACTTTTATGTGTTGACCAATATGCAATAAGTTGCCACTCTCTACCACCATGATTAGTGCATTTAAGTACCTTACCTAAATTATCTTACCTCAAAATTTCTATCTTCCTTACCTGAAAAAGGTAAGAAGCACGCAAACAACGTATTAATGGATGGGCACAAGATCTTCAAATTTACAAGACATAAACTGAGAAAGCACAGTCATTCAAGGCAGGGTCAATTGGCCATGCTGTTTGTATTTCACCTGTCCTTTCAAGCTGGTCTATGTGGTTTTTGCTGTTTGTTAGCATTAAGTGTAAATTATAGAATATACTGCAAGTCCATCAACTGATGGCATAATGTATTATTTTAAAAACTGTATTTTGTCACTGTTTTTATTTATTAATTTAATTATGTTAGTTAAGTTTTTAGAATATTTCCTCTTTGAAAACGTTCAGTTTTAGAATCAAATTTAATTGAAAACCATAAATTATTAAAATGTGAAAATGATTTAATCTGCATCTTATGCAATCACACAAAAATAAATGAAAAAAGGTATTTAGCATTCTATATTTGGCCTGTTGTTTTCTGAATTTTGGCCTTCCACATTGACCAAAACGTTTCATTTTGGTGCACCTCTATCTATAACAACTGTAAAAAAAATATTTATTTCAAAATTATTCATTAAATAAGGATACAAGAAAAACTGGACATCATATCAGTATTACACTAAGTTTCCACTTAAAATAACAGGCATAACAAAGAGTTAGAGTGTATGTTAGTGTTTTGTTTCTTTAATAATCTAATCAGTTTCACGAAAGTAAGAAATATTTAGGGGAAAAAATGTAAATGTTCACCTAATTTAAACAGTGATCATACAGGTTACATAGCAACTTAATGGAAGTTTACAATTAAATGAAAAAAAAGATAAAAAAATAATAACCAATATCGAATGGCGACAGAAACAGCAGACATGACACAGAACTGAACAGTTACTGTCACTGTCACAAAATTAACAAATCGTTGCATCCCCAGTAGTATCACAAACAAGCCCACAGGTGAAGTATCAACTTTTTTCATTAGACTACCAATAAGAATAAATTAACATAAAACAAACTAAGTGTGAGTAACAACAAATGAACAGCTGCTATATGCCAAGTTTATGAATCAAGTTTGAAGCCCATTATTTATGATCTTTACGGCAGACTCACAAATATCCAAACTTCTAACTCTGCTAACCAGTGGAGTAGCCTCATGCTAGTTACCTAAGCCAGTAATCAACCTGTGTAAGATTCTGTCCAAAGTTAGTGAAAAAACCTAAGTATAAGATGTAGACTCACCATCACTGACAGTTCAGCTTTTTCTTACTAAATGTTTGATTATTTTCTGTTTCGCTTACTAAATGTTTGATTATTTTCAGTTTCCAACCATATTTGTGCATTCTGTTATTTAACAGTGCACATCGATATACTGTACAACCAAAATGCACCAATTCACCAATACTGTTCAGTTTGTAAGAAAACAACTCCCTCTATTGGTGTACAAAAAAATCTTTAGCCCCAAAAGTACAATATTTTTTGGTTGTGTACATTATTAGGTGTCTGTCTTTTTATTCCCAAAAAACTACAATTGGTCAACTATTTGGTACACAAGTTTAGGAGTGAAAATTAGTTTCTTGATGCTGTACAAGTGAAACCTCTGAAATATTAAATGGATAACTTTTGCTTTTGCAAAGAAGTATTCTTAATCAAGTTTGTGGAAAGGCCAAAAACTTCCTTTCCCTTTTGGTACAAATCAATACAGGTTTTTGTAAAACTGCAAGTCTCAAATGCCCTGTATGGAATATGGAAGTCACTATGGGTATGCTTCTTTCTGAAAACATTATATACCAGGTTGGAGAAACATGCAATACTTGATATCTTGTAGAGATCTACTGGTTAGAAGAATTCTGGTCTTATTTATACTAGCAAAATACCCATGCTTCGCAACGGAGAAGTAGTGTGTTAAAGAATTGTAAAATCTATTTGTAGCAGTTTGCAGTGCCCTTTTAAGGATATTCACAGGAATCTACATTAATTACACAACAGACCTTTCACTTCACTGGTAAACTGAAGCCCTGGAAATAACAAAATAACAACAAAACAGTTTTTAAAGAAGATTACTATTATGCATATATTATTGCCATAACTAATAATATAAATTATATTTAGTCATATTTATACTCAAAACACAGAGGATATAAAAATCTAAAGAATTCAGCTTAATAAGGGAATTTACATATGATATATGTATGGTGAATGAAAGTGTGGCAATAACTATTTTAAGCTTTAATAAGTTGTTATTCTGTTTAGAAATAAACATTCATTGGAAACATTAGATAATTGTATCCAGCAGGGGGCGCAAGCTGCCTAGGAATGTGTTCTTTTCAGACATGCAGCTTATAGTTTGAACCTGTATATACATATAAGTAACTATTAAGACAAAAAGAATATGACACAAAAGAAAGAATATATTTAACTTGCTTTAAAATACAGCTTTCACTAGTAATATACATTGTAGTATAATCATTTATACATACAAATACAGCCGAAGAGAAGCCGATGAAACAGTGCCATCATCGTTCAGACAATTGCAGTCTATCCGGTTAGATGTGGAGGCATGATTTTGGGCACATGGTCCCATCTGTACTGAAAGGCTTCTGGCTTAAGGCATCTTCAGAGGCCTTAGAAACCCACACATTTGCCATATTCAATGAGCTATTCGTAATCAATATTAGGTATGGATAACTACCAATTGTGCCATCTGCATATGTTATATATAGATTAGGCCCTCTAAGACCCTAATATAGCACATTATTTCATTATCTGTAAACAGTGCATCAACTCTGATTACTTAAGGTCCCTGCCTGAAAGAACTGTCCTTGCTTCAGTTAAATTAAATGTAATTATGTTCACAAACACAAAAGCAAATATCAATTCTGGTTACAATAACTCAAAGTGTCTATTACGTGTTAACAGTCTTTTATTTTTAAAAATAAAAAAAAAAAGTCTGTTTTCCTAGATGCTGTATCTTAACAAATGTGTATTGGGTGGCTAGGTTGGACCTCATTTAACAGCATGTTGTTTCACTCAGATTTCTTTTAAGAAATATTGTCCATGCATGTATTTACTAATGTGATTATCCAGTTCATGGTCATGCACCTATCTATAATCATAATTTAGGGTTACTAATTTATTTAAGGTTAGCTTAATTTAACATGCTACAGAACTTGAATGTTGAGATGGATGTGTGAAATACCAAACCTTGATAAGATCAGCAATGACAGAATCAGAGGAACAGTTAACAGTTTGGGAAATTTATAAGAAAATAAAGGAAAAAAGGTTAAAGTGGTATGGGCATATCATGAGAAGAGACGTAAACAGTATGTGGAGAAGAATCACGGATGTGGACGTACTGGGATGGAGGAGAAGAGGAAGAACAAACAGAAAGTGAATGGACTTCGTGGAGGAAGAACTAAAGGAGAAAGACATATTAAGCAAGGAAGTGTACAACAGACGAGAATGGAGGAGGCTGGTGTCACAAAGCAACCCCACATGAAAGTGGGGAAAGCTTGAGGTGAAGAAGAAGAATTAATTTAACATGCACCTGTCTGGGATATGGGAGACAAGCACCAAAAGAAAACTCACACAGACTTCATGAAGGTAAATATATAGTAAAAAAGCAATGACAAAGATCAGGTGGTCATAAAATACACACAACAGCTGAGTTGCCTAGTGTTTACCTGGTGAGAAATTGTAAAGTTAAAAACTAATTACAAAGTATATATTACCAAACGGGCGGCACGGTGGCACAGTGGTAGCGCTGCTGCCTCGCAGTTAGGAGACCCGGGTTCGCTTCCCGGGTCCTCCCTGCATGGAGTTTGCATGTTCTCCCCGTGTCTGCGTGGGTTTTCTCCCACAGTCCTAGGACATGCAGATTAGGTGGATTGGCGATTCTAAATTGGCCCTAGTTTGTGTGTGTCCTGTGGTGGGTTGGCACCCTGCCCGGGATTGGTTCCTGCCTTGTGCCCTATGTTGGCTGGGATTGGCTCCAGCAGACCCCCGTGACCCTGTGTTCGGATTCAGCGGGTTGGAAAATGGATGGATGGATATTACCAAACTTTTTAATATTACACTTGTTGGCATTTAGTACATAAACATTGTTAGCACTGGAATGTTTCTTTCCATACAATAGTTTTAGTTTGTTTTATCCAAAGAATCCCACATTGGAATAAATAAGACAGGAGACATAATCAAATTCAGATTTCTTGGTTCAAAGCCAATCATGCCTAGCAGTACATTACCAATGCTACGTGCGTGGTGGTCTTTCTGCATCAATAGATCACACTGTAATACGTTTTGCCACTTGCTATGATCCCGAGCTGCCAGAAGCTTGACTTGTGGTGATAAGCACCTGTGTGCCAAATTTCAAAAAAGCAGCTTGAAAAACAAAACTAAACCTCAAGAACAAACAAAAACAGGATATAACAGACTATATATATATATATATACATATACTGTATACATACACACACACATCTACACACACAGTAGTTACATTCACTTTACGACATTTTTTTACGTATTACACATTGTCCAGTTAGACTACAGCAGGATTTACAGTAAGTTCACGAGTTGCAATCAAGTTTTCTCTCTTTCATGCAAACATGCAACGTGTGAGCCTTATAGTTTCAAAACGAACGTCGTGGCGGCTGGAATTAAAATAAATTAAAAAATAAAGTATAAAGAACTAGTATTTCTATTATCCATTAGAAGCCTTCTTGGGCTGCAAAATTTGCACACTTGCCGTTACAGCACACTACTGACACGGATAAATTTCTCACCTTGTGCATGATCTTCAGCGATCTGCCCAGCAGAACAGCACGCGTTTCTCGCGAGAACACATTTCCTGACCTGTATGAGACAAAAAGTGCAACACCGGAACTGGAAACTGCGTTCCAAGTATACAGTTTTGACGTCTCCTAGCAACCAAATCACGCTTTCTTTTGTGGAGCCGAAACAAAGTTGGTGTTGCTGTTTGCCTAGATTAAAGTATAAATAATTGAAGGGCAGTCGATAATGTTAAAATGAACCACAGCATCTTTGAATCTGCTCTTCAGCCACAGGTACCGTATTCGTTTGAAGATAAGTTGGTGCTTGTAGTACAGTACGCGTTTTTCCCACAACTCTAGCTAAAACACTGTACAAAGTAAACAGGAAATAGTACAATCATCTACACATTTGAAATTTAAGATTAAATGTCAAAATGTTTTTACATATATTGAAACACAGGAGAATAACTGTTTGTAATTGCCTTCTTTAGTTTGTCCTTTCGTTTCAATCGATTTCATTTCTTTAGTTTACTTTAATCAGAATAAATAATTACATTTTCGGAAAAAAATACTGCAAGTCCTATATACGATTGTTTATAAATTTTACTTTTTATTGTATACGAATCTTGTTAAATCCGTTTTATACCAATGTTCAGTTCAAGGCTGATTAGGATTAAGTTTGGAGAGTCTGAAATTTTAATTTTGGAGAATGGTAAATCGATTTTGCTAAATTCAGGCCGTTGCCGGTTTTGTTTTATTGTTTTATTTACCATATATTTGGCTGACGCCTTTATCCAAGGCGACTTACAAGATAAGAAGGTTGTTACAGGTGTTTATAAGTTGGATCATAGTCAGGTTAACTGACTTAGTCAGGGTACTCGCAGTGAGATCGATAATGATTGAACTGGAAACTGAAGTTTACAATCCAGTATTTTAGCCAGTGCACCTTACTCCCTGCTCTTTTACTACACTAAGAAAACAGTCTTGAGGGGTATGTTGTTTTGGTATGTCAGCCCACAGTCGATCTTGTATAATTAGGAGATTCCCTATAACTGTTGGACCTTGCAAGGGTACTGGGTAAGCATTATTTAATTTATGTTTGTAAGTATTATGGCAGCTTGGTGTTCAATTTGAATTTAATACATTCAGTGCACCATTCAAACATTTTTTTAATGAATAATAAACGTAAGAATCAATACCCTTTATGTGTATAGTTTTGTCATGGAGACTCAGTCCTTTGCGAATTAAATCCAAAATAAGATCTAAATTCTTTCTGTCATCATGAGAATTTCTTACAGAATCTGAATTTGTGATGTAATATTCTGTCCCCACAGAATAATTTCTGGTATCATAAGATCTCATAAAGTTGTATTTTTTCTAGTTTTACTAATAAGAGCATATAACCTAAAAGAAAAAAGTGTTTTGGGAGAGAACCTTCACCTCATATTTCTAAATGCTAGTTCTCATGCACATTGCATGTGAGAGTAAAAGCAAACATATCAGCCTTACAGCCTGCATCAGGTGTGTATTACTCATCAGACACTGGCAATAACGTATACATTCAAATACAATCCTATACCATCCATACCCCTACGTTTTCTAACTGGACACTCGCCAAACCAATGTTGCACCCTAATATTTCATCCATGGATATCACTAACAGGAGGCAAAGATTGAGCATAACATTCTCATACCCACACAATCAGGTAGGTACAAGCGACCTGGAGCCTATCCCTTCCACACTTGTCATAAAGCAGGAAGCAGCCCTGGACAAGGCACCAGTCTCCTGTAGGGTTCACTCATGCAGCCACCATGCTGAGGTCTTTAAAGAATCACAAATTAATCTAATTTGATTGTCTCTGAAGAAGTGGGAGGAAAACCCATGCATTCACCATACAGACAATATCCAGTTACAAGATTCACACTCCACATGCTAAATCCATGACGTGGCAACACTACTCAATGCATTTGTATTTGAATTGCACTTGAGATTCTCCTTGAAATGTTGTGCTAGACATGCTTTATGTCAAGAGGCAATGAACGTGTACAGAGCTCTGTTTAATTGTCCATGAAGAATGAACACAGCTGACCTATAACTAAGCCCTACAGTGTCTGCTATCTCACACACTATCAGTGTTTGATTCTTTAGTATGATATTTATACAGTAGTAATGTTTTCTTTCTGTCTTTGATGTTAAATGCTAGTTAGACTTGGGGTCATCTTTGAAAGGGAGCCTGCCACAACCATTTCTTTATTGTGACATATGAAGGGGGCTGGTCCTGGTACATGTGCAATAGGCGAGGGTTAATATCAAAATGAATATAGCATCAATAGCATTAGAAATGTATTAGTTGCATGATGTTTGATTTTGCAGTTTCTGGAATCCAACCAAAAATACTAGAAAGTTGTAATTCTCATATTTTTGGTACAGAGGAGCAAATATTTGGCCACTTAAAAAAAAATCAGATGCACTTTTCAGGTTCAGGCTCAAAGCATGTTTTAGTAATCCCAGTAAATTACATGTACAACTAAAATTTTTCTTATACAGATTAATTCATTGCATTTCATCAGTCTGCATGCTCTCTGAAGTTACTTACATATTTCTAGTTAGTTCATCATTATTTTTCTAAATCCTTTCATCTGTTTTTCAGATATGCATATTTCGCTTGTATTTAAAGATTATCTTTAATTGTCTGTTTGGATTAATGTGTTAATACATATACTGTAAAGAAAAGCTTTCCCAAAAAATGTTAGTACTGTTGATGAATTCTAGTTTTATTCTGGACTAATGCCACACTCTAAATTGGTTCCCACTGTACAGATACTAAAGTTGGGATAGACTGTGTAATGGAAATTGTGGTCTAAGAAAACAGATGAATGGAACTTAAAATATATTGCATATGAAATGTGGAAAACATGTTGTAAGATACATTTTAATATGCAACATGGTTTGGCTGGCATCCCAGCTGGGATGGATAATTCCTTAATTGTCTTAGAGGCTCTTTTAATGGAAGGATGTCGGTGGATGGGTATCCCGACCAGGTTGGTTAGTGGTACCTTTCCTAGATGGGAGGCCATTAATAATGGATGGTCAGGGGAGACGGTTTCCCATGGCCATGTGCTTCCCCAGTACGCTGGGTGGCTATATCCCTCTGGCGTGCATCCCATTTGGAGACATGCAAGGATGCATGGGAGTTGTAGTTTTGGTGAGCAGCCCTGTTGAGTACTTTGGGTGCCACTAGGTTTCGCCTGACCCAGAAGTGCTTCCTGGATGCACCATGATAGTGTTGAAGTACTCCCAGGTCCAGTGTAAAGGAAGCTGCTGTGCTTCACCAGGGGAGTCAGAGTCGAGAGAGTAGTGGGACGAAGCTCACCAGGGTAGAGTGGAGAAGGGGAGAGTCATATTGGAGGAACTGTGGAATACATTAAAGTATTTGTGGCAATAAATCTCTTTATTGGAATCTGAACCTGTGTCTGTGCTGTTGTGTCTGGGGTTTGGGGTGCTGCAACACCCCCTAGTGGTTCACAACAGCATCCCAATAAAGTAATGTCACTTTATGCTATGTTATTTCAGAGCCTGATTGCAATGTGCTAAAGTATACAGTTAAATAAAAATCAAGAGTCTTCAGCTTGTGGAAGACAGGTGAGCAAAAACCCAAGCATATTTTCTTCTTTTATTAAAAAGGTGTAGATCCTGTTTCTAATATTTAAAAAAAAGTTATTTTATTTTTATAAAACAATGACCTAAACCTTTGTCATATTTAAATGTGCATGCATTCAGCATAGCTATTCATCAGCTTTATCTGCTGCTTTGGTTAAGTCGGGGGTTCTTAACCTTTTGATGACTACAGACCCCCCAATGGATTGTCCAATATGGTCCCATACCCCCTTTACTTGACTGTCGAAATAATCATCATCATTCCTTATATTAGTTGCCAGTTTGATTTCTAAATATGTCAACAGCTTGAATTTACTGTACTTTAGATATGGATAGCTAGGAAGAGAACATGAAATAAAATCATAACTTTATCATATTTATTTACAAAAAGCAAAATTGAAAGATGACAAATATCCAAACAGCTACAACTATTTTACAATATAACTTTGATTCACCTGTTTCAGATTATGAACCAATAATTTTACTTCTTACAGTTGAGTATTACACAAAAGAAGAAAACAAACTTAAATATGCAGGTTCACATAACACAGACTTTCACTAATATAGTGAGATATTTGCTGTTGTTTTAATGCAATCAAAGCATGGAGTCGGGGTACAGTTATGGACAAAGCTACTCAAATGTCATCTGACACATCAAGTCGATTTCTCCACTTTGATTTCAGATGTAATAATGCAGAGAACCCTGTTTCACAGATATACGTAGTTGTGAAGGGAACCAAAACATTCATTGCCCTCATTGCCAAGCTTGGGTAAGCTGGGAGTTGCTCACCCCAAAACTGCTTGACATCCATCCCAGCCCTTTCAAAATTAGCTTTCATTCTTGGGTCTTCTTGGAAGTCAATGAAATCATCCTTTGCTGAATCGTTATCACTCAATCTCGATATATCAAATGAGAAAGGGGTTTGTATCCAAACAGATTCCATGCTAAGATCATCAATATCTGGAAAGTAACCCTCAAATTTTGTACTTAGCACTTCCAAATGATTTTTGACTTCTTGAAGTATTTCTACAGGTATTGTTTTACAATCTCCAATAAGGATATTGTCAAGGATTGGAAAGTTTGCCAGGTTTCCACTTTCAACACAGCGACGCCAGATAGGCAATTTACTTGCAAATGCGACAACTTTTCCCCTAGCTTGAACAATGTCCACATCCCTTCCCTGCATTGATATGTTCAAATCATTGAGGAGACGGAAAATATCAGCCAAATATCCCAGGCTACAAATAAAATGTTCATCTTCAAAATGATCAGCTAGGGGGAGATTGTTGATCCTTGAGGAATTCGAGAATTTCATTCAGAAGTTCTACTACACGCTCGAAAAAACGGCCACGACTCAGCCAACGTACCTCTGTGTAATGTATAAATTAATACATTAAGTAAAATAAATACCGGTACCCAGAGATCAAGTCCCATACCCCCAGCATTTGGTTTCAATACCCCCAAGGGGTATGGATACCTCCAGTTAAGAACCCCTGGGTTAAGTTATATTGTGTGACAACATATTGTTAAGTTGCTTGCTACTTCTTCATTCCCTTGATGTTCTTTTAATGTTAGATGTTATTTTTTCTCCTTAGAATGACTTTCAAACCAAATAATGCTGCTACAAAAATTCAGAAGTGTTGGAGATCATATAGAGATAGAAGACTATTCCTCCTTCTGAAACACACCGTTTGTGCTGCGGTAAATAGCATCTTTTGTGAAAATGCTGAAATAAAACTATTTAAGAAATGCACATAGCTGATCATTTTTGGGTCAATGCAAGCTGAGAGCTACTTATGGGCAGAAAGTAGATTTCTATTTCATATCTGTTGTATGCACTTTTGTGAATAGTTAACAGTGTTCATAACTACCAGTTGCTTTGAATATTCTCATTGATATGTATCTTTTGCTAGACAGCGTTGTGAAACAGTAGTTAGTGTTCCTGCTGCATCATGCCTCTAGAACCGTGAGTTAAAATCCCAGACTAGTTAATATCCATGTGGATTTTATACAGCTACTCTCTAAACAAATAGAGAGGAGGATAATATTAAAGTAAGATTTGTTTTCATCAGTCACGCTGTTTAGAAACTCTTTTTTTAATTTTTATTTTTTCAGGAACACTGTCTAACATATGAAATACTCCGGAAGGTTAGTCCCACAGAAGCAGAGCTTTTAAAGGATCCAAGCACAAAGTGTAAAGTGAGATTCAGGTAAAAAGCATGCACATATAATTTTTCACTTACTAATACTCAGATCTAGATATCACCCAAGTTAACTGCTCTCCACTTTTCTCCATGAGGGCAGGCTTTTTTATCTTTCCGAGTCATTCCTCAAAAATATGTTTATTATTTTGTTTATTAAAGTTAAAAAAAATATTTGTTTTAAATACAGTTCTTTTAAACAATTGTTGTGCATTAGGTTTGCTGGTGCAGAGTTCCCCCCAACTATTGTGTTTAAAATATTTCACCAAAATGGAGGATGTGGAAACAAATACATAAATGGGAAAAGAGCCATCTCACCTGCAAGCGAGGTAATTCATGGGCAATGCAAAAGCAATGGCAAGCAAATCTCTTTCAGAATGTTTAAGCCGTCTAAACTAAGTAAATAAGTATAATTATTTGATTTTTTTTTAATTTAGTGTATCTACTTTAATGAGAAGTGAAGCAAAATGATGCCTTTTATTGGCTAACTGAACAGATTACAAGAAGGGGCCTGAGCTGCCTCAAAAGCTTGCATGTTATAATGTGTTCCGTAAGTTAATAAAAGGTGTCATTTTGCTTCACTTCTCATTATATCCATAATGGTGAACACGGAACATCAACCTACTACTATGTACTTAGAATTTTTGTTGGTAATTCCTTGTTTTCTATTTTAAAATGATACTATGATCATTTGCCTGTAGATTTCAACAACACAGTGTTACAGTATATTAAACATTATGTTTATGTAATAATTCTGTCCATTGAAATAATATGTAGTTCTTCACCCATATTTTTTTCTTTAGGTAATCCATTTGTACTTAAACAAATGGACAGATTAATCAAATATTTAAATATTTGCATAAGCACAATACTTTATGAATAAAAAAAAGTCATCTGATGTGGAAGACATATAAAGATGCAGAAAAAATTGATATTATGAAGTGTTTATGGGAAGGAACATTTTGTACAGTATAGGTATACAATGAAATGAGTAAAAAATAATCTGCTTTTAATTCAAATTACAGGCAGCTGTAGATGCTTGCAAAATAATGGGACACAGACGCTTTTATGATCAAATAATCTGTGATGAAATCCAGAGGCAAAAGAAAAAAATTGTGGATGAAGTCGATGTTGTTAGCATGAAGGATTATATGCAGGTATAAATTTTTGTTTATGTTATGAACAAAAGAAAAATGCATTGAACATATTCAATGATTATTTTATTAGATTTACATTCATTGAATCTTTTATTTGTATTAATTAGTAAAAGGTTTAAAAATGCAAAATAAACTTTAATTATACCTCAATAAATCTATAACCTAGTAAATGACACAGATTATGAGTGATACAGTGTTGCTGGACCATTTTACATTTTTCCTAATTTGGACTAAGAAAATAATTGTATTTTTATCTTCATTTACCACATAAAAATGTGATTTTCCAGACAATACATATAAACTAACATGCCTTGTGCAATTTATCGTCGATCGTGGCCTCATTTGCGTTTTTCCTGGTTATAGTATACAAGTAACCTCGATGAAACGCCAGCATACTTGGGAGGCAAGGGAAACACCTGGAGAAAACTGTCTCTGGAAGAGATGCCAAGAAGCACTGTCATGTATGACATTGTGGATTATGCTAAGAGTGGGTGCTTATCAGAGTCACTAAGGGAGAAGCTGCCCCTGCTGCTTATGAGGCCCACTTCAGAGGAGATGCAGCTTCAACAGCTGAGGACAATTTCACAGCCAAGGTATTACAAGAATTTTTTTTTCTATGCATGCATTAAGATTTAAAACAAAAAACAGAAAAGACTGTGTAAAGTTCACACAAATAAGTAAACAAAAAATTCAGAAAACAAAAATACAATATACTCAGCTAACCTTCTCATAGAAGAACAATTAAATATAGCTGCAAGCAATTTATTTGATTTTTTTTTAATTACTGCCAAAATTCTACTTCCTCAATCCATTCCTGTACCCACTTTATCCATTTTAGGGTCTCAGGGGCTGATGCCTATTCCAGAACCATTGGATGCTAGACAAGGAACCAAGCCAAGATAGGACGTCATTCTATAACCGAGTACACTCACGCAGAAATCTACTCTCACTTACACCATGCCAGTTTGCAACTACCAGTTAACCTACCACACACACCTTAAGAACTGTGAAGAAAACAGGGTACTCACAGTGACCAGGTCCGATGTTGAAATCAAGTCTCTTGTAGCTATGAGGCAGTAGCTGTAACCACAGAACCAATCACTTTGACTTACCTATGTTATATGATTAAAAAATGTAAGTAATGTTGATTGGGAAGAATTAACATTGAACCAATAATAGTAAATATTTTGTGTTGGACTTATATCTGAAATAAGATGTTTTATTCAGGAAATTAAGTTTAGAAGTCAGTGACAAATGTTTAAAAAATTATGTTCCTTACTTTTTATTTCCTGAAATCATACTTTGTCTAGCATGTTTTGCAGCAGCTTACAAAGTACATTACTTTAAAATGACATATAAAGAACACCATATGATGTCACGGCCAAATCTTGCACAATGAATTATATACTGCTGTTTTAATGAGAATTGCAGAATCAACCAAGAAAACAAATGAAATGTCAGCACTCTAATCTTGTTGAGTTGCCATGCTTAATTGCTACAGCCAAATCATATATTACAGAGTTTGTGTTAATGTGTGCTGTTACCTATTATCTTCAAACTCTGAGTGGCACCATTCCTATAGATCAGGCGTTTGTCAGCAACATCTTAATATAAGAAAATGCAATAGTCTCCATTATGCTTGGCAAAAATAACTTCAAGTACGTCATGCCATATATATTGTATTTGGATTAAACTAATGATTGCTTTTTATTTGCCTATAGTAATGTTAAGCAGTTTGATTGTGGAGCAGAAATGATAAGATTATTAAATGAAATATTTCTCTACTGCTTTCTGTTGTAATCATAGGTCTCCTCCTGTTCCTCCATCTTCGGTAGTATCCACACTAAAGTCTGCAACCTCAAAACACTCATCTCGCAGGTCTTGCAAAGCACGACAGAAAGTTGCCAAAATGAGAAAACTGTACAGTTCCAGTTGTCCAAGAATGGTAAATTCAAGGTTTAATCTTTTTTATGTATTTTAATAAAGTGAAAACAGAAGATAGGGTGGTATGATGCTGCAAAAGTGCTGCCGCTTCACAGCACTAGGGGACTAGGTTTAATTCCAGCCCAGTCACTGTCTATGTGGAGTTAACATGTTCCGTCCAGTCCAGTCCTGGTGTGGCGGAATTGCTGCCCTTTGCCCCAGCAGCACTCCAGGCGTCCCTAGTAGGTTCCGCCGCCATCTTGCCGAGTGTGGCGGAAGTAACTATTCCTGGGTTTTATGAGGTTTAAGGTGCCCCCTGGCGGTGGCCACGGGTCCCAACAGGTTTAATCGCTTTCCCCTCTTCTCCCCTGGTCCTATCTTAATCCAAGGCGGTTTCTCTCTCGTGGCCCAGAAGCTATTCATGTCCCTTTCCGGTCCTTCCAGGCATCCCGGCCGGGTAAGGACCCCAGCAATCTACCACAAAGTACAGTAGCAACAACAGACAAATACAATGCCATACATTAAATTGTACCTATGATTGGCTACTTTATCACATGGGCATAAAAATTATGCTTGAATATACCATAATGTACCCATTTATCGGAAAAGAGGAGGAAGAAATGTGACCCTGTGGAATGGCTGTCATCTTTAACAACACCATTTACCTTTCTAAGGCAGCAAATGGCCTACTGAATTGAAATGGGTAATGAATAGGAATAATGTGAAATTTGAGATTATATTATCATTGTTGTCAGCCAACTGTGATAGATAAATAGAGAGATGGATAGAAAATTACCCTGAATAAGAAATAGTTTTGCAATATGACGTGTTTTCACCCTGCCTTGTGCCCAGTGCTTGTTGGGATAGGCTGAAACTACCCACTGAACCTGCCCTTGATAAGTGAGCTAAGACAATGGACGAATGGATGGAATAATTCTGAAGCCAAAGATTTTTGCTCGAGTTAATGAGGGTGCTAAAGTAAGAATAACATTATAAAATCCATTTACTCAGCTTCCTGAAAGGTGGGTGGGCCAAACCCATTCCTGGAGCCTCATGTACAAGGCATCATCCTGGATGATTTACCCAATTTCATTTTTGATCCTTGTTAATTTTAGTAAAGCTAATTTGCATGACATTAACAAACTCACAGTGAATCTGACTGCCTCATTGATCTACACATTAGATTGCCATAAAGTACCTTAACTTCACTTGTGAATGCATTCATGTCACCTATAGTATGTTAACTGTATAACACTAGTCTGCTACTGTTGCTTACACCTTGTGCTCCTTTAAACTACTGAGTAAAAACTGCCAGCACTTAGTGGTTTTCAGCCACAAGTATTTGTGTGCTTTAAGAAGTTGTCAATTAACCCAATTACATCTTAGCATGAAGACATTCTTTCAAGTGATAGGGTGCTGACATATAGCTCCCCTGTCTTATTACAACCACTCAACTGACATTCATTTTAATTAATAACCATCCGATTAGCATCTTCATTTATTCACATAAATTTATTTTGTCCAAATTATTGCATTTTCAGCACAACATTAAGCTGCAAACAGTTTAATTAGCTTTCAACCCATTAAAAGAATTACATCTCTCTGAAAATGTTGACAAATAGGTTTCTCATCAATCCCTTCAAAGACTTGCAGTTTACTATAGTAAAGAAAATCAGATTAATTTTCTTTTCATTCTTTCAGTATGACTTGATGGATATAGGACTATCACAGAATAAGGAGCTGTACATTATATTGTCGGACTTTATTTATTTGATTTTTGATTTGATATACTTCAGGGGTGTCCATACTACGGCCTGTGGTCCATTTTTAATTGGCCCGCAGCAAATTCTAAAAATATAATGAAATATGGCCCACACATGAAACTTGTTCTTGTCTGTATTGTATTTCTTAAGTTTAACACAAGGCGGAGCTACTGTCTTGATCAAGGCAGCATCTTCACAAACAAGTGCAACCAAAGACCAAAAATGGCAGAACTAAAGAAACGCCCAATAGCAAGTGAGTGCAGAAAATTTCAGACACAGTGGGAAAATGAATATTTCTTCCTACAAGTCAAGGGAAAGTGTGTCTATTTTATTTGCAATGAAACTATTGCAGTGATGAAAGAATATAATGTGTGTCAACACTACGAAACCAAACATCCAACCGACACATCCTACACTGGTGCCGAGCAAGAACAGAAAGTTAAGCAAATGGCAGCTAGTCTGCTAGCTCAACAACAGGATTTTTTTCCGTGCTAACAAAACACAAGAAAATGCCACATTAGCCAGTTACGAGGTAGCGCAGCTCACTGCCCATCACAGGAAACCTTTCTTAGATGGTGACTTCATAAAACAGTGCCTCACTAAAATCGCAGGAATTCAGCAACGTTCGCTTGTCCAGAAACGCAGTTGTGCGGTGAATTGAAGATTTGTTAGCTAACTTAAAAATCAAGTGTCAGATAAAGCTTGTGCTTTTGATTTTTACTCAATTGCATGTGATGAGAGCACTTTGTAATACAATAGAAGAAAATCCATTATTGGAGAGCTGTGATGGTATTTTTTATTTAAGCATATTCAATTATGAAGCATCATTTACCTATATTTGATTCATTTTGCTAGCTTAATACACAGGAGGTGAGGCAATATACCTCACCTCTAGTGGGTGGCCCAGCCCTTTGTATATTTCTCTGTATGTGGCCCCCAGTGAAAAAAGTTTGGACACCCATGATATACTTTATTAATCCCTGAGGGGAAATTGGCTTTTCACATGCTGTCTTCAAGGAAGAAACGAGTTTTATGAAGTATTTAAATGTAGGACTGGAAAGATTATGTTAAGACTAAAACCTTAACATGACATAATGTTTTCAAACCCAGTTAATCCATTTAAGTATCACTGAGGATTGGAGCCTATCTTAGTGCCACTGAACACAAGGCTCATGCAAACTTCCATCTACAAATAGCAGTAATTTGCTGTTGACAATTAAATTTAACTTCTTTAGGTGAGGAAAGGATGTAGATTAGATAAACTTTATTAATCCCATGTGGACATTCAGATGCATACAGAAGCAGAAACATAAAAACAAGAATACAGACTCATGGGACAGATAATATAGCCAATAAATCAATCAATAAATAAATGTATATTGTGCAGATATTTCAAAATAAACATAATCAGTATATCGGGAGAAAACATTGAATTGCGCAGAAAACCCCCACAGAGATGTTTCTCAGCACTAAGTACAGGAATGAGCCTGTGACTAAAAATGCTCCAAGAGAGCACCTCCTGGAGGGAATAGACTATATTTTTCATGATGACATTCACTTTTGCTGCCATCCTGTTTTCCACAGCTTCCAGTGTGTCCAGGGTACATGCAGACAAGGGGTGAACATGAAATAGGCACATTAAATAACCAGGCACAGGCTTACTCTGCTACCCAAAAAATATCTTACCAAATACAAAATTTTAAAGCATTCTGTTGCAGCAACATCTTTAATCAGCGGCACCACTTAGGAGCAGTCTATTATACACACTACTTATAAGTATATCCTGTAAATGTGTTTGAAGGTAGAGATACTCATATTTCATATGATATCTACTGTCACCTTATGGCCAGGAATCTCTAAAGTCTTACAGCATTTTTATGTCTATTCAACACAGACACATTACTTCCTCCCACCCACCACAAGGCTCTAACTACTGATATTATGGTTTCAAAGGAATCTTCCTTGATGTTATCTTCATCAAGAGAAGCCAAGTGATCAGATAATCTCTTATTGTACACCATGTGGTTGATTTCTCTTCCTTTGTTATGCAACTTTATTATTTCATTTTAGCGTTGGAGGTGACACCAAAACACTTACGTTTATGTTCCACTTCACTTGCACTGGAAGACAATTGTGCGGTGCATCAGAAAGTCTGGAGTAAGACACGTTAGGGTTTAGATTTATCTGTTATTTGCTTGGAACCATTTTGCTATCGATTCCAAAGTCAAAATTTTAGCACTAATCCTACACTATGGCCATGTAGATTCAATTGGCGTATCACTCTGTTCATTATTGCTAGCTAAAGTTCTTCTTGCTCACAACCTTTTATCCCAAACAATTTAATTGTTTTGACCATGCTGGCTTCATTTTTTAATTTTTTTTATTTAAACATTACATTACAATTGATGAATTACAAGTCATTCAGGCATATGGTGCAATACTATATATATATATATCACATTCAATCCAATCTGAATTATTTTTCCTTTTCAAACAAGTGTCTGTACTAATCTTGAGACAAGTAAATCAAATAAAAAATGACATTTGTGAGGTAGTGCCTGACTGGCAAGGAGATGTCAGGGACAAGGGCAGGTTTAATCCTGCCAGAGAGCATCAGGACACATAGAGACATACAATGCAGTAACGGTCCTGTATATGACAGGATGGGAGCACATTACCCACTAGGAACATTACACCCTCTATGTACTGTATGTCATGAGCTTTGTGAGGACATTAAGCAGGGGCATCAGCAGTGTGGCATAATGGACTTTGAACCACTCAGTTGTCAGTTATGACCCTCAGCAAGTCATTTAACATGTCTGTACTACAACTGTGTAGAATACATGTAACAGTTGTAAAATATAGATAAATGCATAGATAGATAGTACTTTATTTGTTTAAAGGACAATTGTAACTTTTTAAGAAAATCCAAGAAATATTGTAATAATAAGAACAACCATAACTCTCTTCAGATCCACACCAGAATTACTAAAAAGAAGAAAACATCTGATTTGACCAGAGAGAACAGAGCAGTCATAATGAGACATTATAAAGCCGTATGGCCATAGGTATAAATGAGCCTCATTAGCGCTTCCTGGCACATCTCTGATGAAGATTTGCTGGCTGAAAGCACTCAGTGATAGTGTGTCATAAAGAGTTGTGCAGCATTGCTCATACTGGCCATAATCCCATTATTGCACCCGAGTTCCTAATTAGCTTTTTGATTCAATGAACTTCTTTTGAAGTTATGTTATCTGTCCAGCACACTACAACATAGAAATCTCACTAGCTGTCAGACTGATATGTAAAGAATGTCACTATAGGAACACAGTCACATAAGGAAGAGTTCATTCAGCCCTATTTTATATAGTTCTATGTTACTAAGCCAATGCAGCCGTTTTAGTAGTGTACCATCTCCACATCTACTCCCTGAATGGTGACCAGGAGTAGAGACTGTTCGGTGTGGTGTAAGTCAGTAACCATTTCCTTGGATGTTCATGCTCAGTGTCAGACAATACCTTTACATCAAGAAACAAAGTTCTCCACCTGACTTCTATACAGTACTCTGCTTCACCCCTCTCCCCTCTTTGTCAATATACCCCATTAGTACTGAATAATCTGAGAATTTCTGCAGGTGACATGACCTGGTGTTATATTTATAGTGTGAGGTGTACAGCATGAAGAGAAAATGAGACAGGACTGACCCTTGTGGTTCTTCAGTATTCCTCATCAGAGACACAGTTCTCAAGCCTCACAAATTGTGATCTGCCAGATGGATAGTCCATTATCCAGAACACCATAGGGTCATCCACCTAAATTTTCCCCTTAACAAGAATGGCTGGATGGTATTAAGGGTGCTGGAGAAATCAAGAGTTATCATTCTCACATTGCCACTTTTGTCCAGATTTGAATATGCATACATACATACAATCATGGCCGAAATTAGCGTCACTCCTGGAATTTTCCCAAATAATGCACCATTTCTCTCAGAAAATTGCTGCAGTTACAAATGTTTTGGTATACACATGTTTATTTCCTTTATGTGCATTGGAACAACACAAAAAAACAGAGAAAAAAAGCCAAATCTGACATCATGTCACACAGAACTCCAAAAATGGACCAGACAAAATTATTGGCACCTTTTCAAAATTGTGAGTAAATCGTTTTATTTCAAGCATATGATGCTCGTTTGAACTCACCTATGGCAAGAAACAGGTGCTGGCAATATAGCAATCACACCTGAAGCCAGATAAAATGGAGAAAAGTTGACTCAATCTTTCTGTTGTGTGTCTGAGTGTGCCACACTAAGCATGGAGAACAGAAAGAAGAGCAGAGAATTGTCCGAGGACTTGGGAACAAAAATTGTGGAAAAATATCAACAATCTCAAGGCTACAAGTCCATCGCCAGAGATCTTCATGTTCCTTTTTCCACTGTGCGCAACATAATCAAGAAGTTCACAACACATGGCACTGTAGCTACTCTCCCTGGACGGAAGAGAAAAATTGACGAAAGACTGCAATGAAGGATAGTCCGAATGGTGGATAAACAGCCCCAATCAACTTCAAAACATATTCAAGCTGTTCTGCAGATTCAGGGTGCAACAGTGTCAGCTCGAACTATCCGTCGACATCTGAACGAAATTAAATGCTATGGCAGGAGAGCCAGGAGGATCACACTGCTGACACAGAAACATAAAAAAGCCAGACTGGAGTTTGCCAAAATCCTTCTGGGCGAACATCTTGTGGACAGATGAGACCAAGGTAGAGCTTTTTGGTAAAGCTCATCATTCTACTGTTTACAGAAAATGGAATGAGGCCTACAAAGTAAAGGACACAGTACCTACAGTCAAACATGGTGAAGGTTCCAAGATGTTTTGGGGATGTTTTGCTGCCTCTGGCACTGGATGCCTTGACTGTGTGCAAGGCATCATGAAATCTGAAGACTACCAAAAGATATTGGGGCGCAATGTAGGGCCCAGTGTCAGAAAGCTGGGTCTGCGTCAGAGGTCATGGGTGTTCCAGTAGGACAATGACCCCAAACATACCTCTAAAAAAAACCCAGAAATGGTTGAAGACAAAGCTCTGGAGAGTTCTGAAGTGGCCAGCAATGAGTCCGGATCTAAATCCGATTGAACACTTATGGAGAGATCTCAAAATTGCTGTTGGGGGAAGGCACCCTTCAAATCTGAGAGACCTTGAGCAGTTTGCAAAAGAAGAGTGGTCGGAAATTCCATTTGAGAGGTGTAACAAGCTTGTTGATGGTTATAGGAAGTGCTTGATTTCAGTTATGTTTTCCAAAGGGCATGCAACCAAATATTAAGTTGAGGGTGCCAATAATTTTGTCCAGCCCAGTTTTTGAGTTTTGTGTGAAATGATGTCAGATTTGGCTTTTTTTCTGTTTTTTGTGTTGTTCCAATACACATAAAGGAAATAAACATGTGTATACCAAAACATTTATAACTGCAACAATTTTCTGGGAGAAATGGTGCATTTTCTGGTTAAATTCCAGGGGTGTCGATAATTTCAGCCATGACTGTAGATAGATTGTCTCCCAACCATCCAACCTGAGCCTAAGTCAGAGAGGCGAGATTGCGTTGGTTTGGACATGTGCAGAGGGGAGATGCTGGGTATATTGGGAAAAGGATGCTAAGAATAGAGTTGCCAGGGACGAGAAAAAGAGGAAGGCCCAAGAGAAGGTTTATGAACGTGATGAAAGAGGACATGCAGGTGATGGGTGTAACAGAGCAAGATGTAGAGGACAAAGATATGGAAGAAAATGATCTGCTGTGGCAACCCCTAATGGGTGCAGCCAAAAGAAGAAGAAGAGAGAGAGGGATAATAACATCTTACTCCAACATTTGGGTTATGTGGGAAGGAGGCGTTAGTAATAAAATGTATATTATGTACAATAGTAACAGTGTCTCACAACTGACCAAAATATTAATAAGAACCTATTTGCTTATTTTACTTATTCTCCCTGTGTCTGTATGGGTTTTCCTCAAACATCCTGAAGATGTGCCAGTTAAGTTATTAGGCAGCTCTGAATTGGCTTGGTGTGACTGCATGTGTGCATAAGGTGTCCTGTTGCAGAATGCTGCCCTGCCAGGGCTGGTACCAGACTTGAGGGAACCCACGTTATTGAACTGGATTAAAAAGGTATAAGAATGTTAGGTTTATGCAGCAGTTAAAAGTCTGGACATGACTGATTGAATATATTTTTAACTAGTCTTAAAGACATTTTGACTTGAGGATATTGCTTAGTTAAAGTTTGTTTCTAAGACATACAGGTATATAATGAATGTGATGCCTATGTAAATTTTTTTTAAATGATTTTGAAATTATTTTTTTAAATATCATCCAAGCAAGTAGTTTTTAATTTAGAAGTCTATTGAAAAGTTAGGAAAATGTTTTACCACAGTCATGATACCATCCTACTTAATGTGTGTGTTAATTTGTGGAATTTCTTCTCCTTGTTATTGCATTTTGAGCAAATTGGTTGTGCTGTGACAAGATAGCATGAGAGCAAAAACAGTCCTGTTTCGTAGAAGGCCACTATTTCTCATTGTAGTCATCCATAATGTAGCAAGAAGAGCTCATTTTAGCATTAAGAAATAAGGGTCTGTTAATCCCAGAAATTCCAAGAACCTTTAAAGTTTCTTTACATGCAGTCACAAAAACCATCAAGCACTGGCAGAGAATAATAAAGAATCACCAGCCTCAGAAATAGTTAATTAACATCATCTCAGATTACAGCCCTAATAAAATGAACTGACACCACTGCTCACAGGAAACTGTGTTAATTAGGCCTTCTTGGTAGAGCTGCCACAAAGAAACCACAACTGAAGTAGACAAATAAGAAGAGACTTGTTTGGCCCAAGAAACACAGGCAGCAGACATCAGACCAATGGAAACATGTTCTTTGGTCCAGTGAGTCCAAATTTAAGATTCCACCTTCTGGGTCTTTGTGATACTTGAGATGGTGAACATAGTGTCTGTTTGTGTGGATCCCTCAATGAAGTATGGGGAGGATGGTGCAGGGGTACCTTGCACCATTTGTCAGTTATTTAAAATCAGCGACACAGTTAACAAGCATCGCTGCAATAGATTTCTGCATTACCATGCTACCACATCCGGCTTGCATGTAGTTGGATCGACATTTGTTTTTCAACCGGATAACGACTAAAACACACTTGCAGACAGAGAGCTATCTGGCAAAAAAGGGAGCGTGATGAAGTGCTGCAGGGCTTGAAATCTACAATCACCAGGGATGGTTTGGGATGAGTTGGACCAGAGAGCAAAGAAAAAGCAGCCACCAAGTGGACAGTATACTGTTTGTAGAACTGATTTAAAAACATTCCAGATAAACTCATTAAGCTAGCTGAGAGAATGCCAAGAGTGTGTAAGGCTGCCATTAAAGAAAAGGCTGGCTACTCTGAAGAATCAGATACAATGTGATTTTGAATTAACAGTTTGGTCATTACATAATTTCCTATCTATTATTGCATAATTTGATCTCTTCACTATTAATCCACATGGTAGAAAATAGTAAAAGAAAGAGAAACACTTTATGAATAGATATGTCTAAACCTTTAACTGATGTATAACTGGAAAATGAAGCTGGGAACAACAATCTGGACTGTTCTGTACATTTGTAATAGTAACATGTTATATTTCTTTCATACACTAATTTTACTATAAACTTTATAAAAGTAACATTAATTTGTATTCACAATAGGGCAACTTGATGGCACAGTAATAAGTAAAAATAACATTAATTTAACATTAAATAACATTTAAACAGTAAGCAACATTAATTTCTCTCATGACCGTGTTAGTTTTTCCTCCCATGTCCTCCAATACATGCTGTCTGGCAATTCTAAACTGTCCCTGTGTGATTGGCCATGTGGACAGTGCAAAAGTCTTGCACCCAGTGCTCCAGAGAAAGGCACTGTGACCCTAAACTGGATTAAATGTGTTTAAGATATATATATATATATATATATATATATATATATATATATATATATATAGTTAAATGTGAAATAACTAAGAAGGCATAATGTACTTGCAAAATGTAAGCAAATTTGTTTTCTGAATTGTGTGTTATACAACAGCCATCCAGAGAGCTCAGATCTACCAGCCAGTTGTCTCTTATGGTCCCTCGCACTAAGTGTAAAACTACGGGGGACAGGGCTTGTGTAGCTGCTACACCTCATCTGTGGAATTCTATATCTCGTCACATTAAGGAGTCACCTTCAATTGAACTGATAAAAAAGAGACTGAAGACTTATTTCTGTTCACTACCTTTCAGTGACCTTCACTGACACTGACGGTTCCCTACTCTTAGTCATATTTTCTTTTTATTTAAGTCACTGCTGGCTGTATTTTTTATTTTATTGTACTTGTATTTCTATTTTATGGTTATTGTATGTTTTAATTTAAAGCACTTTGGCTACAGCATTACTGATACAGTTTTAAATGTGCTCTATATATTTTTTTCCTTTGATAGGAAGTGAAGCAATAGTTTATAACTCATTTTATAAATGTGACTATTATATTTTGCAATCTATGGTTTTCTAAATTTGTGTAACATATAAACAAGCATATTGCGAATTGCTGTAAAATACTGCTATATTTTGCAGGAAGAAAAAGCAGCACTACAGTTAGAAGCATTTATTCCCACTGACATGGACACTGAGAAACTTAAAATGGACACATATTTTGATGATGAATTGGATGAAGAAACTAATAATCTGTACTCATGGACTCAGCAGCTCTCCTTGGAAGACACTGCGATTGGTTTTTAGTTCTTCTTCTGTCAGACACTAGAGATGTATGTACAACTCCTGTGCTATGCCCCACACCCCCTTGCAGGTGATAGAAGACAATGTTGCTATAGATCCTCTAAATAATTCATGGTGACCAAATCAGGTTTTAAGATATCATGCAGAATAAATGACATCATATGTAGTGCTTTTCATTGTGAGTGCCACCTCAAGGCATT
This sequence comes from Polypterus bichir lapradei, assembly GCA_026402145.1. Taxonomy (NCBI): domain Eukaryota; kingdom Metazoa; phylum Chordata; class Cladistia; order Polypteriformes; family Polypteridae; genus Polypterus; species Polypterus bichir. The sequence continues at coordinate 16,788,337 of JANRMT010062834.1, forward strand.
TTAAATGTACATAGTAAGATTGCACAAATGTTTAGAGAGTTGCACATTTTTAAAATTGATGGAAAAACAGACCAGGTAGTGTGTTCTGGACGGTGTTGGTTGTTTAACTGTCCAAAGTTCACCACAGCCACTCAGCTATTTAGCTACTTTCTTGACAGGTAATGCCATACTTCAGATGTAATGAAATCAGTGCCAGTTGATATTAACATCCTATGGGGCTTAAGTTAGCAAGCCTGAAGGTTACAGGCATGGTAAACAAACTCATGGAGGTGTCTTTGCTTGTGTACATGGTACGGTACTATATACTGTATTAATACACTCCAACTATGGGTATAGTTAGCAATATACAGTACATGTTAGTGTTGAGTAACTTTTTGTCAACACTTCCTGTATTTTCAAACATAAGTGACGTATCATGACACCAAAGCCTAACATTTGACCCTCATTCTAAGCATTACCCAGAGAAGCGATTCTTCATTAGAAAATTTAAATCCAAAGCTCAAAAGAATAAATGGCATCTCTTTTTATCTTGAACACAGTTAAGTGGATAATTTACTGTCAATTTTAGGTCACTAGTTTGAGGAGTGAAAAACCAATTTTTAATTAGTAGTAAAATAACAGATAAGATATTAGTTAGTGAAACCCTTACCTAACACAGTGAGCCAAGATAAACTATTTTAAAGCTAGTCCATCTATTAACTCAAGCAGCAGTGAACAAGCTTAATTTCTTTGCTGCCCAGAAAATTTACTACACTGTGGTTTATTTATGATTTTGAATAACACAGAAATTATGCAAAATTATGCAAATAGTGCTTCAACATGGTAATCTTTTTTTAAATACAGAATAACTGGTATTTAATTATGATTGCACTAAATTAAAGCCAATGACACTGCCCAAAACATAAAAACATTTTAGTAACTTTTTCAAACAATGTATTAATGTCTTGACACTCTTGCTTGCCGCAGCTGTATTTTACTTTTTTGGTTTTTTTTTGTGCCACATGAACAGTACTTCCTGAGCTAAACATTTCTTAATAAAAAAATAAAATGGATACATGGCAATGTCAGCCATTACCGCAGAAGGAAGTATGTGGCATGTGGAAATTGCACAAAAGCAGTTTTCACCACATTAAATTTTTCTTAATCACATACGACAAATGTCTAGCTATTGTGAAGATATGTTGCGATGTACTATGGTACAGATAATTGAACAGCAAATAAATAAATTCAAACAGCTGCAAATGCAGGTTACCTATGACCACAATTTTTAATGTGGAACTTTTGTTCAGATGTGCCAAATTGACAGTACCCATTGTCAGGTAATTGTGCATTCTTTTCTTCACACAAATTTCACTGTCCAAAGGCCGATTGTATCATCTGATGAAGGAGGTGCAGTCAGTGCAAAGAACTGAAGTATCTACCATATAAATGTGCAATGGAGTTTGCATGTCAGTAACACCCACATGAAAGAACTCTTTGTGGTCCATTGAAGGTACAGTTCACAGTTAAATTGTCAATTCCTCCCCACTACTACAACCAAAACACCCACCATTCATTTTACTAAAGGAGACTCTGCTATTGAATTCTTCATATGCTGAACAGCATACTTTCAAAAAATGTTTCTGCCAATTTTTCTGAGGGGGTAGAGAAACTCTTAAGCATTTGAACTTTGCCAAATTATTAAATTACATACTGTACTTCTCTGAAATGCATTATTCCTATTTTCTTAAAATAAATTGTAACTACCCCATTTAATTGTTAGCACTATTTACAAAAAAAGTAAAAATAAATGAAAAATAGGGCAGCACGGTGGTGCAGTGGGTAGCGCTGCTGCCTCGCAGTTAGGAGACCCGGGTTCGCTTCCCAGGTCCTTCCTGCGTGGAGTTTGCATGTTCTCCCTGTGTCTGTGTGGGTTTCCTCCGGGTGCTCCAGTTTCCTCCCACAATCCAAAGACATGCAGGTTAGGTGCATTGGCGATTCTAAGTTGTGCTTGGTGTGTGGCTGTGTTTGTGCCACGCGGTGGGCTGGCGCCCTGCCTGGGGTTTGTTTCCTGCCTTGCGCCCTGTGTTAGCTGGGATTGGCTCCAGCAGACCCCCATGACCCTGTAGTTAGGATATAGCGGGTTAGATAATGGATGGATGGATAAATGAAAAAGATGAAAATATAAATCCTTGCTATTAATATAAAAATATTCCTAGAAAACCTGTGTGTAATATATAAAGATAAGTTTATGTATTTGAATAGTATGAACACATACAAACTTAACAGAGGATGCAAAGTGTTTAAAGTAACATTTTTTTTATTTCTGTAATATTTCATTTACCAAATAACTCTAAAATTGTAACTTTATACTTCAAAACAAAGGCATGATGTAAGCATTTCTGAAAAATCTAATTTGACAAGACTGCACTAAATAAAAATATAACCTGAACTGCACAGAAAGAAAAAAAAAAAAAAAAAAAAAAAAAAAAAAAAACCACACTATACAAACTTATTCATTTGGCATTTCCTAGACATTTCATCATAAGTGACAAAGGGGAAGTAAAAGTTTCTTTATGGAAAATGTTTTATAAACTCTTTGAGGCAAACTTGTATTTTATAAAGTGGCTCTAAACTGTTAGCACAAGTGGAAAGAAGGCGTCTTAAACATGTACAGTATATCATCAAAAAGAAAGGAAAGACGATGTTGCTCTTTTGGTAATCTACAAAAGTCCATTAAGCATGTCCGCTACTTGGTTTGGGGGGTGGGGGTTATTTATATAGTTTAACAAACGGTGTGATATTAATCCAATTCTGATTCAAAAATCTTGAGGCAATAACATTCATGAAAGGAATACAATGATCAATGCATTTGTCCAGTTTTTAAACTTTTCAGATAAATGAAATAATGTAAAACAAACACACACACATTGCATTCTTGGTAATGTTTTGCATGATTATCAATGAAATATTATTGAAACAAGGACCAAAATATTTATTTTTTTCCTATAGGCCCATTAAATACAGAATCAAAATATTATATAACAGCTGAATGCTTACCTATGTGATGACAGAATTTTTTGCTTCTTTTCAGGCTGAAACAAATCAATTCTGCATAATGATGGAGTCTTCCTTTAATAATCTAATGTTTAAAAAAACAAAAGATGTGTGGAGTAAAATCTGCCCTTGGCAAAATCTTATTAAAAGGCCTTCCTATAGGGTTTTTTTCGACATTAAGCCATTTTATTCACTTCAATTAAAACTCTAAAAACATAAACGAAAGCACATTAAATAGAACAGAAAATGCAAAGCCAGCTACAGTAATAAAAAAATAAATATAAAAAATAAATATCAAACATATAACCTAAATGTTCAAGTAATATTAGTGCAGGGGAAAATTCTCAAACTATAGCATCAAATTTTTCTACACGTAGTATCAAAACATAGTTTCTTTTTTTATATATAAATACATAGCTCAATTTCAAACTACACATGTAAACATGGCATGTACTTGACATACCAATATCATTTCTAAACAGCTTTTGCCGATTGTTTCCCCCAATGTCTCGCCACCACTGTTGAAAGGACCAGTTAAATGTTACATTTTAAAAAAAAAATATATATATATATATTGAATTGAAGAAAAACAACATTTCCTCACTATGTTGGCTCCACTGCAAATATATCCTTCTTTGAAAATGCATGTTGGTTGCCCAACTAGACTGCATCTGCATAAAAAGCCAGAAAGGAAAAAATACACGGAGCATGACTGAAAAGCAGCTGGACTTTTAAGTGGATAGTTCATCTGGGGGGGGATCATAAACATCTGCAGACTCCCCTCATAGTACTATTTTACTAATCCAAATTATAGGACTAAAGATGAATGCAGCGTTAACTGGAACAAGGGAAAAAATAAACAAATAGCCCTTTGTGAAAAGTCATACAATATGAACACCAACCTTACACACTTTTTTTCTTTTTAAAAGAAGCTCTTTGGAAAATGTCTACTGAAAGCATCCTAAAGTACAGCAGTATGTTTATAGCCCATGGTTAAGAATATTGAAATCAACCTAAAAAAGTCTATTTTACAGACAATTTAATCAGTCAAAGGACAGAGAAATGTTGTCAAGCAGTACATCCTGAAGCAGCTAATTACATTCTGTGAGCATCATTGAATCAACATAAATACTTTATCTTACAGTTTCTTAAAAAAAACAAAAAAAAAAAAAACATGAAATATTACTTTGCTTCACTTTTTGTTAATACAGAAAAAAATTATTTTTAGGCACGAATAATTTGTGCAGATTATCTAAATCACTTTTTAAATAATAATATAATAACTATAGGTCTATAAAATCCACTGTAACAGAAACTGTTAAATCTGCTCTGTTCTTAAACTGTGCATTTAAATATTTGGGAATATAAAGAAAACAAACCTGCTCGTTCTCAAGTACAGCCAAGTGTCCCACAAAGCATACTAGAACTGCTTATTTGACACATAAGAGTGGCAATAACCCTTTTCAGAGATGCCAGATGTAATTACTTGAGGGTCTTTTAATTTAAAATAATGAAGCAATGCTGCATAATGTTTCAAGCTTTAAAGGGGAATATATGCTAGAAATCCTTGATTTTGTTTGATATTACATTTTTTCCTTCTACCATTTCTTTTGTTTAATAATTTCCAGACTACTCTGTCTACACCATATATCCTGATTAGGCTGTTACTCCAATCCCTGCTCCCGACATGTTAGATCATCATACTAAATACTTGACCTACCTGTGATCAAAACTATACATGCTGATATGTACACAACTGCAATCTACTAGGGTTAGGAATCCACCAAAGAGAAAATAATTCCAGTCTAATGCATGTTGCAAGTTATGCTAAAATTCCAAAACCCCCCATTTTCAACACTACTGTCATATAATGCAGTGGTTCTCAACCTTTATTCTTCCCAGTCTTCCAGTGTACCGTGAGAATACTAACATAAACAGGCCATAATATTCACTTTCTTCTATTTTTCCTACAGTCTTGACAAAGGTGCTTGTTTTTGAACATACACTTGTTAACAAAAGGCTATTTGCTGCTAGTGCTATTACACTACCTGTGTTTTTAATGCAAAATTAAAAGGCCATTTCAAACACAGTCTGGATGCTTTTATTAAATAAGTTATTTTTACTATAAATATTTAATTATAACATAAAATGAGAATGCAACAAAAACTCCTCACTGCTCACTTAGCTTATGTGTTACATTTTAAGTTAACCATAAAATGATTTAACAATTTCTTAAAATAAAAAATTAAAAGTAATTTTTAAAATGCATAATTATTTTCTGTAGACATTTTATCATAACTTAATCACAACAGGTACTTCATTATCTTCTGGATTCAGCACTGGAGAGTGTCCATCAACAATAGACAGATTTAATGCAAGTGGAAATATGGGTTCACTCTCCCCAGACCAAAATGCTAGCAGAAAAGGCAAAAGCATCGTGTAGGGGGTGGCAGCAATCAGGTAAGCTACAGAAGGGCAGCCAATCCAGACACCTGTGCAGATTTAAAAGGTAAGAGCAGTTGCAGCAGCGGCATATCTAAAGTCAGCCTATCATTTCCTTCACGATACCGGCACATTTTTTGGCATCATGCAAGGTTTTTTTATGGCAGTGTGGAATCTCAGCTTCTTTTCACTTTCTTGTTGGGTCATTACGGAGCAGATTATTTCCATTACAACTACAGGATAGATGTGTTGTGCTGCATGAGTGGCCACTGAATCCCAGAATTGCTGTGCGTATGCGGAGAGTCTGTCCAATTTATATCCAGACATAATGAGGACGCTGGAGATACATTTACACCTAGCATTAAAATGCAACCCAGCTAAACTACACACGGATACAATTTATAAATAAAACACACTTTAAAGTGGGTCTTTGAGAAAACTAACAGTCATTGTGGACCTTATGGAACATGTTTTGAATATTGATGGTCAGGCACCCCTGCTGTAGCTTGATTTTTAGCCATTGAGGTATTGTGCTACTGTTTCATAATTATTCTATTCTGGATGCTCTAGAATAGTGATTCCTAACCTTTTCTGAGCCACGACCCCTTTAAGAATCTTATGAAAGCTATGGACACCGACCCCGAAATATTAATTTCTTTCAATTGGAGCCAATGGTGACAGCTATTTTTCTCAGGTGATGTTTCTCACGCATTATTTTTCTCACAAGTATATAACTCCTGCATTAGCCTTAGGTGTGATAAATACTTGCGAGAAAAATAACAGCAAGAGACTTAACGGACAGAAAAATGACGCAAGAAAGTTCATGCAAGAAAAATCAACCGTACCAGGTTGCATAGTGAATATAAATGTTCATTTTTATCTGACCCTCACAGACCTCAGGTTAAGAATCACTGCTCTAGAAGTTTACTGCCCTAACCCCCAACCCAGGTTGAGAACCACTCTAAATGTTAATGAAACCAACCTCTGGATTATACACTGCAAAGTTATTAAATGCAACCGATGTGTGCCACAACAAGACTGCTTTGGACACTGTTGTAGCTTTGTAATATTAGGTTTTTTAAGTGATGTACTGCATACTGCAGTTATTGTATTTGTTTGTTTGAATGGTTATGCATTATATGCATATTACTACAAAGCTGACATCTCTTTAACAGACATTCAATTGATGCAATGTCCACATTCTGTTCCCTGTTCAATATGGATTCAGTTATTCATGACCCTTGAAAGCTGATAACTTTATTTTACTGCACTAACCACACTACCAAAAAAAAACAAAACACAAAAATGGGGAAAACAGTTTTGGAAAGTGTTAAGCTAACACAGTAGAATCTGCAAATCAAGGTGTCAAGAGTTAAGAACATCTAATCAAAGTTCTTGGTAGAAAAAATTATAACACGATGCAACATTATTAACTTGCCTCTATTTCAATAAATGCCAAATAATTTGTCATCTTTTTCATGCCTTAAAAGTTAGGTTCACCAAATCTTTAAAGTGGGATGCGTGCTAAAATGATCAAATGAACAAAGCAAATTATTTAGCTCCAAACTTACTTATTCCAGCTAGCTGTATTTAATAGGGACCTAACTCTGAAATATAATTAAGTTTTTTTTTGGCAAAAGCATTTGAAAACTCTTTATGATAGTGCAAACTGAACAATGGTGCTAAATAAGGTATTGATTAACTTATCTTAGATTGTTGAAAATTAGCTATGGCAGAAATTATAATAGAAAACATTTTTTTTCCTACCTATAAGTACAGTAACAGAGAACAACCATTTTAAACAGGTTTGATGTGCCTTTAACACAAGTAGCCCAACCCAGGTTGTAACAAACTTGTTTAATCCAGGCACAAATCAAGCAGATGTTTGGTTTCACACTAAACGTTGCAAAATCTGAACTTCTATTAGTGATGAGAATGAAAAATCATGAACAATGTTATTGAATCAATTAAAAAAAAATATATATCCATACATATTCTAACCTGATAGCTAGCTTGTTCAGTTCTGTGTATGTGCAGACATATGCTGACAGCAATAGGTGCAAGGCAAGAACTTACCCTGGATGGGGAACCAATCCATTGCACGGCTCACTCATACCAAGCCAACGGAGAGTCAGGAATTGTCTTAACCTACACATCTTTGGGATACAGAAGGGGATAAACCATGCAGGCACAGAGGTGAAGTGCAAACTTTACCCAGGACAGACTGGGCCTAAGATCCAAACTTAGGACTCTGATGCAATGAAACAGCTGCGCTAGTCTTTCACCACCACTTTAGAAATAAACAAATTTTAAGAACCACCAAGTACTCTGGTTTACTCCCATAGACATGCAGGCTAGGCTGACTGTTAACTCAACATTTCCCCTTTATGTCATAGCATGGACGTGTGTGCTCCGAATTGAACTAGCACTCTTCTGACATGGATTCCTTCTATACATACAGGTAATTTCATGTCAAATCATCGAAATTCTGGACCTCATCATCACAGATTTTAACGAAACTTGACTTGCTAATTTGGTCATACGAGTAACCCATGGAACTGAAATTGCACATATCTTGGATCAATATTAAGGGAGATTTAAGCTAACAAAGTTTGAACTTATAGTCAGTCAAAGTCATAATCATAAATATCTCCCTAAATATAAGTTGCACAGAAATGGTCCCATATTGTTTTAAAGCTGTTTTACCACTCTGTATTTTGGGAAAATACTATGCTATCCCCAAAATGAAAAATGACCATGTTATGACTGATTATGATATTAAAATATAAATTATGAAAAAACCTCTATTTTAAAATTGGTCATTTTTTTTTTTAACTAAAGCTACCTTATAAAGTCATGAACAGCTCCAGAAAATTTGGTCTTTGGTTTTTGAGTTGTTGCTGAGATATTGTTTCTTATCTGAAGTGCGCATCAATACAACAATTCCTTACAATGCTGTTGAATAGCAGCTAATGATCAGTAAATGGTACAGGGTTATTAGGGTTCATGAAAAGTAAGACTAAAGCCAGAACTAGCAGTGAAAAATTATTTTTTAATTGAAATAAAAAACACAGTTTAAAATAAATAAAAAAGACAATAATGCCAAAGTAACTAAAACAAAATAGAATGGTAAATCAGAATAGTTTTAGTTTTTCTTTCCAGTTCACATTTTTGACTTCTTGAGAGACACAACTCTACAAAAAAGGGCCTTGAATTAAGTAAATCATATTTGAGATCATGCACTCTTTCATTGTATGTTTTCAGAAAATATAGATCAAGCCTTTCCTCATAAACCTGAACAAACAAACAAAAACTAAACTGAAACTAAAGGGGCTCTTAGACCACTAGAGTGAGGAAAGAAATTCAACTTTGGTGGAATCATGAATAAGTTATGTACAAGCTGGACTGTTTGAATGGTAAGGTGGGAATCAAAAAAACAAACAATGGCTACACTCTCAATTTATATTCCATCAGAGTCTTTGACACAGCAGTTGTGCCTTTGCTTGAAATTGTGTATGTCCACCCTGTTGCCGTCACAGGTCCATCTACTAAAAGCACATTCTGATGATCTGTGAAAAGTGTATCAGGATGGCATGGGAATGAGTAGGATGGAGATGGCCATAAGGATGTAAAAAGCTCAGTCTCAACTCTCCAGTGCTGGGCAAGGATTCTTCAACACATCCTAACCATGTACCTTCACCTCCAGATGTTGAGGGACAAGCCATAGATACAGTATCAGGAGGGCTTGCTAAGTCAATACTGAAACATCAGACTTGACCCGAAATTGAGACTTGCGTGATCTTGTATTGCTGTCTGAGGCACATTTCTTAAAGCACGGGTTATCTTCTTGAGGTGACATTTGAAAGGGTCACAACAAGATTCTGATCGAGTCTAAATAACTTCTCTACCGAAGACACTGTCAAAATGTATGCTGCTGCAGCCAAGGCAATGCTTTTTATCTCCACCAGGTAATTGATAACATCTGCTATTGATTGATTACGCCTGACTGATTTGCATACCTCACTCCCCTTTGATTAATGCAGGGCAGAGCATTGGCATTTATTAGCCACATTACCTTATTTAATGTCATTATGTACACTGGTGCTTGCAATACAATTTCAAGTCAATATGGCTCCTATAAAAAAGACCCATTAGTGATATGAAACCATATGCCACCTGTAATTAAAAATAGCACAGCAACGACTCAAAAACCAAAGACCAAATTTTCTGGATATGTTCATGACATTATAAGCTAGCTTTAGTGAAAAAAACTTCAATAGGTCTTTGCCCAATGCAATACCAGCTGAGTTAATTGTTTAAAAAAAAAAAGAAAAAAAAAAGGTTGATTGTTAGTGAAATTAATGAGTTTCTGTATGTCATGTGACCTCCACACACTCCCACATTTGTTCAGGTTGAAGCACATCACAACCGGAATCGACACCACTTAAATGGGGTTACAACTTGTGTTGGAGGGCTACTTGAGAAAGAAACGGAGTAAGATAAAAGTGAAATGTTCACTCAGGGGAGGAAAAAAAAAAAAAATCAGATTACGAAATTAACATTTCAAGTTGGTAAGATGTCACTCTACCTAATAAGAATTTGACTTTCACGGTTACATCTTTTCTCACTGTAAACAAGTAATCCTTAAAATTGTCATTTGGAGTCTTTTGAACTGCACTTCAGCATCAGCAGGGCACCCAAGAGCAGGTTCTCAGCTACACCGTCGCACATTCTCCAGTACATATTCTGGAAAATGCAGGCTGCAGACCTGCAGACCGTCCAGTTTACAAGGCATTCTAGGGTACTCATCCTCCTTCCACTTGTTTTCCTCTGGGTCAAAAGTGAGTATGGAGTCACTATAATGACCATTATAACAAAGACCCCCAAGAACCATAATTTGCTTATCAAGTACAGCAACACCATGTCCACTTCTACCGATGGGCATTGAAGCCAAAATGGTCCACTCATCTGTATTTGGATCATAAACCTCTGTAGAGGGGCAGCCCTGGGATTCAAAGGATGCTCGTAGAATGACACAAACTCCACCAAAAACATAAAGCTTCCCATTGTAGGAAATCATTTTGTGAAAACACCGAGCATAATTCATTTTTGACTTGTTCTCCCAGCAAGTTGTTACCACTTGGGTCCTCCGGGTTCGGTGCTCCAGAATACCTTCCTTGCTGGGGTCAAACACGCAAACCTGCTTTGAAGTTGATGATGAGGTAATACCTCCAGTAATATATAATTTGCTATTGAGTACAGTACCTTCATGGCCATATTTATTAACAGGGTAAGGATCAACAAATTCCCATTTATCTTCTGTTATATCATAACGCTCAGTTGAGTAAAATGTCTCATCTCGAGTTCTCCCTGCAACTGCATAGATAAACTTTCCAATGACCCCTACGGCAAACTCTGAGCGAGGAACAGACATGTCTGCCATCCTAAGCCAAGAGTTCTGCCTTGGATCATATCGAAACACTTTCGAAGATGCGTGAAATTCCCCATCTGGACCCAACTCTTCACCTCCCAGCAAAAATACAAAATTATTGACAATAGCCAAGCAGTCTGGCCTCAAGGGCACCTGAGGACCCTCCAGTTCCCACCATACTTTAGGTTTGTGTAGCAACAAGATCTTGCTGTTAACCATGCTGTGTCCAATCATCCCCCGAAAAACAGCAGTCTGAGGTTTTACGGAACGAATGCGATTGGATTTCATCTCCATTAAAGGTTGCTGATTAATGCCATGAAAGTAATTGAGAGCTTGTTCCACTTCAAGTCGAAGCTGCCGGGAATAACGATAAAATTCAGATGTCTTAACCTGCCAGGAGAGAAATTGAAAGAAGAAAAAAAAGACGTAAATTACAACCAATCGAAATAGCTGGGAAGCTCATTTGAATCATAACTAAATAAGCGGGAACAAAAATATAATCATATTAACACAGTTTATGAGTCTGGAAGAAAAAGCTAAATTGGTATATTAAACAAACATTTATTTCATGGTTACATTTTACCAATGTCCTTAAATTTTAGTTTTTCAACCTATCCTGAAGAATATAGAATACCAAGCTTAGATAAAATACTACAAATTATCTTGCAGCCTTTTATAATATGAGAGCAACCAAGTAACGTACTCAGATAGAATTGTATTTGTTAACATTTTGCAATTTGCTGAACCCATCCATCCATTTCCCAATATGTACCTGAATTTTCAGGTCACAAAGAACTGAACCTAACTTGACAGCACTGTGCACAACACAAGAACCACTTCTAGAGCTGAGAGAGATCCAACCTAAATTACACGGATGAAAATAATCGAGGAGAAAAAAAAAAATATTTTGGACCTGATAAATGGCACAATGATGAAGGCATCAGGCTACCAACTTTAAATCCAAGTCCTGTGTGGATTTTGCATGTGTTTATGTGGGGATTATCACCAGGTATTGTTTCCTTCTATATCAATTCAAATACAATCATGTTAGTTTAAATGGCAACTTTAAATTGGCTACATATGAATGGAGAATAGGTATGTCCCGTAATGGACTGGCATCCTGCCTAGAGGTGATTAGCGCCTTGCGTCAACTGTTAAAGGAATACGCTCTGGTCCCAGGGACCTTCAAGTGGATCAAACTGGTATAAGGATGAATGGATGGATGTGAACCACTCTAATATCCCCGGTCTAAGAATCTCATAAGTACAGTAAGAGAAAAGCACAATAATGATTTTGGAGAAGTATAGAATTAATTTCTTTTCCTTCTTTTAGCATACTTAATGATGCAGTGAAGCTCATTTAACTGGAGGGAATAAAAAAATACAAAGTGCAGGAGGAAACAAGTTTATAATAACTATCTAAGCACAGTATAAATGAAACTTACATGAGTAAAGTTAGAACAGAAAAACAGCTTTTCTTTCTGCTAAACTAAAAAGACTGCAGTCTATAAAGTGCATATACAATTGTGTAGGCTATTTTTCGTTTAAAATATGTTTGTCTTTGTTTGTGATAATATGCTAAACAAAATTTAATGATATATATCTCTACTAATAAAAGGCCCTCACTGACTCACTCACTCACTCACTCACTCACTCACTCACTCACTCACTCACT